>JARQOC010000008.1:153405800-154114093 GCA_033576535.1 Allobates femoralis | reverse complement strand
GTAGAGTGTATGTAAACTTCTAGTTCCAATTATATATATCTATATCATATATATATATTTTTCTATCTATCTATCTATCTATCTATCTATCTATCTATCTATCTATCTATCTATCTATCTATCTATCTATGTCTGTCTATCTATGTACCGTATATACTCGTGTATAAGCCGAGTTTTTCAGCCCAAAATTTGGGCTGAAAAGTCCCCCCCTCGGCTTATACACGGGTCTATACGGTAGACCCGTGTGGTGGGGGCTGTGTGGTGGGGGCTGTGGAGGCTGGAGGAGGCGGGGGGGGCTGCTGTATGAGCGGCCCCGTCACGTGGGGTCGCTCATTATATATGCACTGCTTCCCCCTGTCAATCAGCGCAGGGGGAAGCAGTGCATATGGCCCTCCCAAAAGCTGGCACTGTCCCCCCTTGTAAGGGCCCCCCCCCGGTGCTTATACATTACCATCCCGGTGTTCTGATCGGCGCCGCTCCTCGGTGCTGCGTCGCCGTCTTCATCCTCCCGTCCGCGCTCGCTGCATCCATCCGGGTTCCCCGGCGGTCGCAGCGATATGACGTCATCGCGCGACCGCCGGAGATCCTGGATGCAGCCAGCGCGGGAGGATGAAGACGGCGATGCAGCACCGAGGAGCGGCGCCGATCAGAACACCGGGATGGTAATGTATAAGTAGCGGGAGGGGGAGGCCTTACAAGGGGGGACAGTGCCAGCTTTTGGGGGCTGTTGGTACCCCAGGGGGCTGCTGGGTACCCCCTGGGGGCTGCTGGGTACCCCCAGGGGGCTGTTGGTACCCCCAGGGGGCTGTTGGTACCCCCTGGGGGCTGTTGGTACCCCCAGGGGGCTGCTGGGTACCCCCTGGGGGCTGTTGGTCCCCCTGGGGGCTGTTGGTACCCCCAGGGGGCTGTTGGTACCCCCAGGGGGCTGCTGGGTACCCCCTGGGGGCTGTTGGTACCCCCTGGGGGCTGTTGGTACCCCCAGGGGGCTGCTGGTACCCCCAGGGGGCTGCTGGGTACCCCCTGGGGGCTGTTGGTCCCCCCTGGGGGCTGTTGGTACCCCCAGGGGGCTGTTGGTACCCCCAGGGGGCTGCTGGGTACCCCCTGGGGGCTGTTGGTACCCCCAGGGGGCTGCTGGTACCCCCAGGGGGCTGCTGGGTACCCCCTGGGGGCTGTGGGTACCCCCTGGGGGCTGTTGGTACCCCCAGGGGGCTGCTGGGTACCCCCTGGGGGCTGCTATATGTACCCCTGGGGGCCTGCTGTATACCACTGGGGCTGCTGTATACTACCACTGGGGCTGCTGGGGCTCCTGTATACTACCACTGGGGCTGCTGGGGCTCCTGTATACTACCACTGGGGCTGCTGTATACTACCACTGGGGCTGCTGGGGCTCCTGTATACTACCACTGGGGCTGCTGGGGCTCCTGTATACTACCACTGGGGCTGCTGGGGCTCCTGTATACTACCACTGGGGCTGCTGGGGCTCCTGTATACTACCACTGGGGCTGCTGGGGCTCCTGTATACTACCACTGGGGCTGCTGTATACTACCACTGGGGCTGCTGGGGCTCCTGTATACTACCACTGGGGCTGCTGGGGAATCTGTATACTACCACTGGGGCTCTGAGGTTTTTCCAGATTTTTGGGGCAAAAGTAGGGGGGTCGGCTTATACACGGGTCGGCTTATACACGAGTATATACGGTATATATATATATATATATATATATATATATATATATATATATATATATACACATGTGTGGATCTCAATAAATTAGATTATTTAAAACTATTTATTTCAGTAATTCAATACATAAAGTAAAAACACATATATTATATGGAGCCATTACAAACAGTGATCTTTCATGTGTTTACTTCTGTTAATGTTGATGATTATGGCTTACAGCTAATGAAAGCACAAAGGTCGTTATCTCAGAAAATTATAATAATATATAAGACCAACTGCAAAAAATTTTTGTAACTCATAAATGTCGGCCTAGTGAAAAGTACGTACAGTAAATGCACTCAATACTTTGTTGGGGCTCCTTTTGCATGAATTACTGCATCAATGCGGCGTTGCATGGAGGTGATCAGTCTGTAGCACTGATGAGGTGTTGTGGAAGACTAGTTCCTTTGATAGCAGCCTTCAGCTCGTCTGCATTGTTGGGTCTGGTATCTCTCATCTTGCTCTTGACAACTCCCTGTAGATTCTCTATGGGGTTTACATCAGGTGAGTGTGCTGCCAAGCACAGTGATACTGTGGTTTAGTAAACCAGGTCTTGGTGCATTTGGCAGTGTGGACAGGTGCCAAGTCCTGCTGGAAAATGAAATCTACATCTCCAAAAACCTTGTCAGCAGAGGGAAGCATGAAGTGCTGTAAAATGTCCTGGTAGACGGCAGATAGGGAAACGAAGTTGTGAGGTGTTAGGGAAGCGCTGAGGCAATAATTAGGGCAAAGGAGATTATATTGCACAAACCTTTAATCAAAGTTAAGGTCTCCAAGCCACGACACATTTCGATAGCATATGCTGTCTTCCTTATGTCAATATGTTTGCAACCTGCTAGAAGAGATGGAGATGATCGTTTTCATTCTGATGCAACAACACCCTCCCACTGATATCATGATCATGTGATTGATTGGCTACTTTGAAGTTGTATATATATATATATATATATATACGCTGTAATGTTGCTGTAACTCCATGCATTCCTTGCACAGCAGGCTCTGAAACGCGTTGGATGGATCTAATAAAACTTCATAAACTTCGTTTCTTCACAATCCTTTCAAGGCTGCTGTTATCCCTGTTGGTTGTGCATCTTTTTCTACCACACATTTTCCTACCATTCATCTTTCCATTACTTTGCTTGGATACAGCACTTTGGAAACAGCCAACTTCTTTAGAAATGACCTATTGTGGCTTACCCTCCTTGTCGAGTGTGTCAATGACTGCCTTCTGGACATCTATCAAGTCAGCAGTCTTCCCCATGATTGTGTAGCCTATTGAACCAGACCATATTGAACGCTCAGTAAGCTTTGACAGGTGTTTTGTGTTCATTATTCTAATTTTCGGAGATAACAACTTTTGGGTTTTCATTGGATGTAATCCATAATCATCAACATTAACAGAAATAAACACTTGAAATAGATCACTGTGTAATGACTCTGTATACTGTATGTGCTTCACTTTATGCGTTTCATTACTGAAATACATGTATGCAACTTTTGCAACAAAGACAGCTAGTGTGGAAGGATCTATTTTCTGGAGAGAGCCGATAATTAAAGTAATATATAGTGACACTTCCTGGGATTATTCTGTGTACGAAACGGCAATATGGAAATACATTTTCAATGTGTAGCTTATTACAAAGGTCCAGTTTACAGTGAAGTGAGATCTTATTATGTGTGGATCATGAGACGTGAAATGCCCTTATTCAGGTATGGAATTGATGCTGTGAAATAATAATGAATACAATATTGTAAAGAGAAGGAATGTCATTTCTTCAGAACAGAAAAGTGTCATCAAATAATATTAGTGATGCCAATCTGGTCATGGGCCCCAGTGATGTTTTATTATTCAGGCACAGCTGTTGCACAACTTGATATGTGGAGCTGCCCTTGAGAAAAGAGAAATTTAACTACGGAATTAATCATCAAACAAACGGGTGTAAACTACATCAATGCATAAGGACACAGAAGGAATATAAAATAACCCCAAGTATCAATGGTATGTGCCTGCAATACAAGTGGTGTCAGGGGTGCATCAAGCCCCCCGGCCGCCTGAGCCGTATGGAGGAGCAGGGGGGGGAGTAAAGCTAGCAGACTTCAGCCCCGCCACCCCTGTAGCCTTAGGTGAGGAGCAGGGGGGGTGCTAGCAGGCTTCCGCCTCCCCTCCACCCCTGTAGCCTACGCTAGTAGAGCGCTGCCGCCGTCTTACCGGGTGACGCTGCGGCGGCCGCCATTTCTCAGGAAGCCGGCCGCTGCTGCTGGCGCCGCCCCCTTCCCCAATGCCGCTCCCCTTGGCTGCTGCCGCTTGGTACTCAGGGCTCACACTGTCCAATGGACGGTGCGGCCCTCAGTGGTGTGTAAGGGATACATGAACATTGATATGCACCTTCCACTTTTAGGATATTTCCTCTCCAATACTGGGTATAAATACTTAAGTTCCAAAACAATTTTGAGAAAAGTATTCTAGGAGTGATACCTTTATTGGCTAATCATAAAAATTATACTTGTAAGCTTTCAGATCTCACATGTCCCCTTCATCATTTGTGATAGTGTCTGATGAAAGGGCCTTTTGAGCTCAGAAAGTTTGCAAATATGATTTTCTAGGTATGACTCCTAGAATACTTTTCTCAAAATGTTTTATGTGACTTAAGTATTTACATCGATTTTTCTGGCTAGCACAGTACCGCAATATTATTTTGTATTGCGCTTCGTAAGAATGGAACACTGGGTAAAATTGTGATACTTGATATTTCTGATTTACGGCCGAAAAGCCATACATGCGACATTACTTCAAGTAACACGCATTAAACTTTAAAACCAAAATTCAGCTCCTGTGCCATGCCCCATACCTACACATCTTGTTTGTCTAGAGCGTTTCTTTAACCCCTTCAACTCCGTGCGTTCTTATGTTTTTTGTTTTTCCCTCCCCTTCTTCCAAGAGCCATAATGTTTTTATTTTTACGTCAATATACAGGGTAGGCCATTTATAAAAATTGATGGTATGGTGTGGTATATGGGGTACAAAGATAGTGGGGCCATTCTTCATCAATGGAAACCTCAATAACACTGGATATCTGAATCATGTAGTAATTTCAGATATCCAGTGGCATTGAGGTTTCCATTGATAAAGAATGGCCGTACTATCTTTGTACCCCATATACCACACCATACCATCAATTTTTGTGTTCCAGCAGTGTTGGAAGGATCTATCCACTGTGGGTTAGTGTCAGACCAATAGCGCTGGTTTTGTTTGTTAACTTCACCATTCACAAAAAAGTTTGCCTCATCCCTCATCTGAAGGCAATTGTCTATGCTGTGAAGATACGAGATGAGCAGCATCTGACACAACGGATACTGGAGGCCTGTGCTGCATTTCTTCTGCGGTGTTGCTATCAGTGTGTGAATAGTGGGAGAAGAAGGTTGTATCGACAATCCAACACAATGGGCAGCACTTTGAACACATTTTATAAGTGGTGATAAACTTGTAAATAACTCATGAAAGAATAAAGTTACATTAAAACCAAGCTCACCATTCTCTTTCTTATGAAATTCTCAATACGTTTGATGTGTCACATGACCCACTTACCATTGAAAGAAATATAGTTGGATCTAAAATGGGGGATTTTAAAATGGCCGCCATGGTCACCACCCATCGGGAAAAGTTTTCACCCTCCCATATACTAATGTGTCACAAACAGGAAGCTGATATCACCAACCATTCCCATTTTATTTAGGTGTATCCATATAAATGGCCCACCCTGTAGACATATGAGGGCTTGTTTATTTTGCAGGATGAGTTGTACTTTTGAATGATTTATTTTACCATATAGTGTACTGGAAAAAGGGGAAAAAAGTCCAAGTGCGGTGAAATTACAAAAAAAAAAGTTCAATTACACAATGGTTTTGTTTTTTTTATTCATTATGTTCACTATATGGTAAAACTGACATGTTGGTATGATGCTTTGAGTACGAGTTCATAGATACCAAGCAGGTATACTTTACTTTTATCTAAGGCTGGTTTCACATAACGTTTTTGTGCCTGTCCGTGGGATCCGACTTTGAAGGGGGATCCCACGGACAGGCACGGATCCATACGGATCCCTGCAATCGGATGGCAAATAGCCATCCGATCTGCAGGATCCGTGTGGATCCTGCGGTCCCCTGTCTCTCCCTACTCCTGCCTCCTCCATCTTCTGCCCTCTCCTATGCTATTGTGTGCCCCCACTATTCTTTGCTGTGCCCCCTCTTCTCTATCCTCCTCTATCCCTATCCTGTCCCCTGTCCTCTCCCTGTGTGTAAAAAAAATTAAAAAACTCCTCCGGGAGTATACATTACCTGTCACCGGCTCCAACACTGCAGCACGATCAGGGCAGAAGAGCCTGTGATGATGTAAGAGACCCGGTCAGCTGACGAGTCATGTGACCGGGCTCTTACATCATCACAGGTCCTTCAGTCCTGATCGTGTGCAGCGTTGGAGCCGGTGACAGGTGATGTATACTCCCGGAGGAATTTTTTTTATTTTTTTACACACAGGGAGAGGACAGGGGACAGGATAGGGATAGAGGAGGATAGAGAAGAGGGGGCACAGCAAAGAATAGCGGGGGCACAGCATATAGAATAGGAGGGGCAGAAGATGGAGGAGAAGAAGCAGGGAAAGACAGGGGATACGGAGCAGACATCGGATCCGAGATGAGCTTGGATCCGATGTCCATAGGCTCCTATGCTGTGGGCACTAGGATCAGCCTTGGATCAGCAGTGATCCGAGGCTGTCCGATGTGAGTCACGGACACAAAATCGTAGCAGGCTACGATTTTGTGCCCGTGATTACATCGGATGGGATCGGATGGTGCCAAAATCGGATGCCAATAGTGGCACATCCGATCCCATCCAATTCCCATAGGGGAACATGGGGTCCGATTTCAGATCCGATTGTATCCGTTTTGAAACGGATACAATCGGATGACCGAAAATCGTTATGTGAAAGCAGCCTAAGTGGTGAAAAAAATTCAGAAATGTTTTAAGAAAAGAATTGCCCTATTGGCGCCATTTTCCACGACCCGTAGCATTCTCATTTTTCTGGATCTGGAGCTGTGTGATGACTCATTTTTTGCATCTTGAGCTGACATCTCTAATGATACCATTTTTGTGTAAATGTGATGTTTTGATCACCTGTTATTGCATTTTGTTGCAATGTTGCAGCGACCAAAGAAGCATAATTTTGGTGTTTGGACTTTTTCTTTCTATTACGCAGTTTCTGCATTTATGAATGCGGCGATACCAAATATATATATATTTTTTATTATTATATTTGTTCAATGGTGCAAAAGGGGGGTGATGTGATTTTTTTTCATATTTTTTAAAACTTTTGCTGTACACTGTCCCTTAGGGTGCCTCAGCACTGCAAAGTGCGATCGCTTGTGTTAACATAGCACAAGTGATCACTTTCTGCCGGTGAAGCAGCACAGGCATTGCAGGCAGGAAGTGATTTATGACAGCATCCATGTCATCAGCTGACCCTGAGCTGTCATTGTATCATGGGGCCCTCAATGCCGGCACGGAACAGCACACTCCCTGCCATGGTGCTTTTGGATCCTAATGGTTAACAGTGCCAATCAGATCACTGATCTGATCAGTGCTGTTAGCCATACATGTTAGCTGATCAGATCAGCTGACATGAGTGGGGGAAGATGTGAGCTTAATGCATGAGCTCGCACCAGAGGAAGGGAACACGGCCAAGGATGTATAGATACGCCCTAGTCATGAAGGGGTTAACTGCTACGTATCCCTATACACATATTATTTTGGTTCAATTACTTCCTAGATGTACAGTTAAGCAACTTTGTAGTCATCATTAAAA
The DNA here is from genome assembly GCA_033576535.1 of Allobates femoralis. Classification (NCBI taxonomy): domain Eukaryota; kingdom Metazoa; phylum Chordata; class Amphibia; order Anura; family Aromobatidae; genus Allobates; species Allobates femoralis. The sequence continues at coordinate 154,106,513 of JARQOC010000008.1, read as the reverse complement.
ATATTCCACTATTTTTCTTCCGCAGAGTATCCATAAATCTGTTAGCTAGCCAAGAACACTACAAATACGTTACCCATCTGTCAGAGCTCCTGCTGAGTTCTGAGTTCTCTGTCTGCTTCTCCCTCCCTTCTCTCAGTGTTAGAGATGACGATAGGGGTTGGAAGTTGTACACTGATTTTCACAATGTAGAGTGTAGTTTCAAAAAGGGCAGAAAAACCAGATTATGGAAGTGGAGGAGAGCACATAAAGAGGAAATTACTAGTGATGAGCGAGCACTACCATACACAGGACTTATAATGATCAGTTGGATGCTTGGGTGGGCACGACTAGAGTACCATACCGTAATGGAAGTCAACGGAGAACTTGATCATTTTTGCAGGAACTCTTCCAGGAAAATGCTCAAGCTCCACATTGACTTCCATTGTACTCGTGTAACTGAGTCTCACTCATCCAAGCATCCAACTGCTCATTATGAGTACCAAGAATCCGAGCATGGTAGTGCTTGCTCATCCCTAGATAAAGCTCTGCTGACGTGAGTTAATGACTGTGGCATACCTCCGGGATACACATAGAATTAACATCCAATCTGTATTATTAGCTAAGACAATACTGCAAAAGAAAAATATGAAACCTGGTTCAGGCTACAAACTATATATCAGAGGGGTGATGTCACCTACTTCTACGGAACATCCAGAGGACCACATAAGAAACCAACACATTTCTGAAAATTCTACTTTCCTTAATCAGGCATGCGGAATCACCAACCTGTTAATCTTTAAAGGGAATCTGTCAGCTGGTTTTTGCCGCTTCATCTAAGAGCAGGATGATGCAGGCAAAAAGACTCTAAATCCAATGATCTATCACTTAGGTTACTGGGTGCAGCGGTTCTAACACAAAGTATTAAGATGTAGCATGTTGCAGAGCCCAAACAGCTGCCCCAGCACACACTAGGCTCTTTATGTACATTTCTATAGACAGTGAGCTGCTAATCACAGAGGGGCCGGAGTCAGACAAGTTCTCGCATACCAGCTAGTCACAGCAATGATAAGCTACTGGTGCTTAAACAAACATTGCAGTTATACAACAACATGGTGCAATAAGAGATGCATGAGTGAAATCTCTGTGTTAACCCTTACACATACTGTCTTCCTTTTACGTAGCAAAATTGTGTAATCCGGAGCAATGCGGTTATCGTACAGTTTGCTCATCCCTGTGGCAGCAGGGATGAGCAAACTGTACGATAACCGCATTGTTCCGGATTACACATCCGGCGCAATTCGGTTACCGGATTGCGGCATCATCCACACATTTTGCCTGCAAAATGTGTGTGATGGCAATTGCGTTTACCGCATCCAAATCTGGATGCGGTAACCACAGTTGCAATACCAAATGTGACCCTTGCCTTAGCCTGGTTTGAGCCTTTATTATAACTCTATGGTCACCTATGCTATTAGAATAGTATTTCAGTACTGAGTCACCTACTATGATGCAATCTTCTTTATATATATATATACATATCCTATACACCGGAAATATGTTCACACATTTATGACTTCGTAAGCTCTAACCTATGCCAAAAGAGTGACTTTTAGCCAATATGAGTCAACATAATTTTTTCATTGTGGAGTTGCATAGTTGAATAGTCTTTTCAATATAAGGATCTTACAAATAAGTATGATGACATACATTTGTATTCAACATCACAATACATTTGTCATGCTTGCCAAGAGATATTCCAAGTGCATCCGCCAAACATAAGCAACAAATGAAGTGCGAACAAGCACATCTACATGAAAATACCAATATAAAGTTACAGAATCACGGTGTATGAGTTTACGGAGAATAGACTTTTCTTCAAGTTTGCTACTGACTGAGAATTGTAATAGCTAATCGGGAGTCAAGTGACTACATTGGTTTGTGCTGTTTTTGGCTGTTGCTGTTATGTATAGAGATGAGCGATGTTAGATTCGAATAGTTCACCAATCTCAAATTCGAGTTGATTTTGGCGCTATTCGAGTCATTCGCCGAATTCGAACAATTTGGTTCAAAATCGACAAATATCGAACATGTTCGATTTTGGTTCGAAAATGCGGCAGATGCGGTCAGAAAACCACATCTGCCGCATTTTCGGCCAAAATAAACAGCTAATAAGTGTTAAAAATAAAAAAATAATTAATGCTCACCTGTCCGCGGTCCACCGAAGCCTCCGGCAAGGTCCTGCGGCTTCTAGGACCTGTGTGACGTCATGTTCTCGCGTGAACTCCGGTCACATGACCGGAGTTCCGCAAGAACGTGACGTCACCACAGGTTCTAGAAGCACAGGACCTTGCCGGAAAGCTTAAAATAGATATTTTTATGTTTCGGACCCTTTCTTTAAGTAAAAGTTACTTAAAGAAAGGGTCCGAAACATAAAAATATCTATTTTAAGCTTTCTGGCAAGGTCCTGTTCTTCCAGGACCTGTGGTGACGTCACGTTCTCGCGGGAACTCCGGTCACGTGACCGGAGTTCCCGCGAGAACATGACGTCAGCACAGGTCCTATTAGCAATAGGACCTTGCCGGAAAGCTTAAAATAGATATTTTTATGATTCGGACCCTTTCTTTAAGTAAAAGAAAGGGTCCGAAACATAAAAATATCTATTTTAAGCTTTCCGGCAAGGTCCTTTTGCTAATAGGACCTGTGCTGACGTCACGTTCTCACGGGAACTCCGGTCACGTGTCCGGAGTTCCCGCGAGAACGTGACGTCACCACAGGTCCTGGAAGCACAGGACCTTGCCAAAAAGCTTAAAATAGATATTATTATGTTTCGGACCCTTTCATTAAGTAACTTTTACTTAAAGAAAGGGTCCGAATCATAAAAATATCTATTTTAAGCTTTCCGGCAAGGTCCTGTGCTTCCAGGACCTGTGGTGACGTCATGTTCTCGCGGAACTCCGGTCATGTGACCGGAGTTCCCACGAGAACTGACGTCACCACAGGTCCTGGAAGACACAGCACCATACCGGAGGCTTCGGTGGACCGCGGACAGGTGAGCATACATTATTTATTTATTTTTAACACTTTATTTGACTTTATTTCACTTCCACAATGTATACATTGTGGAAGTGAAAAAGCCTCACAAGCCCGGATTGTTCGTTTTCCGGGGTGTTCGACGGTGTTCGTCGAGCATTTGACGAACATTCGTCGAACACCCTGTCGATTCGACGAATCGAATTCGAACACCGGGGTGGCGGCTCATCTCTAGTTATGTATAATCACTTTTTTTCCCCAATTTGCAGCGTAAAATCTAGTAGTGGTATGTGAGAGTTCAGCTCATTTATACAGGAATTTCATAGTTTAGTATTCTTATACCTTGTGCTAGAAGAATTGTATCCTTACTTTAGAAAGACTGGAAGTAAGACAGACAATTTTCCCAAGAACTAAAGTGCATCTGTAAGGCTAGGGTCACACATGCCAATCAGTTTTTTCCACTAGTTTCAATACTAAATCCGTTTTTTTAAGGCTGTTTTTTGAGCCTCCTGTGCAGCTATGCGTTTTTTGGACTTTGCCATTTTTTGCCAAAAAATGCAAGCAAAAACGGATCCGTTAACGGATGATGCTTATATGTGCCATTTGTTAATGGATGTTAGAAAAACAGATCCCTATTTTTACTGCACCCAAAAAATGCTGCTTGCAGCATTTTTTGGGTCCTGTTAAAAAACACATAGCAGAACAGTCAGACTTGAGTCCAGGATCCGTTAACAGCATCAGTTTTTGGACTTAGAATTCTAAAGTTGAAAAACTGATGCAAATAACGGATCCAGGGCTTATGTGTGACCCCAGGCTAACGAGATTTAGCAATAGAAGCAGCGTACGTTACTAAATAAGGACTTAGGCCTGATGTGCTTACTTCTACAATTAATGTCAGACTAGCTATATTAGGCTAGGGTCGCACTTAAAAGGCACAATCCGGTAACCGCATCCATTACCGGATGTGGTTTTACCGTGTCCCTTCATACTATCTTTTGGTAGTAAAATTGCAACCCTCATTCTGGATCTGGATGCATTAATGCATCTGGTTTTGGAATGTGGGTTTATGCAATTTTTAAAACCGCATCCATTTATGTACCTTGCGGTACCGGATCCGGTTTCCACAGACTCCCATTAAAAAAAAAAAACGATCCGGTTTTGGAACCGGCACGATAGACACAGCCTGCATGATTTTTCCTGTAGGCTCCAAAACTGGATCCGGTAACCTGATTGCAAAGAGTGCAATCCGTTTTTTTTATTGAAGCCAATGGCTGCGGATCCGGATCCAGTTTTGAGCATTTTTAATGCAATTTTAATCTCAGATGTGACCCTAGCCTAACTCTGATAATAAAACGAGCATTTTATCTTGATGATTATTGATGCTTTCTCTGACGAAGCTGCATGTGGCTGCTGGGCCTGAGAGGCTCAGAATGAAGTCTCATTGAGAGTGAGTCTCTGAGCAAGCTGTAGGTGGCAGCTGGGGACAGAGAGTTTCAGAAAGATGTTTCATGCAGAACAAGTTTCTGAGGAAGCTGTAGGTGGCAGCTGGGGACAGAGAGTGTCAGAATGAAGTCACAAGCAGAGCAAGTCTCTGAGGAAGCTGTAGGTGGCAGCTGTGGACAGAGAGTGCCAGAATGAAGTCTCAGGAAGAGCAAGTCTCTGAGGAAGCTGCAGATGGCAGTTGGGGACAGAGTGTCAAAATGAAGTCACAGGGAAAGCAAGTCTCTGAGGAAGCTACAGGTGGCAGCTGAGGATAAAGAGTGTCAGAATGAAGACTCAGGGAGAGCAAGTCTCTGAGTAAGCTCAGGCGGCAGCTGGAGATAAAGAGTGTGAGAATGAAGTCTCAGGAAGAGCAAGTCTCTGAGGAAGCTGCAGATGGCAGTTGGGGACAGAGTGTCAAAATGAAGTCGCAGTGAAAGCAAGTCTCTGAGGAAGCTACAGGTGGCAGCTGGGGATAAAGAGTGTCAGAATGAAGACTCAGGGAGAGCAAGTCTCTGAGTAAGCTCAGGCGGCAGCTGGAGATAAAGAGTGTCAGAATGAAGTCACAGGGAAAGCAAGTCTCTGAGGAAGGTACAGGTGGCAGCTGGGGACAGAGGGTGACAGAATAACATCTCAGGGAGAGCAAGTCTCTGAGTAAGCTCAGGCGGCAGCTGGAGATAAAGAGTGTGAGAATGAAGTCTCAGGAAGAGCAAGTGTCTGAGGATGCTGCAGATGGCAGTTGGGGACAGAGTGTCAGAATGAAGTCACAGGGAAAGCAAGTCTCTGAGGAAGGTACAGGTGGCAGCTGGGGACAGAGGGTGACAGAATAACATCTCAGGGAGAGTAAGTCTCTGAGGAAGCTACAGGTGGCAGTTGGGGAGAGAGCGTGTTAGAATGACATCTCATGGAGAGAGTCTCTGCGGGACCTTATGTGGCAACTGAGATGGAAAGTTTGTGTTAATGGAGCCTGCAAGAGGCAGCTTGGAGAGCTAAAGCAGTCTGCTCCTAAACATAGGAAAAAGCCTGTTTTAAAGTTGGACTCTTGGTCCTGTGTCTGAGCGATCTTGGAGCTTGGAAGAAACTAGCGAATGTAACACTTACTGGACTTGGTGCAGAACCTGCATAAAAAGATATGATAAGATAGACATTATTGATCCGCAGAGAAATTACAGTATCACAGCAGCAGAACATACACATGAATGACATAACATACATTACATGAGAACAAAACAGTAGACAGGGGACGATTGAGGTTGCAAGTACATGCCTGTTCATGACACGTCAGTACCATATAATAATGGAGAGAAACCCCGACACTGGGGATCCTGAAATGAGAGCTGGATAATTATCTGTTTGACATTAACGGTAGTTCATGCATTTATTTTAATAAACTATGCTGTTTGACCATGTGCTTGCGTGCCTACGAGAATGCTATCAGCTGCTGAAAGCAAGGGAATCCTTACAATATATACAGTATATAAATCTGTCCTCTCCAGCTCCTGTAAAGTGAGAGCTGCTTATTAAGAAATAAGGATAGACATTAATAGAAAACAAGTGGATGGGAAAGTGCCCAGAATTGCTCAGCCACGGTGAACTGAGTGAGCACCAATGCTTGAGTTGAACATTAATTTTGTGCTAATGTATTCCTTTTAAAGGGAAGCTGTCAGCTACTTTGTCACCAAACCTATCATTATCTGTCCCTGCAGCTTCCTAGTATATCTTAAATCATCCCTGTCTGAGCTAAATGTGTAGTATAATGGTTGAAAAAACACTTTAGATAATTTACCTTTCCCCCCCAAGTTATGAGGCATCGTCTAGATGTGTGAGCGTTCTCTCTGGGTCCATATTTTCTCCTTGCTCTGTGGTTATCAAGCCCCAGTGAGCGTGATAACCTAATTTCCATGTGTGCTCCAAGCGTTTAAAATCCATGGGCTTCCTTCCTGGTATGATGCCACTGTGCGTCATTTCTGGTCCTGCACATTGTGGGAGTAATTGGATGTACTCGCCAGCTACAAAATGCACACTGCACCATGCTCCAGAGTCGGCCGGTACACCCAATACACCCCAACACTGCGCATGCTCTGAATCCGGCCAGTACACCCAATACACCCCAACACTGCACATACTCCAGAGCCAGCCAGTACACCCAATACACCACCACAAAACGCATGCTCTGAAGCCGGCCAGTACACTCAATACACCCCAACACTGGGCAGGACCGGAATTGAAGCGCTGCGAAGCGAGAGGGGAAAATGGACCAGAGAGAAAGCCCACATGTCTTGGTGACCACCACAGATGGGCATACTTAAGCTGAAGGAGTAACTCATTCCAAGTACTATAATTTAAAATGTAGGTTCTTTTTTAGCTCCCGCACCATCATCAAAGCACATGTGGCACCCCTGCGGGGGATTGCCACAGGTTACACTGGTGCAAGGAAGGACTAACACCTTGGTTTGCTCAGCACACAACATCTACCACTCCAGACCTGAAGGGGGAGCTCTACTGGCTGCATTAAGTCAGTTCCCCTTTAAGAAGATCCAGGCTGAGAGGAGGAGACAGTTAGTCCCAGGAGACAGTTGGCAGTTAGTTCGTGTGAGGAGAGGAGAAAGGAGGAGGCTGAGCTGCTGGTCTCTGGAAAAGACATAGGCCAGGACCAGAAGGGACAATTGTCAGCTGTTCATACCCCAGGGAAGGGGCCGGAGGCAAGGAGCGGAGGTAGGGAACAAGAAAAGGGATCTGAATATATTCCCCTTTAGCACCCCTAAATTGCACCAGGGACCTGGTTATTACTCTGGACTGTACCTGTTATGTGACCACCAGTAAAAAGGTACTGGAACAACTATCCCTGTGTGTATGTGTGACAGTTCATCAGCTATAATTCACCATCTTCCTCCTTCACTGCCCTCCCTCACCATCTTCCTTTATTGCTGCCCTGAGGTAAAGCTCCACCTGTGGGGAGCTGTACCACACTTTGCTGCCCCCTCCATCACCTCAGCGGCCAGCTGGCAGCGCCGGTACCACCTTACCGGACACTACAGGTGGCGTCACGCTCCCCTGTAAATAATTCCTTCATTCCCCTTCAAATGATCCCCAGGGCACGGCACCGGGATACCGTCCACCTGTGACTCCCTAATCAGCAGACCCGGTGACCGAGTACCCCCCCACAGCCCTGGTCTCTCATCACACAGGTTTTCAGCCTTCTATGCATCTATTTCTTTGTAATCAGTTGACGTAGCGATCTAAGGCTAGCTTCATACCATGGTTTTGGGCTGTCAAGGTGGATCCTGCTTTTTGCAAGATCCACCAGACAGAAGGTGACAGCACAGGATGTCAAAATTGGATCCTGTTTTTTGCAGGATTCCTTTTCTACTGCTGTCCATGGGGCTGAAGTCTGCCTATGTCTGCTCTGCCGCTGTCCAAGGTGCTGAATTCACAGCGTGTGGTTTTGGTGACGAGATAAAAACGGACAAAAACTAATCAGGCACAGAATACAGAAAACCGGATGGCTAAATAAGACCAATACGGCACCATAGGGATACTTGGGAGGCAAAACCGGATCAGGTTCTATCCGGTTCAAACAGAACACAACATGATGCACAAAAACCACTAACAGTTTTAACCTCTTTACGACCAATGACGAGTATACTCGTCATGAAAAGATGTCAGTTCCCGCATCATGACGAGTATACTCGTCATGGCTTTGAACTGTCACTGCTTCTAAACGAACAGTGACAGTTCAATTCTAAAAGCTGTCAGTGACAGCCAAGGGTTAGGGGCAGAGGTGTGGGCACCCCTGTTAACCCCTTCACCCCCCTCCCCCACCGCAATCACTCTTATCTGCGGGTGGGTTGCACCGCAGCCGCCGGCCATGAGCTGATGCTCCAGCTCCCCCTGTGTCCTGTCCCCGCCCCCTGTGTCCAGCTCCCCCTGTGTCCTGTAGCCCCCCCCCTGTGTCCTGAGCCCCCTGTGTCCTGTCCCCGTCCCCTGTGCAGCCCCTCCTGTGTCCTGTCCCCGTCCCCTGTGCAGCCCCTCCTGTGTGCGGTCCCTGTCCCCTGTGCAGCCCCTCCTGTGTCCTGTCCCCGCCCCCTGTGTCCAGCTCCCCCTGTGTCCTGTAGCCCCCCCCCTGTGTCCTGAGCCCTCTGTGTCCTGTCCCCGTCCCCTGTGCAGCCCCCCCTGTCTCCCGTCCATCCCCGCCCTCCACCTTGCACAGTTTGTTTGCCGGCGGGCTTCTGCGCCCACCGGCAAAGCTGCAGGGCCCCCTCCTCCTCCCTGCTGGTCCCCAGCCCCCGGGACTCGGTCCCCAGCCCCCGATCCCTGGTCCCCAGCCCCGCTCACCTATCCCGATTCCCGGAGGGCTGCACGCTCGGTGCACCCGCCCGCACCGTTGGGCCTCCTCTGCAGTGTGGCTCCTCCTCTTCTCAGGGGCTCCTCCTCCTCATCGCTGGGTAAGTATGAATGAATGAAAGAATGAATGAAAGAATGAAAGAATGAATGAATGGATGGATGGATGGATGGGTGGATGGATGGGTGGATGGATGGATGGATGGATGGGTGGGTGGATGGATGGATGGGTGGATGGATGGATGTGTGCGTGCGTGGATGTGCGTGTGTGGATGTGTGTGCGTGGTTGTGTGCATGCGTGGATGTCAGCACGTGGATGTGCGTACGTGGATGTGCGTACGTGGATGTGCGTACGTGGATATGCATGTGTGGATGTGTGTGCGTGGTTGTGTGCATACGTGGATGTGCATACGTGGATGTGCGTACGTGGATGTGCGTACGTGGATGTGCGTACATGGATGTGCGTGCGTGGATGTGCGTACGTGGATGTGCGTGTGTGAATGTGCGTGCGTGGATGTGTGCGTACGTGGATGTGGATGTACGTGGATGTGTGTGTGGATGTACGTGGATGTCAGCATGCGTGCGTGGATGTGTGCATGCGTGGATGTGCGTGCGTGGTTGTGTGCATGCGTGGATGTGCGTACGTGGATGTGCGTACGTGGATGTGCGTACGTGGATGTGCGTACGTGGATGTGCGTGCGTGGATGTGCGTACGTGGATGTGCGTGTGTGAATGTGCGTGCGTGGATGTGTGCGTACGTGGATGTGGATGTACGTGGATGTGTGTGTGGATGTACGTGGATGTCAGCATGCGTGCGTGGATGTGTGCATGCGTGGATGTGCGTGCGTGGTTGTGTGCATGCGTGGATGTGCGTACGTGGATGTGCGTGCGTGGATGATGGGTGCATAGGTGGATGGATGGGTGCAACAAGGGATCAAGTGTCCTCTTGTTATAGTCTCTGGGATCATAGTCATGGTGCACTGTATAACTGATCATTGTCATACAGTGCACCATAACTCTGACCCCTGAGACTGTAGGAAGAGGACACTTGATCCCTTGCTGCAGTCTCTGGATTGAGCAGAGGCGATCGAGCGTCGTGGGACCTTCGTTGTGGACTACGTCGGAGGCAATCGAGCGTCGTGGGACCTTCGTTGTGGACTACGTCGGATCTTCATAATAAAGATGGAGTCCGAATTTTGTTTGTGTTTTTTTTTCAAATAAAAAGATTTTTCTATGTGTGTATTTTCTGACTATTTACCAGAGATTCCTAATGGCGGGTCTAACATTGGCCCTATATTATGAATCTCGGGCTTAGTGCCAGCTGCCAATAAAAAGCTGGCATTAACCCCTTTATTACCCAGTTTGCCACCGGCACCAGGGCAACTGGAAGAGCATGGGTACAGCGCCAGAAAATGGCGCTTCAATGAATGCGCCATTTTCTGGAGCGGCTGCGGGCTGCAATTCGCAGCATGGGGGCCCAGAACGCTTGGGCCTTTCCATGCTGAGGATTCCAGCCCCCAGCTGCCTAGTTGTACCTGGCTGGGCCAAAAATATGGCGGAGCCCTACGTAATTTTTTTTCTAGAATTAGTTCTAGAAATTAAAAAAAATGGGCTTCACTGTATTTTTGGTTGCAGCCAGGTACAACGAGGCAGCTGGGGGTTGCTGGCAGTCTGTAGCTGCCAAGTTGTACCTGGCTGGACCAAAAATATGGCGGAGCCCTACGTCATTTTTTTTTCTAGAATTAGTTCTAGAAATAAAAAAAAATGGGCTTTGCTGTATTTTTGGTTGCAGCCAGGTACAACGAGGCAGCTGGGGGTTGCTGGCAGTCTGTAGCTGCCAAGTTGTACCTGGCTGGACCAAAAATATGGCGGAGCCCTACGTCATTTTTTTTTCTAGAATTAGTTCTAGAAATAAAAAAAAATGGGCTTCGCTGTATTTTTGGTTGCAGCCAGGTACAACGAGGCAGCTGGGGGTTGCTGGCAGTCTGTAGCTGCCAAGTTGTACCTGGCTGGACCAAAAATATGGCGGAGCCCTACGTCATTTTTTTTTCTAGAATTAGTTCTAGAAATAAAAAAAAATGGGCTTTGCTGTATTTTTGGTTGCAGCCAGGTACAACGAGGCAGCTGGGGGTTGCTGGCAGTCTGTAGCTGCCAAGTTGTACCTGGCTGGACCAAAAATATGGCGGAGCCCTACGTCATTTTTTTTTCTAGAATTAGTTCTAGAAATAAAAAAAAATGGGCTTCGCTGTATTTTTGGTTGCAGCCAGGTACAGCGAGGCAGCTGGGGGTTGCTGGCAGTCTGTAGCTGCCAAGTTGTACCTGGCTGGACCAAAAATATGGCGGAGCCCTACGTCATTTTTTTTTCTAGAATTAGTTCTAGAAATAAAATAAAGCCTTCGCTGTATTTGTAGCCAGCCATGTACAACTTGGTAGCTGGCTGACTGGAATCCTCAGCGTGGAGAGACTCAAATGTTGTGGGTCCCCCACGCTGCAAATTTCAACCCACAGCCACCCAAGAAAATAGCGCATTCATTAGAGGCGGCATTTTCTGGTGCTGTACCCCAACTCTACCAGTTGCCCTTGTGCTGGTGGCACACGGGTTCTCCATATGCGACATAGTGTCCGCTAACAATTTCAATAGAAAATTAGCTCCAATTGTTAGTGGAAACCATGTCGGGTATGGAGAGCCCCTCCCTGTGTGCCTGAACATTGGAGCTCCCCCACAAGTGACCCCATTTTGGAAACTAGACCCCTGAAGGAACGTATCTAGATGCATAGTGAGCACTTTGAACTCCCAGATGCTTCACAAATTCATCCATAAAAATGAAAAAGCACGTTTTTTTCCACAAAAAGTTTCTTTTTTCATTTTTACAGATCAATTTGTGAAGCACCTGGGGTTCAAAGTGCTCACTATGCATCTAGATACGTTCCTTTGGGGGTCTAGTTTCCAAAATGGGGTCACTTGTGGGGGAGCTCCAATGTGGAGACACATGGGGACCCTCCAAACGCGACATGGTGTCCGCTAACAAATTGAGCTCATTTTCCATTCAAATTGTTAGCGGACACCATGTCGCGTTTGGAGGGTCCACGTGTGTCTCCACATTGGAGCTCCCCCACAAGTGACCCCATTTTGGAAACTAGACCCCCGAAGGAACGTATCTAGATGAATAGTGAGCACTTTGAACCCCATATGCTTCAGAAATTCATCCGTAAAAATGAAAAAGCACTTTTTTTTCCCACAAAAAATTTATTTTTTCATTATTATGGATCAATTTGTGAAGCATCTGGGGGTTCAAAGTGCTCACTATGCATCTAGATATGTTCCTTTGGGGGTCTAGTTTCCAAAATGGGGTCACTTGTGGGGGAGCTCCAATGCGGAGACACACAGGGACCCTCCAAACGCGACATGGTGTCAGCTAACAATTTGAGCTCATTTTCCATTCAAATTGTTAGCGGACACCATGTCGCGTTTGGAGGGCCCCGGTGTGTCTCCACATTGGAGCTCCCCCACAGGTGACCCCATTTTGGAAACTAGACCCCCTAAGGAAGGTATCTAGATGCATAGTGAGCACTTTGAACCCCCAGATGCTTCACAAATTCATTCATAAAAATTAAAAAAACACTTTTTTTTCACAAAAAAATTCTTTTTGCCTACATTTTTTCAGTTTCACATGGGCAAAGGGATAAAATACATCCCAAAATTTGTTGGGCAATTTCTCCTGAGTACACCGATACCTTATATGTGGTCATAAACCACTGTTTGGGCGCACGGCAGGGCTCAGAAGTGAAGGAGCGCCATTTCACTTTTTGAACGGAAAATTGGCTCTAAAATTCAAATTGCGCTCCCTCCCTTCTGAGCCCTGCCGTGCGCCCAAACAGTGGTTTATGACCACATATGAGGCATCGGTGTACTCAGGAGAAATTGCCCAACAAATTTTAGGATGCATTTTATCCTGTTGCCCATGTGAAAATGAAAAAATTGAGGCTAAAAGAACATTTTTGTTACAAAAATTAAAATGTCCATTTTTTCCTTCAACATTATTTTAGTTCCTGTGAAGCACCTGAAGGGTTAATAATCTTCTTCAATATAGTTTTGAGTAGCTTGAGGGGTGCAGTTTTTGGAATGGTGTCACTTTTGGGTGTTTTCTGTCATGTACACCCCTCAAAGGGACTTCAAATGTGATGTGGTCACTAAAAAATTGGTTTTGTAAATTTTGCTGGAAAAATGAATAATTGCTGATGAACTTTGAACCCTTATAACGTCCTACCAAATTTTTTTTTTTCTTCCAAAATTGTGCTGATGTGAAGTAGACATGTGGGACATGTTATTTATTAACTATTTTGTGGCACATAACTCTCTGGTTTAGCAGAATAAAAATTAAAAATTTGAAAATTGCTAAATTTTCAAAATTTTTGCCAAATTTTTTATTTTTTCACAAATAAACGCAAAAATTATCGACCTAAATTTAATACTAACATGAAGCCCAATATGTCACGAAAAAACAATCTCATAATCGCTAGGATCCGTTGAAGCGTTCCAGAGATATTACCTCATAAAGGGAGAGTGGTCAGAATTGCAAAAAATGGTCCGGTCATTAAGCTGCAAAGTGACTCGGTCCTTAAGGGGTTAAGGTGCAAGAGAAAGTTGAACCCAAATCAGCCGCATATGGATTCCATATTTCTTATGTTGTAATGCCAAATTTTAAGATATATCTTACTCTGTGATCTAGATATAAATGATTGAAATACAAACTTAGATGCTTCTTAACCGAAAATCTTTCTGTAGTACAAGCTACAAAACAGCCCTTAAAGACCTATTTAACAGCATGTGCATAATATATTTCTGCTCTCCCGAGTTTCTCTTTACTTCAGGATTACACATTTTTCATCAAAGCTTATAAAAACTTCTAAATTATCCTGGAGGAGTTGGAGATGTGATATCCACCTGTCCTTGGCTTCAACTCTTGTGCTGATATTAAATGAACTTCTAAGAAAGCCTGTGACTGGAATTTGGATTACCTGCTCTAACAGACGTATGTCAGCTGTGCGAGCTCGTAGACTCGGGCAATTTATTACAAGCCATGATTTCTGCAGCCTAAACAATAGATTAGGTCCTTTATTTCTTTATATAAAATGTATTGCAGTGATGGCACAGTCTACTGAATTGGCCCATTTATCGCTATAGATTTTGTCACAATTTATTTTCTTAACTAGCTGAATCTAATTGTAAATATAAGTAATTTAAGAGAATATAATTGTAAGAATATTGAGAGCAATTCCTGATATATTAAATATGATCAGAATTACTATCCTACTATACAATCGTCTTATCATGTCTGTCTCTCTGTCTGTCTCTCTGTATCGGAAATCCTGCGTCGCTGATTGGTCGCGCCTGGCCGGCCGTAACCATTCAGAGAGACAGACAGAATTAGCCGCAGATGGCCCCACCCACTACTCCACGGCAGAGCAGTGGAACAGGGCCGGCTACAGCACCCGACATACCCGCCCAAATGCCGGTGCCCAGGTGTGACTGAGGGGCTCACTGTCGCCTCGCCCGCCAGCCCACATCGGAGGTCAGCGGCAATGCAGCCGGGAGATGACCGGCGCTAGCCGGTCATCTCCCAGCCGCTCAGTCACACTTGACAACGCTCCAAAGATCCCGACAACGATACGACCTGTAGGTCATCTCCCAGACACTCGCAATGGAAGTACCCTCACTCAGTTGCTCAGTGTGAAATGCAGCAGCGACCAGGCCCCCGCTCTGAGATCGCTGATCATTGCAATCAGTAAGGTACCGTCACACTTGGTGATCCCGACAATGATACGACCTGTAGGTATCCCTGGAGCGTCACCAGGTGTGACAGTACCTTACTGATCGCTGGTGAGGTGTCACATGTGCAGATATATTGAATGAAGCCATGTTGCTGATTGGTCGCGGCCACCCGGTATTGCCGTTGCAATATTGGCACAGAATTTAAACCCCACTCACAGCGCGAGCAATAACATTTAATGATAATGTATATATTTTACTCGGATAATCCTGTGTATTCATTACATTATTCTTACATCTTCATAAATAAACTACATACATATTCTAGAATACCCGATGCGTTAGAATCGGGCCAACATCAAGAATTTTATAATACATAGGTGTTTATATTATGCCTGCAGGCCTGTAGAGTCACACAAATGGGAACCTGTTGATTCATACCCCCAAACTATTGACCTGGCCTAGATGCACGATTGTAGCTACGTAAGTTTGAGAAACCAGCGAGAGACCAAAGGGATGGACCAGACTGTCACTATGGTCTCTTACTTTGGAGAATTGTAACTGGTTTGGGACCTCTGTCTCTTTCCTGTGTTGAGACTTCTTATTAAACATGTTTTTCCCTTTAGCAGTGTTGGAGTTAATGTAATTTTCTGCTGCTAGCAAGCTCCCTAGTTCTCTCTCCAAGTGTGCCTACTTTGTGATCACTCCCATGTCCTGTATATGGTCACATGATCCAGCATACCTTGATGGTGATTGATTGGTTTGTGCATCCCTGTCACAAACTGTTTCCAGATGCTCCTTGTACCCAACATTCGGGAAAGACGGTGTTTTCCGGTCCGCGCTGCCAGGTTCATTCACATCAAAGAAAAAACAATAATCGATATTTGATCCAATCCTTCCTTTATTCTCCTCCTACGCGTTTCAGTGCCCACCTGGCACCTTCATCAGGGATACATCCACCCCACAAAACTGATCTTTATATAGTGACATTCATATAATGATTAGTGGGTGTTCCTAGCCTTGTGACGTGAAAACCGTCACAAAAACCGGGAGGAATCTGCATTTTCGCGCACTTTTCACAAAAGATAAAAGAAACACATATTAATCCAAATATCTCATCATTTAAGGGTTACAAATATTTAAATTAGTGAGACCATAAAAGAGCTATATAAAAATCCATGCGGAAAAGTCTGTAAAATCCGCTAGTAAAAAACACATATTGCAAAAAGATAAAAAATATATGCACATGTTCCATAACCTCCCATGGGGATAGAACTCATGGTACTCAGAAATCAACTAATTGGGAACATACAATTAATGCCCTGTGCCACCTAGGCTTACAGGATTAGCTGCATTCGTATTTGGATGCAATACATCTATCTACCCAAAAATATATTATTCCCTCGATCTAATTGGGGGAGAAAGAAGAATATACATAAAAAATCTCTAAAAACCACGAATTTATTGTAAATAAAATAAGCAAAATAAATTAAATCAATAAATACAAAACCAATCTATAAAACTCTATTAAAATATTTTCTAAAAACTTTCTAAAGAAAATTCTTTGTTACTGATTACTAACTATTATTCAGTGCAGGTGCACTACAGAAACCGCAGACACTCGTAAGTGCTCCTAAGTGTCTGCCGTTTCTGTAGTGCACCTGCACTGAATAATAGTTAGTAATCAGTAACAAAGAATTTTCTTTAGAAAGTTTTTAGAAAATATTTTAATAGAGTTTTATAGATTGGTTTTGTATTTATTGATTTAATTTATTTTGCTTATTTTTTTTACAATAAATTTGTGGTTTTTAGAGATTTTTTATGTATATTCTTCTTTCTCCCCCAATTAGATCGAGGGAATAATATATTTTTGGGTAGATAGATGTATTGCATCCAAATACGAATACAGCTAATCCTCTTGGTACATCTCCACGTGAGTGGAGCCGGTGGGAGTCCTGCAGCAGCCATCAGGATATTACTCTATGAGCCTTCAAACCAGTTGTGGGTCACACAACTGGAATAGGTGAGTGAATTGCCTTTTTCACCACTTTTTCGTGTTAGTGTCGAGTGATAAGGGCACTATTGCGCCTCTTGTCCCCCCCCTTTTTTTCTTATATTGTACCCAACATGACACAGACTAGTCTAATGTAGTGTTCGGCCAACTTCTTCCCGCACCCCTGTAGATGATTGACAGGTGTCTCCCTATGTGTACACATCAGAGAGACCTGTCAATCAACTAAAAGGATATGAGGAAAAGCCAGCTGGGATTCACACTGGACTAGGCTCATCCCTCCCTACAGTCCCCATCCAGCTATTCAAACCATCTTTTCACTGAAACACTGGAGTGTTACTGATAAGGAATTGTGTAGCAACAATCATGCAGTCTGGCCAGGTCCATGAAATGGGAAGCATGAATCGACTGAGAGGTTACCTTTTAGGGTGCAGTCACACAGCTTTATAACTTGTCTGAGGATCACATCGCAATGCCTGGACTGGCTGTGGCTCTCCTGACCCCAGTATGACCGCTGCATAGAAATACATGCTGTCAGACTCACGTCAGTCAGAGCACTGCAATGAAATCCTTGGATGAGTTGTACAGCCATGTGGCAGTGTCCAAAAGAGTTCAAGAGGATGTCCTATTTTTGCAATCACTTATTATTATTATTATCATTATTTATCGGCCTTCAACTCGATCTCAAGCCATGGTGACTTGATGGATAAGCGGTCTGTAGAAAGATCGATCCTGCGCTAGCCTACATAGGTCCACCAGGGTCTTCTCCGCCATTATGACAGTATAAAGCCATTGGGTTGCTCGTTTTCCACTTCGCCTTGTATCTAGTGTTCTAAAAAGCTTATATTTTGCAGAGTTTGAAGAAAGATAGCAGTTTCTCATTTTTTGAACTAATCGGATCAGCTGTGACTTGTTCCAGAAGCAGAAAGTACCGTATATACTCGCGTATAAGCCGAGTTTTTCAGCCCAAAAATTGGGCTGAAAAGTCCCCCCCTCGGCTTATACGCGAGTCACTGTATACCTGTATACAATGTATACAGGTATACAGTGCCCCCATCTATATACAGCCCCCCGCCGCAATCCTGTAAAGGAATAGGTGAGTATACTTATCCATCCGCTGCAGCTGCCCCGCCGCCATCGTGATTCAGCATCTTCCGACTTGCGTCTTCTTCCGATGGTCGCAGGCAATGACGTCATTGCCTGTGCGACCGAGGAGGAAACCGGAAGAAGACGCGAGACGCTGGAAGTCGGAAGATGCTGAATCGCGATGGCGGCGGGACAGCTGCAGCGGATGGATAAGTATACTAACCTATTCCTTTACAGGATTGCGGCGGGGGGCTGTATATAGATGGGGGGCCTGTATATAGATGGGGGGGCCTGTATATACCTCTGGGGCATATATATGTGGGGCTGCTGTATACTACCACTGGGGCTATATTTACCTGTGGGGCTGCTGTATACTACCACTGGGGCTGTATATACCTGTGGGGCTGCTGTATACTACCACTGGGGCTATATTTACCTGTGGGGCTGCTGTATCCTACCACTGGGGCTATATTTACCTGTGGGGCTGCTGTATACTACCACTGGGGCTGTATTTACCTGTGGGGCTGCTGTATACTACCACTGGGGCTCTATATACCTGTGGGGCTGCTGTATACTACCACTGGGGCTGTATTTACCTGTGGGGCTGCTGTATACTACCACTGGGGCTGTATTTACCTGTGGGGCTGCTGTATACTACCACTGGGGCTCTATATACCTGTGGGCTGCTGTATACTACCACTGGGGCTGTATATACCTGTGGGGCTGCTGTATACTACCACTGGGGCTCTATATACCTGTGGGGCTGCTGTATACTACCACTGGGGCTGTATTTACCTGTGGGGCTGCTGTATACTACCACTGGGGCTCTATATACCTGTGGGGCTGCTGTATACTACCACTGGGGCTGTATATACCTCTGGGGCTGCTGGATACTATCACTGGGGCTGCTGTATACTACCACTGGGGCTGCTGTATACCACACTGTTGAGGGCTGTATACCTGTGCTGGGGTCCACCCTCAGCTTATACACGAGTCAATAGGTTTTTCCAGATTTTTGGGGCAAACGTAGGGGGGTCGGCTTATACACGGGTCGGCTTATACACGAGTATATACGGTATTTGATTTTGATATCATTCCACCATAGGAGGAAAAAATAGATTTTACATTGGGTCAATAAATATTTATTGGATGCCCAAGTAATGTATAGATGTGCCAGATCCTCTGGAGTGTCCTGAAGAGAGGAGATTCTTCCAATTAATACGAATTCTCTCTGTAACTCTACTTAGACACTTCTTTTTTTGCCAACACCAGAATCTCAAAGTCAGACATCAACCCTTTCCTACGCCTTTGTTTCTATCATCAATGGACATGGTTTTTTTTTATCTTGCATCACTGGCAGTGCTCTATGCTGTACAGGATAAATAGTGCAGTCAAAGGGCATTGATAGATGGATTACAGAAAAGTGGGTTTGCAAGTGGTTTTAGGCTTTTTTCCCTATCTTGGCTTGCAGTCATTTCTAGTAATATGAAGTTATAGTGGACTATTCACTAAGTCTACAGCCTTTGCTGGAGCTTCAGCTAAATTTTGTATGCATATTGCAATTGTGTCCAACAGAGATGCTGGATATGATGACTCTTCTGCCAAGAATGCATTTTATCTGAAAGCCTGTTAAGTGATTGAATTTGATAAAGCCATGTAAATATCAATTTTGCCATGATAATATCAACTTTATCATAATATCTTATTAAAGTGGTTATCTGGGATTTTTTATTTAAAAAAAAGTGCCCAAGCGCTGCCACCTACCTGCCTATTGTACCCGGTGCCAGTCACTTCCATTCACCCCCATTACAGAGCGGACACAGAACGCTCCTGCCGGGGACAGCATGGTGAGGTAAACAGAGCAGAGCGGTTTTTCTGCACTCTGGGAGTGGGCGCATAGTCGATGTCACACTGATTGACAGCCAGCTCGCCACTACCTGATTGGGGGAGCCGACTGTCAGTCAGTGTGACGTCTGCTATGCGCCTGTCTACAAAGGGGAGAAGCCACCCCTGTGTAGTAGTGACGTCACCAGAAGCATCAAAATGGCCGATAGAAGCGGTCTGTGACCGCTCCATGTTGGCGGTGAATGGTGCCGGGCAGCCCCCGCCTGTTAGTGCTTAGTCGTAATTTTATTTATTTATTTAAATGTTTTAAAATCCCGAATATACCCTTAAATGCTCATATCGAAGTGAAACATGGACGATAAAGAAACAAGACTGAAGAATCAACGCCTTCAAAATGTGGTGCTGGAAAAAGATGTTAGCAATACCATGGATGGCAAGAAGAATAAATAAATCAGTTTTGGAACAAATCAAGCCAGATATATCACTCAAAGCAAGGATCAACAGGCTACGACTTGCCTACTTTGGACACATCATACGAAGAGAAAAATCACTAATGAAGGACATCATGGTAGGAAGAATAGAAGGTACAAGATGAAAATGAAGACCAGCAACCCGATGGCTTTATTCTGTCAAGATAACGATGGAGAAGACCTTGGTTGCCCTATCTAGGCTGCACAAGATCGATCTTCCTACAGAGCGTTCATCCATCAAGTCGCCATGTCTCAAGATTGAGCTGAAGGTCATTAAGTAATAATAATAGTAATGGCAAGAGACAAACAAGTCAATGGTCCTCAGTCCTCGAATTTAGGCTTTAGATATTTCTTCCAAATTCCAAGCTTTTTATTTATTTATTACATTTTAGAAGTAGGAATACATAAAAAAGTGTTGCAAATCACATCAATATCAATCAGGAGCCTGTAAAATCTACGGTCTAGTCTTGTTGTTACAGAAAACTGATTAATTATTGACTCAACTTTTCACACAATCTAATTGTCCACTCTTATGTAGAGTACTAGCTGGGAGCCCGATGCACATGCATCGGGATTCTGGTACGTGGAGTCTCTGACTCGCAATGCCCACGCAGCGGGCATTGCGAGTCGACTTAGAACTGCTCGCAATGGCCGCTTCGCGGCCAATGCTTCGCGCGTATCCACATGACCACGCCGGGGCAAAAAAGCTATTCGCAATTATATAATAGATGTCATTATAAGCCGTTACTATTGACAAGAATACAGAAGATGAAGAAAAAATGCAAGTTTATCCAGAGTACAAAGGACACTTTAGCTCTATGTTCTAAGTCTTGGAACATGAGTGTTGTTGAAGAGCTAGCTATTTTTTGTACATGCACATGGTTTTCATTAATGAAGCGCACCCGACAATTTTTTTCTTAATCCTGTCAATCTATGTAATGTAGTATAGCTGCATTAGTATACTAATGGATTGCTGTCTTTCCCAGTTTCCAGCGTTGCTCAACTTCTCTACTAGGACACATGACTTCAAATCAGGCTTGTCTTATCACATGGGGGTTTATGTATGGACTAGAAGTTGCTTTCTCAATCTAATTCTATGGCGCCTCTTTCCAAAGTTCCATAAATATTTATTAAGAAAGTGTCACCGCCCCACACAGGAGACCTTGTGTGACTCAGCACCAAGGGGAGCTGTCATGTGAACTTAAGTGGTGTTGAAAGGCAGGAAAGAGGGCGATCAGTAAGTATATTAGAACACCGCATTACATTGACAAAATGGATTTGGAAAAAACTCTTGGTCATGTTTCTTTAAATGGATTAATTTATTAATCTGTGGAAAAATTGATTGTTTTCAAAGTATTTTAGTAACTAGTTTGCTAGAAATCAGAAGATTTGTGTGCATTATAGCTAGTTTTTCAGTTCTAATCAGTAGTGAGTGTCTCCTTGATTTCAATTGATTTCAACTAGGCAGTTGAAAATACAGTTGTATTTGGAGGCACTCCATAGATTGTGAACTTCATCACCAGTACAATCTTGAGAAAGTTGAATACATATATTGTAATCTATCAGGAAGAAAGTACCATCTAAAACAGTGCCGCCCAACCTTCTTTACCTTGAAAGCCACTTTCCAGTTTGAGAAAGGGTCATGAGCCACATCCAGAACCCTGTCTCGGAGTAGCATCATATAGCCCCCGCCTTCTCCACTGTAGTGATGCTAAGAGCACCCTTTATCGGTATACTGACAGCCAGACTTTCCCTACAGAAATAAAACTAAGTAAGTCTACTTGTATCCAGTGGGTATTCTTGCATCAAGCACTCCCACCACACTATCCGGCTTTGGTCACCTCCTCTATCTGGCAGTATCATCCTATCTCTAGTTTGGTACTTACTTAATTATTCTTTCCAACCCAAAGATCAGTAGTATATGTGTATCTAGATTTGTTCTTCTTTGTGGGGTTCCTCACAAAAGTCACCATTTGGACACCTGTTCTATATCGCTGTTTGCTGGTAGACAGTCGCAAGCAGCACATTACAAACCCACCAGACAAAAGTTGGGAATCCCTGATCTAAAATAAGCTTGATGTCATATTGTCATGAGTGTCTCTTATACTTGGCAGCTCTGCGATCTGAGCTTCACATTGTTTTGTGAAACTCAGAATCTTAAGTGTTCATTTCTTTTTGCGCAGCAAGGGTTAATAACTCTTTTCTTGCTGATAGTTCTATTTCAGCCGGTTTGTGACCACACCCATTCCCTTTAAATATTCACATGCCCCATCTCCTGATGCCAGTAATAGATTTATTCTGTTCTGACCATCTTGGAGGTAGAACGTCTTCAGTAGGCTTTGGAGTTTTGCTACTGCTGAAGTTCTCCTGTAGGATCTGTGTTTCCTGCAGTACAGTTTTTTTCTTCTGTTCTTTGCTTAGAACTTGCCACCAACTAAATTAGTTACCATTCTTAGCGGTTTCATTCCCGATCTGCTACACCTGTTCTTCCTTTTCTTTGAGCTTATGCAGAGAACTCAACATTTATAATTGAGATTTTTATCTGCACTTCAAAAGTAGGAAAACTGCACTTTTTTCTCACTTCAATGAAAACCTTTTCTTATGCTTGATAACATTCTGCTGGATGTAGGTACAATGTTTTCAATATTCTCTTTGGAAATTAGATTGTTATCATTAAATGTCTCTGAAACCTTTGAGAAGGGCAGGTGAGATGATTGATGTGGGTGCGAAGACTGACATGTGCTTTGCTTTTCATCTTGAAGAACCAATCAATTTCAGCAGAATTTTATAAGAAAAGGTTTTGAGTAACTTCAAGGAACACTAAGGCTAGGGCCACACTTGGGAGTCTGCATCCAGTATTTGGATACATTACTTTATCCAGTTTTTCCCCTTGCCATTTTTGAGGCATTTTTACTGGATCATGTACCTGATCCGTTCCCGACGGTACCTATATGTGCCATCCGGTACCTGATTCATTTCCCATAGGGTCCCATGTAAAATAAAAGGATCAAGATTTGATTGAACACCAAAAAACGTTGCAAACCCTATTAAAACCTCACATCTCAAAAACTGGATCCAGTAGACAGATTGCACTTTGGCAAACAAATGTTAACATTGGAGTCTATGGCCATGTTCACACAGCAGCGTTTCCCTGTCCGCTCGGCTTAAGCGGACACTAGGCAGCCTTGTGTGTGAAGTGGTTACCACGATAAACATCGGGTAACCAGGGGCTGCGTCACCAGGAAGCGGCGGCGCTCACGCATCTCCGCTTCACTGAAAAAAAGCTAAGTATTTAGCAGAGACCCGCTAAATACTAGCAGCAGAGATGTGTGAACATGGCCTATGGGTCAAGCACCTGATCAGGTATTCAGGATGAAAAACAGGATCCAGTAGCAGGATTGCAAATGCAAGTGTGGCCCTGGCCTAAGGGTGTGTTCACTCGATCAGGAATTGCAGCGTTTCGAACACAGCATGTTTGTGTCACATCCAAAACACTACATTGTACAGTAGCAGCATAGTGGATGGGTTTTCAAGAAATCCCATGCCCATTATACTTCTCCCGACTGCAGCATGTTTACAGCTGCTGTACAGGCTTTCAGACTTCTGCATCACTGCAGCATGTTAATTTCATGCTGTGAAGTTGGAAGTGATCGCTATCTGGTGCACGCATGGAGAAGCTGCCCTGCACCTATGGCAGATCATGAGTACAGGGCGGCTGCAGTCTCTCTGTGTTCACCCCCGAGTTCCCCTGGTTCCGGAGCACATACCCTGTAAAACAGTCTATGGGTGTCTTTTAAGATGTGCTAATTAATTTTCATCTATTCTTCTATGAAATACCAATATTCTGCATTCTGAGCCATCTGCTCAACCTGCTCCCACCACTAGTGGACTGATCACAGTGGCCTTGTCCACACACCTGCGCTCTCATTATTTAGCGCTTCTGCGTTAAATACTTGGATTTTTGCAGAGAAGCGCAGGCGCGTATTTGCGGCCGCTTTCGGCAGATGCTGTCCCTGGTTACCCGATGTGTATCGTGGTAACCAGTTCATACAGCAGGCTGCCTAGTGTGCGCTTATAAGCGGTCTGCTGTATGAACTGGTTACAACGATACACCGGGTAACCAGGGACAGTGTCTGCCGAAAGCGGCCGCAAACACGCACCTGCGCTTCTCTGCAAAAATCTAAGTATTTAGCGCAACAGCGCTAAATACTGAGAGCGCAGGTGTGTGGACAAGGCCATATATTGCTTAGTAAAAGTACTCATACTATGTGAACTTTTCATCATTTTTGTTACTCTACACCCACAAACGTAAATGGACTTTATGGGGATTTTATGTGAAATACCAAAGTAGCAAGTGTTTGTGAAGTGTAAAGGAAATTATACACGTGTTAAACATAAAAATCTGGAAAATTGTGATTTTATAGGGTCACCTTTTGCTGCAGTTACTGCGGTAAGTCTTTAGAGTTCTGTCTCTCAGCTTTGCACATCTTCAAGCTGAAATATGTGCCTATTCTCTTTCTTTGCAAAATAGCTTTAGCTCAGTGAGATTAGATAGAGGTGTTTGCGAACAGCAATTTACAAGTCTTCTCAGGCTCCATTCACACTGTGCGTATTTGGTCTGTTTTGCTCATCAGTTTTTGTAGCCAAAACCAGGAGTGGAACAATCAGAGGAAAAGTATAATAGAAACATGTCACCACTTCTGTATTTATCACCCACTGCTGGTTTTGGCTACATAAACTGATGAGCAAAAACAGACCAAAAATGCAGTGTGAATGGAGCCTCACAGATTCTCAGTAGAATTTAGGTCTGGACTTTGACTGGGCCATTCGAATACATGTATATACTTTGATCTAAACCAGTGGTTCCCAAACTCCCGTCCTCACAGACCCCAACAGATCATGTTTTCAGGATTTCCTAAGTATTGCACTGGCGATACCTTGATAATGATTTAATTGCCTGCTTATTACTAAGGAAATCCTGAATACATAACTTGTTGGGGGCTATGAGGGCGGACGTTTGGGGTATGTTTAGGGTTGTTGCTCTGCTGGAAATTGAACCTATGCCCAAGGCTCAAGTCTTTTGCTGTCTTTAACAGATTTTCCTGATGATCGACCTTAATTTAGCTCCATCCATCTTTTCATCAACTCTGACCAGCTTCTCTTGTCTCAGCTGAAGAAAAGCATCTCCCCAGTGTAATGATGCCACCACCACGTTTGATGATGGGCATGGTGTTTTCAGGGTGGTGTTCAGTATTAGTTTCACTCCACACATAACAGTTTGCATTTAGCCCAAAAAGTTCTACTTTGGTTTTATCTGACATTGCTCTGTCCAATACATTGCATGTGGAACAAGGTTCTCTGGTCAGTTAAGACCAAAGTGGTGGCAGCATCATGTTGTGGGGAGGCTTCTCTTCAGCAGGGACAAGAAACCTGATCAGAGTTGTTGGGGAGATGGACGTAGCTAACTACAGGGCAATCTTGAAGGAAGACCTATAAGAGGATGCAAAAGACTTGAGACATTGGCATAGGTCACCCTTCCAGCAGTAGAACAACCCTAAAAATACTATCAGCAGCTGTCATGACTGCAGAGCTTTATGAAGTTAGATAACTACCTAATGCTTCAGCAGTATATAAATAATGATTCAAACCTCAAAACGTTCCAGAAATTTGTCTCTAACTTGATTTTGAACTGATTGCTTTACTTCTTTCTACTGCTAACAGTATGTGAGAGACGCTTGTGGCTGAATAAGATTACATCCAGGTTTGTAAAGGGAATTTTAGTCTCAAAGAGGTACTTTGAAAGGAGTTCTGCAAGGGTTGAAGTAGAAAGCATTAGAAATAAGATGTAGGGATTATAGTCCTGTGTAAATGGAGCAGTAATTCCTAATTTGCTCCTCTCTGGTCTTTATTTACTTTCTTGCCTTAAATCCCTGTGACCACTGCAGCCAATCACCGCTCGCATTTCTGACACAGTATCATTGATTGGCGGCATATGACTTCTTCACGGTGTTCCTCGTAGGAGTTTCAGGTTATTCTTATATTATTGCATTCTACTCTTCTAGATATATTTTTTTTACTTCCGGGAAAGTTATCTAGGAATAGCACAGGTTCATTTCACCATTGACCTTGGTCTCTTACTAGGAGATACAAATCACAGATAACGATCTGAGAAAGGGCAAAACTCTTCCCTTTTCTCCTTTCCTTTAGAAATTTCAACCTTCTGTATTTCACCGCTTCCTTCTATTGTTTTTTTTTGTTTTTAAGATTTGTTCTATTTTGTAACCAAGTATTAAAGCTAATGGGAAACAAATCAAGAAGAAATGTAGGGCTGGATTACTTCACAAATGTTGTAAACTCCGTAGAGAGTTTCAGAGGTTCCTTCACTTACATTGGAATTGCCCAGGAGGAAAAAAAGAAACGTAGGAAACATATTGAAAATTTAATCAAAACCGTCTTGAGGGTACATTACTGGCTTCATATGCTAACTGCTCTCCTGAGTATACCTGACAAACATCTCCGTAAACACTGCCATAAATTAGTTTCATATCCTTCTAGAGCTGTCCTCTACCATATTGCCTTGTAATGGAAAAGCTATCATATATCACAATAGGGACAATAGATCTTCCTACAGGCACCAGGAAACTTTTCTGACACATTGTGACATTGGATTGTTTGATTAGTGAGGGAACATACTTTATCTTATTCATTTTTATTTCTACTTTAAAGTAAGTACAGTTCATAGACAGATGTAGTAAATAATGTCGA
Organism: Allobates femoralis; assembly: GCA_033576535.1. Classification (NCBI taxonomy): domain Eukaryota; kingdom Metazoa; phylum Chordata; class Amphibia; order Anura; family Aromobatidae; genus Allobates; species Allobates femoralis. Next base: position 154,079,737 of record JARQOC010000008.1, on the reverse strand, counting down.
GTATCTGCTGACACCTCTCAGACCGGACTAAAGTTCATCCCTGACATTAGAAAATACACAACCATAACGGCTTACTAAAACAGGGGTCCCAATTACAAATATGGCCGTATCGGATGTTCATAGAAATCAAAATTACCATATCTTTCACATTATAAGACGCACCGGATTATAAGATGCACCCCAAATTGGGTGAAGGAAAAGAGAAAAAAAATATTTTTTTCATGTTAAATGAAGTCCATCTTATAATGCTAGTGTCCATCTTCCAAATCATATGTAGCCCTCATCCTGGCATATATATAGCCCCCATCGTGGCACATAGCCCCTTTGTGCTGGCACACGGCTCCTCGTGCTGCTGGCACATAGCCCCCCTGTACTACTAGCACATTGCCCCTCTGTGCTGCTAGCACATAGCCCCCCCATGCTGGATATGGCCCCCATCACTCTATATGTTCCCCTGCTGGCGCTCACACAGTAAAATAATAAGCACCTTTAACTCACCCTCTGTATCTTGCTCCGTGCTCCCAGCTGAGCAGTGACTTCCTGCGTCGGTCTCGGGTAACAGATCATATGACCAGGTGCACACAATTATGACATCACTGTGCTGTGCCAATCATGTTATCGGATACCGGCACGGTGCAGGAAGAGACACTGCTGGGAGCATGGAGCGAGCTAAGAAGGGTGAGTTAAAAACATTTGTTATTTTACTGTGTGTGCACCAGCAGGGGGGAATATAGAGTGACAGGGGGGCGTATCCAGGATGGACCGCTTACCTGTCCACATCTCAGCGCTGCTTCAGCACCGAGGTGACAGCGGATGCAGTGCATTTTACATGAGGGTAATGAGCGGGAGCATGTGACCTCCCGCTGCCTCTGCAGCCTGCTCCAGCCCTCTTACACTGCTCCAAAGCGGCCCCCCCTCTCCTACTGTACAGATAGTAGATTCTGATTATAAAACGCACCCCTAACTTTCCCTCAAAATTTGGGGGAACAAAATTGCATTTTATAATCTGAAATATACTTTAACAGTATATTAAATGTAATTCCCAATTTTATGCTCAGCTGCTTTTCTGATAAATAAGCCATACTGCAGTACTTTGTTACAAAGACAAACTGATGCATGACATAAGCAGTGCAGGGTGCAGATTGGAACAATGATAATAATCATAATGTTACTGAACAAAGCCCAGTATGTGAAAATCAAAGCAAATGATACCAAAACACTATATCCATGTATACTATCATATAGTGACTGTAGAATACCACCATACTGATACAGAGCAGAAACCAGTTTGCTAACACAATTTATTTCTATAGAACAGCGCCTCAACATAAAACCAAACATTAGCCTTCTTTTCGCTTTCGAGAAACAAATACAACATACAGACCGTTTCTTCCATAGGTGCACCTGCATAGCTTCAGCTACAACTCTACCAGAGTATGCGAGTGGAGGTATCACACCCTCCCTGACCTCGGTCAGTACACACACAATCTTTTTTTCTCTGAGGTTATCTTTCAGGAGCTATGGCAGGCTCCACACACACTGACTGCTGTCAGTGCACAGCTCTGGAAGTCTGCAGGTTCCAAACCCAGAGTCCCATGTGCCAAACACAGACTCCATTATGACTCATAAGTCTCACCCATGGGTGAAGGTATGTGGATAGCCAGACCTGCCCAGCTCTCTAGCAATCTGTAAACCTGGCCCTGAATACATTAACTAAACTCGTGGATCTCCAAGCTCTAGAGTGAAGAGTCAAGGTTTACATCACAGAGGACAACCATCTCTGCAATACATACTAGCAATTCACAATATAGCTGGTCGCCATCTCACACTATACATAGTAAGAGTGCCCCTGTTATGCTTATACCTAGCAATAATATCTTGCTTTGTGCCTCCACAAATTAATTATTAATAATCTCTTTGTATTTTCTTAAAGTAATACTGCCCCACTGTGCCTCCATATAATTATAATGCCTCCTCTGTGCTTCCATATAACAATAATGCTGCCACTGTGCTTACACATAATTATAATGCCTCCTCTGTGCCTCCATATAACAATAATGCTGCCACTGTGCTTACACATAGTGGTCATACAGAGTACAGTACAAATTTAAAAAATATATATATACATAGACTGAATTATATCCATAGGGCTTTAATTGGGCATTTGGGCATATATAACTAACTATAGTAAATTATAAGTGTTTTTAAAGCTATATTTTTCACTTTCCTTTTCCAAAATGCTTTAATGAGCCAAAATACAGGTGCATCTTAATGAATTAGAATATCATCGAAAAGCTAATTTATTTCAGTAATTCAATTCATAAAGTGAAACGCATATATTATATAGAGGCATTACAGACAGTGATCTATTTCAAGTGTTTATTTCTGTTAATATTGATGATTATGGCTTACAGCCAATGAAAACCCAAAGGTCATTATCTCAGAAAATTAAAGTAGGGAGGATGAAGGGTCTGAGAGATAAATATGACCTAAATAGGTATCGGAGGCTTCACCTTGCGTGGTTGTGAGAGTCACAACCACTATAAAAGCAGATCACGGCTGCTGCAGTCTCCAGCGTTGTGCATATAGAGTAGGGAGAATGAAGGGTTAAAAACCGCATTCCACGAGACATCAAAGGGTGAATATTATATTGATTTATTAGTCAGCATGTTTCAGGGCTCCCTGGCCCCTTCTTCAGGAGAAATCAATATCATATTGCCATGTTTCAGGGCGTTTCATGGAGCCCTGAAACGCGTTGACAAATAAATCAATATTATATTCACCCGCTGACATATTATTGAATTTGGCAGCGCGGTTATTAACCCATCATCCTACTTTCATTTTCTGAGAAACCTTTGAGTTTTTATCACTCTTTGTGTAAGGACTCTATGTATGCGTTTCACTTTATGTATTGAATTACTGAAAAAGATTAACTTTTTGATGATATTCTAATTCATTGAGATGCACCTGTGTATCATGAAGGTCTCATTGGCCATACATTACTCTTAAGGCACCTATATACATTAGATGGCTGTTGGCCAAAGGATGCTTCAACCTATTGTTCCACCGCTTGTGATCTTGGCCTGTTGTCCCATACCAAGGAGAACACACTTGGCCAAGTGCTTCTGTGTTGTCTATAAAGACATCTTCCAAGACCACAGATGTCTCTGCTGGCTCCTTATCTGCAGGAGAAAAAAGCAATTGGAAGTCCAAAATTGGTTAAGCCAGATTGACCTCTCTCCAACAATCAGTTGGACAGCGGCACCACCCACATTAGCGTCGGCTGAACCCATCGGTGTCTGTAGGTGCGGTTGACAATTGTCTAACGAGTATGCGTGTTTTTAGTCAGCTGTTTGTGTACATCCTATAGAATTCGATTTGTGACGGAATCTCTCAAGGCATTGCCAGTTCTTCTCATTTTCTGAAACCTGTGCATATTCGTCCTCCGGCAGCCTGTTTGGACGACCAATGTTCAAAAATGTAGGGTTCATCGGAATGAGAGATGGTACAAGAATCTACTAAAGGTACCGTCACACGCTAGGATATAGGTGAACGAGATTGTTAGCTATGTCACGTGACAGCGATCCTTCCGACATCGTTAGTGCGCTGTCAAACGCAAGGATATCGTTAACGATCTTAAATATGGCAACGCTCCAGATACTTGGAGAAGAACGAGTGAACGATGTTACAAAGCGGCAGGAATAGGAGAAATATGAACGACATCGTTCAAAAAGGTGTCACACTAAACGATGTTGCTGCTTCCCAGAACGTTAATTGGACGACGAACGATAGATTTGAGGTCCGGATCTCAAATTTTGGATGAACGTTCCAACGATTTATCCTTCCAACATCGTTCGTTTACACGCAACGACGCACAAACGATATCGTTTGAACGATCACAAATCCGTGACGTTTCAACGATATCGTTAATGAGATCCTAGTGTGTGAAGCGGCCCTAAAGAATGTAAAGGCCACTTCACACGCACAGATATCTGAGTCCAATATTTGAACAGATCTCTGGTTGCAGTGAAATCATGGATACATTGCTCCATGTTGTACACAGCCACAAAATGGAGCAATGTATCCATGATTTCACTGCAACCAGAGATCTGTTCAGATATTGGACTCAGATATCTGTGTGTGTGAAGTGGCCTTTAGATTCAAACACAATGTGAATGGCACATGATCCATATCCTGAAAATATATCATGCATGATAAGAAGTATATGGATAAAAAATGAGAAGTGTGAGACTATTGTGCTGCGCTAGGCATCAGATCCTTTGTAATAGTGACACTACATTTATGCCTGGCTGTCCTTGCTTTTCTGAATCACGGCAATAGTTATTATTCATTCCTGATTCTTAAATCTCACGACTACGTTAACCCTGCAGATATGTCCTTCCACATCCTATAATTAATCTCAATCAGTCCTCTAGTATACATACTAACAGAATGAGAGGCTCTACAGGTAGGGGATAATGTTACCAGAGCTTTATATTGTTTTAATAATTGAATAAGAGGATTATTCTTTAGAGGCAGAAAGCTTCAATTACAAATCACAGATAGGGCACGATACTCAATGAAAAATAACTCAACATTCCTTGTTCTTTATTTTATTACTGAGAATAATACATTGAATAACACCTTAAGCCGCCCATTACAGAGGCGACGTGGGGGCGTGGTCTATCGGTGGTCATGTAAAAAGGACGATGTCAGCGGTGCCTGGCGACAGGCCCGGCGTCAGCACCCGGCGCACCCGGGCAAGTGCCAGGGCCTGACTGCTTGGAGGGGGCCCACCGGGCCCCTGAGGGCTAGGGTCACACTTGCATTGTGACCCTAGCCTGACGCAAATATTGTCTGCTGCAGCGCAGAGCATTTAATGCTATGCGCTGCCAGCAACGGAGCCCATAGAAACCCGATGTTTACATTGACAACCACTGGTTGGCAAGGTAAACATCGGGTTTCTATGGGCTCCAGCGCATAGCATTAAAAGCTATGTGCTGCAGCCGAAAATATTTGCATCAGGCTAGGGTCACAATGCAAGTGTGACCCTAGCCTCAGGGGCCCCTGAGCACACTGCCCCCACAGCCAGGGCCATATCCAGGGGCAGCTTGGGGGGTCATTTGCAGGGAGGGTGCACTCAGCCTCCTGCAGCTCCGGAGATCTCCCTCCGTGGGAGCCGACAGAGCTGCACACTCTGGGCTGACAGGACCTGTGATGATGTCAATGGAGGGTGGAGTCAGGGGTCACATGACCAGCTCCTCAGTGTATGCAGGACTCTGAGCATCATGATGGCCAGCATAGCAATTAGGTGAAGTTTATGTGTGGGGTCAGGAGGGATTTACAGTGTGAATGTAGCAGAGGCGAGTGTGTACTAGGTGTACGGAGCGGAGCCGAGTGTGTACTAGGTGTACAGAGCGAAACCGAGTGGGTACGAGGTGTACGGAGCGGAGCCGAGTGGGTACAAGGTGTATGGCAATTTGGTGAAGTTTATGTGTGGGGTCAGGCGGGATTTACAGTGTGAATGTAGCAGAGGTGAGTGTGTACTAGGTGTACGGAGCGGAGCCGAGTGTGTACTAGGTGTACAGAGCGGAGCCGAGTGGGTACGAGGTGTACGGAGTGGAGCCGAGTGGGTACAAGGTGTATGGAGCGGAGCCGTGTGCGTACGGAGCGGAGCCGAGTGGGTACTAGGTGTACGGAGCGGAGCCGTGTGTGTACGAGGTGTACGGAGCGGAGCCATGTGGGTACTAGGTGTATGGAGCGGAGCTGTGTGTGTACTAGGTGTATGGAGCGGAGCCGTGTGTGTACGAGGTGTATGGATCGGAGCCCAGTGTGTACTAGGTGTATGGAGCAGAGCCGTGTGTGTACGAGGGGTATGGAGCAGAGCCATGTGGGTACTAAGTGTACAGAGCGGAGCCGTATGTGTACGAGGGCTACGGAGCGGAGCCGTGTGGGTACTAGGTGTGCGGAGTGGAGCCGTGTGGGTACGAGGTGTACGGAGCAGAGCCGTGTGGGTACGAGGTGTACGGAGCAGAGCCGTGTGGGTACGAGGTGTATGGAGCAGAGCCGCGTGCGTAGGAGGTGTATGGAGCAGAGCCGCGTGCGTAGGAGGTGTATGGAGCAGAGCCACGTGCGTACGATGTATGTGTACCAGTGGTAGCCCACCGCGGATTCCGCTCCTATAGTCTCAGCCACCTTTGCCAGCAGCATTCTTCTCCAGAGTCTCTTCTGCCGCTGTCTGCATTCTGCAGCTCAGCATGGAGGGGCACGATGTTGTCATGACTGTGCTGATATGTGCAGAGTGACCGGAGGAGACCGCAGCAGCGAGAAGAAAGGTGAGGAGAAAGAGAGATCCGGACGGCCAGACACTCCGCTTGGCTGCGGTGCCACCCATAATGCAGTGTGGCTCCATTGAGCTGCTTGCATTATTTGTGTGCTTGAGGATGCTTGTGTATATACCAAGCATTCTCAGACGCACAAAAATGCAACATTTTGCATTTGAAGGGTATTTTTAAAAAGCGCAAGAGAATGCAAACGCATTTTAGCCCGCTCCTAACAACGTGTAATATACTCACTGTCAGAAACAGCTCTTGCTGGTTTCGGCAGTCACTGTTCCTGTAAGGCTGCCTTCACATAGGCATTTTTTTAAAATGTGGCAGTTGCGGTAAAAAAATCTGCATCTGCCGCATTTTCCGCCTAGCAGCTGCACTTGCTACACATTTGCGGCAAGCCCCATGTATTGTCTCTGGGGCTTGCGGTAAGAGTGCGGCAATATATATATTATAGTCCATGATATGTACTAAAGGGGGCCCACTGAGACTTTTTCGCCCTGGGCCCACAGAAACCTGGAGCCGGCCCTGCCTGGCGGTCGCCTGGTTTCAGAGCAGTGCTCTGAAACCAGGCGACCATCATGGGGCGATGTGCCCACATCGCTCCATGTAACCGGGTGCCGGCGACCTGTCAGGCGATGGGAGCCATAGGTTCCCATGGTCCTGCATTGCCGCTGGGGTTTCCAGACACCTCGGCGGCGATGCCGCTTGACTGGTCGCCGGCGTAGGGCTGGTGGTGTCGCCCAGTGTAAACAAAGGACGGCAACGCTGGCGGGGCACCAAAAACGTGCACACACCCACCAGTTGCCGCCGACATCCCCAGCCCCGTCGCCTCGTGTGACGGGGCCTTAAGAGTTGGACATACGTTATGTTTTAAGTAACTTATAAAATTCACATTGTGCCTTGGGGTCATGGTAGAATTTAAGATAGACATGTCACTTAATAGCTGTAATTTTATACGGATATATGATTTGTAAGCCTCTTAAAGGGAATCTTACAGTAGGTTTTTGCTCTGCAATCCGATGGCAGTATGAGGTAGGGGCTAAGACACTGATTTCAGCAATATGTCAATGATTAGGCTGCGTGCTGTTGTTTCTATACAATTAGGTTTTATCAACAGGAGATCATTAATGCCTGGACTAGGTCCCGTGTGAGACTTGGTCCAACCATGTCCTCAATACTAATTAGCAGCTCACTGTCAATATACATTGTACACAGAAAGCTGTGGTGTGGAAGGGATTCGCTTTCTGAGCTCTACTTTCCTTTCTTTCATTACGCTGCTCTAACGTGAGATAACAAAAACCTGGTGACACATTCCCTTTAAGAGGACGTTATGGCAATAACGATATATAAGGTGCAAAAATGATAAACATTAGCAATGTATGTTATATGGTATTTTATATCTATACTTTTACCTTTGAAAGGCTTAAACATATAGTGAGAATTGAAGAAGGACACAAAATGGGCATGTTAACTGGGAACACAAAAAGAGAATTTTAATGATAAACAGGAGAGGACATAATTATGCATAGAGAGACCCTATTTTGCATTCACCATTGCTAGTTCTGGCATACCCCACCATGCATTGTCGATCTATTCAAAATTGCAGGAGAAATGAAACACAAAGATACAAATTACCGTATTTTTTGCTTTGTAAAATGTATCGGATTATAAGACACACCCTCAAATTTGGTGAGGGAGAAGAGAAAAAATATTTTTAAAGTTAAATGGGGCCATCTTATAGTGCCAGTGTCTGTCTTACAAATCATATATATGTCCCTTATAGCCCCCTGATCCTGGTACATGGTCCCTCATCCTGGGATAAAGCCCCCCCATCTTAGATATGGCCCCCTTAATCTACATATGGCCCCCTTATATTGGATATAGTCCCCTTGTACTAGCACATGTCCCCCAGTGATGCCACACATCCCTCAGTGATGGCACAAATCTCCCAGTGATGGCACACGTCCCCCTCTGCTGGATCATGGTACCCTGTGATGGCATATAGCTCCCCGGTGCGGGATTTGGCCTCCCCATCACTCTGTATGGCCCCCCTTTCTGCTACCCATACTAAAATAACAAACCACTTTTTACTTACCTCTCCGGCGCTGCCGTCCGTGACTCCCTACTTGCCGCAGTTCCTGAGTCTCGGGGAAGCTGGTTATATGATTGGCACAGCTGAGTGACATCATCACTGTGGTCATATCCAGAATAAGGGGTTGCAGGCACATATGCCGCTCCCCCAGTCCATACCTCGGTGTGGTTTCAGCACCGAGGTGATGGACAGCGGGTGCAGTGCATATTACATGACCCTAATGAGCGGAAGCACTTGACTACGGCTGCCTCCTGCAGCCTGCAGCCAGCCTCCTTCAGCCCCCAAACACGCTCCAGAGCCACCCCCAACCTCCCCTGCAGTATAGGACCGTAGATTCTGATTATAAGACGCACCCCCCACTTTCCCCCAAAATAGGGGGGAACAAAAAAGCGTCTTATAACCTGAAAATGACAGTAATGCTGACATTTCATACCTCAGCCTTTATCCATAATTTCTTAGCACAAAATGAGCCAAATTTATTAAGAGGTGCAGGCCTCCAAACACACCTGCACATAAGCTATAATGATGCTACAATTTGCACAGGTTTCTGGCATACGTACAAAATCTTTCAGCCTGGTTGACTCTCGGCAGCCTCCTTGTTATTGGAATTGCATGAGGGAAGAAAAATTGCAAATTCTTGAGTAAATATGACGTGCCTAAAAATATCTCCTTTCTCCTTAAGTATAGTATAATGCTGGGACATGTTTTTTATTAAAGGGTATATATTCAAGATAAATAATAATTAAAATGTAACCAAACAGGTAGTTGCTACCTCATTTTTGTACTGGCATGTGTGTAAACCCAGTTTTGTTGGCATCCACAAGAGAAAAAAGTATGGGACATATAGATTTACTATTGAATGGTGCGTGAATACAGATTTATCTTTTTGCTTATAAATCCATGAGCCCCGAGATTTCTCTCATCCTACTAGTTGAAAAAGCTGAGCCAAATTTATAACTCTTCCATGAGACTCATGATTTATTTGTTACCTTAGGTGCTAGTGAGAAGTTACATCTCATAACCTAAGTACCAAGAGCATCCAAGAGCTCAACAGTTATTTATCCCAATGAAAACTAATCCTTTTTCTGCACCCCTTGTTTCCTTGTTAATTATGAGACCAACAAAATATTTCTGGTATAGCAATTTATTGTTAATCCACCAAATTTACATGTCATTTCCATCGGATCTGTGTAAAACAGGTACAAATCTGGAAGCAACTATATACTCCCTCATCGGTATTATCACTGATCCATGAGACGGATCGGTGGTAATACCGGTGCAGGTACATCTAGTATGTCAATTGTGGGGGAATACAAGAGGATACAAGCTTTACCTGCATACCCCCAGATTCCAATAAATGGTAGTGTGAAACCATACTTAAATAATGAAAACAATATAATTAATCTCCAGAAGTTTTGTAATTCTTTTCATTGTTCTTTGGAACAATGAAACAAGGTGGGTACTTTTTAGGCATGTGTATCAAAACTGTGTCTAAAGGAGAAAGAATGAGCATACACTAAAAAGAATGCCCAGGCCAATTTGAAATATGGCAGTGGCTCGTTGATGCCTACAGTGAAGCATATTGACTATTTAGTGATGCTTTGATGTGGCTTTGCTTCCTTTGGCTGAAAACCTGTGTAACGCCGGTGTGTTTGTGCCTTGGTTCCCCGGCGTTACTATGCATGACTGTGCACTTACCCAATGCTCCTTTCCCCCTAACCAGCTGGAAACTGTAGTATGTTACCCGTATGGATTCTGCTCAGTTCCCTGCTCTGATACGTAGTCGTACATGTGTTGTAGAGTCATTGCTCAGCTAGCTGGGCAACCACTGTGTGTGCGGACCCTGGCTGCTGCTGTGGAAGCTATCCGCGGGTTGTGAGGTCATCTGCAGCTGGTGCATGACTTTCCATGTGTGTTCAGGCTTGAAGCCACTGCCAGATGCCCTAGGCCTCAGTTCCAGTGCTGGCAATGCTGTACTAGGTTCTGTCTGTGCTTAGGGTGCACTCGGCCACACCTTCCCTGCTTTCATTAGGTGGAGTATAAACAAGCAAAGTCATCCCGTCCTGGTCCGTAACAACCTGAAGCATGTCCAAGACATGTATTGATTCAATCAAGTGTGAGGAAATCCTAGAAGAAAATGTCAGCTGAAATATAAGCTGAAGCTTGGAAGCCATTGGCCCTTCCAACAGGAGAATGATCTTAAGAATATCTCAGTCCACCAAGACTGCCAGAAGCTGGTGTCTGGGTTTGCATCATGTTTGCAACAGGTCACAAAAAAAGGGACTCTACTAAATACTAAAGATGCTTTTTATGAAGTGGTTGTAAAATTCTGACACTGCATTAGTCATTAAAAATGTCATTTTATGCTGAATTTGGAGAAACCATTTCTTAGTAGGGTCGAGCTATTTAAATTTTTCTTGTTAGATGGGTTAATTGCAAACAATAGAAAATTTGTAATTTTGCTAAAAAAAATTCCTAATTTGTAATGGAATACTAAGAATCTGTTGAAAACATGCAATGTTTGTGGCCTTTGAGAACTGCACTAGGCCAGCCAGGTTCTGCAGTAGTGTATGTAGTGTCTTGAATTTTAATTCCTCAAACCTTCAGGCCAGTGATATGCGGCTTGTTTGCCAGTATAAAAAACTTTATTGTAGCATGGACTATAATATGTCTCAAACAAGCATAAAATGTAAATTTTAACATCTCAATGGGTTAATAAGAAATCATATTGGTGAGCTATGGTTAGCTTTAAAGTACCTAAAGAAATGTAATCCTACAATTTCAACATTGTCACCTCTTGAAGCAATCAGCTCTACAATAAAAAGTAATGGATTCTCGCAAATCCATCTGTTCTTTGGAACATTAAATAACTAGAGCTGCAGAAGTGATATTTGTGCTGTATTGTGCCTACAGGAACAGCCTTTCCAACAGATCCTTTACTTTCTTACTACGTCTAGTCTACAAATAAATTGAAAGAGAGGTAAATTTTAAAAAAGCCAGATGTGTTTGGTCTACTATCTCCTAGTGATACTGGACACACTTTTCTTAATGGCATAATGGCATTAATCTACTGACTATCCTGTTTATTAGGGCAGGGTACAACACAATAGGATTCAGGTTTTTTGAGTGAAGCTGACCACTCCTTTTCCCAGTGAGGAAGAGCACTACAAGTGGACCCAAGTTGTACCTCAAGTGATGTCACATTTAGGCTGTAGTCTGATGGCCATTGATTTTCTCATGCAAGAGAATCAGGCTGACTATGTTAATGACACACTGATCAAACTCTGATAAGAGTTTGATCCTAGCTTCAGAATCATGTGAATTGATTGTTTTGCATGAGAGAATAGTAGCACACTGTCAACAGAAGAAGGAGACAAAACTTCACAATCTACTTCATTCTATGAGTTCTTTGAAATCTGACTGCACTTGGATGTCATCCAGGTGTAGTCCAATGTCTTCCATGCACCCACAGACTTGAAGGTGTACATCATCCAATTTACGCTGCCAGTCGCAGCATGGTGCAAATTTTTTCTCAATTGGAATCAGTGTGAGAAAAAATATGCTGATTGTCATTGCCCCATCGTATACCATTGAAACGAGTGCTATCCAATAAAACATCAGATAGCTCTTCTGTGTAATAATCTTGTGTGAATACAATTTTTCTCCCTAATCCCTTCTAGTCTTATATGTAATATAGAGTGAGAGTATTACAATACTTATCAATTGCTATCTTTCTCAGTTTTCAGTACCCCGGTCCTCTTCTTGCCCATGGGACTTAAGCATTGCCAGTTCACACTGTTTGAGGTAGTGCTTTGCTTCCACTATAGGTCAATAAGTTATAAATGCAGGCTCCCTTACACTAAGGCTAGGTTCACATTTGGGACCAAGCATCCTTTGGAAGGATGAGATCAAGGATGCTGTTTTTTCCCATGCCATTTTTATGGCATTATTTTCATTTTTAGCGCTAGTGTTAACGCCAGCGTTAACACATGGTACATATATGTACCATGCGGTAACGCTAGCGTCTCCCATAGACTCCCATGTTAAAAAAAGCTACCGTTTTTGCAAATGCCCCCAAAAACGCTGCTTACTCCGTTTTTGGGTGCGCTAACAAAAACGCCTAGAGTCAAACGCATTGCATTTTGACAATGCGTTTTTTGCATGGGAACCTATGGGAGCATTATTGCTAGCATTTTTTCACATTTCAATATGGAAAAAAAGACTAGCTTTTAGCACTTCCATGACGTTAATGTGACCCTAGCCTAAGGCTGCCTTCACATTTGCGTTTGTGTCTGCATGTGTATGGCATGCAGATGCAAACGCAGTGCAAACACAGCCCATACTAATGTGAACACAGCGGGGAATCTCCGCATGAGTTCAAATTAGTATGCAGCCCGCCAGCCAATGAGCTGTCTCAGGGGCGGCCGGGAGGAGGAGATCAGCGGTGGAGATCTCCTTCTCCTGACCACAGCTGATCTCCCGCCGGTGTCAGCACGGGAGATTTGAAGAGACAGCTGATCTGACAGCTGTTTAAATCTCCCGCGCCGACACCAAATAGGTGATATCAGTGCAGGAGATAAGAAACAGCTGATCGCTGTTTCAAATCTCCCGCAGCGACACGGAATAGGTGAGATTTAAACAGCTGTCAAATCAGCTGTTTTTTCAAATCTCCTGCGCTGACACCAGCGGGAGATCAGTGGAGGCTTTAGCTGATCTCCTGGTTGCCGCCGCTGATCACCGGAGGCCACCGGGAGAGATTTCAATGAGATCTGCAGCGTTCTCCTGCGCTGTCATGCGGAGGAAATTGCGGATTCATTGCCTTCAATGCATGGTTTGTGCTCTTGCGGGCGCTTGCATATAAAACAAGTGCCTGCGACCACACAAAATATGCAACAAGCTGCGTTCGGAGGGCGCATAAATTGTGCACATCCGAACGCAAACGCAACCGAATGCAGCCAAATGCAGGCACATGCGTTCCCATGTTAAACATACGAACGCAGTGCGCAAGCGTTTGGCTGCATTCGGTACTTTGCGCATGCAAACGCAAATGTGAAGGCAGCCTAAGAAAGTGATTTTTCTTCTGCAAATAAACCCTGATGTGATCTGGCTATTCAGATTTCAGATCATGTGATCCAAAAGAAGCCCGGAGAGGTGCAGGAACTTGGGGAAGCATGAGTAAGGGTAGGGTCACATTGGAAATCTAAATTGCATTCACCGCATCCGGATCCGGATGCGGTGAATGCAATGCCGGTCACACACATTTTTCTCAAAAATGTGTGCATAATACCGCACTGCGGTCACCGGATGGCTCAGGATGTGTAATCCCTGAGCCATCCGGTAACTGCATAGGTTGCGGTTCCCGATCGGCAAAGTTAATAAAGATTTAATTTGAGTACCGAAATGAATGTTAGAGGTCTGTAGGGGGGCTTAGACCCCCCTACAGACCGGGCGGCCACTTCTATAGTGTTCTTCTACAATTGTACCTATGGCACGGGCTGATCTGAGCTCCGTGCATGTGATCAAAATATCCCCCCTCCCCCTATCACTATACAGGGGTGCATACACCCCTCTAGTACAGTACTGCTTTATTTCGGTTATAAACACCATGAATTGTCCCAATCGCAAGATAATTAGATATTTACATGTTCCGTAGGCATAGTCCACTGATTTCCATGGGCGGGGCTGTGAGCAGTAGCCTCCGCCCGCTCCTTCTTGATGCCCGCCCCCTCTGGCCGTAATCCAGTGTTGTGGGGGTGGCCGAGTCGTTAAAGGGGCGTGGCTAACTATGTGCCGCGGTTAGCCACGCCCCTTTAACGACTCGGCCACCCCCACAACACTGTATTACGGCCAGAGGGGGCGGGCATCAAGAAGGAGCGGGCGGAGGCTACTGCTCACAGCCCCGCCCATGGAAATCAGTGGACTATGCCTACGGAACATGTAAATATCTAATTATCTTGCGATTGGGACAATTCATGGTGTTTATAACATAATTAAAGCAGTACTGTACTAGAGGGGTGTATGCACCCCTGTATAGTGATAGGGGGAGGGGGGATATTTGGATCACATGCACGGAGCTCAGATCAGCCCGTGCCATAGGTACAATTGTAGAAGAACACACTATAGAAGTGGCCGCCCGGTCTGTAGGGGGGTCTAAGCCCCCCTACAGACCTCTAACAGTCAGTTCTGTGCTCTAATTAAATCTTTATTAACTTTGCCGATCGGGAACCGCAAGATATGCGGTTACCGGATGGCTCAGGATTACACATCCTGAGCCATCCGGTGACCGCAGTGCGGTCCCTGGAAACGCTGCGAAAACTGCTGCCTGCATGATTTTAAACGCAGGCAGCAGTGCCGGATCCGGCCACCGGATGGCTTGTGAAGCCATCCGGTGTTTTGCATAGGCTTCCATCAGGAGCCTTTCCTGGTCCGGTTTTGAGCTTTTTTAAAGCTCAAAACCGGATCAGGATTTGAAACAAAAAACGCCAATGTGACCCTACCCTAAGTATTTTAATACAACTCTAAACATGCATGTAATGTAGTATGAGAGATTTGGGAAAAATTGCTGAGACTTCTTGTTTAATACCTTCTTGAAACAAATTTGGACACCACAATTTGTGTTCAGTTATTCTGTAGTAGCAACGTTTTTGGCAGAGTCTTTCGTTGGACTGTATGTAAAACACAATCAATACACAAAAGTGTAAAATCAATTGTTCTCATAAATATAGTACAAAGAACAGCAAAAAAATAGTAGTAATAAATAGAACAACAATAATTTTGCGCATGTAGAATCTAGTAGCTCAATATAGAAGAGAGGAAAGACTAAATAGCACAATTGCTCGATGTAAAGCTGGTTTCGCTGCACTTCAACATTGGAGGCCAATATTTTCATGTATTTTTGTTTTCAGGATGTTCTAAAGATGAAGACTGCAAAACTGGTGATACTTTCAATAGCAATTCTAGCAATTCGTAACTTTAGTAGTGCAAACTGTTCAACCATCTTAAACCAGGTTGAATAACTCTATTGACCTGCAGATATAGGTTTAATCTGCAGGTTAATAGCGTTATGATGATGCCTAGCCGCTGTACTAAAAGTGCGTTATCCAAGAGAAAATAAAATTTATTTCACCCAGGAGCTTTAAAGGAAAACTGTGACCTCCCTATAAATTGCTGCACTGTTGTGTTGCAGCATATAAATTGAGCGATCGCAACTTCGGGTCCCGGAGGGAGACTAAAAAAAAAAGTGAGTAAAAATAATAAAAGCTTAATATAAAAAGTTAAATTAATACTTGTGTGTGTATGTACATACATATAATAATAATAATAATAATGTGTACAAAGGATATGCAGAGGGAGGGTGTACAGAGAGCACCATTTCACACCACACAGGTGCTTCAATGGGTGGAGCCGTTGAAGCACCTGTGTGGTGTGAAATGGTGCCTCTGTCCTGTGCTTTCTGTACACACTCCCTCTGCACTGCTGACACCTTGTACATCTCTGTGATGTGAACGTTTTGAAATAAAGTCCTAAAATATCGGTGAGTGCCCCTCCGTTTCTTCTATTGTGTATTTTGGACTGTCTTGCTGTTCTCTGATGGAGAGGAGCACTGCTGGTTCCCGGTTCCGGAAGGTCTGAGCTGACTGTTTGCTGGCAGAGGCGGCTGCCTGTGAGTAATGCCAGGCTTCCTCTTTATGTTTTCACTATACAAAGGATATAAAAAGTCTACAACCCCAAGTTACAATTTTTGACCAGTTCTTGTCATGTAACAAAGCCATACCAAGAAGTAGAATTTTAGAACTTTTTCAACCTTAAATGTCATATAAAATCTGTACAAATCCATTGAGAGACAAACTGAAATCATTTTGCAGGAAAAAAGAAGAAAGAACCTGCCAAGTTTGGCATTATTTTCAACTACCATGGTCAGCCACACCTATAAGATGGGGAGATGAGGATATAATAGAGCAGAAAATGTGGAGGCAAAAACTCCAACCAAATAATGAATCCTACAATGAACAGAGTCATAAATCTAGAAACATCATAGAAACATACAGAAAGTTTATCTCAATAGGATAAAGACATACACCATCTATTATATAAAAGCCGAAGGCCACTTCCGGAGAACCCGGAGGGTTACTTCCGTGACGGCCTCCGACCATGCTGCTGACGTCACAGTGCAGTGTAGCCGCACGGAACTTTCCGTGCAGCTACAGGCACTGGCGTTTCAACTTTCCGCTCGCCCCTCTCTACTGTCTCATCAAACACACACACACACAGCCTCTCACTACAGTCCTCCCAAACACACACACACCATCCCACCCACATCACACTCACACACTCACACAAAACACACACACACCACACACACTCCAGTATACTTACCCCGCCGCCATCCCGCTGCACCGCTCCCGCCATGGCTCCGCCCACATCGCGGGGGCTCCTGCCATGGCTCCGCCCACATCGCGGGCTCCCGCCATGGCTCCGCCCACCCCGCGGGACTCCCGCCTTGGCTCCGCCCACACTCTCAACTCCCGCCTTGGCTCCGCCCACCTCGCGAGACTCCCGCCTTGGCTCCGCCCACCTCGCGGGACTCCTGCCTTGGCTCCGCCCACCTAGCCTGCGCTGACCACAGAGCTGCCGTCCTCTGCTGACCACAGAGCCTCCTTCCTGCGCTGACCACTGAGCCTCCATCCTGTGCTGACCACTGAGCCTCCATCCTGTGCTGACCACTCAATCCTGTACTGACCACTCAGACCGTCGTCCTCTGCTGACCACAGACCCCGCCGTCCTCTGCTGACCACAGACCCGTCGTCCTCTGCAGACCACAGACCCTCGTCCTCTGCTGACCACAGAGCCGCCGTCCTCTGCTGACCACAGAGCCGCCGTCCTCTGCTGACCACAGAGACGCCGTCCTCTGCTGACCACAGAGACGCCGTCCTCTGCTGACCACAGACCCGCCGTCCTCTGCTGACCACAGACCCGCCGTCCTCTGCTGACCACAGACCCGCCGTCCTCTGCTGACCACAGACCCGTCGTCCTCTGCTGACCACAGAGCCCCCGTCCTCTGCTGACCACAGAGCCCCCGTCCTCTGCTGACCACAGAGCCCCCGTCCTCTGCTGACCACAGAGCCCCGTCCTCTGCTGACCACAGACCCCCCGTCCTCTGCTGACCACAGAGCCCCCGTCCTCTGCTGACCAGTCCTCTGCTGACCACAGAGCCCCCGTCCTCTGCTGACCACAGAGCCCCCGTCCTCTGCTGACCAGTCCTCTGCTGACCACAGAGCCCCCGTCCTCTGCTGATCACAGAGCCCCCGTCCTCTGCTGACCAGTCCTCTGCTGACCACAGAGCCCCCGTCCTCTGCTGACCACAGAGCCGCCGTCCTCTGCTGACCACAGAGCCGCCGTCCTCTGCTGACCACAGAGCCGCCGTCCTGCGCTGACCACTCTGCCTCCTTCCTGCGCTGACCACTCTGCCTCCTTTCCTGCGCTGACCACAGAGCCGCCGTCCTCTGCTGACCACACAGCCGCCGTCCTCTTGCTGACCACAGAGCCGCCGTCCTCTGCTGACCACAGAGCCGCCGTCCTCTGCTGACCACAGAGCCGCCGTCCTCTGCTGACCACAGAACCGCCGTCCTCTGCTGACCACAGACCCGCCCGTCCTCTGCTAACCACAGAGCCACCGTCCTCTGCTGACACACCTAGGACCGCCCTCTTCTGCTGACCACAGAGCCGCCGCCCTTCTGCTGACCACAGAGCCGCCGTCCTCTGCTGACCACAGAGCCGCCGTCCCTCTGCTGACCACAGAGCCGCCGTCCTCTGCTGACCACAGAGCCGCCGTCCTCTGCTGATCACTCTGCCTCCTTCCTGCGCTGATCACTCTTGCCTCCTTCCTGCGCTGATCACTCTCTGGCCCGCCTCCTCTGCTGACCACAGAGCCGCCGTCCTCTGCTGACCACAGAGCCCCCGTCCTCTGCTGACCACAGAGCCCCCGTCCTCTGCTGACCACAGAGCCCCCGTCCTCTGCTGACCACAGAGCCCCCGTCCTCTGCTGACCACAGAGCCCCCGTCCTCTGCTGACCACAGAGCCGCCGTCGTACGCTCACCACTCTGCCTCCTTCCTGCGCTCACCACTCTGCCTCCTTCCTGCGCTGACCACTCTGCCTCCTTCCTGCGCTGACCACAGAGCCGCCGTCCTCTGCTGACCACAGAGCCCCCATACTCTGCTGACCACAGAGCCGCCGTATTCAGTGGCAACCACTCAGCCACCATATACAGTGCTAACCACTGAGCCACCGTATACAGTGCTAACCACTGAGCCATCATATACAGTGCTAACCACTGATCCACTATATACAGTGCTAACCACTCAGCCACCATACAGTGCTAACCGCTGACCCACCATATACAGTGCTAACCACTGAGCCACCATACAGTGCTAACCACTGAGCCACCATACAGTGCTAACCACTGAGCCACCCGTATACAGTGCTAACCACTGAGCCACCATATACAGTGCCAACCACTGAGCCACCATATACAGTGCCAACCACTGAGCCACCGTATACAGTGCTAACCACTGAGCCACCGTATACAGTGCCAACCACTGAGCCACCATATACAGTGCCAACCACTGAGCCACCATATACAGTGCCAAACACTGAGCCACCGTATACAGTGCTAAGCACTGAGCCACCATATACACTGCCAACCACTGAGCCACCGTATACAGTGCTAACCACTGAGCCACCATATACAGTGCTAACCACTGATCCACTATATACAGTGCTAACCACTGAGCCACCATACAGTGCTAACCACTGAGCCACCATACAGTGCTAACCACTGAGCCACCGTATACAGTGCTAACCACTAAGCCACCGTATACAGTGCCAACCACTCAGCCACCGTATACTCTGCTACCCTCTGAGCCACCATATACAGTGCTAACCACTGAGCCACCGTATACAGTGCTAACCACTGAGCCACCATACAGTGCCAATCACTGAGCCACCGTATACAGTGCTAACCACTGAGCCACCGTATACAGTGCTAACCACTCAGCCACCATATACAGTGCTAACCACTGAGCCACCATACAGTGCTACCCACTGAGCCACCATATACAGTGTTAACTACTGAGCCACCATACAGTGCTAACCATTGAGCCACCATATACAGTGCTAACCACTGAGCCACCATATACAGTGCCAACCACTGAGCCACCATATACAGTGCCAACCACTGAGCCACCGTATACAGTGCTAACCACTGAGCCACCGTATACAGTGCCAACCACTGAGCCACCATATACAGTGCCTACCACTGAGCCACCGTATACAGTGCTAACCACTGAGCCATCATATACAGTGCTAACCACTGAGCCACCGTGTACAGCGCTAACCACTGAGCCACCATATACAGTGCCTACCACTGAGCCACCGTATACAGTGCTAACCACTGAGCCACCATATACAGTGCTAACCACTGAGCCACCATATACAGTGCTAACCACTGAGCCACCTGTATACACACAATTCATTTCACCGCACTCCCCTAACTATTAGTAAATAAACTATATATGGATTCTAGACTACCCGATTCTTTAGAATCGGGCCGCCATCTAGTCTATTATATAAAAGCCGAAGGCCACTTCCGGAGAACCCGGAGGGTTACTTCCGTGACGGCCTCCGACCATGCTGCTGACGTCACAGTGCAGTGTAGCCGCACGGAACTTTCCGTGCAGCTACAGGCACCGGCGTTTCAACGTTCCGCTCGCCCCTCTCTACTGTCTCATCAAACACACACACACACAGCCTCTCACTACAGTCCTCCCAAACACACACACACCATGCCACCCACATCACACTCACACAAACACACACACACACACACACACTCCAGTATACTTACCCCGCCGCCATCCCGCTGCACCGCTCCCGCCATGGCTCCGCCCACATCGCGGGGGCTCCCGCCATGGCTCCGCCCACATCGCGGGGCTCCCGCCATGGCTCCGCCCACCCCGCGGGACTCCCGCCTTGGCTCCGCCCACCTCTCAAACTCCCGCCTTGGCTCCGCCCACCTCGCGAGACTCCCGCCTTGGCTCCGCCCACCTCGCGGGGCTCCCGCCTTGGCTCCGCCCACCTAGCCTGCGCTGACCACAGAGCTGCCGTCCTCTGCTGACCACAGAGCCTCCTTCCTGCGCTGACCACTGAGCCTCCATCCTGTGCTGACCACTGAGCCTCCATCCTGTGCTGACCACTCAATCCTGTACTGACCACTCAGCCGTCGTCCTCTGCTGACCACAGACCCGCCGTCCTCTGCTGACCACAGACCCGTCGTCCTCTGCAGACCACAGACCCCGTTTGTACCTCTTGCTGACCACAGAGCCGCCGTCCTCTGCTGACCACAGAGACCGCGTCCTCTGCTGACCACAGAGAGCGCCGACCCTTCTGCTGACCACAGAGCGCCGTCCTCTGCTGACCACAGACCCGCCGTCCTCTGCTGACCACACAACACCCCGCCGCTGTCCTCTGCTGACCACAGACCCGCCGTCCTCTGCTGACCACAGACCCGTCGTCCTCTGCTGACCACAGAGCCCCCGTCCTCTGCTGACCACAGAGCCCGCCCGATCCTCTGCTGACCACAGAGCCCCCGTCCTCTGCTGACCACAGAGCCCCCGTCCTCTGCTGACCACAGACCCCCGTCCTCTGCTGACACAGACGCCCCCGACCTCTGCTGACCAGGTCCTCTGCTGACCACCATGGACGCCCCGTCCTCTGCTGACCACAGAGCCCCCGTCCTCTGCTGACCAGTCCTCCCTGCTGACCACGAGCCCCCGTCCTCTGCTGATCACAGAGCCCCCCGTCCTCTGCCCGACCGTCCCCGAGCCTCCTCTGCTGACCACAGAGCCCCCGTCCTCTGCTGACCACAGAGCCGCCGTCCTCTGCTGACCACAGAGCCGCGCCGTCCTCTCTGCTGACCACAGAGCCGCCGTCCTGCGCTGACCACTCTGCCCCTTCCTGCGCTGACCACTCTCGCCTCCTTCCTGCGCTGACCACAGAGCCGCCGTCCTCTGCTGACCACACAGCCGCCGTCCTCTGCTGACCACAGAGCCGCCGTCCCTGCTGCTGACCACAGCTCGCGTCCTCTGCTGACCACGAGCCGCCGTCCTCCTGCTGACCCAGAACCGCCGTCCTCTGCTGACCACAGACCGCCGTCCTCTGCTACCACAGAGCCACCGTCCTCTGCTGACCACAGAGCCGCCCTCTTCTGCTGACCACAGAGCCGCCGTCTTCTGCTGACCACAGAGCCGCCGTCCTCTGCTGACCACAGAGCCGCCGTCCTCTGCTGACCACAGAGCCGCCGTCCTCTGCTGACCACAGAGCCGCCGTCCCGCTCACTTGGCTGATCACTCTGCCTCCTTCCTGCGCTGATCACTCTGCCTCCTTCCTGCGCTGAATCACTCTGGCCCGGCCGCGTCCTCTGCTGACCACAGAGCCGCCGTCCTCTGCTGACCACAGAGCCGCCGTCCTCTGCTGACCACAGAGCCGCCGTCCTCTGCTGACCACAGAGCCGCCGTCCTCTGCTGACCACAGAGTCGCCGTCCTCTGCTGACCACAGAGCCGCCGTCCTCTGCTGACCACAGAGCCGCCGTCCTCTGCTGACCACAGAGCCGCCGTCCTGCGCTCACCACTCTGCCTCCTTCCTGCGCTGACCACTTGCCTCCTTCCTGCGCTGACCACAGAGCCGCCGTCCATCTGCTGACCACAGAGCCGCCGTCCTCTGCTGACCACAGAGCCGACGTCCTCTGCTGACCACAGAGCCGACGTCCTCTGCTGACCACAGAGCCACGTCCTCTGCTGACCACAGAGCCGACGTCCTCTGCTGACCACAGAGCCGACATCCTCTGCTGACCATAGACCCCGTCCTCTGCTGACCACAGAGCCCCGTCCTCTGCTGACCACCACAGAGCCTCCTTCCTGCGCTCACCACTCTGCCTCCTTCCTGCGCTCACCACTCGCCCCTTCCTGCGCTGACCACAGAGCCGCCGTCCTCTGCTGACCACAGAGCCGCCGTCCTCTGCTGACCACAGAGCCGCCGTCCTCTGCTGACCACAGAGCCGCCCTCCTTCTGACCACAGAGCCCCCGTCCTCTGCTGACCACAGAGCCCCCGTCCTCTGCTGACCACAGAGCCCCCGTCCTCTGCTGACCACAGAGCCCCGTCCTCTGCTGACCACAGAGCCCCGTCCTCTGCTGACCACAGAGCCCCCGTCCTCTGCTGACCACAGAGCCCCCGTCCTCTGCTGACCACAGAGCCCCCGTCCTCTGCTGACCACAGAGCCCCGTCCTCTGCTGACCACAGACCTGCCCTCCTCTGCTGACCACAGAGCCGCTGTCCTGCGCTCACCCACTCTGCCTCCTTCCTTCGCTGATCACTCTGCCTCCTTCCTGCGCTGATCACTCTGCCTCCTTCCTGCGCTGATCACTCTGCCTCCTTCCTTAGCTGATCACTCTGCCGTCGTCCTCTGCTGACCATAGAGCCGCCGTCCTGCGCTCACCACTGTGCCTCCTTCCTGCGCTCACCACTGTGCCTCCTTCCTACGCTGACCACTCTGCTTCCTTCCTGCGCTGACCACAGAGCCGCCGTACTCTGCTGACCACACAGCCGCCGTCCTCTGCTGACCACACAGCCGCCGTCCTCTGCTGACCACACAGCCGCCGTCCTCTGCTGACCACACAGCCGCCGTCCTCTGCTGACCACACAGCCGCCGTCCTCTGCTGACCACACAGCCGCCGTCCTCTGCTGACCACAGAGCCCCCGTCCTCTGCTGACCACAGAGCCCCCGTCCTCTGCTGACCACAGAGCCCCCGTCCTCTGCTGACCACAGAGCCCCCGTCCTCTGCTGACCACAGAGCCCCCGTCCTCTGCTGACCACAGAGCCGCCGTCGTACGCTCACCACTCTGCCTCCTTCCTGCGCTCACCACTCTGCCTCCTTCCTGCGCTGACCACTCTGCCTCCTTCCTGCGCTGACCACAGAGCCGCCGTCCTCTGCTGACCACAGAGCCCCCATACTCTGCTGACCACAGAGCCGCCGTATTCAGTGGCAACCACTCAACCACCATATACAGTGCCTACCACTGAGCCACCGTATACAGTGCTAACCACTGAGCCATCATATACAGTGCTAACCACTGAGCCACCGTGTACAGCGCTAACCACTGAGCCACCATATACAGTGCCTACCACTGAGCCACCGTATACAGTGCTAACCACTGAGCCACCATATACAGTGCTAACCACTGAGCCACCTGTATACACACAATTCATTTCACCGCACTCCCCTAACTATTAGTAAATAAACTATATATGGATTCTAGACTACCCGATTCTTTAGAATCGGGCCGCCATCTAGTATAATATAAAGTTCCGTCACCGTGAGAACCATAAGTATAGATAATACATGGTAGGAATCGCGTAGTATGGAGGGACATGCATAGTGCACTACTCAGAATTGTAATGTATACGAAATAGATAATAGGGATGCTATAGAGCAACCGCGTGAGATGTACATCAAAAAAAATACAGGAAGATTATAGAGTGAGGATAACACTGCTTACCCTTACTCAAGTGAGACCTGAAACCAGCCCAACCCCGACGCACGTTTTGAATGGGCATTTTTGGGCAGGGGTCCTTATTATCTATCTTGAATATATTATTATTGCGAGTGTTATACTATGCATGCCCCTCCATACTATGTGTTACCTACCATGCAATGTCTTTACTTGTGGTTCTTAACGTGTCACCCATTATTACAGTGTATGCTGTATGCCTTTATTGTGTTTCACATTGTGCAGAGGACCCGTCAATATGAATGCACACTGTGTAATACTTAATCTGACTTAATCTGACATTTGGTGGCACTGCAGGGAAACTTAACACCTGCTGACAGGTTTCACTATAACTAGAAAAAAAGAGATACTAGAGGCGCAGATTGTGCCTTATCAAAAAGACACTGTAGTTCTAGTGTGGATTATAAGGATATCCACTCACCTTTTAAGGTTGTGAGACCCACAACCAGTTTGAAAGCATAAGGCAGCTGCTGCAGAACCTCAACCAACGCGACAAAACCGCGGGAAATCAGGAGATAACCCTGATGAAGGTGCTGGGACAGCACTGAAACGCGTTGGTGTGATGAAATAAAGGACTTTTGATGGTAATAACCTCTTGTGAAATCCTTGGATAAAGAGCAGCAGCGGTGACCCAGGTTTCACTATAAATAAGAGCTGATCGCTGGGTGCCATAGAATGAAGACAATTAGTGTGTTGTGTATTGGTACATCTGGCTAATGATAGTGTATTACAGCCAATTCCGTTTAACCGAATCGCAATCAAGGACATAATACAGGGTGGACCATTTATATGGATACACCTAAATAAAATGGGAACGGTTGGTGATACTAACCGTTAACTAACCGTTCCCATTTTAATTAAATATAGTACGTCCTTGGCTGTGTCCCTCCCTTTGTGCTGAGCCTGTATCATCATCCAGACGTCAGCTGATCTGATCATCTAACATGTGTAGCTAACAGCACCGAATAGATCAATGATCTGATTGGTGCTGCTAACCTTTTAAATTGTACTGTCAATCACTGACAGCTCCATCCAAAGCACTGTGCAGGGATTGCGCCATCCTCAGCCGGCATCAAATGTGCTGCCATGACAGCTCAGGATCCTGTCAGGACCCCGGATGCTGTCATGAATCACTTCCTGTGGAAGCCTGACAAGTGGCGGCATCCGCAGAAAGTGATCATCTCTAATGTTCACAGACGTGCATCCGCGCATCTGTGAACAGGAGGTTAGATCTGACAGTGTAGTACTGAGGTGCCCAAGGGGGCGGTGTAAAATAAAGAAGAAAAATAAACAAATCATAAAAGTTCAAATCACCCCCCTTTTGCCCCATAGAAAATAAAATTGCAAAAACAAAAAAATACACATATTTGGTATTGCTACATTTAGTAATGCCCAATCTATCAAAATATAAAATCAATTAATCAGATCTGTAAGCTGTGCAACAGAAAAAAAGTCCAAACGCCAAAATAAAGTCTTTTTGGTCGCACCATTGCAATAAAATGCAATAACAGGGGATACAAACATCACATATATCTAAAAAACAATAGCATCATTAAAAAGCAAGCCACCATATATCTATATCAGTGGTTCTTAAC
This sequence comes from Allobates femoralis, assembly GCA_033576535.1. Taxonomy (NCBI): domain Eukaryota; kingdom Metazoa; phylum Chordata; class Amphibia; order Anura; family Aromobatidae; genus Allobates; species Allobates femoralis. Next base: position 154,054,093 of record JARQOC010000008.1, on the reverse strand, counting down.
CGGGGTTCAATCGAACCCCGGGGGTATGGTGTGTCGGTCTCAGAGTTTCGGCGGAGCCTCCGCCACTGAGGTCAACTCACTCCCGACGGCTGCATGTAGATTTAGCACTAAAGAAGGGTTCGGTGAATGTGCATATGAAACTGGTGGGTTGGGTACCTCAAACAAGGTTAAGAACAACTGATCTACATTGATGGAAAAATAGAAAAGGTATGGCTCTTGGAAGAAGGGGACATGGGTCATTCTTTATTAATCACTCCATTGAATTTAGTTTAACTCTTAGCCTTTGCAAATCAATGGATTGTACCCACATGTTTAATATACACTACAGTACGGCTCTTACCTTGAAATGTCGGCTTTCTTAATCTAATTCTACACATTCACACACATCACTCACGCAAAGCGGAGGCCGCTGAAATGACTTATTGGTACAAGTATACAGCCACACTGTACAACATTAGGAAAATATTTCTACAGTTCACAAGATTAGTCGGAGAAAGTCAAATTGAATTCTTTTTCTGAGCAATATATTCCATTTTGGACAAGCTTCAGAATTCATGAATTAATAATGGATTTCATTTGATCTTTGCAGTATGAACATTTTTAATGTATAATAGAGCATGTCGGCTTTTAGTTCAGTTCCCGATCCAAAGATGTATGAAAACTGTCGAAAGCGCACAAGGTGGAGAAAAGAAGAATAACTATTAATCTCTCCTGTGTACAATCTCTATCTAGCATGGAAAATGTGTGCATCGTAGTATAAAATGTACCTTTAACTGTGTTACAATTCATCTCAGGATTGTAGTTACCGGACCATACCGAGTTATAGTATTTACGGTGACTGATTGCCTGCAAGGTAACATGGAGAAGAAAATCTTCTGTCTAAATAATTTGACACAAAGTTATGAAAATTAGTTAAAGGAGCATTCAGAGTAGAAAGAACAACCTATCCATCATCAGGCCTCAATCAGATCTCCATTATTCACATGTGATTTGTAGCATTTTGTTCCACGGACACAGCACATACCCATGAATCCATGTGGGCTCTTACATGTCTATGTATTTCCGCAGTCCGAATGGTTCACACCAAAACATGGAGATGTCGATTTTTTTTATACAAGTCATAGCTCAATATCATTGGTAAAAGTCTAAGGGTACCTTTACACACGGCAACTTTTCTAGGAATTTCACTGGCAACTTACTGGTCGCAGTGAAATCATGGACACATTGTTCTATCTTGTTGCTGTGTACAAATGGAACAATGTCTCCATGATTTCACTCCAACTAGTAAGTTGTCAGTGAAATTCCTAGAAAAGTTGCCGTATGTAAAGGTACCTTAATGGAGTACAATAGAGATGAGCGGAGCTTTTGAAATTAGAATTCACCCGAGTTTCCACGAAAATTTGATTTGTGGCAAATTATACTACAACGCTTATAATTACTTGTAAATATATATGGGGAAAAGGCAAGAGAGAAGACCCTGCTGACCATAAGAGTTTACACTCTACAGAGAAGAGAGGACCCTGCTGACCATAAGAGCTTACACTCTATAGGAGAGAGAGGACCACATTGACCATTAGAGCTTACACTCTTCAGGATAGAGAGGACCCCACTAACCATAAGAGCTTACTCTCTACAGGAGAGGAAGGACCCTGCTGACCATAGGAGCTTACACTCTACAGAGAAGAGAGGACCCCACTGACCATAAGAGCTCACACTCTATAGGAGAGGGAGGACCCTGCTGAACATTAGATCTTACACACTACAGAGAAGAGAGGACCCTACTGACCATAAGATCTTACACTCTACAGGAAAGCAAGGACCCCACTAACCATGACAGCTTACACTCCAGAGGAGAGAGAGGACCCCACTGATCATAAGAGCTTACATTCTACAGGAGAGAGAGGACCCTGCTGACCATTAGATCTTACACTCTACAGAGAAGATAGGACCCTGCTGACCATAAGAGCTTACACTCTACAGAAGAAAGAGGACTCTACTAACCATAAAAGCTCACACTCTACAGGAGAGGAAGGACCCTGCTGACCATTAGATCTTACACTCTACAGAGAAGAGAGGACCCTGCTGACCATAAGAGCTTACACTCTACAGAGAAGAGAGGGCCCCACTGACATAAAGTCTACACTGTATAAGAGAGAAAGGACCCCACTGACCATAAGAGCTTACACTCTACAGGAGAGAGAGGACCCAACTTACCATAAGAGCTTACACTCTGCAAGAGAGAAAGGACCCCACTGACAATAAGAGCTTACACTCTACTGGAGAGAGAGGACCCCACTGACCATAAGAGCTTACACTCTACAGGAGAGAGAGGACCCAACTTACCATAACAGCCTACACTCTACAGGAGAGGAATGACCCTGCTGACCATTAGATCTTACACTCTACAGAGAAGAGAGGACCCTGCTGACCATAAGAGCTTACACTCTACAGGAAAGCGAGGACCCCACTAACCATGAGAGCTTTCACTCTACAGGGGACGAAGGACCCTGATGACCATAATAGCAAGTGGCTCTCACTGGGGTTCTGGCCCCCATCGTTCACTGAAGGCTCTCTGTGTTGGATTGTTCACAAACGACACATCTGAGCACCTGTGATACTCTCCCGAGTACTGAGTGTACCCAAAACCCCAATGATCGAGTATGGAACAGTGGCAAACGCACTCACTCACCATTACTTATTACAAATTGGGCATAAAATCCAATGTGTTACATACATATAAACAATGATCAGATTCAAAACATGTCAGCATAGCTGTGATCATTATTTTATGGCATGGTTGTTATATATCAAGCAATATATTATCCTTGATGCCGGATTATTTTTGAAAAACGTTAGATCTTCCTAAGGGTGGGACACTCATCTGTCAAATATTAAAAGCATATCCTGTAAATATTCCAACAAGACTATTTAAACATGGATAAATCCTTTAAATTTTATGACTGGGACTATATCATCCATCAACACATAGGTACATGCATTGCGGAATCCTATTACTGTTACAATTTTTCGTTGTTCTTTGCAGTATGACAGCTTCTACCATTTTGCATTCTTTCTAAAAAGACATAATGTGGAAAATTGTGTTTAAGTTATGTTCCATAAGTAAATATGAGCTGAATTAATATTCCCTCAGTGCATTTTTACCGATAATATATTATCTCTGGATTACGTGACACGTGGCAAGGTAGACAGTGTAAGTCTATCCAGATAAACATAGCTTCTACTTAGCGTCTAATAGGCTGTAACTTCACAGTAGGGGTGTTGTATTCAATCTTTCTTTTTAAACCTATATATTTGCTTATCTTCCAGGATTATAAAGGAACATAAATATTAATTTCCAAAGTAAATATGACTTACTGCAATAACTTACATTTTACACCACTGAGTGTAAAATAGACATTACTGTGAAGTATAATTATATGATTAATAACACAAAAATCCTACTGTGGGGATTTACATAATGTACTCATACCCAGTCCTGTTAGGATATATGAATCTCATACCAAGCTAGTGTAGGGGAGTCCACACGTGTGCCTTTGTACATATGTTGATGTGCTATGGACTTGTGTATTTATGTTGACATGTTAGGCCGGCTTCACACCACGGTTTTGAGCAGTCAGACTGTGTCCGGTGTTTTGCAGGAAGTACCGGACACACCATGACAGCACCGGACAAACAGAATTGGGGGCCAAATATGCCCTCTGGTTCTTTTTTCTGCCGGCAGTCTGCAGCTGTAATTTCAGGACTGCGGTCCTGAAATCTCAGCCGGGAGCTCTCCACGGTGCTGAAGTTCAGCTCTGGCGTCCGGGAGCCGGACAGATTTTCTGTAGGGTCCAGCACGATCCGGCGCCCATAGAGTCCTATGTTATTGGGTGCCTGATCGCGCCGAATCCAGGAGGATCTGGGTGGATCTGGTTTTGTGTCACTTTTTGCCCTGGACACAAAAACACTGCAAGCTGCGATTTTGTGTCTGGGGAAAATAAATTATCTTTTTCCCCCCAGGAATGGCCCCGTAGGAATACTATGGGGCCAAAATCGGATCCTGGGCTGTCCGGTTTACTACGGACAGCCCCGGATAACTAAAAATGTGGTGTCAAGCCAGCCTTACAGATTTATGTGTATCTGGTTCACTGTTTGTGACTGTGCAGCTATCTGGAGACTCCAGGTGCCCGCCCATGAAAGGAGACTTTACAATGCAGTGAAAGGGATGAAAGGCGGCACTCCGTTCTCTGCAGCGAAAAAATGTTTATTAAAGGTAAAACCGCATCAGGGAGGCGTGGGGTGGAGAGAGCGACAGACTGTGGGGCCGATTGAAGCTCCTGTAAGGCGCGAAACAGTCTGTCGCCCTCCCCACCCAGCACCTCCCTGATGCGGTTTTACCTTTGATAAAGTTTTGCTACAGAAAATGGAGTGCCGCCTTTCATCTCTTTCACTGCATGATTTTATGATACTTTGTTAGTAAATATTTCTGCTATACGCGCTTAGGCACCCAATACTTGTGCTATGATTCTTATGATTAGCTTACTACAATAATATATTGAATTTATATTCTGAGAAGTTGCAGTCCAAAGCATTTGATCAAGTCCTAAATAAGGAATAGAACAATAAGAAATCAAGTATAAATCCTAACTATTACAAATAACGAAAATATGATTGTAGTTTGTAAATGTTAGTTACACGATACACATAATTAAAATGCATATATACATCAGAAATTGAGTAATGATGATAATTTAATATTGTTATTATTTACCGGTCTTAAGCTTAATCTCAAGCTATGACGATTTATGGATGAATCCTCTGTACGAAGACTGATCCTCTACAAGTCTAGATAGGTCAACCATGGTCTTCTCTATGCCTAAATAGGTCCACCAGAGTCTTCTCCACCATTATCTTGATAGTATAAAGCCATCAGGTTGTCGGTCTTCCTTTTCGTCTTGTTCCTTCTATTTTTCCTACCATGATATTCTTCTCCAGTGACTTCATTCTTCGTATGATGTGTCCAAAGTAGACAAGTCCATGCTTGGTGCTCCTTGTTTCAAGTGACATGTCTGACTTGATTTGTTTCAAAATTAATTTGTTTGTGATGAAAATTATAGACATATTTGTAAGTGAAGAATAGCATTTTTTTAGTGTATCGTTCTCTATACCTTTAACTGACTAAGGGCCCTTTCACATCTGCGTTTTTCGTAATTCGCGGCAGATGCGGTGAAAAAACCGCATCTGCCGCGTTTACCGCATAACCGTTCCACTTGCGGCGCGGTTGCGGTTTTTTCTATGCAATGTATAGGCATAATTGCGGCAGGTGCGGCAAGTGCGGTTTTGCACTTGCGGCAGGTGCGGCCGCGAAAAAAACCGCAGTAAGCCGCGGTTTTTTTCGCGGCCGCACCTGCCGCAAGTGCAAAACCGCACTTGCCGCACCTGCCGCAAGTACGCCTATACATTGCATAGAAAAAACCGCAACCGCGCCGCAAGTGGAACGGTTATGCGGCAATCGCGGCAGATGCGGTTTTTTCACCGCATCTGCCGCGAATTACGAAAAACGCTGATGTGAAAGCACCCTTAGGCTGCTTTCACATCAGCGGTTTTCGCTGATCGCGGCAGTTGCGGTGAAAAAAACACAACTGTCACGATTACCACATAACGGCCGCACTTGCGGTTCACTTGCGGCAAGCCCCATACAATGTCTATGGGGCCTGCGGCAAGTGTGCGGCAGGTGCGGCAAGTGCGGTTTCGGCACTTGCCGCAGGTGCGGCCGCGAAAAAAACACGGTATGCCGATACCACACTTGCCGCACCTGCTGCAAGCCCCATAGACATTGTATGGGGCTTGCCACAAGTGAACCGCAAGTGCTGCCGTTATGTGGTAATCGCTGCGAAAACCGCGAATGTGAAAGGGGCCTTACATGAGTATGGCCAAAGTTTACTGGCTTCTGGATATGTGGTATAAGAAATCTAGATTGAGAAACCTTAGATTGATGAATATCTAAGTTAATCATAATCATACAGGATCAACTTTGAGTTGAATTTTCTGAAATTTGCAGGTCCCCACGAAGTTAAAGTTCACACATTGGGTTTTTACTGCAGTCAAAAGCTGCTGTCTTGGCATTAAAAGATCTGCTTCCAAAAGCAGGATATTCTGTAGTTTTATTTTTTGGCCTCGTTTTTCGACATGTCACTTGCCTACAACAAAGGTCCTCAACCTTTCTGACTTCGAGAGCCACATTAAGCTATAAAACAGGGTCATGTGTCACATTCAGCTCCTGCCCCTCACTGTAGTGACTCCCAGAACCCCTATTACCGGTATAATGATGATGGGAGTAAAGGTGTGTCACGGTCAGCGCTGCTCCAAGCTCAAACAACTCACCCAATGAGTCAGAATTTCATCAAACAGATTTCCAAGCTTTTATTCTCCTTCCTTCAACGCGTTTCGGCCCCCTGCCTGACACCTTCCTCAGGGATACCTTTACTCCCATCATCATTCTGGATATCACCACTGGTCAGTGGTTGGTGGAGGTTCTGCAGCAGCTCTTGAGTATTTTACGCCTTCAAACTAGTTGTGGGGATCACAACTGTACCAGGTGAGTGGTTTCACAGCACCACCCCGATTTCATACAGTGTCACTAGTGATAGGGCACTATTGCGCCTCTTGTCCCTCACCCCTTTATATTTTTGTATTACCGGTATAATGACAGCCAAAGTTTTTAACACAGAGGCAATATACCAAGATCCAGGGGTCTCTACCTAACCTCCATTCAGATCTGCTCTTCTGTGTGGAGCTACTCATTAAATTCACCATCTGGAGACCTGCTCTTCATAGCTGTTTCCTAGACCTGATGGAACAAGCTGGAAGACAGTCGCGAAGCACAAATCATGGGCCAATGAGTCACATGTGGCTCCCAAACTTCAGGGTGGGGGTCCCTAGTGTACAGTATGTGTTTAATAAAGTTAGTCTCATTCACCAAAAAAACTGAAAAAATACAGCAAGAAACGTAATGTGTGAACATAGCCTTATTGTTCACACACTGCAAGCAAGGAGGGCAGTATTGAACCCCTCTGTGCTAATAATCTGGTCTCCGTCGGTAATCAGGGGCTTTACAGTATTCTGATTTGTGGCAAATATATTCGATACAAATCAAATTTTTGAGGAAAATTTCAGCGAATCCGTCAATATTCAAATTTTAAGAGTCCCTCATTTTTATTTCGAAGTATTTTAGCACTACTGATGGTCAGGGCTCATAGTATTTCTGAATTAGTCATGGTCGGGGTCCAATTCTGCTTTATGTATTTGCCCAGGTTGCGCTCTGTCTGCCTCTTGTAAAGGGATGGTTTAAGTAAGCAAGGCAGCTTGTACTGAACAAAGTACTTTCATGTCTCTCGGAGGGATTTCAGTATCTGGCGGGGTATAAAAAACAAAGAATGAAGCTACCGAGAAGATCCTCGTGGCTGCTGCCGCGAACATTTTCCAGTCTCTCTGGTTTAGATCAGACAGACATTTATGCTGGAAGCAGATTGTAAAACATGCAAAGAAACCGTGTCAGAAAGGTAATGAAAAGTTGTAAAATAAAACTTGGCTGTTGAAGGTATTCAGAACAAAATACAGAATTTCCATGGTTACAATATTGTGAGTGTTGTGATGGCCGATAAGATGAAAGCAATCAACAAATGATTCCGGACTCTGCTTTATTGAATGGGTGTGATATGGAGTGATGTGATGTATTATGGGGATCACAATATACTATTGCTAATAGGCATTAAAATGGATTTGGCTGTAGTTTTGGTGGCAAGGATGTTGCGCTATGGTCAAATTGAAATATTGGTAAGAATATTTCTTGAGGTAACATATTTTGAGGACATCTATGCTTTATAGGCAGGGTGATGCAGTGGATTACTGCATTGCAAATGGCAGGTATATGTTACAGATGGAGGTTGTGCTCTCCAATATGAATGCAGAAAGGTCACAAAGGGTTAATGCATTGCAAGTGGTAGGTTAGCAAAAAGATATGGGTATGTCTGACTCAAACCACAAACCTCCCATCCCTGGGTATATCTCAGGGGATATAATGTGAATGTGTGTGAGGGTGATCACGTGAGGTCTCTGTGTGTTTGGAAGGTTCTGGGGTGGCCATCTTCCTGGAAGACACATGGCCTGAACCTGTGTCTCTCTGTGCTTGGGACCAAGCAACCCTAGAAGGAATGAGGTTGTGTTTGGGATCAGGTACGTCCCTGGAAGGCACAAGGGCCGAAGACCATGGCTAGAGAACCTGGGATGGCTCTGTGAGTTCAGGAAGCTGCAGTCCTGCTGAGTGTTTGGAACAGACAAGAGTCGGTGATCCCAAAGAGGCAGCTTCTTGAACAGTGAACCCTGAGGTCAGTGAGTGGAGGTTGTAATACCTGCATTGGTACACTGCAACAAAAGACGTATGTAAAGCCATGCAGGCATACCCACTATTGGAACAGACTGAGGGTCGGATAATGGTCCACTGACATATTTTAAATGGACTGTACACTTTATGCGGTTTATACTGTATTAAGAAATCAAATTGACTTTTACTGTAAAATCGTGATGGTCTGCTTCAATCCCACTACCATTTGAATATCTCCCATAGGGATGGGCGAATCTACTCGCTAGGACTCGTTACTCGGCGAGTAGTAAGGGACTCGCAGGACTCGGTACTCTGCGAGTTTCCCAGTGATTACTCGCACGAGTCCAATGCAAATCAATATCAATCCTAGTTTTGTCAGAAACGCTGACAAAACTAGGATTGCCATTGTTTGCATTAGACTCGGCTACTGTGCCAGTGATAGCAGGGAAACTTGCAAGTAACTGCTGTTTCTTTGCGAGCCGAGTCCAGCTGTCTTCTCTGTGCAGCTCCAGGGTCCTAGAGCCCGCCTGCTCACAGACATGATGTAGCAGTGCTGAGATTGTTCTCAGTCTGCTCATTCCCTGTGCATAGATATCTATGCACAGGGGATGTAGCAGAGAGGACATCGCGTTTTGGACTGCGTCAGACGGAAGAGGATTTTTTTAATTAAAGATGGAGTCCCTAATGGCTTTTTTTTTTATTTTAAAATAAAAAATTTTCTCTGTGTTGTGTTTTTTTAACCCTTTATTGCAGATTCTTAGTGGCCGGGTCAAACGTGGCCTGACATTAAGAATCTCGGGCTTAATACCAGCTTGTATAACAAAGCTGGTATTAACCCCTTTATTACCCAGCGTGCCACCGCCACCAGGGCCGCTGGAAGAGCGGGGTTCAGCGCCAGAGGATGGCGCTTCAATGAACGCACCATCTTCTGGGGCGGCTGCGGGCTGCAATTTGCAGCGGGGGGTGCCCAGAAAGCTTGGGCATCCCTGCGCTGCGGATTCCAGCCCCCAGATGCTTAGCTGTACCTGGCTAGACATAGAAATTGCGCGGAGCCCCACGCATTTTTTTTTTTATTATTTAATGAATTTCAGAGTCAGAGGCTCATAGTCAGAGTCTCGGAGTCGGAGTCTCCTCAGAGTCGGAGTCTCAGAGTCGGAGTCGCCTCAGAGTCGGAGTCGCCTCAGAGTCGGAGTCGCCTCGGAGTCGGAGTCGTCTCGGAGTCGGAGTCGTCTCGGAGTCGGAGTCGTCTCGGAGTCGGAGTCGTCTCGGAGTCAGAGTCGGAGTCGTCTCGGAGTCGGAGTCGTCTCGGAGTCGGAGTCGTCTCGGAGTCGGAGTCGGAGTCGGAGTCGTCTCGGAGTCGGAGTCGAGTCGGAGTCGTCTCGGAGTCAGAGTCGTCTCGGAGTCGGAGTCAAAAAAATGCGTGGGGCTCCGCGCAATTTCTATGTCTAGCCAGGTACAGCTAAGCAGCTGGGGGCTGGAATCCGCAGCGCAGGGATGCCCAGGCTTTCTGGGCACCCCCCGCTGCAAATTGCAGCCCGCAGCCGCCCCAGAAGATGGCGCGTTCATTGAAGCGCCATCCTCTGGCACTGAACCCCGCTCTTCCAGCGGCCCTGGTGGCGGTGGCACGCTGGGTAATAGAGGTTAGGGCCAGCTTTGTATTATCAGCTGGCCCTAAGCCCGAAATTTACGGCGGTCACGCCAATATTAGACATGACCGCCATGAATTTCTATTAAATTGTTTTAAAAAAAACACAACACAGAGAATTTTTTTTATTAGAAATAAAAAAAAAGCCATTAGAGACTCCATCTTTAATTAAAAAAATCCTCTTCCGTCCGACGCAGTCCAAAACGCGATGTCCTCTCTGCTACATCCCCTGTGCATATATATAGATGTCTATGCACAGGGAATGAGCAGACTGAGAACAATCTCAGCACTGCTACATCAGGCAGCAGGCGGGCTCTAGGACCCTGGAGCTGCACAGAGCAGACAGGACTCTTATCTGTGCGAGTTTCCCAGCCAGCGATTACTTACAAAGTAAACGAGTCCAATGCAAATAAATGACAAAACTAGGATTGCTTCAGGCTGAAGCTTCCGAGACACATCTGCGATTTGTAAATCTCACACTACTCGCTATTACTCGCTTCCCCATTCATTAACATTGGACTCGCTAGACTCGCAACGAGTAGCGAGTCCTGGGCTCGGACTCGCTAGAGTCAAGCGATTCCGAGTAATTTAGGATTCGCCCATCACTAATCTCCCATACTATCAGTGAGAAAATCACTATAGCAGATTAATGAAAACAGTCTTTGTCGCCCATAACAATTAATGACAGTGTAATTTTGATTTTATTAGTGCTGTTTAACCTCTTTACGACCAATGACGAGTATACTCGTCATGAAAAGCTGTCAGTTCCCGCATCATGACGAGTATACTCGTCATGGCTTTGAACTGTCACTGCTCCTAAACGAACAGTGACAGCTCAAATCTAAAAGCTGTCATTGACAGCCAAGGGTTAGGGGCAGAGGTGTGGGCACCCCTGTTAACCCCTTCACCCCCCCCCCCTCCCCAATCACACTTATCTGCCGGCGGGCTGCACCGCACCTGCCGGCAATGAGCTGCTGCTCCAGCTCCCCTGTCTCCTGTCCCGCCCCCTGTGTCCAGAGCCCCCTGTGTCCTGGTGCCCCCCCCCCTGTGTCCTGAGCCCCCTGTGTCCTGTCCCCGTCCCCTGTGCAGCCCCCCCTGCAGCCCGTCCATCCCCGCCCTCCACCCGACATAGTTTATCTGCCAGCGGGCTTATGCGCCCGCGGGCGAAGCTGCAGGGCCCCCTCCTCCTCCCCAGCCCCCGATCCTTGGTCCCCAGCCCCCAGTGCCCAGTGCCCAGCCCCCGGTACTCGGTCCCCGGCCCCCGGAACTCGGTCCCCAGCCCCCGGAACTCGGTCCCCAGCCCCCGGTCCCCAGCCCCGCTCACCTATCCCGGCGGCTGCACGCTCGGTCTCCTCTGCAGTCCGGTGTGGCTCCTCTTCTCAGGGGCTCCTCCTCCTCATCGCTGGGTAAGTATGAATGAATGAATGAATGAATTGATGGATGGATGGATGTGTGCATACGTGGATGTGGATGTACGTGGATGTGTGCGTGGATGTCAGCACGTGGATGTGCGTACGTGGATGTGCGTACGTGGATGTGTGTGAATGTGGATGTACGTGGATGTGTGTGTGGATGTTCGTGGATGTCAGCATGCGTGCGTGGATGTGTGCATGCGTGGATGTGTGTGCGTGGTTGTGTGGATGTCAGCACGTGGATGTGCATACGTGGATGTGCGTACGTGGATGTGCGTACGTGGATGTGTGTGAATGTGTGTGCGTGGATGTGTGCGTACGTGGATGTGTGCGTACGTGGATGTGCGTGGATGTGGATGTACGTGGATGTGTGTGTGGATGTGCGTGGATGTCAGCATGCGTGCGTGGATGTGTGCATGCGTGGATGTGCGTGCGTGGTTGTGTGCATGCGTGGATGTCAGCACGTGGATGTGCGTACGTGGATGTGCGTACATGGATGTGCGTGGATGTGCGTACGTGGATGTGCGTACGTGGATGTGTGTGAATGTGCGTGGATGTGTGCGTACGTGGATTTGTGCGTACGTGGATGTGCGTGCGTGGATGATGGGTGCATAGGTGGATGGATGGGTGCAACAAGGGATCAAGTGTCCTCTTGTTATAGTCTCTGGGATCATAGCCTTGGTGCACTGTTTAACTGATCATTGTCATACAGTGCACCATAACTCTGACCCCTGAGACTGTAGGAAGAGGACACTTGATCCCTTGCTGCAGTCTCTGGATTGAGCAGAGGAGATCGAGCATCGTGGGACCTTCGTTGTGGACTATGTCGGAGGCGATCGAGCGTCGTGGGACCTTCGTTGTGGACTACGTCGGAGCAATCGAGCGTCGTGGGACCTTCGTTGTGGACTACGTCGGATCTTTATAATAAAGATGGAGTCCGAATTTTGTTTGTGGTTTTTTTTCAAATAAAAAGATTTTTCTATGTGTGTATTTTCTGACTATTTACCAGAGATTCCTAATGGCGGGTCTAACATTGGCCCTATATTATGAATCTCGGGCTTAGTGCCAGCTGCCAATAAAAAGCTGGCATTAACCCCTTTATTACCCAGTTTGCCACCGGCACCAGGGCAACTGGAAGAGCATGGGTACAGCGCCAGAAAATGGCGCTTCAATGAATGCGCCATTTTCTGGGGCGGCTGCGGGCTGCAATTCGCAGCATGGGGGGCCCAGAACGCTTGGGCCTTTCCATGCTGAGGATTCCAGCCCCCAGCTGCCAAGTTGTACCTGGCTGGACCAAAAATATGGCGGAGCCCTACGTCATTTTTTTTTTCTAGAATTAGTTCTAGAAATAAAAAAAAATAGGCTTCGCTGTATTTTTGGTTGCAGCCAGGTACAACGAGGCAGCTGGGGGTTGCTGGCAGTCTGTAGCTGCCAAGTTGTACCTGGCTGGACCAAAAATATGGCGGAGCCCTACGTCATTTTTTTTTTCTAGAATTAGTTCTAGAAATAAAAAAAAATGGGCTTCGCTGTATTTTTGGTTGCAGCCAGGTACAACGAGGCAGCTGGGGGTTGCTGGCAGTCTGTAGCTGCCAAGTTGTACCTGGCTGGACCAAAAATATGGCGGAGCCCTACGTCATTTTTTTTTTCTAGAATTAGTTCTAGAAATAAAAAAAAATGGGCTTCGCTGTAGTTTTGGTTGCAGCCAGGTACAACGAGGCAGCTGGGGGTTGCTGGCAGTCTGTAGCTGCCAAGTTGTACCTGGCTGGACCAAAAATATGGCGGAGCCCCACATAATTTTTTTTTCCTAGAATTAGTTCTAGAAATAAAAAAAAGCCTTTGCTGTATTTGTAGCCAGCCAAGTACAACTTGGTAGCTGGCTGACTGGAATCCTCAGCGTGGAGAGACTCAAATGTTGTGGGTCCCCCACGCTGCAAATTTCAACCCACAGCCACCCAAGAAAATAGCGCATTCATTAGAGGCGGCATTTTCTGGTGCTGTACCCCAACTCTACCAGTTGCCCTTGTGCTGGTGGCACACGGGTTCTCCATATGCGACATGGTGTCCGCTAACAATTTCAATAGAAAATTAGCTCCAATTGTTAGCGGAAACCATGTCGGGTATGGAGAGCCCCTCCCTGTGTGCCTGAACATTGGAGCTCCCCCACAAGTGACCCCATTTTGGAAACTAGACCCCCAAAGGAACGTATCTAGATGCATAGTGATCACTTTGAACTCCCAGATGGTTCACAAATTCATCCATAAAAATGAAAAAGCACGTTTTTTTCCACAAAAAGTTTCTTTTTTCATTTTTACGGATCAATTTGTGAAGCACCTGGGGGTTCAAAGTGCTCACTATGCATCTAGATATGTTCCTTGGGTGGTCTAGTTTCCAAAATGAAGTCACTTGTGGGGGAGCTCCAATGTTTAGGCACATAGGGGCTCTTCATATCCTACAAGGTGTCCGCTAACAATTCCAATTGTTAGTGGATACCATGTTGCGTATGGAGAGCCCCTGTGTGTCTCCACATTGGAGCTCCCCCACAAGTGACCCCATTTTGGAAACTAGACCCCTAAAGGATTATATCTAGATGCATAGTGAGCACTTTGAACCCCCAGATGCTTCACAAATTGATCCGTAATAATAAAAAAAGAAATTATTTGTGGAAAAAAAGTGCTTTTTTCATTTTTACGGATGAATTTCTGAAGCACCTGGAGGTTCAAAGTGCTCACTATGCATCTAGATATGTTCCTTTGGGGGTCTAGTTTCCAAAATGGGGTCACTTGTGGGGAGCTCCAATGTGGAGACACACGGGGACCCTCCAAACGCGACATGGTGTCCGCTAACAAATTGAGCTCATTTTCCATTCAAATTGTTAGCGGACACCATGTCGCGTTTGGAGGGCCCCGGTGTGTCTCCACATTGGAGCTCCCCCACAAGTGACCCCATTTTGGAAACTAGACCCCCTAAGGAACGTATCTAGATGCATAGTGAGCACTTTGAACCCCCATATACTTCAGAAATTCATCCGTAAAAATGAAAAAGCACTTTTTTTTCCACAAAAAAATTTCTTTTTTCATTATTATGGATCAATTTGTGAAGCATCTGGGGGTTGAAAGTGCTCACTATGCATCTAGATACGTTCCATTGGGGGTCTAGTTTCCAAAATGGGGTCACTTGTGGGGGAGCTCCAATGTGGAGACACACAGGGACCCTCCAAACGCGACATGGTGTCCGCTAACAATTTGAGCTAATTTTCCATTCAAATTGTTAGCGGACACCATGTCGCGTTTGGAGGGCCCCGGTGTGTCTCCACATTGGAGCTCCCCCACAAGTGACCCCATTTCGGAAACTAGACCCCTTAAGGAACATATCTAGATGCATAGTGAGCACTTTGAACCCCCAGATGCTTCACAAATTCATCCATAAAAATGAAAAAGCACTTTTTTTTCCACACAAATTTTTTTTTTCATTTTTACAGATCAATTTGTGAAGCACCTGGGGGTAGAAAGTGCTCACTATGCATCTAGATATGTTCCTTTGGGGGTGTAGTTTCCAAAATGGGGTCACTTGTGGGGGAGCTCCAATGTGGAGACACACGGGGACCCTCCAAACGCGACATGGTGTCCGCTAACAATTTGAATGGAAAATGAGCTCAAATTGTTAGCGGACACCATGTTGCGTTTGGAGGGTCCCCGTGTGTCTCCACATTGGAGCTCCCCCACAAGTGACCCTATTTTGGAAACTAGACCCCCAAAGGAACATATCTAGGTACATAGTGAGCACTTTGAACCCCCAGATGCTTCACAAATTGATCCGTAATAATGAAAAAATAATTTTTTAGTGGAAAAAAAAGTGCTTTTTCATTTTTACGGATGAATTTCTGAAGCATATGGGGGTTCAAAGTGCTCACTATGCATCTAGATACGTTCCTTCGGGGGTCTAGTTTCCAAAATGGGGTCACTTGTGGGGGAGCTCCAATGTGGAGATACACAGGGACCCTCCAAACGCGACATGGTGTCCGCTAACAATTTGAGCTCATTTTCCATTCAAATTGTTAGCGGACACCATGTCGCGTATGGAGGGTCCCTGTGTATCTCCACATTGGAGCTCCCCCACAAGTGACCCCATTTTGGAAACTAGACCCCCGAAGGAACGTATCTAGATGCATAGTGAGCACTTTGAACCCCCAGATGCTTCACAAATTCATTCATAAATATTAAAAAAACACTTTTTTTTCACAAAAAAATTCTTTTTGCCTACATTTTTTCAGTTTCACATGGGCAAAGGGATAAAAATACATCCTAAAATTTGTTGGGCAATTTCTCCTGAGTACACCGATACCTTATATGTGGTCATAAACCACTGTTTGGGCGCACAGCAGGGCTCAGAAGTGAAGGAGCCATTTCACTTTTTGAACGGAAAATTGGCTCTAAAATTCAAATTGCGCTCCCTCCCTTCTGAGCCCTGCCGTGCGCCCAAACAGTGGTTTATGACCATATATGAGGTATCGGTGTACTCAGGAGAAATTGCCCAACAAATTTTAGGATGCATTTTATCCTGTTGCCCATGTGAAAATGAAAAAATTGAGGCTAAAAGAACATTTTTGTTACAAAAATAAAAATGTCCATTTTTTCCTTCAACTTTATTTTAGTTCCTGTGAAGCACCTGAAGGGTTAATAATCTTCTTGAATATAGTTTTGAGTAGCTTGAGGGGTGCAGTTTTTGGAATGGTGTCACTTTTGGGTGTTTTCTGTCATGTGCCAACCTCAAAGGGACTTCAAATGTGATGTGGTCACTAAAAAAATGGTTTTGTAAATTTTGCTGGAAAAATGAATAATTGCTGATGAACTTTGAACCCTTATAACGTCCTAACAAATTTTTTTTTTTCTTCCAAAATTGTGCTGATGTGAAGTAGACATGTGGGAAATGTTATTTATTAACTATGTTGTGTCACATACCTCTCTGGTTTAGCAGAATAAAAATTCATAATTTGAAAATTGCTAAATTTTCAAAATTTTTGCCAAATTTTTTATTTTTTCACAAATAAACGCAAAAATTATCGACCTAAATTTAATACTAACATGAAGCCCAATATGTCACGAAAAAACAATCTCAGAATCGCGAGGATCCGTTGAGGCGTTCCAGAGATATTACCTCATAAAGGGAGAGTGGTCAGAATTACAAAAAATGGTCCGGTCATTAAGCTGCAAAGTGACTCG
The DNA here is from genome assembly GCA_033576535.1 of Allobates femoralis. Taxonomy (NCBI): domain Eukaryota; kingdom Metazoa; phylum Chordata; class Amphibia; order Anura; family Aromobatidae; genus Allobates; species Allobates femoralis. Next base: position 154,037,434 of record JARQOC010000008.1, on the reverse strand, counting down.
GTCCTTAAGGGGTTAAGAAATGCTAATTGCCCTGATTGGTGCTGTGGGCAGTAAAGGCAGTTTTAGTTATAAACAGCATTTATAATGGGAGTGTTCACACAGAGGTCCTGATTCGCCATGATGGTGGTTTTTCACACTTGTCTTGATGAAGAGGGAAATCTGTCAGTAGGTTTTTGCTACCTCATCTGACAACAAAATAATATAGGATAATCGTAGAGAAGAAAGGGGACCTTAGACTGCGCTCCCACTCCTATAAAACAATGGATCCAATTCAAATACCATTCATCTGGTGGTTTATTCTATGCATTTCAGGGCCTAAAACCCCCTTCATCAGGAATACCACGCATAAAACGATGTACATCCCTGTCTTGTACCTGCCAGATGTTTATAATGATGTGTCATCAATCAAAACTGAGGCTGTCATAGTGGCAGACCCTTCATCCTCCCTACTTTAATGTTCTGAGATAATGACCTTTGAGTCTTCATTGGCTGTAAGACATAATCATCAACATTTACAGAAATAAACACTTGAAATAGATCACTCTGTTTGTAATGACTCTGTATAATATATGTGTTTCACTTTTTGTGCGAATTTACCAACCCCTTCGTCCCTCCCTAGCTTTCCCCTTTGTTGCAGCTCCCCTATGTCCCTCATTAGCTTTCCCCTTTTGTTGGAGCTACCCTACATACCTCCCTAGCTTTCCCCCTTTGTTGCAGCTCCCCTACATCTCTCCCTAGCTTTCCCCCTTTGTTGCAGCTCCCCTACATCCCTCCCTAGCTTTCCCCCTTTGTTGCAGCTCCCCTACATCCCTCTCTAGCTTTACCCCTTTGTTGCAGCTCCCCTACATCCCTCCCTAGCTTTACCCCTTTATTGCAGCTCCCCTACATCCCTCCCTAGCTTTACCCCTTTATTGCAGCTCCCCTACATCCCTCCCAAGCTTTACCCCTTTGTTGCAGCTCCCCTACATCCCTCTCTAGCTTTACCCCTTTGTTGCAGCTCCCCTACATCCCTCCCTAGCTTTACCCCTTTATTGCAGCTCCCCTACATCCCTCCCTAGCTTTACCCCTTTATTGCAGCTCCCCTACATCCCTCCCAAGCTTTACCCCTTTGTTGCAGCTCCCCTACATCCCTCCCTAGCTTTACCCCTTTGTTGCAGCTCCCCTACATCCCTCCCTAGCTTTACCCCTTTATTGCAGCTCCCCTATGTCCCTCTCTAGCTTTCCCCCTTTGTTACAGCTGGGTGAAAATAGTGTGATACTACGAAAAGGACCAAAAATTTAGCAAATCCTTGCGTTGCACCAACATTTTGTTACTTTTTAGAGCTTTTCTTGACAGACTTTTATGAAAAATGCTTTGATAAATTAAAGTGGCTGTATATGAAGGAGCTCAGGAGCTGAGCTTTCTCTACACACTGCAGATGCTGACCATGTTCCATAGCTCTCATCTGTCTCTATCAGCCGAGCTCTGATCAGTGCTCTTTAATATTTAAAATCCATTGTCAATCGCTGTTGGTGCTCAGTTTTATCGGCACCTCGTGACACAATCACGGGGTAACGGTGGGTTACCATGAAGCTGGGGTCCTGCTGAAGCCTCCATCACTACCATCCTTTAACTTCTCTGAAACTCAGCCACAAGCTAATCTGCATTGTAGACGGATGTTCACTACATACAGCAATAAAGTAATAATGTAAAAAAAATTTAAATATTTAAAAAATCAGGGGATTAAGGTGGGTTTCAAAGAAGATTTGTTCCAAAATCAACAAACAAAAACACTTCAAATAGTCTGAGAATTCTATTATTTATTTTTCTCATTTCAATGGAAAGTCCACTTGGCTGTTTATATGGTCTTTAGTTCTGAAAATGTTTTGGAAAGCCCGTTGCAGAACAAAGAAGTACATTCACCATTCTTTGAGGAGCATTTTTCATAAAAAAAAACCTTTGCTTTTATCGCAATGAAACGGAACGAACATGTGTTTGTTATAAAATGAGGAGGTGGAGTTGAACTTGTCTTTGACACCGCTTGTAGCATTTAATGTACCGACTGTTACTAACTTGGTATCACTATTGCTGAAGTGATAAAGAGGACCCTGATCCCTGACACGCGTTGCACTTTTGTTAGGATAAAACTGTTGGCTCCCTTGAAATTATTACAGAAAGTGAAGAATTTCTCCCAGAATATTATTGCAATTATATGTTTTGTTATACAACACAAAGAAAGAAGAAAAAGGCAAATAGGACATAATTTCTTATAAAAAAAAAAAACTACAAAAATGGGCAGGAAAAAGTTGTTGTCACCCTCAATTTGATATTTGGTTGCACACTTTTTTGAACAAATAACTGCAGTCAATTGCTTTCCAAGTCTTTGGACAGTTTTCATCTCCTCATTCTGTTCTCCATGCTTAGTATGGCACACACAGACACATAATACAAAAGATAAGTCAACTTCTCCCCTCTTTACCTGGTGCCAGGTGTGATTCTTATCAGTGGTGGAACTAGAGCCTGGCGGGCCCTGGTGCGGCAGCAGTTGCTGTTGAGGGGCGGGGAAAGTATAGGGGGGACGCTATTAGTTGTAGTTGAGGACGGGGGGGGGGTGCTGCCAGATGTCGGTGAGGAGCGGGGGGGGGCGGCTAGCAGTTATAGGTGAAGCAGCTCCTACCTGCGCCGAGCCGCGCATTGCAGGTCTGGGAGCCGGGGTGGCAGAGTATGGGCGGGATCAGTCAAGGGAGGCAGGATGCTTCCCTCAGATAACCTCCTCTCCTCTGCCACAAAGTCACAGGGGGTGGCTGCAGGGCCCCCTACAGGTGCTTGAGGGGCCCCCTAGCTGGTTGGGGCCCTTGTGCAGCTGAACCAGCTGCACCACGGTAGGTCCGCCCCTGATTCTTATATTGCCCGCACTTGTTACTGCCACAGGGGAGTTTCAATGAGTGTTAACTGTGGGATCTCCATAGATAACTATTGGCAGCGGTAACATGGTGCTAACATGGCGTTAGCACCACGTTATTGCTGACAAAGTCTAAGTTTTTAGCGCAACCCCAGGGCACCGTTAAAAACGTGAATCGGACCCTAGCCTATGGGTAGTGATGAGTGAACCTTTTTGAAGTTCATGTTCCGGGGTGCATCTGCGCTTTTTGGCGTACTGTTTGTGAGCTTCGAAATTGACCCGAACCTCTATGGAAGTCACTCATTGGCGGTTCATCTCTCCCCCACATACAGCCAGCTATAAGTAAAACCCTTCCGTGGGTGGGAGGGCATTTTTATTTTGGACACACACTACACCCAAAAACTATGCTTTTAACCCCAGTGGGAGCTGATTAAACACTACACACTGCTTCCACTGGGCCAAGCACCAACTGTACCCGACCACAACAATGCTCAATCTAGTGGTTTGGAAACATAAAGCACACAAACCTGAACAAGTTTGCTCAACACCGGGAAGTTCGATGACTCGAACCAAACCTTGAAAGGTTCACTCACCTCTACTTATGGCAGTTGGATTCTCAGAATAGTTTTTTCTAAAGGCTGGAGATAACCCAGGGTGGTTGTGAATTTGTTGTCTAGTACATTTGTTCCTTGAGTACTTCTTTGGAATAAAAAGACAAGTAGTGCCATGAATGGATTTTTTTGTTCACGCTCTAAATGCACGGCTTTGAAAGACCAGAGCAATGTAACCTTGCGATTCAGAGCATTTGCTGATTTATCTTCTGTGCGGACACCAAATTATCACAATATGCCAGCATTGTGCAGAAAAATGGCATTTCGTAGAATGTTAGCGCAGACTTTGCAGAGGAGGTTGTAAGACTGTTGGCAGAAGGCAGCACTATGTTTTAAGACAAGAGCAATTACAATGTTTTCTTTCAGAACCTTTCAAAGCACTTAACACAAAATACTTCCACTACGCATCACGGAGTAAATGACAAACCGATGTTATAGGTAGAAGAAAGAATATTTTTCTCATTTAAAAATGCACAAAATGGAAGAACAGTTGTTAATTGGAGGTAGCACTCCTGCATTAAATGATAATAAATATAATGGAATCAGGAAATGTAAATATTGTAGGAATTACAGTGAAGAATTTGCAGAAAGTATTTGTAAATATCTTAGTTATTGAACATCGAAGCGGAATTAAAGGGAATCTGTCAGCAGTCGTTTGCAATTAATCTGAAAACAGAATGCTGTAAGGGTTAACACACAGAATTCTGGGATGCCTTTCTTGTCTAGATCCAAACTGTTGATTTCCTGGAATGTTTGTTTAAGCAGCAGGAATTATCATTGCTCGGACTACATTGCCTTGTGCACACAGTCCGACACCCCCTCCTCTGATTGGTATCTCAATGTACAATGTCTATGCAGAGCCTGGTGTGAGCGGGGGCAGCGGGGGCAGCAGGGGCAGCGGGGGCAGTTCTGCTGCTTTGCTAAATCTAAAAACTTTGATTGTGTCTGAACGGCTGCACCCAGTAATCTAAGTAATACATTTTGTGCCTACTTCATGCCGCTCTCAGATGATGTACCAAAAATTGGCTGACAGATTCCTTTTAAGTATTTAAAAATATAAGTTTTCAATCACACAGTCATAGAATTACGTACATCACACTCACCACTACAATACGCATTTTATACAAGAATTGAATATAAAATTCAAGGCTTCACATTTATAAAGGTTTTCCCATGAACACCAATCTTTTACAGGTGTAGGATATGAACTAGTGCATCTCAGGGAATTAGAATATCATCAAAAATCAATATCATATTGCCATGTTTCAGGGTGTTTCTGGGAGCCCTAAAACACGTTGACTAATAAATCAATATTATAATCACCCTTTGATGTCTCGTGGAATACGGCAGCGCGGTTTTTAACCCTTCATCCTCCCTACTTTAATTTTCTGAGATAATGACCTTGGGGTTTTCATTGGCTGTAAGCCATAATCATCAACAGTAACAGAAATAAACACTTGAAATAGATCCCTCTGTGTGTAATGACTCTATATAATATATGCATTTCACTTATTGTATTGAATTAGTGAAGTAAATTAACTTTTTGATGATATTCTGTTTCATTGAGATGCACTAATATATATATATATATATATATACACTGTGTTCAGAATTATTAGGCAAATGAGTATTTTGATCACATGATACTTTTTATACATGTCGTCCTATTCCAAGCTGTATAGGCTTGAGAGCCAACTACCAATTAAGTAAATCAGGTGATGTGCATCTCTGTAATGAGGGGGGGTGTGGTGTAATGACATCAAAACCCTATATAAGGTGTGCTTAATTATTAGGCAAATGCCTTTCCTTAGGCAAAATGGGTCAGAAGAGAGATGTGAAGGGCTATGAAAAGTCCAAAATTGTGAGATGTCTTGCAGAGGGATGTAGCAGTCTTGAAATTGCCAAACCTTTGAAGCGTGATCACCGAACAATCAATTTCATGGTAAATAGCCAACAGGGTCGCAAGAAGGGTGTTTGGCAAAAAAGGCGCAAAATAACAGCCCATGAATTGTGGAAAATCAAGTGTGAAGCTGCCAAGATGCCATTTGCCACCAATTTTGCAATATTTCAGAGCTGCAACGTTACTGGAGTATCAAAAAACACAAGGTGTGCTATACTCAGAGATATGGCCAAGGTAAGGAAGGCTGACAAACGACCACCTTTGAACAAGAAACATAAGATAAAACGTCAAGACTGGGCCAAGAAATATCTTAAGACTGATTTTTCAAAGGTTTTATGGACTGATGAAATGAGAGTGACTCTTGATGGGCCAGATGGATGGGCCAGAGGCTGGATCAGTAAAGGGCAGAGAGCTCCACTCCGACTCAGACGCCAGCAAGGTGGAGGTGGGGTACTGGTATGGGCTGGGATCATCAAAGATGAACTTGCTTGACCTTTTCAGGTTCAGGATAGAGTGAAGCTCAACTCCCGGACCTACTGCCAGTGTCTGGAAGACAACTTCTTCAAGCAGTGGTACAGGAAGAAGTCGAATCGTTCAACAAAAACATGGTTTTCATGCAGGACACTGCTCCATCACATGCATCCAACTACTCCACAGCGTGGCTGGCTAGTAAAGGTCTAAAAGAAGAAAAAATAATGACATGGCCCCCTTGTTCACCTGATCTGAACCCCATAGAGAGCCTGTGGTCCCTCCTAAAATGTGAGGTCTACAGGGAGGGAAAACAGTACACCTCTGGGAACAGTGTCTGGGAGGCTGTGGTGGCTGCTGCACGCAATGTTGATCGTAAACAGATCAAGCAACTGACAGACTCTATGGATGGAGGCTGCTGAGTGTCATCATAAAGAAAGGTGGAGGCTGCTGAGTGTCATCATAAAGAAAGGGGGCTATATTGGTCACTAATTTTTTGGGGTTTTGTTTTTGCATGTCAGAAATGTTTTTTTCTAAATTTTGTGCAGTTATATTAGTTTACCTGGTGAAAATAAACAAGTGAGATGGGAATATATTTGGTTTTTATTAAGTTGCCTAATAATTCAGCACATTAATAGTTACCTGCACAAACAGATATCCTCCTACGATAGTCAAATCTAAAAAAAACACTCCAACTTCCAAAAATATTAAGCTTTGATATTTATGAGTATTTTGGGTTGATTGAGAACATAGTTGTTGATCAATAATAAAAATAATCCTCTAAAATACAACTTGCCTAATAACTCTGCACACAGTGTGTATGTATATATATATATATATATATTACTAGTTGGGTGCACAGCGGGTGTCTCTCCCCATTGTCAGTTCTCTCTCTCCTCCTGTGTGCTGTCTAATCCACTCTGTGCTCTCTCTTTTGACCTGTCTCCTTCTGTCTGCCTCCTCTTTCACCCTGTGTGCTGTCTTCTCCCCCCGTGCTGTCTTCTCCCCTCATGTGCCCTCTCCTTTGAGCTGTCTTCCACCTTTGTTGTCTCCCCGCTGTGTGCAGTCCCTCTCCCCCTTACGCTGTCTTCTCATCTTGTGTGCTGTCTCATTTGAGCTGTCACCCCTTATGCACTGTCTCTGCCCCCTGTGCGCTGTCTCTGCCCCACTGTGCGCTGTCTCTTCCCCGTGTGCTGTCTCTGCCCCCCTGTGTACTTTCTCTCTGTGCTTCCTTTCTTCCCCTGTGCACTTCATCTCTCTTCCCCTGTGCTGCCTCCACCCCATCACCCTCTCTCCTCCCATGCTCTCTCCTTGTGCTGTCTCTCACTCCCCCCGTGTGGTCACTGTGTTGAGTGCTGGTGTCCAAAGGTGGGCACCGGTGCCGTGTACACGCATACCCAGTTACTGAGGTGGCATTGTTTATGGCGGTGAGGATCGGCGATTGTGGCAGGGAGAAGCGGCGACAAAGTGTCTGAGCAGTTTCAGGTGGTGCCAGGTGTGGGCCTCTGCAGCACTGCTGGTGGTAGTCCACAGTGGGCCATTACCACTAGCGGGCACCTTATTGGCACACCCATCACTTGGGTGTGCAAATATGACAGCCATGGCACGTGATGTCGAGACAACATGACGTCAGAAGTGGAGGACAGACAGGACAGTGCATTTATGTAAATAGATATTTACCAAAGAGTAAATAGATGTATCTAAAATATGAATATATAGCTAAATAGAAAACTGCTTTTTATTCAAGATGAAGCATGAATCGGAAAAAAATATACAGATGGGAAGGTAAAAGTCCAAAAGAACTTATTCACTGTTGTTTTCTGTAGAAAAGTTTTGAAATCAATACAAATTCTGAGGATATACTCAGTTTAATTTTACTATTGCAAGAACTTGTGTAAAGGCCAAATCCATAGACGGCCAATTACCTTAAGTCTCTTTTTGAACTCTAAAAGAAGAATCACGCTGTAAATGCAGACTCCATGAAGTTTGCACAGCTATAACCCTGTGAACCTAGTACTACAAGGCACTCGTGCATTTTGCATATGAAAGGGTTGTCTGCTCTGGATAATGCCTTTTTATTGCCTTTGCTGGATATTACGGATATGAAAGTTGAAAAAATACAATATATTTTACCAATACCATTAAAATGAACAGAACACAATATATACAGATAAAGTAGAATTGGATTGCAAAAGAATACTTCCCCGACTTTAATAGACCACCTTGAGCAATGACATGTACTTACATTCTGTGATTAGTATTATTAGCCACTTCTCAACAAGTGGCTCATCTCGTTTACCCAACTCTAAATGAAATGGCATCCTATGTAGTAATAATTCCATCCCCTACTGCACAGGTTTTGTGCCCCTTACCAGTCACACTGCACCTCAAAAAACTGTTATGGTGTCCTCTCTATGGCAATGGATCGACTAATCTTCCCTCTGGGCCCCACAGCATCCTCTGCAACCACAATGATTACGCCGCTGATGAAAAAGAGCAAGCCAGACTTCTTGCAAGCCTAGTTCTAATTTTGATTTTTATAAATGGATTTTAATCACTCAGCAAGGGGCAACGTTGTCATATCCCCCTTCTCTAGATCACTGATCAGTCAGCTGCAGGCATCAAACACGGCTCAATCCTGCTTGTGTCAGCTCTGCAATACTCCTTTGTGCAAGAAGTGCAGAAAGGAGTACAGGGCTGTTGATCTCTGCTGGAAAGCAGCTAACAAATCAATTTTTTAAAAACACAGCTATATTGGTGTAGATGGCAGAAGTTAAAAATTAGCTAGGCAGACAAAAGAACAATACAGTGCACAGAAGAACCGAGTTCTAAATGGAGAATGACAGTGGGGAAGGGATTAAGCAGTAATGGTCTCCTCACCATATGCTTGTAGCAAGCATCCACTTCTAGGACCTGGGTTGTATCAGAACCTGAACCTGTCACCTGATATATTATCTGACCTACCCATAGGAGGTATGTGGTTAGCCAGGCCAACCTAGCACTATGGCTAGCCCGTAAATTCAGAGCTTAATACCTTAAATATAATTTGTAGAACTACAAGTGCCAGTGACAGAAATCCGAATGTACATTGCAGCAGAGCTCTACTTGCGCGATACATACCGGACATTTACAATCCAGCCGGTTAATACATCACAATGGTTATAAGTAATTTTTCAAAACATTGCATTCTAAATTTGAAAAAGTTTCAGATAAAATCTATTTTACACAGCATGTCAACTTTTATGGAATTGGGAGTGGACAGCACTTGTTCATACTCGTAGATAAGTGAGAAACTCTTTTGGGAAAAATTCTTCCTTTTCTTTCTCATCTTTTACATTAGGCTAAAATGGTGCTATTAAATTCCAAATTGTTCAATTCTCTTATGTATCATAATTGGGTTAGTACCTAATTCTTCTTCCAACTACGAGTCATTAAGCAAATATCCCCAATTTTGTTTCCAATATATTTTTTATATCCTTAGAATTATTATTATTATAAGTAGTCACAAATGATGAACTAAACCTTCCCTTTTCTTCTTTTTCTTTTTTCTATCTCTTATTCTTAGGCATTCCTCTATTTTTAGATTCAAAGGCTTCTCTTTTTTACCTTCTATTACTGGAAATAGATACTGAAATTGATCAGCAGTTACCGTATGTTCACATGTCTTATGAAAACCATTCTTCCGTTACCCTTTCCCTAAAAGGCATGTGTTCTTTTTATTATTTCAAACAACTATCAAAATGTAAAGTTATTTGCATTAATAAACTTTAAATATGTCTTTGACTACTAATCTCAATTCTATAACTATCATTAATTAAGTGAATGTCTAAACAAGGTATCTTGCTTTCACTTACTTTTTCCGTAAAATTAAAACTCATTTATTACAATGTAATCTTTCTGTAAATGCTTTAAAGACAACCTGTCGGGTTGATCATGAAATTCAATCTGTGGACTGCATGGTATAGAGAAATAGAAGCTGAGCAGAGTGATACATAGAATTAATAGAAAAGACTCAGTATAACCAGAAGTGTATTCATTGAAATCCCTGGTAGCTGTATGAATATTATTATTATTATTATTATTATTATTATTATTATTATTATTTATAGAGCACCATTGATTCCATGGTGCTGTACATGAGAAAGGGATACATACAAACAAGTTAAAAATACAATGAACAAGCTAACAGTGACAGACTGGTACAGAGGGGAGAGAAGACCCTGCCCTTGTGAGCTTACATTCTACAGGGCAATTGGGAGGGAAACAGTAGGTTGGGTCTGCTCTGGTGGTGGTGGAGCACCAGGTCTAATGGTGGTGGAGCACCGGGTCCAGTGGTGGTTGAGTTGGTTGAGTGCCAGTTCCAGTGGTGGTTGAGCGCCGGGTCCAATGTTGGTGAGGTGGCACTGTAGTCATTGCAGGCTGTAGGCTGTTATGAAGAGATGGGTTTTCAAGTTCCGCTTGAAAGTTCCAAGTGTAGGGGACAATCGAACATTTTGGGGTGCAGAATTCCAGAGGATGGGAGATGCTCGGGCGACGTCTTGCAGGCTGTTAGATGAGAAATGTACAAGTATGGAGGAAAGAAGGAGGTATTTGGAGGATCGAAGATTATGAGTTGGATGATATCAGGAGATTGGTTCAGAGATATATTGGGGTGACAGATTGTGAACAACTTTGTAAGTTAATGTTAGTAGTTTGAATTGGATACGCTGGGGAATTGGGAGCCAGTGGAGGGATTTGCAGAGGGGAGAAGTGGAGGAACAGCGAGGAGAGAGGCTCCAGTGGATGGTCCAACTCAAGTGTTTGACAGTTATGGTCCTGTTCACATGAGTATATGCAAAATCCTCTGTTTCTTGTCTAGAAAAAAATAGAGTGATGCAGAACTGTGGATAGTTTAGTGAGTGAGAGAGAGAAGTTTATATTGTACTCTGTAGTGGATGTGTAACCAGTGTAATGACTGGAGCAGGGTAGAGGCATCGGTGTAGAGGCTGGAGAGAAATAGAATCCTGAATACTGTTTTCAAGATGGATGACAAAGGAGAAAGATTGGTCAGAGGAATTCTGATTAAAAGAAAGTTGTAGTAGCCCAAACAAGAATGAATAAGAGCAATAGTAAGAGCTTTTGCTAATGTAGGAAAAAGTCAAATTCTAGAGATGTTTTTGAGATGAAGGTGACATGAGTAAGTTATTGGATATATGATATAGAGGAATTATTTAGAAGTAATGGGATAAAGCACAGAGTGTCAGAGCGCGTGTAAGAGCCAATGATACTATTAACTGTTGCGATGTGGCACCTTCTTCCCCCATTACAGGGTGCGTAAACTCCATTATTTAGAACATAGTTTAGAACTGCTGTTGCATTTTTTTGCATTTGGAATGTTGCATTTGGATGTTATCCAGTTTTATTTTCAATGTTCTTTAGTTTTGTGTTCTGAATATGTTTATTTATGTCCCTTTTTGATGCATATTATGCTGCAGCTGCTTGGCATATTTGAAAAGCAGCAGTAGCAGCAATCCCTTTAATACAGTTAAGGTTTGGAAAAATATACACATTCTTTTACTTCTATATTAACATTATGTTCCTCTGTGCCCTTTTTGATGCACCCAATGATTTTATCTGCCTTGGCAGCAGTTGCCAGGTGCTTGTTGCTACAGTTCAACTAAAATGCTCGTGTTCTTTTCCATTTTACTTTTCCAGCGATTGCCATTTTGTATGTAATTTTATATGTATTTCCCACTCTCAATTGCATACACTTACATTTATCTTTTTAAAACCTTATTTGTCATTTTCTTGTCAAAGTTTCTAATGTATCTAAATCTAGTTATATCATGTTATGATCTTAGTCAAAACTATGTAAAATTGCTAATACAGAATAACTTTCAAAAGTTTATATTTTACTCCTTAAAGAGGTTGTCTACTACTAGGACAACACCTTCTGATTCCACATGTCTCCCCCAGGTAGAATAAAAGAGCCTGTACCCACCTCTTGTGCTGGTGCTGTTCCAGTGGTGTCGGTAATAGCAGTTCTGGGGCTCACATAACATTGTGACATCACGTGACAACCGCGTTCAATCACTGCGGGCTTCTCTTTTCCCACCTTTGGACCAATGAGTTAATCAACAGGAAAAATCGTATTTTATAACTTAGATCTTCCAGGCTATGGGGCAGCTGCTGCCTGAAAGATAAATCTGTTTTCAGCCTTTATTAGACAAGATTCCTCATCCCCTTCTCTTCAGTGTGCCTTTGTTGTTGGGTGCGCGGCCAGAAATCTTGCAACGATGTGCATATTCTGACTTCTCTCTCTTCCCTGCATTGTTCCACCCTTCTGTGGGCACAGTTTTCAATTGATGTGCGAAGGTACCGGAGTTTTCAATGCCATATAAGAAACCACAAAGGGGTGCAACAGTGGAGAGGAGAGGTGGCAGCAGAACGCGCAGGCTCAGAATTTCCAGCCTCGCACCTGACATCATAAGGACACTGAAGAGAAGAGGAGAAATCTGGTATAATGAAGGCCAGAGGCATCTTATCTTCCAGGCAGCACACGCCCCATAGCCTGGAAGATCAAAGTTATAACAGATGATTTTTACTGAACAAGCTATCATTCATTAGGTATACAGGTATGGCTAATTTCAGCTTCATATAACCTGTATGCCCATATTAATAACTCAAAAACCTCAAAAGGTGAAAGATTCCCTTTTAAAACAACAAGCTGAGAGGAGGAGTGCCCAGTCAGAAAGGAGCCGGTTATACAGAGACTAGCTCTGCACATACTGTGTTGGTTGCATGAACCTGTGACCACTGCAGACAATCATATACCACAATGGTGATGAATTTAGAAAGCACAGAGACTGGTGAGGGGTCCAAGCTACACAAAAAGAGGAATGGCAGAAGATTGGTAGGATGAGTGTGATTTATTTGTCAAAATGGATGGGACACTAAGCCAAGGGTCAGATTAATGTTAAAGAAGTGTTGCGTTAAAAACATAGGTTGTGACAGGCTAAACGCAGTGCTATCACCATGGTAGAGCCGTGTTAACGCTGCCAATACATACCTATGAAGGTGTGGCCCCTAGCGCGGCTCAAACACCGGCATCTGAGTGAAATCTCGCGCTTTTTCCTAACACGAGAAAAGACATTGTTGAAAGCGTCTTTTCTCGCGTTAGGAAAAAGCGTGAGATTTCACTCAGATGTTTGAGCCGCACTAGGGGCCGCGTTTCCATAGGTAGGCATTGGCAGCGTTAACACGGCGCTACCATGGTGGTAGCACTGCGCTTAGCCTGCCAAAACCCATGTTTTTAACGCAACACCCCTGTAACATTAATCTGACCCTAGCCTATCAATGAGCTCAGAGTTCCTTCAAGGGCTGTTTTACTAAATTTTTACTATTTCCAATAAAAATGCCATAAATCTATGGAAGTTGTGGATGTCACCACTGTTAAAATCCTCTTCTGCATACACATCTAAAGATGACCACCCCCTCCATGAATGGTAGGTTGTGTTTTCTCATCAGTATTTTGCACTTGTGCCTTTATACCTTTATAATGGGGTTCTGCGGCATCCTGAAGTGCATTAGTATTGGGACTTGGTGTTGGTAAACATGTCTGTCTTTTTTTCTGTGTTAATAACTTAGAGGACAGGAAACAATATGGTCTTCACTGCTTTATATAGAATGACAGACATCCAGGATATCTTAATCCCTGCCTTTATGTGACTCATTTCTAGGCTGTCCCGGCATCTTCCTCAGGAATACACCAACATACTGTATTCCTGAGGAAGAGGCCGGGATGGCCTAGAAATGCATTGAATAAAGACACGGATTAAGATATCCTGGACGTCTGTCATTCTATATACAGACCATATTGCTGCCTGTCCAATGAGTATAATGTGGCCACCCGGAGTGGTGGGTCCTGCGACAGCTGCAACAAAACGTGGATACCAGTTGTGGGTCTCACAACTGACCAAGGAGAGCAGTTAATGCACTGCATACATCTAATGGCCGCTTTACACGTCCCGATATCGTCGTCCAACTTCGATAAAAAGTCACGTGGTTCGTGCATTGACGCCGATATCGTTCGTGCGTTGTGTGGTGTGAATGTACAATTCAATGCAAGAACGATGCCAAAACGATATTGGGGGAGAAATGAGCAGGCTCTCCAACTACCCGAGATTGGATGGACGATCTGGAAGGATCGTGCTGTGTGACGGCCCAACAACGATTTGGAGCACAACTTTCCCTATTCTCTCCCATGTTAAATGGTCGTTCCTTGGTTCGCGCATACAAGGGGGCGTATACATCGCAGTTGTGTTGCCTGCCGATATCTCCCTGTGTGACAGCTCCTATGCGATCTTGGATTTCAGCCAAAAAAGTACGCGCTCCCGTGCCATTGTAGACAATATCGAAACGATGTTAGTACGTGTAAAGCGGCCATAATAATGATAAGGAGATAGGACCCATTCGTCCTTGTCTATCCATTCTTAGGTATTTCGCTGTTTTTTTCTGTGCTGTCTCACTACTTTTCCATAAACTAACCACTTCAATTATCATAAATTAATGGCATATCCTATGCACATAGCACACATGTACGAGATGGGAGAACCACTTTAATAGTACACATGCATACCCTTTATAAACCTGTCTACATCATTTGTAGGATATTTGATAACTTAGTAAATAATGATTGTTGTTACTGTTTGAGAACAAAATGTTTTCATTTCTGGTAAAATCACATCAGAAGTAAGTTTTCCAAGGAAATTGTTTTATATAAGCAATGTGTGATATTGGCATAGGTCTCCTCATCCCATCCCAGCATGACGGATTTTTTTCAATATGAATTGTACAAATTGCATTTAATAACACTGGTTTTGCTGTACTCTTTATGGAATTTGTGTATAGCTCGAACCAAACTTGATTTAAAGTTTGTGGATCTAGGACAAATAAAGACGGGCACGACGTGGACAGAAAATAACAATCACTTTTAGTTTTCATTGTTCACTTTGCATTATAGAAGGGTTCTTTCGGTCATTTTGAACTCGTTTCCTTTCGAGTTCATAGTCACATGTTGTATGTATATAGCCTTTAATGCTCGAGGGGATTAATTATCTGTACACCTATACAAACACAGCATTTCTTATAGAATGAAACCTAATTTAATTGTTTTCAGTCTGTTATTCAAGTCTTAATTTCAAGTAGATAAAGGATTTTCAAATTAAGTATTCTCTTAATATAAATGCCTTACATAAATGCCTTACATATGTCATGTTACTCTTTAAGTAGTTGTTACGCATGGCTTAAGAATATTGATAATAGAATCCCTTCTACATCCAAGGTCTGTTTGGTTCTTTCACCTATACAGAGTTAAGATATGGTCATCTATTTGACGTGTTGGCAAAGTCTCTAGCTTAGGGTAAACGAAAGATTTATTACAGAGTGTCAAGATGGAAAGCTCAAACACGGGGCTCCTACTCAATACAATGAAGACAGAGATATTGACTACTGCCATGTACGACCAGGACACATTTTAGATGGATGGTGACACATTGGAAATGGTAAAGGACTTCAACTTACTTGGATCACTCAAACTGCAGTGACGACACCAGAAGTCAATAGCAGAATAGTTACGGGCAAAGCAACAATGAAGTCCCTTGACAAGGTCTTCACATCGAGGAACTATGCTTGTGCATAGTCTGATCTTTTCTGTAGTAACACATGGATGTGAAAACTGGACAATAAAGGAACAAGACAGAAGAAGAATCAAAGCCTTTGAAATATGGTGCTGAATAAGGACGTTATCAATGCCATGGATGGCAAGAAGAGCAATCAAATCAAAGCAGACATGTCACTAGAGGCAAGGATCACCAAGATACAACTTGCCTGCTTTGGACATATCGTACATAGAGAGCAATCACTGGAGAAGGACATCATCATGGTCAGAAAAATAGTAAAAGAGGAAGACCAGCCACCCAAAGGCTTGATACCATCAAGAAATCAATGAAGTAGACCTTGATGGGCCCATCTAGGCTGCACAAGATCGATCTTCCTACAGAGCATTCATTTAACAAGTCGTCATGGCTTAAGATAACACAAAAAGGACGTTAAGCAATAAATTTTAGGAAAAAATCTACTTGCACGTTATTAAAACATTGGCTAAAAATGTTTTATTTGCCCGTCGGTTTCCATGTAACTAAACTCTTCACAAAGACTTTCTGATCATGCATAATATCAGACAAATGTAACACAGCTATATCCGTTTTCAAGTAGAGTGGTATCTATGGCATCCTCCGTAAGTTTGAAACCAAATGTCTGCTTTGTGTTGATGAGATACAAATGTCAGAAACAAATCTCCCTGAATGTCTTTAATGAATATTTGGACAATTCCAACCATGTAGAAAATGCTTTGGAGCACTTGCCTTCACAGAGTTGTTCCAGGCTATGGGGCGGATGCTACTTGGAAGAGAAGTCCACCTCCAGTGCTTGTCTAATATATAATTCCCCTAACGCACTTCCGTAAGTTTCGGCTCTACTTCCGTCGTCGTGGACGTGGCTGCTCAGGAGCCATGCGACCCACGAAGCATTGCCCGCGAGCAATGGCCGCGAGGCGGCCATTGCGAGCCGTTGCAGGGGCGCGAGCAATGGGCGCGAAGCGGCCATTGCGAGTCTCCCACCCCGGCGACGACCGACATGGTCGCTCTGTGCTCGCGGTGACCAATGAGAATGCCGCCTCACTTTCAGCGGTAAATTTGAAACTCAAAGTCGGCCATTATATCTCAATGGGAAGTGAGGCGCTATTCTCATTGG
The DNA here is from genome assembly GCA_033576535.1 of Allobates femoralis. NCBI lineage: Eukaryota > Metazoa > Chordata > Amphibia > Anura > Aromobatidae > Allobates > Allobates femoralis. Next base: position 154,020,782 of record JARQOC010000008.1, on the reverse strand, counting down.
TTGCTGTGTGCTGCCGGCGACCAATGAGAATAGCGCCTCACTTCCCATAGAGATATAATGGATGACTTTGAGTTTCAAATTTACTGCTGAAAGTGAGGCGCTATTCTCATTGGTCGCCGCCAGCACACAGCGACCAATGAGAATAGCGCCTCACTTCCCATAGACATACATAGCGGTGTTTTGAGCGATGCATGGCCGGGCCCTTGGTTTGATTTCGGCCACGGCGCTCGGCTGTCGTCGGTCGTCGCCTGCCCATGAAACTCGCAATGGACCTACGTGCCGGAGTGACCGCGGCTCCAACGACTCGCCTATCTATATCTATCTATCTATCTATCTATCTATCTATCTATCTTTCTTTCTTTCTATCTATCTATCTATCTATATCGAAGCAGCCATTGCGAGCTGTTGCAGGGGCGAGTCTCCCGCCCCGGCGACGACCGACAAGCGCCGAGCGCCGTGGCCGAAAATAGAACCAAGGGCCCGGCCATGCATTGCTCAAAACACCGCTATGTATGTCTATGGGAAGTGAGGCGCTATTCTCATTGGTCGCTGTGTGCTGGCGGCGACCAATGAGAATAGCGCCTCACTTTCAGCGGTAAATTTGAAACTCAAAGTCATCCATTATATCTCTATGGGAAGTGAGGCGCTATTCTCATTGGTCGCCACCAGCACACAGCGACCAATGAGAATAGCGCCTCACTTCCCATAGAGATATAATGGACGATTTTGAGTTTCAAATTTACCGCTGAAAGTGAGGCGCTATTCTCATTGGTTGCCACCAGCACACAGCGACCAATGAGAATAGCGCCTCACTTCCCATAGACATACATAGCGGTGTTTCAAGCGATGCATGGCCAGGCCCTTGGTTCGATTTTCGGCCACGGCCCTCGGCTGTCGTCGGTCGTCGCCGGGCCATGAAATTCGCAATGGACCTACGTGCCGGAGTGACCGCGGCTGCAACGACTCGCCTATCTATCTATCTATCTCTATCTATCTATATCTAGAGAAAAAAAAGGGATATTTGAGCAGCGTTTCTTTTTAACAAAATGTTAGGTGCTAATCAGTCCTTGAGGTGGTGTCCAGCACCTATTCCAGACAAAGTATGCAAAAAAGGCTGCAGCACTCCAGTTTTGGTTGTAAATTCTGCCTTTAATGGCCTTCAGGTATAAAGATGGCGACGTTTCGGTCAGTGATGACCTTCTTCCAGCAAGGGTCAGGAGCAGATGCTCTGACTTCCTGCACTCAGCTGTGGATTACACCAGGAAGTCAGAGCGTCTGCTCCTGACCCTGGCTGTAGCTGATGACGTGTGCACGGGCATGAGATCCCGTGCACCAGGCTGTGACGAGGAAGAAAGGGCTGGGCTTTACTAAAGCGATGGGGGAGAGGAGGATGACTGGCAGCTGCAACTCGGCTGGAGAACAAGCTAAGTAACACCCAGTCGGCCACGTTTTAAATTTTACAAAGGTATATCTTCACTTCTACAAAACAGTTTTTTTAACAAAAAGGCTTGCACCAAATGTGTGTGCTGGGTGTAGGGACCCATATTAACAGTCTGGGGGGGCATTTGGGGTGGTTGGTTCCCTTTAAGCTTAAGGTACCGTTACACGCTTCAATGTCGTTAAGATCTCACCAACGATCTCACTGGAGTGCGGTCGTTAGGACATCGTTTAGAGATCATTGGTGAGATGTCACACGTCTAGATATCATGAACGACGCACCAACGATGTGCAGCTATAGTTCACGCAACCCAGCAAAGGATACTTGTTCACTGTTGTGAATAGGCGAAGTTGTTAACGATATCGTCATCATGGTGTCACACACAACGATGCAGCAGGTTGGCTGAACGAAGATCGTCTGATTTGAGAACATGTTCTCAAATCTGCGATCAGCAATCCAACGATTTATCGTATTCATATCTCGGTGTTACACGCAACAAAGTAGTAACGATGTCGTTTGAACAACTCTAAATCTGTGACGTTTGAGCGATATCGTTCACGATATCGTACCGTGTAATGGGGTCTTTAGGGAACCTGCAGAAAATTAATCACAACAAGGTATCTGATATGAAGCACACAGGTTAGACTTTCATCATAATTCTATTCTCTAAAATTACAAAACTTTTTACAACTTTTTAATGTTTGATTTAAAAACAAAAACTAACTAAACATAAAATGCACAGCTCCTTTCTCTGGGGCCTAGTAAGAAATTGGTGGGGGTCTCAGAACTCCGACCTCAATCAATCTTCAAACAATTGAAGTGCCTGCTCAATATGTGAAAAATTTAGTAAAGTTTAGTTAGTTAAGGATGTAAGATAAGATAATATATACTCTATTGATCCAGAGTGAAATTACAGTATCATAACAGCAGAACATAGACATGAATTACAACACAACAGTAGACAACTGACGATGAAGGTTACTCATACATGCATGTTCATGGCAGGTCAGTACCATATACAATTAAAATATCAAAAATACTCAGATCACTTTGATAATTTTACACTTAGGTGATTATTTCCTGTATTCGTCCTTCTTGCACCTTAGTAGCAGGAGCTGGCTGGCAAGTTTTACCCTGGGGGGCAGTCCACTGTGTCCAGAGGCCAAGTGGGGAGGGGGGGTGCTGTCACTGCCAAGTGAGGAGCGGGTGGGGGTCGAGGGGCTGCATTAAGCACCTGCATATCAGTGCTCCGGTCCGAGTCTCTGTCAGCCGCCCCTCTGACGCCAGCGGCCCGCTTGCTGCATCCCGGGTCCCACTGTCAATGAGGTGAGTGCAGCGGCTCACGCCGCACCGCTCCAACACACGGCCGCTCTCACTGTCAGGGCGGCCTTGAACTATCATTAAACCACTAGCCTGGGGGGCAAATGCCGCCCTACAACCTGGGCCAGTCCCTGTTTAGTAGGATAAGACGATTGATAAAGTTGCTCCTCTTTCTCATGTAATGGGTGCAGATCATTGTTCATAATGGCAATGCATTTCTTCAGAGTCCTTTCCTCCAATACCTCCTCAAAAGTAGCAAGATGGCGGCCAACAGCCGAGCATGCCTTCTTGATAAGCTTATTGAGCTTATTGGCATCAGACACCCACACACTACTTCCCCAGCAAAGAATATGGACCTTGTCACTACGGACAGCTAGAACATTTCTAACATTTTGCCACATACGTTAAATGACCTTAGTTTCCTTAGGAAATGGCAATGGTATTATAGAAAGTAATGGTAGCATAGCATATAGTATGAAGAATTATACCATATAGCAATTTTACATTTAATGGTATTATAGAAAGAAGTGACCTGAAAGCAGGTACAAGTTGTTTTACTATCATTATTGTAAATGACATTTTGAAATACTGAGACTATAAGAACAATTGTTGTAATTTTTTTTATTATTGCCAATACTATATTGCGCAGAGGTTAAAAGTTATAGGTTTCATTGTACTGATATTTTTTTACTCATTCGGTCAGGATGGAAAATAAAGTAACCTTATAAATGTACTTCATTAAGATATGCTGTTGTGAAGCCTCCGCTACTCCTTCATTTCTATGACTGTTCTGCTTCTGGCATAGACCCGTAAGCACACGGCTTCAGGCTGCATTCGTTTTCTCTGCTCTCCTTTCTTTCAATATCTCAGGTACCAGCTAGGAAAGGGAAAGAGATAGTACAATGCAGATCAGAGAGGAGATCTCTCAGGTTGTACTGTATAAAGTGAATCTGGAGAGAAAAAGGACAAACCGGCTGAATGTCGCAGTACAGAGAAACGTGATAACCCACAATTTTCTTTTCTGGAGAATGTAAGATGGAAACTATACTCTCCTCACCATCAGTGTTAGTCACTACAAGGGAAAGGAGATCCCTTATGGGCTGTAGAAAGGGAAAACCACGTAGTAATGAATCCTAGATTCCCGGAATTCACATCCATTACTGTATTACTGGAAGGGACACAATCATTACAGTGAGTCCCCGCTTAACGACCGGTCTGTTTAATGACGACTCGCACTTACGACGGTCATTCTTAACTACAGTACAGTACAGTACAACACCTACCAGAATGTCTCCTGAGATTATGAAAGGTGATTTCCCTGGTGGCTCCGGGTCTCAGGATTCTGGTACATTGTACTTTGCAGTACTGTACAGTATTCTCCAACCGGAGTCCAGTTATGCTGTCCCGTTGCTGCTCCCATCTGCCCGCATGCTGTGTTGTACAGCTTGCGGCCGCCCATGCTGTACACTGTACATTCCAGCGCTCTGGGGGACGCGTTTAAATGGTGCACAGGAAACGTTTGCTGTGCACCGTTTAAACGCGGCCCCCCAGTGTGCTGGACTGTACAGCATGGGCGGCCGGAAGCTGTAGAACACAGCATGCGGGCAGATGGGAGCAGCAACTGGACAGCATAACTGGACTCCGGTTGGAGAATTACAGGGTCATGCTTAACGACGGAACACGCTTAACGACGGACCTTCTGGTCCCTAACCCCATCGTTAAGTGAGGACTCACTGTACGTAGGGTCTAACAATGTATAAATATGTGAAGAAAGAAGCTTGGATCTGCAACTTTTTAACTCTAGGTATAAAATATTTTAGTTTTTTTTAAAAAAAAGTATCTTAAAGGGGAATGCCAGGGTGGTGATACATTTTTATACAGTCCCTCCACTGCTATGCTATAATGCTGATATGCCTGTTACACTTGAATAATTTTTAGCACTCCTACAAATCACTTATCCACTAACTGCTTCTCACCAGTCACCCTCCCGTAGGGGGTAATGTGTCAAGCCTGATCGAACAGCTCTTTCCCCTCCCTCTCAGAAGCTTCAGCACATCCGACACTTCCTCATTCAATCACGTGGGTGTGACGTCATAACAGGTCTTAGACTAAGCTGTAATGTGTAGACCTGCTTCTGAAAAGAGAGCAGTGGTGACACCAATTTGTCAACAGGACCTTATAGAACATCACGCCCCCATTGTGATTGAAGGGGGAAGTGTTTGCTCTAGGATGCACAGATGCTCACTGCAGAGGGGGAGATCTGCTGAATCAGGCCTGACGTATTTCTCCTCTATGGGAGGGGTGATGGGTAAGGAACAGTTAGTGAATAAATGATTTATAGGAGTTCTAAACATTATACAAGTGTAACAGGCAGCTCAGCATTATAGAATAGGAGTGCATGAACTATACAAAAATTGTTATTTCCCCGAAGTTTTCCTTTAAGCCTTTAATGTTGATTTAAAATTAGATGGAGACTAGATACAGAGCATGAAATATGAATGTTTTGTTTTGCTCAATATTGATATCCACATGTGGTCAATATTTCATTTTTTATGTTCTGTGGCTTGAGTTTTACCTAGTTTGATATAGATTTGCTCTTTAATAAAAATTAAAATAATCACCCTTAATATTGATGTCATGTGCCGTAAATGTAAAATATATAACTGTATTGAAGATCCATTTTTTCAGGCTGCATTGATTTTTATAGGCAGATATTAGCCATTATGCAATATCCAATATAACATTTCAAATTATGTTATATGAGCTCAGTATGTACAAGGATCTGTCAAAGCACAATATCATTATTCCATTGCCTAATATTGCAGAAGGCAAATGTAATCCCATATGTGAGTCTTTGGGAAAATAGGAATTTTTCACCTCGTATTGACAATTAGTTAGTCATCTTTATTTATAAATACAAATCAAATTTAGATGTATTAAGTGGTTTGTTTTAGGTGATGATCCACAATATTGGCCCATTTGCAAATGCTACAAGTTCTAAAGACATAATTATCTGAATAAATCATTTAACTGTGTTCCACTGATGCGAGGTGCCTAATTATTGAGTTAGTATGCTTCAGCTTCTCTGGCTGTTAGTCAGGCCCTCCTTGTGCTCTCCTCCGGTAGACCCATTCCTGCTCTCCTAACCTAGGGCTCTGATCCCTCGAATCCTCCTTAGCTATACCGTAGTATAGGCTAACCTTACGAGCCACTCCCCTGGTACTAGCAGCTGTGATATTTAGACCCCCTGGACTTGCCCCGACAATCCCTGTATAGGGGTTGGTTAAACTAGGACCAGATCACCCAGGGAAGTTTGGTTCCACGGCCCAGTGGGTCCACTCTTGGGCGCCTTCCCACGGAAGCGTGACATATCACCACAATCGTCAATCAGCCCCCTAATGAACAAATGGGGTAACGCGCTGAGGCAGGACTATTTGTACTATGATGACATGAGTACCAACTTTCTATGACGTCTCTTTTATGAAATTATATCTGCACTACTCTTTATAGCACTATTGGCACATTTTGACGTGTTTTTTGCCCTTTGTATCATAAGTACTGGCATTATTTTTGGCTACATCTGTAAGGGATAGTTAGAGCAGCTTAGGTATAGTTGGGAGTGAGTGTAGGCACCATATCGAATCTTTGGGTGCCAACCTCCACGGTCAGGTAGTCTTCAGAAGGGAGGATATGTCATAGAGAGTTATTTTTTTTTTCCCCTATTATTACTTGCCCACTTTATATGTTTTGTATATATAAATATATTGTGTTTTTATGTGGGATATATATTTTAAATTTATCTAGTACAATTAGTTTTTTTAAGGAGTTAATTTATGTTGGCTTTATGAAGTGCACAATTAGTTCCTGATCACAAACAACTTCTGCTCCAATGCTTCAAAGGCAAAGCTGTCTTAAATATGGTTATAGCATCAAAGAACTCACAATTCAGGCAAGAAGAAGGGCAACGAAAGACTGAATATGGAGCCAACCTTTTAAGACAAGTTTAATGATCCTCATTCTGATCTTAGCTTGTGAGCATAAAATTATGTCATTAGTAACATCAAGAACCTGAGTATTATAATCCATAATCTTTTGCCCAGTACCCTAGAAAACTTGCCATTAGGATTTTACAGAATACATTGAACTTGAGGCAGACATACCATTGGTACAACCTTTGCAGCCGTATATGGGCACAAGAAGTTAGGGGCCCACTTCTACTTCCATAACAGGTGGAATTGTTCAATATGATGAGCTATACGACTGCAAAGGACCAATAATTATATACAAAAACCGTAAAGGAAAAAAGCACAAATAGGGTCTTACCACAATTAAAATATTGTGTTGCAAAACAGTAGGTTGCTCACCTGGAGAGGTTGTGTAGCACACAACCAAGCTTATTCACAATGGTGGCTGCTGCAGGATACATGAATGGATAACCATAGTAGACAAGGGTGATATAGGACTGTGTTCTCACGGAGCCAATAATGTTGGCTCCCTGAGGAAGGAGTCGGGTCTGACTCTGAAACACTTTGGATGCAATAAAAAGCCACTTGTAACCAACTACTTTTTGACCATCGCCTCTGTCGAGCAGCGCGGGTCCGTGAGAACACAATCCTATATCACCCTTGTCTGCAAAGGACCAATGTATTGTTCTTGCACATGGGGCCCTCTTCTGTCTGCTTAATGAGAATGTTTAAATTGAAGAGAGGGTCTGGGTTCAGACATCTGGGTTTATAGTACATTTTGGACATATTTTAAGTTAAAGCCACTGAGGAGAGAGAATTATTTTGGGTTGGCTATGTGAATTTTGGTAGTAAGAAACGTCACTAAGATGATGTCTCATTGAGCTCTGTAAAGTGTGGCAAACAAGTAGAAGAAGATGGTGTAAGATTTTATGTTGGCAGAAGGACCTCATATAAGTAAGTAGTCAGTAGTGTGATGATGTCAATTAGAACTTTAGAGGAGCCTCTTCCCTATGGGACACTTCATTTTTAAAACATGCTGCTGTAAAAACAGCAATATGTTACTGTATTCAATTATATTCACTCCATTAATAGACATGCAAGCATCTTGATGGCACTCCAATAAATCCAAAACATAAGACCACATAGCTACATTTTTTGGATGAAGTAACATAATTATCCGGAAATGTGAAAGCACCCGCAGGGAGGTATTTCAAATAAGAGAAGTGTAAGGAATAAGCTTTTCTCCTTATGTAGAGTGACACACCAATTCGGAATGCCGGTAATGAGGAGACTTAAGGCCCTGTCACACACTACGATGTCCCAGCAATCCCACCAACGATGTGGATCGCTGGGACATCTTTATCTGATCACTGGTGAGCTGTCAAACAGGCAGACTCACAAGCAATCAGAACCAGCAACAACGTTGGTAACCAGGGCAAACAGCGGGTAACTAAGCAGAGTGCGGCGCTTAGTTACTCGATGTTTATCCTGGTTACCAGCTCCCAGCGCTTGCTGTACGGCGCTGGGAGATCGATAATCTTTGGTGTCCCTCTGTCACACGCGCCGATGCTGGCCGCCCAGCGGGAGACCAAAGATAAATTTATGGTCCAGGCCATTTACCAACGACCAACGATGAACGACCTCAACGTTGGTCGTTGGAAAATGTCACACGCAACGATGTTGTTTCGACAAACTGGTGACGGTGCAACAATATCATTAACGATATCGCAATGTGTGACGGGGCCTTTAGAGTTATAATGCTCCTCTGGGAAGTTAAATATGCAAATATCTATTCAGGGAGGAAGTGGACTTAAACTCTTGTGCCAACTATTGGAAATAGAAATCCTAAAAGCCAAAAGCGACCCTTAATAAAAGAAGTAAAATTCCTAAACTAAGCTTCTCTATAACAAAAGTTGCATGCTGCTTCTTCTACTCATGATGCTGTATAGCTCTACAGAAATGCAGGTTAGAATGTGGGGAAATAGTAGGACTAAATTGTAAGCAACATGGGTAATGTAACTCAGATTTTTGCATACATTTTAAAAAATATTCCGTTACTAGAAGTATTATGCCATTCTCGCATAAATAATTTTTACTAATGTGTAAACATATTTCTTCTGAAGTCTTTGAGATGGTTTAATCCGAAATAATAGAAAATATAATAATTTTTTGAAAATCCTTGATAAGATGCAGAAAATCAATTCTGCTCAATTTGCTACATTAAGCCCTTGGGGTTTTGATGACATACATCTGATCGAGATGCTTAGAATTCAGAGAAATGAAATCAAGACCAGTAGTGCAAAAAGCAGGTGTTATACGATTAAAAAGTATAATTATTCTACTCAATTAAGTTGTGAAATTATAGACCTTCTGAAATGTGTTTGGTATTGTGGATAAACTCCAATGAGTAATCCAAAAAAAATGAACATGGAACAGAGAACAAATAAAAAGAATACAAAAGTGATCTTCATGGCATGCATCTACAGTATCTCTTCTTCTTGACCTTGGTTGTCCACCGTTCACCTGTTCCATGAGAGACGTTCGGCACAAGAGGCGCGATATCATCACTATATTGCACCTGCTGCGTCTGGCCGCACACGGCACGGAGAGAAGGTCTTATCCACTCCATTTGGGAATAAGACTTGCTGATTACTTCTTTTGCCAGTGATCCGGGTGGTTAAGAGGAGGAGCAACATTATGGGAAGGAGGAGAGGAGACTGTGTGACATCATATATTGTTTAGATTGTAAGTAAAGCGCTATTAAATTAATAACGCTATATAAATGAATAAATAAATAATTAAATGAATATTATATGAATAAAGAGTATGGGGGCACTATGGAGACTTTATTATTACTTATTATAGCGCCATTTATTCCATGACGCATTACTAGCGAAAAGAGGCATACATATACAAGTACAATAAACATGAACAATACAAGGCACAATGAAAAATGATCAATTGCACACTCCTTATTGAATGCAAAAGAGGTAGTATCTTTATTGGTGTAGATACAAAAGCAACTTTTAAATAACGCGTTTCAACCAATGATCTGACCTTGCTCATGTTAGTTGTGCTCTGGAGACATTTCACTTCTCTATAGATAGGTGTGAGGGGGGGTTATCATCTTTGGGCTTCACTCTTATTATTTAATATGGTTTACTTCTTGGAGGCTACTGTATGTTGAGGTTCCTTCCTTATTGTTGGGTTATGCTAGTTTGGCCTTATGTTACTGGGCGTGACCGCTTGCCGAGCTGTTGCCCCTGCAATTTGATTCTTGAAACCGAGCCTTACAAGTGCACCTCGCCAGTGAGAAACATTCCATGTGCACGCCAAAATCTCCTATGCAATACAAAAGCAATAAAGGAACAGAGGAGAGAAGACTCTGGCCACAAGGGCTACAGTTCGAAGAGATGGGTGAGGATTCAGTAGAAGAGTAGAGAAGGACCCCTGCCTGTGAGGGCTGACAGGTTACAAGGGATGGTGAAGATTCAGTAGGTGAGGAGAGAGGACCCTGCCTGCGAGGGCTCACAGTCTACAAGGGTTGCGTGAGGATACAGTAAGTGAGGAGAGAGGACCCTGACTGCAAGGGCTCACAGTCTACAAGGGATGGGTGAAGATACAGTAGGTGAGGAGAGAGGACCCTGCCCATGAGGACTCATAGTCTACAAGGGATGGGTGAGGGTATAGTAGGTGAGGAGAGAGGACCTGCCCACGAGGGTTCACAGTCTACAAGGGATGGGTGGGGATACAGTAGGTGAGGAGAGAGGACCCTGCCTGGATGGGCTCATAGTCTACAAGGGATGGGTGAGGATACAGTAGGTGAGGGGAGAGGACACTGCCCATGAGGACTCATAGTCTACAAGGGATGGGTGAGGATACAGTAGGTGAGGAGAGAGGACACTGCCCATGAGGACTCATAGTCTACAAGGGATGGGTGAGGATACAGTAGGTGAGGAGAGAGGACACTGCCCATGAGGACTCATAGTCTACAAGGGATGGGTGAGGGTATAGTAGGTGAGGAGAGAGGACCTGCCCACGAGGGTTCACAGTCTACAAGGGATGGGTGAGGATACAGTAGGTGAGGAGAGAGGACCCTGCCTGCAAGGGCTCATAGTCTACAAGGGATGGGTGAGGATACAGTAGGTGAGGGGAGAGGATCCTGCCCACGAGGGCCCACAGTCTACAAGGGATGGTTGAGGATACATTGGAGAGTTTAGAGCTTCATATTTTTGTGGGAGCACTGGTAGTATCTCACTTTGTGTTTCAGTGCACAAAATAGGCATCATTCTGTATGGGTTCTGTGTAGGCAATATGTGGGGGCACTGGGGACATCGTAATGTGTTTGCAGGTTACTACATGATCTTCATAAAGTTTAAGACTCTGTATAGACAAACAAGCTGTGTGACACTTTGAGGAACAAAATAAGGGGGCTTTGTATGTGGATCACTGTGGGGGCATCATATTGTGTTTGCAAGGGGGAACTATGGTGACATCAATGTATATGAGCATCTACAGGGCACTACAAACTGCAGAAAGGCATTGTGGTGGATTTGTTCTTTGTCAGGGCAATAAAAGAGTATTAAACTGTGTGGGATCACTTAGTGGACTCACCAGGGCACTATTTCTGGTACACAAGAAAGACTAGGTGAGGTCAGGGGTGTCATTGTGCCAAGACAAAATTGTGTTCTTTTTTTCCTGACTTTCCGAATTGTAATACGTTAGGCTCTCATATGAAGATCAACCACTAAAGGAGGTTAAATGAGCCTTATTGAAAATGTTTCTTTAAAGTCAAATAATTGCTCTTGCGTAGTCAAATTTGCACCATTTTCAATGTTACATTGTTGGTTCTAGGCCAGGGGTGGGAAACTTCAGACCTCAAGAGCTACCAACAGGTCATGTTATCAGAATTTCCTTAGTATTGAACAAGTGATAATATAATCACCTGCACTGGTGATGATTCCAACCCCTGTTCAATGCTAAGGAAAACCTGAAAACATGCCCTGCTGGCGGCCCTCGAAGCCTTAAGCTTCCCACCCCTGGCCTAGACAGAGCTCAGACGTAGATTGTTCATCCAGTCAATACGAGTGTGTCACAGCAGACATTATTTTTCTGGATTTAGACTCGGCTTGTGTGCTCTACCCTCCTCATATTAAGCAGAAGTAACGTGAAAAGTTCAGTTATTTACCATGTACTGTTTATTTATATTTATAATTTAATTGTATTTATTCAAAGACTTATCTTGCTTTAAAAGTTGGTTTAATGTGTGTAAAGTAAAAGTAAAAGCTGCTCACGTTGTTTTCCAGCCCTCTCTACTTCCAGTTTTATCTCAGCACAGGAGAGAACTTTCTGTGTTGGCTTGTCACCGGTGATGTGTACGAAGGCGGCTACCTCATTTTCTCATTTTACTAGCGCCCTTTCTGGGTTCACACAACTGTATTTTCTCCATCCTAGAATATCTGATTATTCTAATCATCAGAGTTAGATTCGTTTTTCTCGGAGGCTAAGAGAAAAAAAAAAGTTGCTCCATCCTCTCCATTCTGATTCTGAGATTTCAAACTCCGGCACTTACGTGCGTTTGCATGCGCTATGGAGTCCGTCATCTATAGGATTTTATTGGCAGTGCTAAGGCAGCGTTACACTATGGTAACACTGCATTAAGGCTGCCGGGATCTTGCTCTTTGGCGGACCCTCCATGACGGAGGCTACAACGCTAGTGTGGCGCCAGCCTTAGACAGAATGGGGCTGGCTTAGTTATTGAAAACAACCAATCGGCCCCTTTCATACACAGCCCCACTCACATGCCGTCACAGAAAGCCCTCTCCTGTGTTGAAATAAAACAAAAATTTGAGGTCCTTAAAGGGAGCCAACCACCCCAAATGACCCCCCGGACTGTTAATATGTGTCCCTACACCAGCACACACATTTGGGGCAATCGTTTTTGCTAAAAAAAACTGTTTAGTAGAAGCTAAGATATAGCTTTATAAAGTTTAAAAAATCTTGCCAATTGGGCGTTACCTAGCTTCTCCGGCTGCCGAGTGCATCTGCCCGTCAGCCTCCTCTCCCCCCTCCCTTCAGTAAAGCCCTGCCCTTTCAGCCTCGTCACAGGCTGGTGCACGGAGTCTCATGGCCGTGCACACGTCATCAGCTACAGCCAGTGTCACGAGCACACACTCAATATAAGTCATGGTGGAGGCCGCAGCTATAAGTCGGGTGGGGCCCGGGGGAAAGCACTGCGCAATATGTACTACCTGGTCCGGTGCCGTCCCTGCAGTCCTGTCCGGTGCTGTCCCCGCTGCTCTGTCCGGTGCTGTGCCCGCTGGTGTCCTCCTGTCATGGTCTCCATGCTGTGCCCCAGGCAGGTAACATGATTATCGGTGCGGGCGCTGGGCAATGGGGACGCTTCCTGCTTCCTCCTGCCAATCCCCGCCCAGGTCAGCCTTGCACCAATGAGAACGCAGGGCCATTGTGGCATGTGATTGCCGCTGTGACCTGTGACTCACGGGTCCTGAGCCAATCACAGCGCAGGGGCGGTTACATTACATCACTGACCCTGCGTTCTCATTGGTGCAGGGCTGACCTGGGCAGGGATTGGCAGGAGGAAGCAGGAAGCGTCCCCATTGCACGGCGCCCACACCGATAATCATGTTACCGGCCTGGGGCACAGCATGGAGACCATGACAGGAGGACACCAGCGGGCACAGCACCGGACAGAGCAGCGGAGACAGCACCGGACAGGACTGCAGGGACGGCACCGGACCAGGTAGTACATATTGCGCAGCGCACCCCTCCGGGCCCCACCCGACTTATAGCTGCGGCCCCCACCATGACTTATATTGAGCGTGTGCTCGTGACCCTGGCTGTAGCTGATGACGTGTGCACGGCCATGAAACTCCGTGCACCAGCCTGTGACGAGGCTGAAAGGGCAGGGCTTTACTGAAGGGAGGGGGAAGAGGAGGCTGACAAGCAGATGAACTCGGCAGCAGGACAAGCTAGGTAATGCCCTGTCGGCAAGATTTTTTAAACTTTATAAAGCTACATCTTAGCTTCTACTAAACAGTTTTTTTAGCAAAAACGATTGCCCCAAATGTGTGTGCTGGGTGTAGGGACACATATTAACAGTCCGGGGGGGGGTCATTTGGGGTGGTTGGTTCCCTTTAAAACTTGACATTAGAGAAACTTTCTAGTTTATGCACCCATAATTTGAGGGTCAACTTTTTCTTTACAGTTGATAAACGAAAAATATGTTTTAAAAGCCCTAAATATAAATAGGAAGAAGGAATTCTTAAATCTCTACTAGTCCTGTTTAATTTTAATTTGGTGATATTCCTAACTTCTATTGATTTTTTTTATTTATTCCATGACATTGGCAGAGTGCACAACTAATAGAAATAATTAGTGTAATGTCTATAATCCAAACAGATTTTTTCGTCTGTGACTTTGGCACAGACATTGACAATGTCATTTCGGATATTGTGACATTAGCAGAGCGCAATGGTAAATAAATAATGTCATTTTAGTGTTCTGTATATACCAAATTCCAACATTTTTTGTTTTGTCTGACGTGAGCGAAAAAATGTTATTTAGATGGTCCGTATATATTATTATTATTAATATTATTATTATTATTATTATTATTATTATTACAGTGTCATTTATTTCATGGTGCTTTATATGTGATAAAGGGTATATATACTAACAAGTACAATAATTATGAAAAATGCAAGTCACTGAGTGGTACAGGAGAAAAGTGCATTCTGCCTGCAGGGACACAATCTGCAAAGGATGGGTGAGGATACAGTAGGTGAGGAGAGAGGACCCTGCCCACGAGGGCTCACAGTCTACAAAGGATGGGTGAGGATACAGTAGATGAGGAGAGAGGACCCTGTCCACAAGGGCTCACAGTCTACAAGGGATGAGTGAGGATACAGTAGGTGAGGAGAGATGACTCTGCACATGAGAGTTCACAGTCTACAAGACATGGGTGAGGATACAGTAGATGAAGAGAGAGGACCCTGTCCATGAGGGCTCACAGTGTAAAAGCGATGGGTGAGAATAAAGAAGGGGAGAAGAGAGGAACCTGCACATGAGAGTTCACAGTCTACAAGGGATGGGTGCGGATAAGGAAGGTGAGGGGAGAGGACCCTGTCCATGAGGGCTCAGTCTACAAAAGATGGAGATGATAGAGTAGGCGAGGAGAGAGGACACTACCTGCGAGGGCTAACAGTCTACAAAGGATAGGTGAAGATATAGTAGGTGAGGAGAAAGGATGCTGCCCTCGAGGGCTCACAGACTACAAGGGATGGGTGAGGACACAGCGAGGGAAGAGACAAGACCCTGCCCATAAGATCTCTCAGTCTACAAAGGATAGGTGAGGATACAGTAGGTTAAAAGAGAGGACCCTGCCCACAAGAGCTCAGTCTACAAGGGATGGGTGAGGATACAGTTGGGAAGGGTAGAGCTGGAAGTGCAGCGGTATAGTGGACTGAGGGTTACTGCAGGTTGAAGGCTTATCAGACGAGGTGGGTCTTCATGTTCCTTTTGAAGGTTTCCACGGTAGACGAGAGTCTGATATGTTTGGGTAGAAAGTTCCAGTGTATTGAGGATGCAAGGGAGAAATCTTGTACGCAGTTTTGGGAAGAGGAAATAAGGGAGGAGAGGAGGAGACCTTGTGAGCATTGGAGATTGCATGTAAGTAGCGAGAAACCATTTTGAAAGAAGTATGAAGGAGGCTTGCAAATGACTTTTTATGTCAGGGTTAGGTTTTTGAACTGGAGCCTCTGGGCAATGGGGAAGCCAGTGAAGGGCTTGGCAGAAAGGAGAGGCTGGGGAATAGAGGGAGACAGATAGATTATTTGGGCTGCAGAATTTAGGATTGATTGGAGGAGTGCGAGACTGCTAGAATGGAGGTTAGAGAAAATAAGATTGCAGTAGTTAAGGCGGGAGATGATGAGGGCATGCATGAGTATTCTTGCAGTGTTCTTGCAGATTCTTGGTTAAGGAAGAGGAAAGGTCTGGCATATATGATTTGATATGCACCATCACATTTTTATTGCCTGTTACACAAATAAAAAACACACCATTTTTTAGCACATGATACTTGTAGAATTCAATTTCTTTATTTGATCCGACCCGGTAGTTAGCTCCTTATTTCCATTTTTCTGTATAGCAACTTTGTCATGATTTGCTCATGTTTTTCTGGTATAGGTACCTTAACGAGGGTAGTAAATACTGATAATTACTCTTCCTAATTTATTCTTTTGTCATTGCCATTTGGAGGAGTAAAAAAAAAATGAAATCTCATTTTGTTCAAGAAAATGTGAATGCATGATAATGGCTTCATTTTCCAGTTATGATTCTGATAAAATAACATTGGTATACATTTGCATTGTACATGCACGCTGTGATTATACTCAAATGATCTAAAGTTTATATTACTTTATACTGGTGTATGGAGGCTACAATTTTGAGCTCTATGGTTATAATCACATAATTGGCTTTTCAGCAGAGATTTAATGACGGTGATGTTCTTGTTTTGCAGAATGCTTGACCAGAGAATGAAGTGGACGCTGCAGACACTTTTGTCCTTCTGGGTCAAAAATCAATTATCGCCGAACTACCAACACAGCAATAAGACGTGGAGCATAATGGAAAATCATATTCTTTGTTCCATCATCAGGGAACAATACCCAACATTGCTGAGCGCATGTCGTCGTCAGAAATTAAATGTTTTCTTAAAACGCAATCCAAAATAGCTATCTTCAGATGATGAGTACTGCCAGCAGCACAGGGATGTTATTCAGCCTGACAACGGTAACGCTCGATATCAGCGTGCACAATGGACTGATGGCCTGGCATATTAACGGCAATGTGACTATAAACCAGAGTACGCCCACTTTGCATCCCATGAATGCATCGGAAGAAGAAAGGCCATCCTATCCATCGCTTGACAAGAACTGGTCGGCCCTTTTGACATTGATCATCATTATATTAACGATAGGGGGAAATATTCTTGTCATTATGGCTGTTTCTTTGGAAAAGAAACTTCAAAATGCGACCAACTTCTTCCTCATGTCGCTGGCCGTGGCGGATATGCTGGTGGGAATTTTAGTCATGCCAGTTTCCCTTATCACAATTCTGTATGGTAAGTAACCGTTCTGGATTTCTCTTGTATTTCCATTACTTTTTTTTGTATTCCTCAATTTGTAATACTATAATGTCTCGTTTACATCGGTACATTTTACATGATGATAAAACACTAGATTAAAGAATAATGGCCACTTTACATGTCCCGATATCGGCATCCAGATCCGACAAAAAGTCACGTGGTTCGTGCGTTGGCCCTGATATCGTTCATGCATTGTATGGTGTAAATGTCCAATACGATGCACGAACGATGCCAAAACGATATCGGGGATCAAATGAGCCTGCTCTCCAACGGCCCGATATTGGATGGACAATGTGGCCGGATCGTGCTGTGTAAAAGCCCAACTACGATGTGGAGTACAACTTCCCCTATTCTCTCCCATGTTAAATGGTCGTTCCTGGGTCGGCCGTACAAGGGGGCGTACACATCGCTGTTGCGTTGGCTGTTGATATCGCGCTGTGTAACATCTCCTATGCGATCTTGGAATTCTACCCGCGGTGTTGGATCCAATATCGGACCAATGTTGGGACGTGTAAAGTGGCCATAAGTCTAGTTGAACATGCAGTAAGATTAGGAAAAATTGAGCAAATTGATTTATTGGAAAATAATTTATATAACTTGTGATGTATTAAATAGAATCTGTCAGCAAGTTCTTGCTTCCTCATTTGAGAACAGGATGATATAGGCAGAGAGATCCTAAATCCAATGATGTATCACTTAGAGGACTCGGTGAAGCGGGTCTGACACAATTAAAGTTTTAGATTTCGCAATACAGCGGAGCTCAGAAAGCTAACCCCACCCACAACAGGCTCTGTATATACAATGTCTATAGACAGTGAGTTGCTAATCACAGCAGGGGATGTGCCGACAAGTTCTCACAGCAACGATAAGCTTCAAGTGCTAAAACATACAAACATTGAAGGCAAATAACAACACACTTTGTGATAAGAGACTTGAATTCTTAGTGTTAACCCTTCCAGCATCCTGTCTTCAGATTACATAACAAAAACCTGCTGACAGATTCACTTTAATTGTAACCCCTGCCTCCTCATTCTAACATTAGGGTTCTGGTAGATATTCGTACTAATTAATTAATGCTGTCAATCACTTTTTAGCTCCACCCACTGGACTCAAAAGTATAGGACTGGCAGGATTTACTTTAACATACACTGTAGGTAGTGATGAGTGAGTAGCAAAATATTTGCACTCGCTATACCTGTAATGAGTAGTTTATAATACTCACGTACTCATCCAAATAGCGAGTCCAATGTTAGTCAATTAGTGATAGGCTCCGCCCGCACACATCAGGCCATAGAATGAGTCTTTCCCGGACAGGGCGTGAAGGTGGTCTTTTTTGCGTTTCTACTGCATAAAACACCTTGCTGTGCCCCTTAAGGCACCGTTACACGGTACGATATGAACGATATCGCTGAAACGTCACGGGTTTGGAGTTGTTCAAACGACATCATTAATATGTCGTTGCGTGTGACACCGAGATACGACTACGATATCTACGATGATCTTCGCGTCTGATGTGAGAACATGTTCTCAAATCTGCGTTGTGAACATGTTGTGTGTGACACCGCGATAACGATGTCATTAACGACTTCGCCCATTCACACCAGTGAACAAGTATCGTTCGCTGGGTTGTGCAAATGATAGCTGCTCGCTACATCGTTGGTGCATCGTTCACGATATCTAGACGTGTGACATCTCACCAACATTGACCGCGCTCCCGTTAGATCGTTGGGGAGATCTTAACGACATTGAAGTGTGTAAAGGAACTTTTAGACAGATCCTAACATTCAGTCTGCTTTCCCTGAGGTGCCAACTCCCATTCTTTACCGAAGAGAGTTGGCAATAGTGTGTCAGATCGATAACGATGGACACATCACTCATGAGCACCAACGATACTCGCCAAGTAACAAGTATTGTGAATACAGTACTATCTATCCATGCAAGTAACGAATAGTAACGATTACACTCGCTCAACACTAACTGTAGGTTAACATGATTTTTATTCTCTCACAAAAGTATGTATAATTTCCATTTTTACTTTTGAATACTCTACCAATCGATTAGCATTTCCGAGGTGGGTGACTAGTTATAGTCATTGAATTTTCTCTACCTTTTATGATGGGATAAGATTTTCTACGATCAGTAGAAGTAGCACAAACTCAAATTTTAAGTGATTGGTTTTGCTTGAGAAGACATTACCAATCACAAGGAACCGTGCTGTTAGGAATTTTTCTTCCCAGTTGGAACTGTATGAATTTAGTTTAGTTGAGAATCCACAATTTTATGAGTTTAGATCTTTAAAATGTACAGTTTAATACCATTTCACTAACTGTACAATAAATATATATCAGTTTTAAACATATATTTTTTAAATTAAAAATCATCAAAAGATATACAGTGATTATTAAAAGATGACGTTTAGGTTAAAAATGTACTTTCAAAAATACAATTTAATGTTTTTTGTATAATTAATGTATTTGAATATTTTTATTCTTTGTGGATATGAATGGTAAATATGGTTTATTTTTTACAAACTTGTTTGTGGCTAAAATTTGATAGCGCATAGTTAGAAAACCTCGGCATTTTACTTGTTGTTTGAGACACGTCAACTCTGTTGAATGAGAATGTCTGGCACTAGGCACAACAGAATGTATGAATCAGCCTATAGCCTTATGAACCCAAAGGTTTGTTCACACTGCATTTTTATTCTGACATTTTTGGAGTAGCTATGCTCAGAAATTTAGGAAATAAGCTCTAACAAAACGATCAAAAGAATAGTCCCATTAATTTGAATAGTCTTTTAAAGGATACCGACCAGCAGGTTTTTGCCCTATAAAAAAGAGGCAATACCATAATGGTGCTAGAATGCTGATTACACTGATACCTTTATTTGAAAAATCCAAGGCTTGATTGATGAATATTCCTTATTCAAATCTTCAGAAATGACATCATTGGTGCAGTGTCTTGAGCATCAGGGTGGGACTTTGTGGGTCGGGTCCTCTTCATCGTTCTTCCTGCTGCCTTTCCTCTTTTTCTGCATATAAATTTAACACCGTTGCCACCATGTTGCTCTTAGTGGCGCGTGTACATTGCTATTGTTACATGGTTATCCATGAAATTACACGGGAATTAGTGCATGCGAGCACCACGATTTACGGCAACATTGTACAGAAGACACTGTGGAGATGAAAATGAGCAGCAGGGGAGCATCCGCAGATTAAAATGATTTCTAATCTGCGCATGCGTCGCCCCCGTGGTTGTCTCCACAGTAACTTCAGTAAAATGGGCCGGATATAGCAGTACATGCATGCGCTAATTCTGGCACCAATTTATTGAGCACAATGTCACAATAGCAAAGTGCACGCCCCACTAGCAGTGATAATGGCAGCAGCACAAAATATACATATAGAAAAGGAGGCAAGAAGGAGGAGGAATGATTAAGAGGACCCGACTCACAATCTTAAACAGATCTTAAAGGAATCAACCACCTAAAAATCCCTATCTAACCTATAAATATCTGTCCCTGGAGCCTAAAATTACTATTCTAACCATCCCTGACTGACTAAAACTACCTAACTAGATGCACAATAAATCACTTTTTATACTTACCAAATCCTTGACTGATGGGCGTTCCTCCAGGGTCTTTGTCAGATAGGCGGGTCTCCTCACTGCCCTCGCACCCGCCTCGCTGTTGTCCATCTTCTTTCCAGGATTCAAATTACCCACCCATCGTGTCCTCAAAATGAGCCGGTCATGTGCTGCAGGCCTCGCGTCACTTCCACCCGCTGCGTCACTGGTACACCCAGGCCGGCTTCTGAGCATGCGCAGATGGCATGCTGAAGCCGGCCTGGGAGCATCATAGACCCAGCGCCGCGGCGGGCGGAAGTGATGCGAGGCTTGCAGCACGTGACCCGCTCATTGCGAGAACGCGATGGGCGGGTAATTTGAATCCTGGAAAGAAGATGGACAGCAGCGAGGCGGGTGCGAGGGCAGCGAGGAGACCCGCCTATCTGACAAAGACCCTGAAGGAACGCCCAGCAGTCAAGGATTTGGTAAGTATAAAAAGTGATTTATTGTGCATCTAGTTAGGTAGATTTAGTCAGTCAGGGATGGTTAGAATAGTAATTTTAGGCTCCAGGGACAGATATTTATAGGTTAGATAGGGATTTTTAGGTGGTTGATTTCCTTTAAGAATGACCCGCACTACCGCGTACGGCCATGGAGCTCTGGTTAAAGGGACACTGTCAGGTCATTATTCAGTGTGATACTAATATTACCCTTGAGTAGTGCCAGGGCGGACATGTAAAATCATTATTCAATTGCTTCGGGGACACTGGAGCTGGCCTTTACTTATGCACTAGGGATCTTTGCCTCTTTCCCTGTGCCTCAGTTGCTGCTGCTTGTCCCGGAGGCGACCGTTTCTTGCACCTCTGTATGAATTAATCTTAGTTTAATATTTATATCGATGGGAACTTAGCGCTTCTGTATGTACCAGTACAATTAGGGAAATTAATGTACTAATAGGTCATTTTACTCACTGCAAACATTTTATTAATTTCAACTTTCACACTTTAAAAAAATCCATCAATAAATAACGTTAAAAATGTTTAAAATTTCTTAAATCGTTTTACATAGAATCTAATGATAATGCATTATATCAAATTTTCTCCTATCGTATTCTCTTGTTATTTGATTGTAGCTTGATGATTTTAGTGTATTCCTCCTTTATGTGTGGGTTGCTTTTCACATCTAAGACACAGGAATAATAATACTTTAATTGTACATTAGTTGACTGCCCTATTTTTAGGCTGGTATATTTGTTTCCACAATACCTTTAGTGTTAATGAAGTTTGTCCTCTCTTTCTTGTGCAGTCTTTACTTGTGCTCTTCGGATTTTCTATATGGAATAATGAGTGATGTTAATTATCTCATCATTTTATTTTTATCCTTTCCTTTTTCCTTTTGACACCACCTGTACCTTACCTTCTAGTTAAATCTGGTTTATTGTCCTGTTTTTTGATTTGCCTATGTCTGTCCTTTATTGATTCCTGTAAATTGCAAGGTTCATATTGTTTAATCACTCTCTGATATTCTTTCCTATGTGTTTTAATTGTTTTTCTGATCACCTTTTCTATTCAGTCCTGAGGATTGTCTTCTCACTTGCTATGTGGTCTTCTAATTCTATATCTGCGGGATCCTGTGGGTTTAGTATATTGCTGATCTTTATATCCTCCCAGTGTTTCCTTTTCTCTATGTTTTGTATTTACCTGTTGACTCTAATGGCCACTTTACACGTCCCAACGTCGGTCCGATATTAGATCCAACGCCGCGGGAGCGCGCTTTTTCTGGGCAGAATTTCAAGATCGCATAGGAGATGTTACACAGCGCGATATCGGCATACAACGCAACAGCGATGTCTACGCCCCTTGTACGGCCAACCCAGGAACAACCATTTAACATGGGAGAGAATAGGGGAAGTTGTACTCCACATCGTTGTTGGGCTTTTACTCAGCACGATCCGGCCACAACGTCCATCCAATATTGGCCTGTTGGAGAGCAGGCTCATTTGATCCCCGATATCGTTTTGGCATCGTTCGTGCATCGTATTGGACATTTACACCATACAACGCACGAATGATATCGGGGCCAACACACAAACCACGTGACTTTTTATCGGAGTTGGACGCCGATATCGGGACATGTAAAGTGGCCATCACTCTGGTCCCTCCACTCCCCTTGGTTTTCACTGTGCACTCTTTCAGGTTACAAACACATGATGCATGACATTAGCTCTGACGTAGGAGACACATGAGCGCAGCTCCCTGCTGTAACCCGGAAAACATCAGCACTGAGCTGCAGCACACAATTCCTTAAATAATAGATGAGTTTGCACTAAAATGTAAGCAGACGAAATTAATCAGAATTTAGATATTTAAACTACAATGTAGAAAGCTGAAATCATGGGATTACTAAATATGACAGGAATTAAATGGGTTATTTAAAGAGGACCTCTCACCCCTCCCCCCATGGATTAGAATCCAAGTCCAACACTGAATGCAGCATGTCTTCTGCATTCAGGCAAGGGGTCCCCATGACTCTGTGTAACACAGTAAAAATCCATGGAGGCGGGCCCTTGTGATTCAAGCACCTCATCCACGAGGTTGTTTCACGCCCCCTGCGCTTCTGTGCCGCCCATGTCCTTGCTGCCTCGCTTGTTCCCTTCATGTCCTCCTCGCTCTGCGCGTCCTTGTGGTGTTGATGCAAGCACAGAGCAAGGTTGAGGTCTCGGGGCATGCCCCACCTCTTATTATGACATCCTCTCCTTTCCCCACCCTGCTCCATAGCACAACACGGAGCAGGGTGGGGAAATGAGAGGACATCATAGCGGGAGGCAGGGCATGCACTGAGACTTCAACCTCGCTCTGTGCTTGCATCAACACCACAAGGACGCACAGAGTGAGGAGGACATGAAGGGAACGAGCGAGGCAGCAAGGACATGGGCGGCACAGAGGCACAGGGGGCGTGAAATGCCCTCGTGGACGAGGTACCTGAATCACAAGGGCCCGCCACCATGGATCTTTACTGTGTTACACAGAGCCATGGGGGACCCCTTGCCTGAATGCAGCAGACATGCTGCATTCAGTGCTGGACTTGGATTCTAATCCATGGTGGGGGGGGGTGAGAGGTCCTCTTTAAACAACCCATTTATTTCCTGTCATTTTCAGTAATCCCGTGATTTCAGCTTTCTAAATTGCAGTTTAAATATTTTTTCAATCTAAATTCTGATTAATTTCGTCTGCTTACATTTTAGTGCAAACTCATCTATCATTTAAGGAATTTTCCTACAAGGTTACTGTCATTAAATCACATAAGCTTTAAAGAACAGAGGAGTTCTTTTGAAATCATTAAAGATGACAGGGTGGGCAAGCCGGTAAAGAGCGCTTGTACAATAATTCTATCTGTCATCTATTTATTTATGAGAAAGTGATTTATTAGCTGAAGCTTGGGGTGGGTGTACGGTATATTCTGCACTAGTGAGGCTGATTAATGCTGTGCTAAGCTATTTTACCTCTTTAAAAAGTAAAAGTTGATAAATTAATAAAGATGTAGGAACAATAGAATATTCTGAAGAAAACTTTATGATTTTATTAAAATAATATTTATGCTCTACTGGAGCTAACTGGCCATAATATTAACTGTAGATTGCAGAGTATATCATTTTTTCCATCTGTGATATGATAAAGTGCAATCTAAAACAATATTTAGATCTTAGTGCAAGTGTTTGTGGCATAGAAAAAATTAAGAAATGTATCATTTTGAATATCGGCATAATTTTGCTAATCCAGTTGAGAGGTGTTGGTATGCCTACATGTGAGTGATCAAGATTTTGTAATCCCAGATCTCCAAATGAATTAATGCTAACTGTAAATCACATACCAGTTGTTTTCTGCAGCATTAAATTAAAAACTATTTGTGATTACTAAAAGAAGATTGATTTTTAAGAAAAAAATACATTATTTTGCTCAACCAAGTAGACCAACTCTACATGTTCACCAAAGATGTGTGAATCCTTGCCAAACGCCGACATAAATAGTAATTGCTAGTTAAGAAATCTCACTTAAAGTAGATCTGTCACTAAATTTCACAATGCAATCTACATACATTATTAAGTATATTGCTTCGAAGTAATGAGGTTGTTGTGAAAATCCATGTCAAAATGCCTGTATAATCCTTTTAAAGTCAATCTCTACCCACATATTCTGAGAGCTCTTCAGGTCTTCCCCCTTCCTGCTGCTCCTTAATCTCCACCCACTTAGTCTGATGGACATCACCCCAGTAGTTCCTCCTCCCTGCTGCTCCTTAGTCTCCACCCACTTAGTCTGATTGACATTTCCCCAGTTGTTCCCCCTTCCTGCTGCTCCTTAATCTCCACCCACTTAGTCTGATTGACATCACCCCAGTAGTTACTCCTTCCTGCTACTCCTTAGTCTCCACCGACTTAGTCTGATTGACATTTTACCAGTTGTTCCCTCTCCATGCTGCTCCTTAATCTTCACCCACTTAGTCTGATTGACATCTCCCCAGTAGTTCCTCCTCCCTGCTGCTCCTTAATCTACACCCACTTAATCTGATTGACATTTCCCCAGTTGTGGCCCCTCCCTGCTGCTCCTTAATCTCCACTCAAAAAAAACAAAAAGAGAGCCAGCACTACCTGAGGCATAGTATGCAAGTAAAGCATGTGACTGCACAAATTCATTCCAAACTGTATTTAAATAAAATAAAATTTAGATTTTGGGCAAATGATTGAGCAATATTTGAGCCACCCAGCCACATCAAGGCAAATCTCATTAGGCTGGTCCTACTGTATTATTTATTTCAGTTGTGCCATATGGCCTCCACATAGAAAAAACAAGCAGAACGATTAAAAGGAGCACTTACCTGGAGAGTTTCAGAACCGCTCCCATGATGCTGGACAGGCGCATGTGAATTAAGTCAGATACTACTGTACATATGCCTGGACTTTTCAGAACTGACCCTCACAGCACCAAACCTGCAAATTCATGAATAAAAGGAGGGCAAGCCCAAGCAACTAGTGCTTGCAATTAACAGAGACTGTGGACAGTGTAAAAGAGCTGAGTGTGAACAGCTGCCAAGGTTTGCCACAATTAAAACAGGTGAGATAGCAAGCTAAACCAGGTGTGCATGGCACTGTTGTTCTCACTCGCTGCTTCTGCTTAATCTCCACCTACTTAGTCTGATTGACAGCTCCTCAGTTCTTCCCTCTCCCTGCTGCTCCTTAAACTTCACCCATTTAGTCTGATTGATAGCTCCTCAGCTCTTCCCCCTCCCTGCTGCTCCTTAACCTCCACCCACTTATTAATCTGACCTGGAGAGTATAGATGCTGTTATATTATTTTCTGTATTTTCCTACTTTTGTAATGAATAATGACAAAGTCAATAAAACAAAATCCAGAAGAGAATCTGTCAGCAGGATTTCATCTCCCAACTTTTAAGTACATGTAGTACATGTTTAAAGACAAGTCCATCCATACTTTTACCTGGCCAGTCCATTCTTTCATTAGTGAGAAATCAGCATTTGAATGGATATGCAAAGGAGGCTGAAGTGCTTTCAGCATAGGGAAGCTCTTTCCTGAGCCTCTGTCACTCCAGATCTTCCCTGCCCAGAACCTCCTGCTTGGCTGATATCATCTTTGACGACAGTCACACAGCAAACAAGCTCTCAGTCAGGCACGAAGAGGCATCCCTGGATGAAGAATAGAGCTGGGGAGACCAGAGGAATAGGAAATCACTTCCGGGCACTGAAGGCATGTCGGCCACATTTGCATTTCTGTTCAAATCCTAATTTCTAAGGAACAAGCTGGCTAGTCTTACAATTATGGATGGACCTGCCTTTGAAATAGCTACTTGAAGATGTAAATAGTTTAGGGGATGAAATCCTAATGATCAGTGGCGTAACTTCAGGGCCAGGGGCCCCGATGCGAAAGCTCCAATGGGGCCTCCAATTATTGCAAATCTTTAATAGTATTAGTCTTTTTCTATAGGCCAAAGGGACTTTTGGGGCCCCCTAGGTTGCAGGGTCCGGGTGCGATCGCAACCCCTGCACCTATTGTAGTTACGCCACTGCTACTGATATATTACCTATTAAAAGTGTAATCTTATCTTTTAAAAATAGATAGATAGTGGTACACGTTAAAAAGCAACTTACTAACAAAGAAGACAAAGAGGAAGACGACCCAACACCGAATAAAATTAAAAACGCTTTATTCAATAGTAAATAAAAAAGGTGAGGTTAAAACAAGTTGATGCCAGGCATATACTGAGCCTACATAACGTGTTTTAGAAAGGTGTTCTTACCCACATTGCAAGCATAAAGAGGTTTTTTTTATTTTATTTGGTGCTGGATCATCTTCCTCTTAGTCTTCTGCCTCTCACCATGGATACCAGCCTATAGGGTTCCCAATGTCCAGAGACATTCACAACATGTGGCGAGATGTTTTCCTCCCTTCCTCTTTTTCCTCCAATGGTATACCTGGCATTTTTCCCAAATTTGTACTAAAAAAAATCGAGTACTGTGAATACAACTCTGGTGTATACCTTCTATATGCGTGACATTTTGTAATTTGATCATATGGTTTATCTGTGCTATGTCCAGATCTAAAGTTCAAATTATGTGTGCCATACATATGTACCATACCCATGTCAGTCCTGTTCTCTCCTTCCATGTACAAACCGTATAGTGGCCTTGGCTGGGTAACCGGGCCATGGCCACTACACAGTAGACAGGGCTGTACAGCCTAGTGATTGTGCAGTTCCGGCCATCGCTGAGAACAACTGATGCAGGGGTGCCAAGTATCGCACCGCCTCCGGTCAGACATTGACGACCTATTTTAAGGTTAGGCAATCAATGATAAAGTAGTGGAAAACCTCTAACTTTTCAGAAGCATTTCTTTAATCAACTTAGACTCCAAAGCGAAAACATTATGAAAACACAATCAATGTATCATCTATTATATATCACTTCATATTTATAAAGTTTACTTAATCAATAAATGAACATCTTAATAGAAAATTAGATTCCAAATACAGACGTCACATTAATTTAGAAGAGACGCACGAGGAAAGTAAGAACAAATGATTACCAAAGTGTTATTAAGACATTCTTGCCAACCTTTTCATTAAGCTTTTGATGACTATGGTATTTTACTCAGTCAAAAATATTACTACATTTCAAGGATTTACAGATTTAATTAGAAGATTTAAATACAAATTATTTTTTATTCTTCATCCTATGATCTCACTATATTTTTTTTGCTTGATTAATTATTTTGTAGTTTCTGCTAAATCAATTGCTCTACTTCTGAAAATGCGAATTAAATTCTCAAGTGACTTATAAAATACTTGCCTATCCAACAAATGCAAACTTTGGATGTGAGCCTATTAAATCTTTAGCTTTAACCCCTTTAAGACCTAGAGCTTTTATTGTGGCCAGCCTAAAGCGCACCTGTACAATTAACATGATGTCTGATCATTAAGTGATATTTCACACTTGTGAGGTGGATGGATTATTTTTGCAAAGGATAAGTGCTCACTAACACAGATTTAGACAAGTTTGTGAGCAATATTTAAGAGAAAATGGCCTTTTGTGTCCATAGAAAAAGTCTTAAGGTACTGTTACACGGTACGACGTTGCAGCGATGTCAGAAGTGACTCCACGGCTGCGCGCTTGCTTCTGATATCGCTGCCTTAGGTGTCACACGGGGAGATGTGGCCAGCGACACCGCTGTGATGTTGCACAACCCAGAGAGCGATACATATCAATGTTGTTAATAGGCGAAATCGCTGGCAACATCGCTATCGCCGTGTCACATGGAGCGATGTTTGCAGATTGCTGGAGCAACAGCGCCAGGTTTACCAACATGTTGGAAAACCTGTCAACTGCAATCCAGCGATTTATCGCAGTTGCATTGTGCTGTTACACGGCACAACGCACCTGCAATGTCGCTGCAACATCGCTGAACCCAGGACCTTTCAGCAATTTGCAGGCAACATCTCCCTGTGTGACGGTACCTTTAGAGCTTTGAGTTCTGCTCAAGAAAAATGAGGCAAAAACAAGTGTTCAGTTTATATTTTTGTTCAGTATACAATAGGCTAAATATTGTGTTATTCTGTACAATGATTTGCTATGGCATTCAGGTGTTTCTTGAAGACTTCCATCACTGGCCCTGTTGAAAAGCTAGGCTACTATGGATAGCATGATTCTGATTATATACATCAAGACATGAGTGTCACTGGTGGACAGGAAAATGTCTGCTGCACAGAGCAACACAAGAGGACAGCGGGACAGAAAAGGGTAGGAAGGCCATGGCAGTAGGACAAGGGGTATAGGGACATCTCCTGACACTGCCATGTGTCTGTCCCTCACTGCCCTGAACCTTCTAAGTAGGTTATTTTCCCTGCTGCCATAACATACTTAGTCTTTGTCTGTCACCTAAGGTAACCATGGATAGCGCACTGGCCAGTAAGTGTGCTATCCTCACCACTGCAGGTAATAAAACCCAAGGATAGGTTGACAAACTGGGGATACAGAAAGGATACAAATACTTGTGGGAAGCAGCCAAAGTCCAAGGTTACGAAAGGCTCGGCACCTAGAGAGCAGATCTCCAGCAGCAAGAGGAGAGCTCCACACATCAGGATGGTCTTGTATAGAATGAACTCTATAAACGACATCAAGTGAGGTCATGTTATTATTTCATGTGGTGGGAGTGGTCAGTAATACCACATAAGCTGACCAGCAACAGCAGCAGACAAAGACAGACCTCACAGGTCTGAAGGAAATAAACCCATTTAATATACACCACACGACTCCTGACCTGTGACTCATGACAATGAGTATCTCTATAAATAGCAGAAGCGATCAGATGATTGCAAGTTTAAATCATCGGATGTAATAAAATGTAAAAAAGAAAAGTTTAAAAGTGTAAAAAAAATCCAAAAGACATAGAAATATAATTCACCCCCTTTTCTTTCATTAAAAATATAAACATTAAAGAAGTAAAGAAATTACACATATTGGAATGACGTCGCTCGGTGCTTGTGCAGTGATGTTCTATGCTCTGTCCGCAGTAGGGCAAAGCAGAGTGTACCTGCATGGGCTTGTGAGGGTACTACGCATGCACGAGATCTCTGTGCACTATGTGGATGATAAATCTTAGCATGGAAAGTTTTCATTATGGAAATGACCAGCACCCACACAAATGTTTTTGAAAAAGACCAGTTTGTGGTCGAAACGTTGGACTGTGTTTATTTGGTTTAGGAATTACCTTCACATTAAAAATGCCTTTTTTTCCGCATGAGCTTGCTGTTCTCATTTTCTCTGTGCTGAGGTTTATCTATTTATCTAAGGTACTATTTTGTAGAATTTGCAATCTTGTCCTCCAGCATGAGTATAAGCCTTAGGGGAGATCTGACCTGGTTCCAAGTAGGTACATCAACAACGTCAAACAAAGCAAGTGGACACGATTAGGAGCAGAGAGGAGGGACAGATGCCGCAGTGGGGACACCCATTGGACTGGACTATCATCATTTACATACAGCTCGGGAGCATATCAAATGGTATTTTTTGAATATGCAAATTGAGTCTATGGAACCTCGGTTAGGAGTCTCAAACACCTAGCCAGAATCCTTCTCCACACTGATGAGGGGCAACACCCCGAAACAGCTGTCTGTGGGTGGATACCTGGTCTTGGTATTCCCTTGTCATATCTTTAATCTTCCAAAAGAGCTGGATATTGACTGAAAGGGCCACTTAATAAGGTGGTTATGGTGTCCTCCGCAAGGAGCCACCCCTTGGCTGGGTCCTTCCCTGGAGGGATATCTGGCTAGTCCTGTGTTTGAGACTCCTAACCGAGGCTCCACAGACTCAATTTGCATATTCATAATTCCCAGGGGGCAATGCGCCTAGGAATTCACTGTATTGAGTGCTTTAGCCAGCTGCCCGCAGTGTTTCTTGGACTGGTCTCCCTGAGATCAGTGAATGCTTTATGAAATGGTATTTTTTGGGTATACAGGTGAGTCTGGAGCTGATACACGTTTATGGAATGCAACAAAGGAGCAGTTGAAAGTGGTGGCACTTGTTCATAGACTCAACAACAGGTGGCAGGTTCCCATTAAACTATACTCTGCATGTATTATCTGTAAAAAGATAAAGCTGCATGTGAATTATTCAAATTGAGTGATGAGGTTGGACCTCGTCTCATGAAGAGTCAAGCAGTTCTGACTTAATTGACATTTGTAGGTCAAATAATTGTCATTATAAGCCAGCTTCTCTAGCATTAGGCGCATGTACAATAAAGAGACTCATACTGGCCTTGACTTCATTTGCACACAGCACATGTTCCGGATGGTGCCATAGACGGCTTAGAATTCCATATCTTATCCTATAGCACATCAATGAAGGCAGAATTGCAAAATTAATCAGAAGCTATATGACTCTTTTGGATGTTTTATATACAGCCCTTGCTTTATTATAACTTCTTTTTATACATAATTCTAAAAGGGAACCTCTATTTGACAGGACCATGGGGTGGAAAACTATTTCCCACAGCATAATGACATAAAGGTGGGGAGATGGAAAATCTATTGGCAGATTATCTTTAATTTTGATAAATAAGGAAAATATTTTTTTAATTAAATACATTTCATAACCTCTATACAATATCATATCAAATAAAATAACTCAACATATGTGATATTGTATAGTATATTTATATTAAGTTCTATTCAACCTTAACAATATCTACAAAAGATGAAGCTGATTGAATGCGGGGACACAGCATCATTTAGCTTATACCTCGATTTAAATTACGGTAATAATATTTAAACAATGATAAGTAGAAATTGTTCTTACAATCTTCTTCAAAAATGCAAGTCATAAAAATGCATCAAGACACGAATAAAAAAGTTTATGTTTTTTAAAAAAAGTTGGAAAAACAATAATTTGCACGCTATTGTAGAACTGAAATTGCTTGGCTTTAGGTTATATTCGCATTACGTTTTTGCCACACGTCAATGACTCCGTTGCGACTTAAATATGAAGTTCTAAAAACTGGATTCGGGAGAATCGATCGGCAGGGCCATTGACTTACTGAAGTTGACGGAGTTACTTTGTGCTCTGTCTGACCTCATTTTTGGCATCACAAAAACGTGATCGACTGTGTTTTTGTCTTTTTCAAAAAGGCAGATAGTGCCAAAAATGAGGTCAGACAGAGCACAAATGACTGAGTCTCTTAGAAAGTCAATGACCAGTCCACAGATATAACATAATTCAGGACCTCATACAAAAGGCCCAATGGAGCCACTGATGTGTGACATAAACTTGATGAGAAAATAGCCTTGGGGACTAAGTAGGTTATCAATAATTTTTTATGTTGACTAAGGAGTAAAGATAAAAAAACAGTTTACACACCATGTGACTAGTGATGAGTAAGGACTACTATGCTCTGGTGCTCGGTACTTGTAACGAGCAGTTGGGCATGCCTTGAGTGCTTGAGCATAATGGAAGTCATTAGGGAACTCATACATTTTTCCTGGAATTCTAGAAAAATACTAGAGTACCCCATTGACTTCATTATACTCAGGTACTTGAGTTGTGCCTATCGGAGCATGAACTGCTTTTTACAAGCACCAGAGCATGGTAGTGCTCAATCATCACTACTTGTGATCCTTCGTTTTTAATTCCACGATTGTCTCCTTGCTTAATTTGTTGGCTTTGAATTACTCGGTGCAGTAATTACATGAGATCCGCTCCAAAAGAGGAATTATGGAGACCTGGGTATCATGAGGCAAGGGACATAGCTGATCAG
The DNA here is from genome assembly GCA_033576535.1 of Allobates femoralis. NCBI lineage: Eukaryota > Metazoa > Chordata > Amphibia > Anura > Aromobatidae > Allobates > Allobates femoralis. The sequence continues at coordinate 153,988,511 of JARQOC010000008.1, read as the reverse complement.
GAGAACAAAAGTACATGTCTAAATGGAAGAATTTGCTAATATTATTATGATTACACTGACTACACCTTGGGATAGGTTGTTGGAGATGGGAATACCACTCTAAATGTAGATAAATACTATCATACATGATGTAGTACAGCTAGAGGTGGTTCACTACAATGTATAGTGGCTACATCGATTTAAAGCTGTGAAATTAGGCTAGGGTCACACTTATGGCTGACGGACCTGCTAAAATCTTGGGAAATCAGCTGCAGTGCATAGGGTTAATGCTGCGACCTGCCAGTGAACCGGAGCCCCTTAGAAACCCTGTGTTTACCTTAGCAGCGGTCACACTCCAATCTGCAGGACGTGCGCTTTATCACAGCGCACAGGAAAACGCTGCAGATAGCACTTCCTGTGCGCTGTGATAAAGTGCACCCCCTGTGTGACTACTGCTAAGGTAAACACAGGGTTGCTATGGGGCTCCGGTTCACTGGCAGTGCATAGCATTAACGCTATGCACTGCGGCTGCTTTACAAAGATTTTAGCGCTGGCGTCGTGCTCAAGTGTGACCCTACAATAAGTCTGTTTCTAAATACCTTCTGTTTCAATTGTACCTGTGAGCGGCGTTATCGCTGTCCGCTCATGCACATCACAGGATCCCTGTCAGCAGCGACCTCTGCTGCCTTGTGATGTCATGTCAACTTTCGTAATCTGCTGTTCACCCAGTATCACTGAGGTAGGACATAGTCTTCTTGAGTAGCTGGGTTGTGGGCAGATATTCATCGCATATCACAGCCAGCTTCGCAAGCTCTCTCCTTCACTGCTTTTATTAACAAAGTGCCACCATACCATGCTGGGCTGTGATGTGCAATGAACCTCTGCCCATAATCCCAGTCACTCAGGGACACTGGGTCCCACCTCGGTGATGCCGGGTCAACTTCCAATTCCAGAAATTGGAATACAAATTAAAAGAGAAAATTGAATTGTGACTGCGCTACCATCAAACCACCAGTAGCCAGTGATAAAAATTCATGATGGTGATTTTCTTTTCAAAAACATTGGTTAGAGATGCCACGAGGTAGGTGGCAATCCTTAACCGTATGCATGTTGTGACAGCCGTGCGGCCTCTTCCATCCTTGTCCAGGAGAGTGCTAACCTCTCCTTTCATACAACACAAAACAATACAATACTTTGAAAATAAAATCACCATTATGAATTTTTATCACTGACTACTGGTGGTTTGGATGGTAGCGCAGTCGCAATTCCATTTTCTCTTTTAATTTGGATTCTATCGATTTGTGGAAGACTGCTGCAGACTATTGTTGTTTGGATATAAGGACGATATCATTGGCGGTGAAAGTGGTTGTGACTCTCACAACCACACAAGCTGAGCAATTCCACCTCATTTGTGCTTGAATTGTTTAGCGGGTAACAACGTATGTAGCGCCATTTTCTCTTCCAACTTGTTTAATTCCAGAAGTTCTCGTGACATCACTGGACATCAGAGGTCGATACAACCGGGAGGGAGGTCACATGATGGGGATGAGCTGACACAGATAGGACCGTTGACAGCCACAATTGATAACATAAGGTACTTGGAAAAATACTTACTTTATGGGTTTGGAGTAAAAAGGTATGATAAAATGAGCGCTAGGGACAGAAACAGGCACTGGGCTCTTATCGAATATTACCTTTCAAATTTATTGTGAACAGTAGATGTTATAGGTCTCCTCGCCACAACATGTTTCGACACTAATTTCATGATGGTGATTTTCTTTTCAAAAACATTGGTTAGAGATGCCACGAGGTAGGTGGCAATCCTTAACCGTATGCATGTTGTGACAGCCGTGCGGCCTCTTCCATCCTTGTCCAGGAGAGTGCTAACCTCTCCTTTCATACAACACAAAACAATACAATACTTTGAAAATAAAATCACCATTATGAATTTTTATCACTGACTACTGGTGGTTTGGATGGTAGCGCAGTCGCAATTCCATTTTCTCTTTTAATTTGGATTCTATCGATTTGTGGAAGACTGCTGCAGACCATTGTTGTTTGGATATAAGGACGATATCATTGGCGGTGAAAGCTACACATTCCTATCTGCAGATTCAACTATTTAAAGGTAAGTAAGGTCGAAACATGTTGTGGCGAGGAGACCTATAACATCTACTGTTCACAATAAATTTGAAAGGTAATATTCGATAAGAGCCCAGTGCCTGTTTCTGTCCCTAGCGCTCATTTTATCATACCTTTTTACTCCATATCGTGCTCAAATCCTCCCTTTGGGGAGTGTGGTTTGAGAGCAGCTCTGGGACAGGATTTGGTCAACACAGAGGAGCTGCCCTTCCCTGGGCTCGTGATCTCTGGGAGAGACATTGAAGTTCCATAAGGAAAAGCTTCTCTACACGTAGCAACGGATTTATGCCTGCGGTTAATTCTCACCTCAAATCATCAACCTAGTTGTGCAGGGGGCACAACTAGAAAAGGTGAGTGACATATTAATATAACCCCTTGCTTCGGCTAATTTGCACAGTGTGGCGCAACAAATTTTTGGTTTTTCTTTTACTTTATGGGTTTAAATCAATATGACCACTATACATTGTAGTGAACCACCTCTTTAATTGTATCTAGTAACTAAAAGAAATAAAAATAATTTGATATAGTGAAAAGTGATGTAAACGGAGATCACAAATCACTATCGAGAAAGGACAAAATCAATCAACATCCCCTACAATTGACACCAGATTATGTATTAAAGCACGTCTCTTGCAATTGATTAAAATGCATATTAGAGATAACCAGACAAACATGCTATAAGGATTTTTCGTTTAATCCTGATGATTACTTAATCCTTGGTTTATATGTCCCTTTTTGCAGTACCTAATATGCCAGAGAGAAGATCTACCCATAGGCGAGATTTCAAAATAATATTCTCTAAGTAGTAAGGAAATAGTGAACTTGAAGTCTAAGAATTTGCTAAATTATGTAGGTGATCTACATTTTGAGAGGTCGGAAAGTTATGGCCTGTGAGTAATATTTAAAGCACATCCTAAACTGAGCCAATGTTGATTACTTCCTCTCCGTTATGCCGTCGATATATCTTCATAAGTATGGCTTTAAGCCCTATTCATACTCCTGGAAATCATTCAAATACTACTTAATTCAGACAGGTTGTAATTCAGCAGAAAATGTGCGCTGAATATTAATAACTCACACTGGACATGTTGTTAAAGTCCTTTTGGCTTAAAGGACTGGCAATAAATCGCCCAAGGAGTTAAAGACTAAGCAGGTCTGCAGTCTACGGCAATTGGATGAGGAATCTGTAAGTAGTGCACATACTGGAAAGTGTCAGGAGTCATCCCTCGGGAAGATGAGGCTTTTCGAGGAGCTTGCTAGAGTGAGCTTTAGTCACATTCTTTTGTTAGGATGCTTTGAAAGCTGAAGTGATGCTTGGTCATCTTTGCTGGTTAACTTGTAAAAGGGTTAAATTGACCCAGCCTCAAGCCTTTTTACTGAGCTTCCATTCTATATGTATGATTGAATGCTCTTCTTGCTCATCAAAGTACAAAATGACCTGTATTCATGTCAGAAAGATGTTGGCTGAACGATCATTACACCAACAGCTACAATATCTCTCCAAACTCACTATTTCCCCAATGAAAGGAGCACTCAGTTCAATCTGAACATGCCATCCCAATCCCAGGAATACTACAACACACTTGAATACCAACGCTTGGCTGGGCTTTGCCTAAATTCTATCCCTTTTGATCAAAACGATGAAAGAGGTTTTTAAATTCAGCAAAGCAGATTAAAAGCTAAATATTCTTATTGTAATGTGGCACCCTACGCTTCTGGTAGCCACAGGAACACCTAGTGGATGGAGGGATTTTCACGTCAGGTTCCCAAACACACACAACACCTTCCACCCCAAACCTGTAGGGGAGCTCCACTTGCTTCCTTAAGCAAGATCCCCTATAAATACCAGTGCTGGGGGCGGAGTTAGTCAGTCCGTGCAGTATGGAGCAGTACTGTGAAGACAACCTGGTAGCGGAGCAATGCTAGGCCCGAACCAGAGGACAGCCTACCCAGTGCAGGAACCCGAGAGTGAGGGTCGTAGGCAAAGGCGAGCAACAGAGTGGGGGCAGGGGAACCATACCGGTTCACCCCAGGAAGCAACCCGGTCTGCTGTGGAGCACTTAGCCAGCAGACAACATCGGTTTACCGAGGAGACTCCAGTCTCCTAGACCACCTGTATCAGCAACCAACACAAGAGCCAGGCACCGCAAGGGAGAGATAAAGCCAGTGGCAGTCCACAGAAAGTTCTTACTAAACACTATATAGGTCTGAGAGACACAGAGGAGACCAGGCCAGGTTCTACACAGGTCAGGGCTTCAGCACAAGTAAGACAGGAACGAGGAGGCCTTACAAATCACTCGCTGTGGAAATCCTGAAGTGCTTCCCGTCCACCTGGAGTGTACCCTGGACAGTGCCAGTTTAACATCAAGCAAAGGTACGGAAAACTACTCCCAGTGTGTATGTCAGTTCTTACAGCCCTGATCCATCCAACCCAGAGACTGTAGAGACATCCCACCTGCAGAGCCACCTCCCTGTGCCAAAACCTATTCCCTCATCACTGCCTCGGGAACCCAGCCCCACCTACAGGGAGCAACACCATCAGGCTGCCCATCCATCCTCCTCGGAGGTCTGCAGCAGCGCTGGTGCAATCACCAGACACCGAAGGTGGCGTCACGATCTATCCCACAAAAATCCCTTTATTTTTCAAAATCCCCCCCCTTTTTAAGCGACCACTAGGGCACGGACCAGGGTATCGACCACCCGTGACAATCCCCCATAATCAACGCCCGGGATCCGAGTTCCGACAGCCTTGGGGTGGGTCAGTAACTTAATTAAAATAGTATGACAAATAAAGGGATAGTTGCAGTCTGCAATGCTAAACCATGCAAGCCAAGAATGTAAGAATATAGACATGCACTACTGCTAAGGAAATAGATAAAGAAAAATATATATCAGCACAGATGCAACATCATAGCGTGCCTCTTTACTGCGTTCCTATGCTAAGTTAAAGACTCTGCCTGTGTCACGATAGTCTCTCTTGCCTCAAAGACTTGTGACAGGTGTCGGACCAGAGTCTCATTTCCCTATTGAGACTCTTCATATTTATCGTATTTTCTTTTATTTTGGTACTCAATAAGTTAAGGTCAGTTTTACTGCTAGCAGCTCCATGGTAGTTCGGGAGAGGTGCACAGTATGAAGGCATGACCCCAAAGGTTTTTTAATTTTGACAAACAAATTAAAAGCAAAATATTCTTTATTGTGACTTCATTAAAATAGAAGCACGGGTATAGAAAAATATCTGATGCTTTTCGAGCCTGGCCGACTCTTAATCTTATCTAAAATTAAGAGTCAGCTAGACTCAAAATGCGTCAGTTATTTTCTATGCCCAGGCTACTATTTTAATGAAGTCACATCAAAAAATGTTTTTGCTTTTTATTTACTTTGCTGGATTGAGAAACCTTTTTTTTTATCAGTTTGAAAAAAGCTGCTTGATACCTCACAAGCCTTATCCATGCACAGTGAAGTTTATTGCCCAGGAAACAGATTGAATAACATTCCCATGTTGGATGGAGGGAGCTGTATCCACAAGCTTTCTTATTTCTACACCTTTTGAGCTCTGGTTCAAAGGATTGTTCTGGTAACACAGGGTCTGTTGACAGATACTGTGCTGCTTGAAAGTTTTTGAACTCTTTAGAATTTTCCTTAGCCCTGCATAAATTTGCCCTAAAAATATTCCTTATTAGAGCAGCATGGTGGCTCAATGTGACCCGCCCCAGGGCCATGTGGTACCCGGTCCCGGGCGTTTAGTTCACGGAAGATGTCACTGGGGCCTGTTGCCCGGTCCAGTGGCCCTGGTGGTCACTTAAAAAGGGGGGAAAACAGTCAATAAAAATAAAATAAAAGTGTTTCGTGACGCCACCTATGGTTCCAGTAATGTTACCGGCACTGCGGGACAGTCCTCCGGGGTAATGGTGGAGCAGCAAGATGGTTACGCTCCCTGAAGGTGGAGCGGGATCCCCGGGGAAGTTGTGAATGTCATAGTTACGGGACAGTCTCTGATGGGAGCAGGATCAGGGGTCCCAATAATAGTCACATACAGGGTTGTTGTTTCTGTACCTTTACTGATGTTGATGTGCAAGGTTAAGTCCAGGGTACGGTCCAGGTGGTCTGGAAGCAGTTTAGAATCTCCACACCCGATGAGTTATGAAACCTCCCTGTTGTGCTGTGGTTGCTATGCTCCTAGGCTGCCTTTAGCTAGGCCCTGACCATCTCGTGCTGTCTTCACTTGTATGGCAGGTGGCACGAACCCTGCTAGTGGGCACCGCTGTGTCAGCTGCGGTCTCCGGACTCTATATGTGGCTGTGCCTCCAGGTACTGCTGCAGCTGGGAGACTTTGGTCCTACCTGACCCTTCAGTCTTTACTGCTGGGCTGTTAGATCCCTCACAGTCTCGGACTCTGGTGTCCGGGTTGTCAACGCTGCTCCTTTGGGGCGAATCGGTATGGTTCCACTCCCCTGGCTAACTCGCCTTGCCTCCGACCCTCACTCTTGGGTCCCACACACTGGTCAGTCTCTCTCACTGGCAGGGGCCTAGCGTGGCTCCGTTCGCCAGGGTGTCACACACTTAAATGTTATTGTTCTAAAAAATACTAAATAATAGAAAAATGTTCAGCACAATACCATTTTACAGCAATCCCAATAACTCTCATATCTTGGGTCCTAAATCACAAAACCACTATAGCACACATGAGCGCTTGAAAGTTTGAAAACAATTCAGAATTTTCCATATTTATGCATAAATTTGACATATAACTAGAAATATTCACACAAGTCCTAAAAGTAGATAAAGAAAACCAAATAAAACAAATGAGAATAAAGAATAGATTTTGTCATTTTTTAATGTGGACAATTATCAAATATCAACTGTCGGTTGTGGAAAGTGTATCTAAAAATGTAGAATTAGCAATAAGCAGAAAATTTGAAGAATAAATTAGAATCTGGTGTTTTTAGTTAATGGATTGACAATCAGATTTCAGTGGGCGAACTTTTATATTTAAGGCTGGAAACACACTGTCTGAGTGAGATGCGAGTTACTGGCACGAGTCTCGGATCATTCACCTGGGATGGCCTCCCCCTCTCTGGATGGGAGCAGTGGAGCAACATAGAAAAACATACCACTGACAGTATCCCGTCCAAAGAGGCAGGGGTCGTGCCGGGTGACTGATCCAAGACTCGTGTGAGTAACTTGCCTGTCACTTGGACAGTGTGTTTCCAGACTAAAGAATATAGATCTATTAAAGTCTGATTTTTATGACACTTTTGTCAAAGCGAATTTTGGCACAAACAAATGAGAAGACAAGAAGAAGAAGAGAAAGAAGAAGAAGAGTTGTTGATGACTATCAAACTAGAAAAGTTTAAAAACCATCCCTAAAAAGTTTGGCTCTGTCACTCCACAGCCGGATACATTGTAAACAAATGGAAAAAATTCATGAGCCTCGGAAGTGACTAAGACTTGGGTCACATTTGCGTTTTTTTTTTTTTTTTTTTCAATCCTGATCAGGTTTTGAGCTTTTAAAAAGCTCAAAACCGGAGCAGAAAACGCTCCTCATAGGAGCCCATTATAAAAACCGGATTGCTGTACAAGCAATCCGGTTGCCGGCTCCAGCTCTGCAGCCTGCGTGAAAAATCATGCACGCTGCAGTTTTTGGAGCGGTTCTAGCCTCTGCAATGCAGTAACCGCACTGCTCAGGATGTGTAATCCTGAGCAATGCGGTTATCGTATATACTGTGCTTATCCCGTCTACCGCTGGGATAAGCAAAGTGTTGCACTGTACAAAAAAGCTGTAATATTCCTAATAATTGTGCCCTTCATGTCTCTAGGGGGTGCCCACCCCCCCTAGAGACATGCTACCTACTCAGCTGCGCATATAATGAGTTAATATCTTATGTACAGTAAGCTGCCTCCTGGCGGCTCTGTACAATTTTGCGAATGAAGCCGCGGGCTTCACTGACAGCTGCACACATACTATACGTACATTACGTATAGTATGTGTGCTGGCCGAGGTGCTGAAGGCTTTTACAGAAGATCTATGGGCTGCGCAGTGCCATAAATCTACTGTAAATGCATACAGTACCTCGGACAGCACACATACTATACGTAATGTACGTATAGTATGTGTGCAGCTGTCAGTGAAGCCCGCGGCTTCATTCGCAAAATTGTACAGAGCCGCCAGGAGGCAGCTTACTGTACATAAGATATTAACTTAAAAATGTCATACCGTCTGTGAAACATGGTGATGGAAGTATCATGGTTCGGGATTGTTTTGCTGAAATTGGGCCAGGAAAGCTTCCAATCATTTATATATCAATGAATTCTGAATTTTAAAAATTCTAAAGGAAAATAACTAAACATCTGTCCATGAGATGAATCTCAAGTGAACGTTGGAAATGAAGCAAGACAACGACTCTAAGCACACAAGACATTCATGCTGCGAAGGGGTTCAGCAGATGCTGAAATTAAAGGTTCACGTACTTTTGTTGCTTACAGATATGTGATATTGGATAATGTTTCACATTTAAAAATGACAAAATCTAATATTTTTGACTCTGATTTCATTCTGTTTATCAATTTTAGGACTTGTATGAAAATCTGATGAAGTTTTAAATCAAATTAATGCCGAAAAATTGAAAATTCGGAATTGTTCCCAAATTGTGAAGCACTATTGTTTGCTAAAGTGTTTTTGAAAGTTTGTGTGCATATATTATTATTATTATTATTATTATTATTAATAATAATTTTTAGTATTTATCACAATAACATAATCATTTAAAGGAAATCTGCCAGCAGGTTTCTGTGCCTTCATCTGAGAGCAGCATGTTGAAGGCAAATAAATTCTGAAACGAAGAACATTTAACTTATATTACTGGGTGCAGACATTCTGTAACAATCAAAGAATTGAGTTTTGACAATGTAGCAGAGCTGGGAAAGCTGACCCCGCCCACACCAGGCTCTCTATAGAGAATGTTAATTTACTGTGTGGTGTCAATCACAATAGGGGGCGTGCCAGGCTGCCATGCACCTGACAAAGCAGTTTTGCATTGGTAATCACCAGATGATAAAGCCTTTAGTATACATACACAATAGCACACACATTGATAAGAGAGGCACAACCAGGTAAGACGAAAACAATGCAGCTCTTAATATGTCCAACTTTTATTTTTAATGATAAAAACCCAACAGGGAAAGGTGCAGTGTATGGGACTACAGACTGTTTCAAGCACTGTGGCACTTCAACCGGAGTAGTCAGGACTCACCTCTGCCTGATGTGTTTTTACCATTAAAAATAAAAGTTGGACATAATGAAGGACCTGGAGAGCTGTATTGTTTTCTTCTTACCTGGTTGAACATTGTAGGCAGGGGCTGGCTGGCCCAGGGGGCAGGGGGGCAGATGCCCCCCAGGCCAGTGGTCAAGCAGCAGTTTTGGGGCTGCCCGGCCATCTGTCATGTTGGTCTGGGAGGCCTCTCTGCCCCTGAAGCTCACTGCTCATGGGCCACTGCTCTGTGTTTACCCCCAGGCCAAAATTTGCCAGCCAGCCCCTGGTTGTAGGTGACCCCACAACATCCGAGGATTCTCCTCTGTTACAAAGGCGTAAGTAGTGCCTGTGGCACCTTTCTTATTATCGTATACATTGATAAGAGAGGCACAGTTGACTTTTGTTTTTTAACCCCTGCAGCATGCTTAATGGTAATTCTGTAATTACAATAAGAATTATGTTATAGCCTTTGTTGTTGTCATTGTATACACAATATATGTTATCATTCTGGTCAAAATTCAGTGAATCAACCCTTAAGAAATAGAATTTATATGTCTCAATAAATACTTGCATTCCTTATGAAATCTCAATATTGGAGCCTCTTTTCTCCTAACTCTGCAGTGATCTGTTCCTCCATTATTACTCTGCTATTTATGAATAAATTGCCAACTAGGTGTTGTTATTCTCTATTTCATAAGGAGGAGGGGTCTGGTACTAGCAGCACTGATTGGACGTTGAGAAAGTAGGAACACTCCTACAACTGGTAACAACTAGTTGTCAATGTATTCATACATTTCTATGACGAATAACAGAGGAATGACATCGAGCAAAGTTCCAGGAACAAAAACGTTAGACTTATGCAGAGTGCATGCATTTTCCAAACAGACATCTCAGGAATGCTGACAGATTCTTGTAAGGTATCTAAAAGACTTCCCTATAAATATTTAATATGGGAAAATCCACGTTTTTGGAGTTCGCTTTTTAGTTCTTCAAACTATTAAGATTTATAAATTCAAGGAATGTAAAATTCTTTGCATTTTTAGTTTTACGTTTTCTATTTATCTTCTCATCATGCTTATCTTGTCATTTCTTATCCTGGGCTTTTACATTTAAACCTTGTCTGGATTCTTTCCGTTATCTCAGTACCTTACACTTTCCCTTTAATGTATTCTGCTCAAGCCTCCCGCTGAGGTATGTCTCAGCGCCTCTGTCCGTGCCGCAGCTGATGCTGTCAGCAGTGATTGACAGGATCAGAATCTTTTGAAGAACGTTTTGCAAAAGAACAGAATAACAGAGTAATGCTCCATCTGAAAACAACATGAAATGTACAATAGAGAGATTCATGAAGAATTTAGAACTAAGTACATTGTCCTGCAGTGGAACTGAAATCCAAATCAAAGGTACATAACGCAGTATAGTATCAGTAAGACCATATAGGCAACACTGTTGTCCCTTACCAGTGCTTTACTTGTCACATTTTTGCACTAACATAAACCTTAGCATTGCTTAAAAAATTAAAGTTAATTCTTATCATTCACAGTCCACAAGAGGCTCAAAATGTACGTGTTGTGTTTTCTATTCCATTCTGTGCAAAATCTTACATGCACTGCATGATTCAATAACGTTGGTCCAAGTGCGTGCCGATGTTTTGTTAGGGCCGCATCACACTGCGGCGTGATCCGGTTCGGGGCTGTCCGGGATGACCCTGACAGCCGCGGACCGGATCAGCACACAGGACTGGGGTGCTATTGTGCCCTCCGGTCCTGTGTGCAGTGCATGCAGCTGCTGCCGCTGACAGGTCAGGACCGCGGCGCCCACGGTCCTGACTTAGCAGCGGGAACTGTGTGCGCTGCACACTGGACCGGAGGGCAAAATAGCCCCCCCAGTCCTGTGTGCTGATCCGGTCCGCGGCTGTCAGGGTCCTCCTGGACAGAACCGGACCGGAGTGTGAAGCGGCCCTTACAAGGGATGACCAAAGTGACCAATGGACCCATTGTCCCACTCTTTGTCTGCCAACCACTATCCGTATGACACTATGAGTGTAGCCATAAGCACACAGTGTTAGTGGCACCATTTTAAAATGAAAGGGGGTTTTCCCATCTCAAACATTGTAATAGCAAAGGAATATGTTGTAGGTCTCTAGAAGGTGGAGGACCAAAACTCTATAGTCCTAAATTATTGAACTCACATTCTGATGGATGGCGTGAGCAAACAAAGCCATAGACTGTAAGGTCTCATTTAGATGTCAGTTTTTCACTGATATAACAAATACCCATTATAGTCTGTCTGGCTACTTACAGTGGTGTTCAAAAGTCCTGCATAGGCATGAAGAAAACTATATATTTCATCCTTCTGCATCTCTACAGTGAAACTGGTGGAACATATATGTTTTTGTAATCCCTCATTGTATGCCATACTCATTTTTGAATGTCCCAAGTGTATAAATTGTTATGGTATGCGCATTTTTGATATTTTTTTTTACAGCATAACCATACCTACACCTGTACAGTGTGTAGAATGGTGAACAGGTTTCTAAGTTCATTAACTTCCTATGCAAGTTCACACAGACTTAAATTTTACTTTTTAAGATTTATCATTTTTTATTTAATTCAGAGTCCTGAAAAGGGCCTTTTGAGTGCATCTTTAGTTTCTTTTTAACCAGGTAATATTTATTGTTTTATCCAGATAAACAAACATTGTAAATAGCATGACAATCCAGCCAGCCACTCCAAATATTAGAGAAAACCCTCTCCTTCCCTCGCTTGAGGTAAATGGCTTTCTCCCTGCGAACAGTGAGATTAATCCTGTTTATATATTCCCTACGGGAAGGGGATCGATCAGATATCCAATACAGAGCGATCAGCTTACGAGCAATAAAGAGCATTCTGGTAATTGCTAGCAAAGAGAAGTCGTCACCATATAGTGGTTCAGTACACCCCAGTACACAGATGAGTGGGTCTGATGGAACACTCTGTCCCATAGCTGAGTGAATGATATTAAACACTTTGTTCCAGAAAATGCGTATAATTGGGCATGTCCATAGCATATGGAGAGTATCGGCATCTTCCATCTGGCACTTGGGGCAAGTAGAATCTGGCCGCATCCCCCTATCAAAGAGCCATTTAGGGGTCCGGTAGACCCTATAAATAACGTAAAGCTGCGAGAGACGCGCAGGTTCACTGAGGGATAATTTAGGAACATTCTGCAAAATTGAATCCCACTGATCATCCGTAATAATCCCCAACTGCGACTCCCACTTACTCCTAGAGACCATTGGGTGTTTAGACAATATCACAGTGAGAAGGCAGTCATAGATAAAGGAAATCAGTCCTTTACAGGTCGACAAAGAGCCAAGAATATTAACCACCATGTCCTGTTGTATCACAATACATGACATACGCTGTTGGGCATTAAAAGCATGTCGTAGCTGTAGGTACTGAAAAAACATCGAGTGTTGTAGCGCGAATTCCGCCCGCAGTTCCTCAAAGGTTTTCAGCACTCCAGCTCTCAACAGCTGTGCCATCCACCAAACGCCAATCCTTCTCCACTGTGCAAAGCCTTTGAGTGACTGCAGCTCCGGGAGCCTATGGTTATCCCATATGGGGGTATATCGTGTGTATGCTGTGACACCTCTAATGCTCTTCACCTTCTCCCAAACCTTTACCATAAGAAGTAGTGTCGGGCTTCTCGCCCCGACGGCCCGCAGTCTATCAGCCTCCAGGTGTGAGAGCAGTGATCCTCGGCCCACCAGGAACTCCACAATCCTACCCACTGAGTCAGCCGGGCTCATTTCAGCGCCCCGTGCCAGGTGCTGGCACTGGGATGCCAGATAATAAATCCAGGGATTCGGCAGTGCCAATCCACCTTCGTCCTTAGGCTTTTGAAGATGTTCTAGTTTAATACGTGCCTGACCACCCTGCCAAATAAAGTCTCGAAAGATAGCATTTATTCTATAAAATCTGTTTTGGGGGAGCCAGACCGGAGCATTATGCAGGATATATAATAGCTGGGGCATAATAACCATCTTCAATAGGTTAACTCTGCCCACCACCGAGAGGCGCAGTTTAGCCCATGCACGGGTCTTCTGTTTGAGCTTGAGCAACAAGGGTGCCAGGTTAAGACGTTCAAAGTCTCCCAGTTTGGTTGAAACAACGATTCCCAAGTATTTAAATACCGATACAACCGGCATTGCAGTAGCTACGGCTACTTCAGAATCTAAAGGCAACAAGGATGACTTGTCCCAGTTAATGACCAATCCCGACAGACGGCCAAAATCAGCCAGTAATGACATGGTTCTAGATAAGGATTCATCAGGGTTGGCCAGAAACAGAAGCAAGTCGTCGGCATATAATGCTAGCTTTTCCGTATGAGTCCCATATTTAAATCCCACAATTTCAGGGTCGCCGCGTATCTTGGCGGCCAGTGGTTCTATCGCCAGTGCAAATAGCAGTGGCGACAGAGGGCAGCCCTGTCTCGTGCCACGACCAAGATTGAAGCGCCCGGAGATCTGTCCGTTAGCCCGCACCATAGCACACGGTGAAGTATAAAGGAGTCGGATCCAGGCTATGAAGCCAGGGCCAAATCCCATGCGCTCAAGTATTAACCACAGGTAGGGCCATTCAACGCTATCAAAAGCTTTAGCGGCGTCCAGAGACAGGATTACCCTCCGCCCCACATTCTCCGCACCCACCTGTATATTTAAAAATAACCGCCGTATATTGATAGAAGTAGATTTGTTTGGCATAAAACCCGTCTGATCTGGGTGAATTAAGTGTTCAATAACAGTTGCCAATCTAATAGCCAAGACTTTGGCAAGAAGTTTGGTATCTACCGGCAACAAAGAAATGGGTCTGTAAGAGTCTGGGAGCGTCGGGTCCTTATCTTTCTTCGGAATGACAGTGATGATGGCCTCCCGCATGGAAGGTGGCAGGGAGCCAGCCATCAGGCTCTCTCGATAAGTGTCCAAAAGGACTGGAAGTAACACCTCCTTATATTTTTTGAAAATTTCCACAGGAAGACCATCAGCACCAGGTGCCTTCCCGTTAGACATAGTTCCCAGCGCCCCTTCCAGCTCATCAAGAGTAATAGGCTCTTCCAGACGGTTCATTAAATCGCGCGGCAGCGATGGCAACTCCGCCCCAGTCAAGAATGCCTCCAGCTCAACAGATCCCGCAGAATAACGGGAGGAGTAAAGCTCCTGATAGAACCGCTTAAGGATAGAGACAACATCAGCTGCACTGCACGACACAACACCATCTGGATTGCGCAAATGGGGGATAAAAGATGAGTCACGTTGTGCAGAAGTGATCACGGATAGCAAGTGACCAACTCTCTCAGCGCTCTCGAAGCACTGCGTAGACTGAAACATACGTTTCTGATCTGCTTTACGCATAGTGTACTCGGTGGCCTGTTCCTGAGCCCGTTTCAGCCTTGACCTAGTATCAGGGGTAGATTGGATCGACAAAGCAGTTTCAGCCTCTTCAAGCTCACGAAGGACCACGAGTTCACCAGACTTAGATAACGCCTTAACCTTGGCAATTTCCCTTGTGCACATACCCCTCAGATAGGCCTTAAGAGTATTGCATCTTTAGTTTCTAATACTTTATTGGCCAGCCTTTGCTCTTGAGCACCAACTTGCATCCCTGTGGCATTGAGTGAACAAGCTTCTGCAGATGTTCACGAGTGATGATGTGGTTCCAGGTCTGTATCAGAGCCTCAATCAACTCTCTCTTGGTCCTTGGCTGTTTTTTAGATATCTCTATTGATACCTTGTGCCACAAATTTTCCATTGGATTGAGGTCCAGGGACTGGGCTGGCCAGTCAATAGTAGCCACCTTGTTCTTTTTTTCCATTCCGTTACTGTCTTAGCTCTGTGACAAGGAGCATTATCATCCTGGAAGATATAATTTCCTGAAAACAGGTGTTGAGCAGTATTTTCTTATTAAGGATGTCTATGTATTTTTTGCATTAACCATACCCTCCACAATATGAAGCCTTCCAACACCATTGGCTGCCATACAGTCCCAGACCATTACTTTCATCGGATGTTTCACAGTGAAGCTCAAACACTCTGGCTTGTACTCTTCATGTGGAAACCTTCTCACATAAGACTTGCCATCATTTCCTAAAATGCAAAAAGTGCTTTCATCACTAAATAACCCTTTTTCCCACTCCTCCTTCCTCCATTTTGAATATTTCAATGCCCACAATTTTCGCCTTTGTCTTTGTATGGCAGTCATCAATGGCTTCTTTCGGGCCTTGCACCCTCTTAATCCTGCTTCCAAACATCTCTTCCTAACAGTTGATGTTGCTACCTCAATATTGCACTTTTCTTGCCATTCTCGCAGAAGCTGAGGAGAGATGAGCTTTCCATTGGTAAGGGATGTTCTTATCAGTACTCTATCCTCCCTTTTAGTTCACTTTCTGGGCCAACCAGATCTGGGCCTGTCCTGGGTAATTCCAAGCTGCTTATGTTTCTGTCAAATTCTTACGACTGTACTCTGATTACAGCCGCCCTTCCTTGCGATCTGGTGGCCAGTATAACCCTCTTCATGTAGCACCACAACTTGCACACGATCCTCCGCTGACAAAAATCTGAAGGCTCCCATCATAGAGCTCTACAGTATGATTCACTAGATAGACCAACAGATAAAGCAAACAAACAAATACAAAAAATTCCATGTAACCCATAAACACAGAGAGTAAGTGAATATCACCATATGCCTGTGTAAAAGCTCGAAGAGCAATATTTTTATATTAAAGAGGACAAGAGCGGATCATGTGCAATGATTATATTTATTTCCACCAACTGGTTATAAGGCTGTGGAATAGATTATTTAATGAAGCAGATGGTGCAGGGACAATCTCCCCTACTCCACAATGTGCATAGATACCAAAAACACAAACTAGCAGCAATCACAGTAAAGTATAGAATGCCATAAATTCACAATGGAAGTTACAATTGTTACAAGGACACAACCTGTTTACATTGTAAATTGTATGCCAAATTTGGCCTAACATACATCTCTATTCATATGGAAACAAGTATGTACCAATCATAAATTGTGTGAGGCACACCCCAAACTGCCTGCTGCCATGTGCAGTAATTCCCCTAGGGGAGACTCAATGCATACCACTGTGGTGGGAGGAGGTAGACTGCCCCAGATGGATGGATCCCCCGGGTCCGGACCCCAACGTACGTTTCAATGTGCAATAGTGACAATCTTCATCAGGGGTAATGTGCCAAGCGGTCCCGCTGGTTTAAATAGCTGTGTTTACAGCTGCAATCGCTTGCGCCCGCGTCTCCACGTGCATCCGGATACTTCCGGTGCACGCCGTCCTGCCGGAAGTACATCGGCGTCACCGCCTTGTGACGCGCATGTCCGGGAAGCCAAGTCGCGTTGCTATGGCTCCCGAGCATGCGCGTCGCGGTGTTAGACGCCGAGTCTGCCGGCTGGATGCGGAGAGCGAGAGTTCAAAACAAGCTGACAGGGTAAGAGGCTCGCTCCATAATAAATTAACCCTTACACCGCCCGGTGTCCCTACTACTACCAACCGGGAATACCCAATACCTACAGATCCATATTATACAGTAGAAAACAGATTTCACAATAAATATAACAGCATCTCATAATAGGTAATGGAGGAATTCGCTAAAGTCACGATGATGCTAGGCAGGACAAGTTCTCCGGCAGGAGGATGGAGCAGACTTCACCGCAAGAAACGAAGGCACAAAAGGAACTGTAAAAAATATAAAATATAAAGGCAATTTAGAAAGTAAAAGGTGAGATGCCAAAGCTGAGACATCAAAGGGGATGGTGATCACAGAAATGGAGCAAAACTGAGGGACTCATTCAAGCCCCTGGGAACCATTGTCCCCAAGGTCATGATCCATCTAGTTTCGTGTTGGGCCAAGATCTTTTTTACATTTCCCGCCCGAATGCCCACGTGTATGACGTCGATCCCCCTGATTTTCAGGGAGATCGGGTCACACCCGTGGTGCAGACGGAAATGACGGGGCAACGTTTTTAACGTTGTAAGATCCTGGACTCCCTCCGCCGCAGCAATCCCGTTCACGTGCTCCCTCACTCGCCTTCTTAATTCTCTCGATGTGAGTCCAACATAGATCAATCCGCACCCGCATGTGGCATAATATACCACATACCGGGTACTGCAATTGATATATGACCGGATCTCATAAGTTTTTGTACCATCGGAAGACGAGAAAGTTCGCTCGCGAACGACATTGCTGCAGGCGAGGCAGTGCCCACACTGGAAACATCCTTTCAAAGGTTTGTTTGACCCAAAGAGAGGTGGTATATAGGGTACATAATGACTCCTTACAAGCATATTACGCAAGTTAGGTGCTCTGCGTGGTGTCATCTGAGGATATTCCAACAATGATTTCCTCAAATACGGATCTGATAGGAGGATGGGCCAATGGCGCTGCATTATAGACCGCATTGTACCCCACTGCTGATTAAAAGTAGAAATGTATCTTGTGGTGTCACTCTGTTCACCCCGGACAGTTCGCCCCGTACAAAGGAGGTCAGCCCTATTCGTATTCTTAGCCCTGAGATACGCTTTCTTGATGCTACGATTGCTGTAACCTCTTTCACGGAAACGTCTTTTCAGATCATCAGCTTGCTCCTCAAAAAGAATATCAGAGGAGCAAATGCGTCGAATCCGCAGAAATTGACCGATGGGTATCGCCCGAATAGTGGGAGTATCATGGGCAGATGTAGCATATAACAGGGCATTAACCGCAGTGGGTTTTCTAAAAACATCGGTCGAAATTATTCGATCCAATCCCACTTCTATCATAATATCCAGAAATTCTACCCTTAACGGGTGACATTTATATGTAAATCGGATATTAAACGGGTTAATGCCCAGTCTGCCCATGAAATAGTCGAGCTGCTCCGCAGTGCCCTTCCACAAAAAGAATAAATCATCTATATAGCGGTACCAGCACTGCACACGGGTGCAGTCCGCAGCGCCCTCACCGCCAAAAAGCCACCTCTCCCAATAACCCAGGAAGAGGTTGGCGTATGAGGGCGCGCAGGCCGCACCCATGGCAGTGCCCCGCTTCTGTAAATAAAAAACATCTTTAAATACAAAAAAATTGTGGGTCAGGGCAAAGCGGAGCAGCTCGAGTATTAACTCCCTCAGCGGGGATCCCCACCGGTCTCATTCAGATAAAATCGTACCGCTTCCAGACCGTCATCATGGCGGATGCACGTGTATAGAGATTCAATATCAGCTGTAACTAGTAAAACGTCAGATTCCACGTGGATACCATCAACCCGCGCCAGGACGTCCGTCGTATCCCGAACATAGGAGGGAAGTGTCTCAACCATAGGTTTTAAATAATAATCAATAAATTTACATAACGGTTCACATATCCCTCCTATGCCGGCCACGATAGGACGTCCGGGCGGGGTCAAGGGATCCTTGTGTATCTTAGGTAAAAGATAAAAGGTCGCTATTCTAGGGTAACGAACAGTCAAACCCTCGACTACTTGTCTGCTGATAACTCCCCGCTCACATGCATCCGCCAGGATAGACTGTATCTGCTCCGTGAAAGAGGCCACAGGACTCGAATCGAGCCTCAAGTACGTTTCACGATCTCTTAGCTGGCGTAAGGCCTCCCGTTCGTACTTATCAGTAGGCCAGATCACAATGTTTCCCCCCTTGTCCGCGGGCTTCACAACGATCTCCTTTATATTCTCCAATTGTCTAAGAGCTGTCCTGGGTAATTCCAAGCTGCTTATGTTTCTGTCAAATTCTTACGACTGTACTCTGATTACAGCCGCCCTTCCTTGCGATCTGGTGGCCAGTATAACCCTCTTCATGTAGCACCACAACTTGCACACGATCCTCCGCTGACAAAAATCTGAAGGCTCCCATCATAGAGCTCTACAGTATGATTCACTAGATAGACCAACAGATAAAGCAAACAAACAAAGCAGCAGATGTGATGCAATGTAATGGAAAGTGATTGGCTGCCATATCCAGGTTATGATTGGTCACAAGAAACTCATTTGTGATTAGCTAATTTTGGATCTGAAGCTGTACAATATTTAGTTGTGCTTTCAATTCCCATATTGTTGCAATAATTTCAGGCAAAACTACTTCAAAAGCTAAAAATATTACAAGGAGAGAATGCAAAATTATATTCTGAACAAAACCATATATAATATGTCATGTTAGCATCGAAGATATTCGACAGAAAAGGTTTAAAACTTGAAAAATCTATTTATCCTATGCCTATGCAGGACTTTTGAACACCACTGTACATACCTATGCTGTTTTACATAGACAGTGGTTTTGCAACTTTTCTTTGCTTTTTGGCGCGTAAAAGTATCACTGATGGTAAACGAAGCCACAGTGACCAAACACTGATTGAAATCACAATGTTCTTTTAGGTGTATGAAAAGAATTACTGATGTCTGAATTAGTCCCACCACATAGACTGCATTCTTCAAGAACAAGATAAGACCTCATTCAGCCATCAGTGATATTCCCCCAAAGCTGGAATCTCATCTCATCCCACGATCTCATAATGCTCATCTACAAGAACAGAGACCAATACAATCCACCAAACTATGGGATCTGTATAAACAGTATCCTGGGAAAAATGTTTAACAGCAACATTAATAAAATGATCATCACCTTCCTAACCCAGAATGACATCCTCAGCAGAAGCCAAGCTGGTTTCATGCCAAACCACCGCAACACCGATCACATCTACATCTTGCACAGCCTCATCAAGACCCACGTTCAAAGTGTAAAACAGGGAAAAATATTCGCATGTTTCGTGGACTTCAAGAAGTCCTTTGAATTAGTGTGGCACCCTGGCCTGTTTCTGATACTCCTATAGAGCAGAATAATTGGCAGAACGTATGGCATCACCAAGAGCTCATACACTGCGAACCATTGCAGCGAGAAGGTGAACAGGAAGAGGACATCTCTGTGAGTGAGGATCCATTGAAAATTGCAGGGAAAGGAAGCTACCAAGTTCCCATGGGGGAGGGGAGACCACAGCAGTGCTGATCAATGCAGTGCTTTGCCTGTTCTCCCAGCCTGATACATGACAGTACACATTATGCACCATGATATCATTGCACATCAGAGGATCACAACGTGTATTTCTATCTGCTTGGTGACATGATTGCTATTTCAAGCCAGAACACCCCTATCACATAGGATGGTATATCAGGGACAGGATTGTAGTGTGACCGTGGAGGGGTGCCCACGCTCCCTACCACACTCCCCCTATACAGAAGTGTGAGGGAGCTGGAATGTAGGATGATCCTGCAGCTCCCAGCATCCATGGCCCTGACACACCTCCTGTTCACAGCAACAGCCTGAGACAGTCAGGCTGAAATTCTATGTCCCACGAGGGAGGGGGAAGAGCAAAAGAGCAGGTATGATTTTATTGAATTATAAGTGACCTATAGATCCTAGAACTGCAGTGTACAGCTCTGCTTCATCATGTAGGAGGGCAGGAACTGTACTAAAATGTTTTGTCTTCCCGGAGTTCCCCTTTAATCCTGATCAGAGTCAAAGGTTGCAATGAATTGGTATTCACAGACCCGTCTATATTTCTGTGATTTGAATTGGTCTTTTAATATAGCAACTTACATATTTCCAAAGTTATGTCCTGGACCACAGAAATATTTTATTATTGGCTTGATATTTTTGTCCTCGGGCACCTCTACTTTATGGCAGTGAGCAGACTCATCCTCTTTACTTACATTGATCAATTCAGCAATACTACTCTACTAAATCCAAGCCTGTACATTAAGTAAACCAGAAATAGATGTCAAGTTTCCTATAGTAAACCAACTGTGCTTATTTCCCAAAGGCGGCCGCATTACTGTAAATCTGCCCCTACTTTATCAACCCTCTAATTAGCGTAATGTTATTTTTGTTTCCCAAGTTTCCTACTAAACTGATAAAGTCATGGTAAAATTAAATGAAGAAACCATTCACTGTGCAGAAATCTGCATTATTATATTCAATCAGCTGAGTTAATATCCCGCAGTGATACCTTTAAGTAGTCTATGCATATGGCCTAAGGATTTAATAAGGCAAAACATGTGCGCTTGCCATGGGGGGATACGGCATCTCATAACACAACAACTGCTGAATGGCAAATCTAAGAAGTTTTACTTTCAGGCAAATCGCAAGTCTTTACAGGGAATTGTAAAAGTGCAAACCTATATTTATCGTCTTTTATTTACAATTTTTTCCCAAACTGACTTTTTTCCTTAGCAGCTGAACAAGTCAAAATATCTCTGGGCTATAATTGTTTCAAGGTTGTTTAGTCCCGATTTTGTATTTCATACTGACTTCTCCTTGATACACTATTATCATTTATTTATACGCTTCCAGTATTCATTATGTGACTCCTCTGTAGGAACAAATGACTAATGTGTCGAGTCTAAGATTCCAGAATGCGAGTTTTTTCATAGAATCTAGGACAATGTTATATTATTGTTACATCTCAGAATATGATACAAGGACGTTCAGCTGCACAACCCTACAAGAAAGGAGGAGATGATTTACTTTGACGGAAACGACGGTACATAAAAGTCTTACCGCTGTTATTCTCTTATTTTAAATAGTCATTCTCTAATATCTTCGGAGGGGCGTAACAATGGAGGGGGGGCATCGGGATGGGGCTCAAAAGATCTTACAAAACAAGTGATTGTTGGGTATAGTTAATAAAAAACTTAGTTAGCTCTGATCAGTTAAGTTCCCGTTACATGTAGTGATATTGATAACGATATCGCCGCAACGTCACAGGTTTTGTGACGTTGTGGCAACTTTGCCAGCGGTATCGCTGCGTGTGATACGCACCAGCGAGCGTTCCCTCCCCCTGTGAGATCGCTGATCGGTAACGAATGGCCTGGACCATTTTTCGATGGGCGATCTCCCGCTGGTCAGAGACAGGGGCAACGAACAGCGATACCCAGTCTGCACCCGACACCCTGAACGATTCTAATGACCGTCGGGTGTTGGCGCATCGCTGGGTGATCACTGGTAAGTCTACCTGTCTGGCATCTCACCAGCGATCACATAGCGATATTCCAGCGATCCCACCCAGGTCAGATCGTTGGTGGGATTGCTTGAACATCGCTATGTGTAATGGGGCCCTTACCTCTAACCATCATCATCATTGTCGACGTTGTCGTCATCATCGTTCTATCAGTACCATAGGTGCTGGAACTTCCTTATCCTCAGTTCTCAGCATGTTTTATTCTTGCCGTGACTAAAGGCTTGACTGTCATAAATGAAAAGCCCACCTCCCTCTTATGTCAGTAACAGAAGAACAAGACCAGAAAGACATGAAGCCTCCTCCCCGTCCTGTTATCTGTCTCCAAGTCTGGTGCTAGAAAGGCAGTGGACAACAAGTAGGACAGAAGTGAAACCTCAAAAGACTGGCACTTTTTGGGCAGAAAACTTTTTTACATTTTTTTGTTCTTTGTAATTCTATTAGGTACTGCCTTGACCATCAGATGAGCTGAGGGTTTGTGAAATTACAATTAAAGAGGACCTGTCACTTTCCATATACTGTATATGCAACTTTCATTATCAGGTGTAAATTGTATTCTTCTCCTGAATTTGTCATTCTTTATTTGTGCCTGAACCCCTCTATTCCTGACATATGGCCCACACTTTTCAGTATATAAATCTATCAATTCTGTCAAATAATAAATGGACTGATCCAGGCATTGACCACATTGTCTGCAACACAATATCTGCGTCCTCAGGATATGGTGACTGTTAACAGCTGTGATGGAGCATGGAGATACCAGCTCTATGCTCTGTAATTTAAAGAGGTTTTCTACTACTTATGTGATCCCCTTTCTTTAGTCATGTGACTCTGACATCATCACAGGCCCTTCAGTCTTGATGGTGCTGCAGCGTGGAGCCAGTGAGAGGTGATGTATCCTCCGGGAGGAGGATCTTTTATTTTTTTACACACAGGGAGAGGACAGGGAAGAGGACGGGGGACAGGATAGGGATGGAGGAGGATAGAATAGCGGGGGCACAGCAAAGAATAGCGGGGGGACAGAGTAGCATAGGAGAGGGAAGAAGATGGAGGAGGCAGGAGTAAGGAGAGACAGAGGACCGCAGGATCCACACGGATCCTTCAGATCGGATGGCAATATGCCATCCGATTGCAGGGATCCGTATGAATCCGTGCCTGTCCGTGGGGTCCCCTTCAAAGTTGGATCCCACGGACAGGCACAAAAACGTTATGTGAAACCAGCCTAACACTTTCCTAATTTACTTCTGTTATCTACTGTGCTCCTGTACATTTATCTCTAAGAGGCTCACCGTAAATACCTTACATTGTTGTTGTAGCTTTGATCCTGCAAACTGGAATTAGACAAACTGAGCAGGGCATGTCACTGGTGGGGGTTGAGAAGGAGAGTGAAGTGGGATCCGGGCATGTGTGCCCAGACTGCTGTCACTCACAGAAAGGCAGCCTTGCCCCCTCCAGTGATGTGCCCTGCTCAGTTGATCTGATTCTGGTCTGCAGGATCAAAGCTGCAACAATAATAAAAGCTATTTACGGTGAGTCTCTTAAGGTACCGTCACACACAGCAATTTTGCTAGCAATTTCACTGGCAGCTTACTGGTTGCAGTGAAATCATGGACACATTGTTACATTTGTACATGGCAACAAAATAGAACAATGTGTCCATGATTTCACTGCAACCAGCAAATTGCCATAGAAAGTGCTAGCAAAATTGCCGCGTGTGACGGTACCTTTAGAGATCACCTTATAGGAGCAGGGTAGGTAACAGACATATTTTAGGAAAGTGTTAGGAAGTGTTTAGATCATAAAAAGGGGGTCACATTAGTTGTGTAATATCTCTTTCATCCAGCATGACAAAAGATACTTCCAGCCTGTGTTCTGCTGTGCTGGAGGCCGTCACCACATAGAGAATGAAGGACGGGGCCAGGATATCACTGCATTTTGCCCCTCACGTCCACTGTGAGATAGAAGAGATGGCGTCTGCATGGATGAAGAGCAGGATTAGGTGAGTGTTCATTTGTTTTCTTTATCTTTAGTAGAGGTGTTGTAATGGCCCATCATGTTGTCCGGAATGCTGAGGTAGGCCATTATATTGTAGGGGAGGCTATGGAGGAGTCATCACACTACTTGGGAGGTTGTGGGTGGACTATTATATTACATGGGTGGCAGTTGGGGACCATCATTATAGTGTTTGGTTCAACTGTGGGGGGACCATGACAGTGTATAGGGTGGCTGTGGTATGCCACTTTATTATAAGCGATGAAGGTAGAATCATATCAAATGTGGCACAGGGAACATTATTGCAGGGAGATTATTGCATTCCGAGGGTCCACATAACATTGGTATGTCATACAACATGTCCAACATCGCTGCCAGCTTCTTTCTCCCCACCTTTGGATGCAGGAGATATTAACAGAAATTGAGTCGCAGCCGCAGCTCCACTTCTTGTTAATTACTTAACCATAAGACGGCTAGCTGAAGGAAATTGGTGCTTGTTGGTCGCGGGGCTCATGTGTCATAATAATATCACATGAGCACCAGAAATGCGAGTTCTGGCATTGCTAAAACTGCAGCTGCACCAGAGGTGAGTATAGGCTTTTATATTTTTACTTGATGGTCGCCCTATGCTATGGCATCTGGAGGGTGGTGACATCATGATGGGAGTGGGCTCTAAGGGGTCGGGGGTGATGGCAATCTCTCCTCCCCATGCACTCTCCACCCTGCCTGCTCTCACTATCTTCCGACTGTGCAGTTTTCTCCCCTCTGTTCTCTCTCCTTTGACTTGTCTTCCTCCTGTGCACTGTCTTTTTCCCCATGCACTCTCACAACTGTGTGTTGTCTTCTCCCCTGTGCTGTCTTCTCCCCTCATGTGCTCTCTCCTTTGAGCTGCCTCCCTCCTGTGCGCTCTCCCCCATATCCTGTCCCTCTCCCTTCTGTGCTGTTCTTCTCCCTCGTGTGCTCTCTCCTTTGAGCTGTCTCTCCCCCTGTGTACTTGCCCCTCCCCTGTGCGCTCTCTCTTCCACCTGTGCCCTCTGTCTTCCCCCTGTGAGCCCTCTTCCCCCTGTTAACCCTCTTCCCCATGTGTGCTCTCTTTCCTCTGTGTGCTCTCTTTCCCCTGTGCGCTCTTTTCCCCCTGTGTGCTCTTTCTTTTATACTGTCTCTCCCACAGTGTTGTGTCTCTGTTCTCCACCCATGCACCCTCTTTTCCCCTGTGCACTCTCTTTTCCCCTGTACACTCTCTTTTTGTCCTGTGCACTCTCTTTTCACCTGTACACTCTGTCTTTCCCCTGTGCACTCTGTCTTTCCCCTGTGCACTCTGGCTTCCCCCTGTGTGTTCTGTCTTCCACCTCTTGCGTTCTCTGTCTTGCCCCTCATGTGCGCTGTCTCTTCTCCCTCTTGTGCACTGTCTCTTCCTCCTCTTGTGCGTTGTCTCCTCTTCTCCCTCCTGAGCGCTGTCTCTTCTCCCTCTTGTGCGCTATCTCTTCCCCATCTTGTGTTTTGCCTCTTCTCCCTCCCGTGGGCTGTCTCTTCCCTCTCTTGTGCACTGTCTTTGCCCCCTCTTGAGCACTGTCTTTGCTCCCTCTTGTGTGCTGTCTCTGCCCCTTTTGTGCGCTGTCTCTTCCCCTTCTTCTGTGCTGTCTCTTCCCCCTCTTGTGCACTGTCTTTGCCCCCTCTTGAGCACTGTCTTTGCTCCCTCTTATGTGCTGTCTCTGCCCCTCTTGTGCGCTGTCTCTGCCCCCTCTTGTGCACTGTCCTTGCTCCCTCTTGTGTGCTGTCTCTGCCCCTTTTATGCGCTGTCTCTTCCCCTTCTTCTGTGCTGTATCTTCCCCTCCTGTGCACTGTCTCTTCCCCCTCTTGTGCACTGTCTTTGCCCCCTCTTAAGCACTGTCTTTGCTCCGTCTTATGTACTGTCTCTGCCCCTCTTGTGCGCTGTCTCTGCCCACTCTTGAGCATTGTCTCGGCCCCTCTTGTGCGTATTGGTTTGTTATATTGTAATATTTTTATTGCAGTGTTATCAAATGTAATATATTGGTATTTTGGTTTTATAGTAAATCTTAATACCCTCCAGGCAAGATAACATTATTAATAGGGACCCCAATCTAGGGAAGGTGGCAGAATTTCTGTTTTGAAATGTCATGGCTGAATTTTAGTCCCAGTCCATCCCTGGGCACCGGAATATAAGAAAAGTAAAACAAGACTGAGGAAAGATGTGGCATTTACACCAGGTAAAAAAAATACATATTTTTGCAAGTGGCAGGTTCTAAAATTAAGAGTGTAAGTGTCCTGATTGCTGAAATTCTAACCGCCTGCAGGGACCATTAGAGGGACCGGAGTAACATAACGGTAGTCATTACGCTCTCAGACTCCATCTGAAATGTGATAGAATATTATGATGTTCCTCCATGTCTATGGAAAGGATATTAAGCTCAGAAAATATAGAACGAGCTATTTATTATCCAGCGATCCATAAATATTGTGTGAACAAGGTGCCTAGAATTATATAGTACTGTACTCTTTTTATTGCAGCCTTTTTCCTACCGGAATACAATGTTTTCAGTTGACAACGTCACAGATTTGGCGGTTTTCTGCAGAATTTACAAGCTTAATCAATTGTAGAGCTTTTGTTTGGAAGTCACCCGCTGAGACTGTGAGTCAGATGTCTACAGACCGCCCGAAATCTAATCATTTCTTCATGACCAGTAAGGTATAAAATAGAGGTTTTACAGAAAAATAAACCATCTGCTCAGCTCCTCGCGGATACAGTAGGGTAGAGTTTATATACATCCTTGGCCTGGATTTGCAAAAAGCCAGCGTGAAAGCTCTACGTCCATAACCGTATATATTATGACATGTTACTTATAGATCTTATTCCACTCACAGAGATCCCCAGTATTCGGCAGCAATGAAAGGCCAATATTACAAGCACTTTGCTTTAGTTTGATTTGTGAGCCCTTAAGACAACATAAGGCAGCGGAGAGCAGAGTTCCTAAGAGGTCAGATTGTTGGTGCGTTGCCAGCCATCAGCTCTGAAGAAATATATCCGTTTAATCAGGAGATGCTGCATCAAGGGCATCTGCTGATTACACAAAGCTCACGTACTGTATAAGTCTGCAGAGAAATTCAGACCGATTTGGAAGAGCGGAGTTTTTCAATAAGCGCAAAGAAACATTTAAAGTGTTCATAAAATTTAAGGGAAAAAAATATAAATTATACGGGGCTGTATAGCATTTCTAATCAGTGGAGATTAGGATCTTGAGACCCCTACACCAGTCGGTCAAAACACTGCTTTGATGTGTAGAACTGCTACAGTTGGGGAAATAAGTATTTGATACACTGTTTTCCCACCTACAAAGAATGGAGAGGTCTGCCATTTTCATTGTAGGTACCCAACAACTGTGAGCTACATAATGTAAAAAAATCCAGAAAGTCACATTGTATTTTATTGCTTGAAAAAGTGTTTGGTAACCTGCAAACCTGAGATTAACCGAAATAGCACATAAAATCAGAAAAACTCACCAAACAATTGCCCGCTAAATATCCATTGCACCTAGCAGCAGGCTGCTAGTAGGGATGGGCGAATCTACTCGCTAGGACTCGTTACTCGGCGAGTAGTAAGGGACTCGCAGGACTCGGTACTCTGCGAGTTTCCCAGTGATTACTCGCACGAGTCCAATGCAAATCAATATCAATCCTAGTTTTGTCAGAAACGCTGACAAAACTAGGATTGCCGTTGTTTGCATTAGACTCGGCTACTGTGCCAGTGATAGCAGGGAAACTCGCAAATAACTGCTGTTACATTGCGAGCCGAGTCCAGCTGTCTTCTCTGTGCAGCTCCAGGGTCCTAGAGCCCGCCTGCTCACAGACATGATGTAGCAGTGCTGAGATTGTTCTCAGTCTGCTCATTCCCTGTGCATAGACATCTATATCTATGCACAGGGGATGTAGCAGAGAGGACATCGCGTTTTGGACTGCGTCGGACGGAAGAGGATTTTTTTAATTAAAGATGGAGTCCCTAATGGCTTTTTTTTTATTTCAAATAAAAAATTTCTCTGTGTTGTGTTTTTTTAACCCTTTATTGGAGATTCTTAGTGGCTGGGTCAAACGTGGCCTGACATTAAGAATCTCGGGCTTAATACCAGCTTGTATAACAAAGCTGGTATTAACCCCTTTATTACCCAGCGTGCCACCGCCACCAGGGCCGCTGGAAGAGCGGGGTTCAGCGCCAGAGGATGGCGCTTCAATGAACGCGCCATCTTCTGGGGCGGCTGCGGGCTGCAATTTGCAGCGGGGGGTGCCCAGAAAGCTTGGGCATCCCTGCGCTGCGGATTCCAGCCCCCAGCTGCTTAGCTGTACCTGGCTAGACATAGAAATTGTGTGGAGAGGCAACACAGGTGTCTGTATACCGGTGCTCAATCACAACCGGTGCTCCAACTGCCCACATCTGTGGGTTGTAGGTGATTGAGCACCAGTGTACAGACACCTGTGTTGCCTCTCAGAGGAGCTAGCGCGGGGGCGCTGATGGTAGAAGGAGAAGAGAGCGCAGTGAGGGACCGGCAGTGAACGGCAGGCACACCACCGAGGATCCTAAGTGAAACATCCCGGCTCCCTGGTGACTACTTAGGCCAGAGAGAGAGAGTGACTCTAACATCTACCAATTTGCCTGAGGTACTGCCAGTAAACCCGTGCAGAGTTAAAGACTGTGTGACGTACTTTATTTCTCTCGCCTGATGAGCCGCACACTTACTGCAGTGAAAAGAACAAGGGACTTTGCCATGTGGTAAGCTGCCTCCCTGTGGTATAAACAACTACTACAACTGCCCAGGGGATCCAGCTCCACCTACTAGAAGCGTAACCATACTGCTGCCCAAACATCACTCCGGAGGTCTGATCCGCAGCACCGCTAACCATACTGGAACCGTAGGTGGCGTCACCAACTATTTTTATTATTTTTATTGACTCTTTTCAGCGACCACCAGGGCCACGGGACCAGGTACAAGCCCCAGTGACATCCCCCGTCAATCAACGCCTGGAACTGGGTACCCCATGGCCCAGGGGTGGGTGTCACGGTGTAGTGAGAATGCTGATGAAGAAATGGCAGTTATGGGCAGGGTGACCAGGGAAGACTAGTCTGACCCTAGTCTATGAACCCTGAATGACCCTGATCCCGAAGGTATCTCTGAAGGTGAGAAGGTTCGGGCCTCCAGCCTCTCCCTAAAACTCCTCCACCAGCCCTGCGCTATTCCCCCTTCACCTCCCTCCACATAACTGGGATACAGCAACTCCAAAGGAAAGGACACAACACAAACACACAGGTCAGCACAGCACGGCTTCCAGGCATAGAGTGAAACTCTATCAGCAGCACCATCTGGTGGAAGAAGAGGCTGCTTAAAGGCTAGGGGTAGGGGAGCCCAGGTGAGTCACACTTTAACCCCTCAACCAGCAGCCGAACCTCATAGTGAATGCAGTTCTGGAGCACAACACAGGAGGCCCAGGACTTTCACAACTATCAACCATGCAGCTCTGAAAGACAAACACATACACAGCAGCATCCAGCAAGGTCAGCGCCAACTAAGCGTGTGACAGCGGGTCACAAATATATAGTAGCAAGTCTGCAGTACCTACTAACGAATAAGAGTGAGTCTGCAGTACCTACAAATAAATAGGAAAATCGTTGAATGCAAGTGGGTTTATTTAACGTGTTTCAAAGTGTATTTCTCATCCCTTCATCAGGATAGTCAAGATCTGGGGTTGTACTGATGAAGAGGTGAGGAATACATTTTGAAACACGTTGAATAAAGCCGCTTGCATTCATCGATTTCCTTGGTATATGGTGGATTGTACAGCAGCGCAGTTGGATTCCACATATTTCCTCTATTGTTTATACTATTGCTTCAGCCTATGGATACTGCAGCAGCTGTTTGGAGCCTTTTATATTGGTTGTGTGTGATAGAACCCTCTAAGATGAGCAGGTTTCCTTCAGCTTACCTGTCACCATTTTTATCAGATAAGTCCCTATTACGATTTTTATCCTACTGTTATTTTACAGTTATAGGAGTCAGTTGGCAGTAACTACAAGTGATTGGTGCATTTCTAATCAGTTGAGCAAGTCTATTCTGCTCCCCCTGGCTTTGCTAGCATTGAGAACAGCTGACCGGTTGGAATGTTTTTATAAATAAATAGTAGTGGGTCTGCTGTAGATCTGCTAAGCAGTTGATAAAACTGTGCTGTTCAGCTTTAAAACATCTTACATTTGCCTGCTGCTAGCGCTAATAGGCCACTTGAAGATAAGCGGACTAAGCAAAACTTGAATTCACCTGTTTGAGCAGTTTTTCCCAGGAAACTTGATTTGCGGATAAGTTATTCTTTGCAAATGTAATGTC
The DNA here is from genome assembly GCA_033576535.1 of Allobates femoralis. Lineage (NCBI taxonomy): Eukaryota > Metazoa > Chordata > Amphibia > Anura > Aromobatidae > Allobates > Allobates femoralis. The sequence goes on along the minus strand of JARQOC010000008.1, from coordinate 153,957,699 downwards.
CCTTATCATACTTTGAGGTCTCTCCCGACACCTGTGCATAATAACCGTAATAGGTAAAAAGTAATAAAAATTATCACCTCTATGGTCCCTCCACTCCTTTATATCACTTGTACAGTCTTTGTTGCATGCTTTGGATCAGTATCATTGAAATCTTCTAGCTTTGGTTGGAAGACTGAGACTTCTGGGTTTGCTAAGATCGAGTTTGCTCAGCAAATGTTGGGTCTTGACTTTTGCCGGCACATTCGCAGACCCCTCAAACTCGAAAGCCTCAGCCGAGTAAATGACACACTGGGGATTTTAGTGGCCCCAACGTCAATCTGAAGAGGCAATGAGGACCAGATGGGTGGCGGTGAGTGGCAGAGGTGAATAGAATATTTTTGTTTTTTATTTTATAACATTTTAATGGCTTTCTATAGCTCAAAAAATGGCAGCCAGTGGTCATTATTTTGCTGAATCCGCGCTGAAGAAAATTACCAAATAATCCCCAGTTTGGTTAATACAAATTTTTGTCACATTCGAGTAGAATTCAATCCCATTCAAATACATTCGCTCATCTCTAGTCATTGGTACCAAATTCTGGAACAGCACTTTCATGTTTTGGTCAAATGTACGTTTTTGGTCTTCTAGGCTGCAGACCTTGTACCCACTATCGTTACCAGGGGCTGACTGGCGACGCAAACCCTGGGTGGCAATATTTTTCCACCAGCCCCATAGGTGAGGACCGGGGGGGGAAGCGCTATCGGAAATTTTCAACAGCCCATCTCAGTCCCGCCAGCCCTTAGGTGAGGACCGGAGGGGAAGGGGTGCTGTCGGGAATTTTCGGCAGCCCATCTCAGTCCTGCCAGCCCTTAGGTGAGGTCCGGGGGGACTCTGGCCCGTTTCTGTGGGTGGGCGGCCCTAGGTAGGGGCTATACCACCAGCCCGGGGGCACTTGCCCCCCTGCCACATGGGCCAGTCCGCCCCTGAGCGTTACAACTCTACTTCTATCTCATTTGGTGTTTTAAGAGAACTGAAGGTCACAGAAGATTTATTAGACAGTTTATAACTGGATAACAATCCCTTCAATACTATTGATACGACGACTTTTCAACAGAAAAATTAAGGCTTTAAAACTTTTATCTGTTGAATGCATGTCATCGTACATGCGCTTATGTGGTAACCTCTGTCAAGTACTGTGGTGCTGCCATAGGAAATCAATATGCATTAAGAGTCTAGTAGCAATCGTTAAACATACAGTATCTCACTTAATTATAGTCAGGTTCTGATGTCATTGATTGACGATAGCTAATCACATGTCTTCTTCTGCTGGTGACTTGTGGTAATCACAGTCAAAGTTCACTTATCTCTGTGTGGAGTTAGGAATTTTAATATGCAATATCATGTAATATTGGATTTGCAAACAAAGATACAAAATTAATCATATTTTGAACTTCATGAACATGTTTTGGATTCCAATTCATTGTCTTTACCTTTTTATGTTGTTGGGATCATAGGCGCACCCAAGGGGGGGGGGACCTACGTGTCTGGACCCCCCCTTTGGACGGCCCTGGAGAAGTTGTGCAGTACACAAGGAGCTTGGCCCCTATGTCAGGAGACAGGAACAATTACACAGCACCCAAGGGCCCACAAAAGAGGCTGCTTTTAGGGGGGCTTCGCTCCCCCAAACCACCCCACCGGGGGCTTTGCCCCTCGGAACCCCGCTGGGGGGGTGACACCCCCCTTTCAGGGCCGGTGTGTGTTTCTTGGACCCCTACCTTGGGAAATTTCTGGGTGCGCCACTGGTTGGGATGTACTAAATGAACTGATCCATCAGAAAAAGCTAAAATGGTGAAGTCCGTGACCAGATCTTGGAAAGAATTAAGCAAACCTGGATGTCAAAATGAGACTTTGTTCTTCAGATCAAGGCAAGGAGTGTGTTGGCGTGTGTTCAAATAACTTTTAATGCACTAGGTTCATTTCACTTTCCAACTAATTTCCTGATGCAAATTTAGCCATAGAGCTGCTGTGTGTCCTTTTGGAAGATGTTCTGTTATGGAACAGCACTGTTGAGTATGCCAGTCGATATAGTAATAAATAGACCCTGAAAGTAGAGATGAGCAAATCGTTTTGTAATGATTCAAATACTTAAAAAATTTCCCGAAAGTTTAGAATTCTTCTTTTGAAGAGATAAAGTGAAAGAGGAGTATATCAGCTCACCACTGATGCAGGGATGCAGGGATCCTCATTGTCGGTATCCATTAGTGGGTATAGACTAGAAAAAATGGTTCAATCCAACACCAAAAATCATTAAAAGATTCCAGGTTTATTTAAACATCGAATCTAAAGGGCCTGTTACACGCTACGATATCTTTAACGATATTGTTGGTACGTCACGGCTTTTAGGCCGGTGAAATGATGTCGTTACGACGTTGTTGCTTGTGACACGTAATAACGACCAACGATAAGTTGATCGGAGGTTTATGAACCAGACCATAAATCAGTCGTTGATCGTTTGTCCAACCTGCAGCATCGGTGTGTGTGACACCTTGATAACGATGTCGTTTATGATTTCGCCTATTCAGAACTAATGGACGTAGGCAATCAAACGACTGCAAGTTTCGTTCGCTTGTCGTTCTCGATATCAGTACATGTGACACCTCACCAGCGGTCATTGAACGTCGTTCCAGCGATCTAGGTCAAGTCAAATTGTTGGTAGGATCGCTGAGACATTGAGGCATGTAACGGGCCCTTAAATCCATGGGAACAAAAAAGACATCACAGAGACTCTATGAAAAACATCTAAGATGGTGTCATGGGCTTCCCATCCTTGAGAGACCTTTCATGGGTCTGGGACCTGAGGGCCACATTGCTTTGTGATACTCTGGTTTTGAAATGTATATTCTATCTTTTGGGGCTGCCACTCGCCTTCACTTTAAATAGTTAAATGTTTCATCATCTGATTTCTATCCTGATCACTGTGAAAGGAACAACTCTCTTTTAAAGGGGCTGGAGTCGTGACACTTGCAGCTATGGTGCTTTGCTGCAATTTGAAGATAGAGTATATCCTATTTGTCTATGTCCCTTTGTCTTCTTTCCCATGTGTCTGATTGTGTTAGTCTCAGCACTGCAATACTCACCTTCCTTTGCATAATCCAAGGTGAGTGAAGGAAGAGTGAGAGATTCAGCACGTGATGGCGACAGGGTAGGACCTATATGGGAATGTTAGGGAGCTCAAGGTACAGACAAACATGAGCATGAGGAGGTGACCCATCTCCCTTCTCCCTACCATTAGGGCTTTTCTCTATTTTCATCCAACATGTTTCCCTTGTGTTGCGCTGCTCACTAGGAGTTGTTTAGCCCAGTGTGACAGACAGGTGGACTATAAGGTTTTTATTGTTCCCATGCATTTAGTTTTCATGTTCTAATAAAGCTGGAATCTTTTAACTGTGTTTTTGGGTGCTGGATTGAACTATGTTCCCTACTCTTTCTTCTATCTTTTTAAAGGCCAGTAAGGAGTTAAAAAAATAATGAATCTCATAGGCCAACTCGTAGCCTTACTACATAGAGATGTTGCCAGGCACTGCTGCTCTTTATGCTCCTATATCGGAGCCTCACAAAGGTCACACAGTTCACAGAGAGAAATGCTGCTCTGCTCCGCTTATTGGCTTCCACGCTGTCCTGCCTGGTCCCCTGGTGGACACCGGGTTTCATAATCACTTCCTGGTCACGGTATAACAGATTGCGGCAGCACTCACCGGGTCCTGGTGCAAACAATGAAGTTTATTTCATAGCGGTGTGGTGGGCATACAGGGTTTGTGGGAGGGAGGATGAGGGTATACACAAACGAAGGGCCATTTCACACCCCCTAGCGGTGCTTCTACGGGTTACAACACCTGTAGGTGTAGCAGGTGTTGTAACCCGTAGAAGCGCAGCTAGGGGGCGTGAAACGGCACATTGTTTGCGTATATCCTTATCCTCCCTCCCGCAATCCCTGTATGCCCACAACACCGCTATGAAATAAACATCATTGTTTGCACCAGGACCCAGGGAATGCTGCCGCAATCTGTTGTACCGCAACTCATAGACTTACACCAACACTGCTCCCCAATCTTCGAATCCTATGGCGCTTAAGCCTGTAATTGGCCTCATACTGTCACATGGTGGGCAATACACAATACTGATTTGAGGTTAGTATATAATGCTCATTAATTTGATCCCCTTTCCTCTTTTATATTATTCGGTCTGGAGAAGCCAGAAAATATACTTAACATGTTTTGGGATCACTTCAGACCAAATTGATTTGGATCAAATAAAATCTGCCGGCTGTAATCAAGCGAATTGGCATGAAACACATTTTGAGATTTTTATTCTTTCCAAGGCCGGGTTCACATGACCATACATCCTCCATCCGAGAAAAATGGTCTAATTGTGCAATCAGACTCTTATCTGAGTTTGATCAGAGTAGATTACGGTAGTTTTTCTCAGAGGTAATTGAAAAAAATTCACATTTTGGTCATTCTGCGAAAACGTTGGTCCAATTTTTTCCGTGGGCCATACGCTTGAATGGCGTCCGATTCTCAGAAGCAAATCGTGCAGGCTGCGAAAAAAAGGCAAATATGTGCACTGCCTGATCCCGTAACATTGGTCCGAGTGTGAGCCAATATTTTGACGGATAGAGCTCGGACCATAAATACGGTTGTCCGCACCAGCCCTTACTGAGAGGTATACATTACCTTATTTACCTTTGGCTTAACATCTCAAGATATGTGGTGTGAGATTGCCAGCTTTGGAAATAAACATGATTTTGGGCTACTTTGTCATAAGATGCTATAAGTGGCCAACTAGTGGTTGAGATGTAAACTCAGCTTGTCAAGGGATTTCCTAGCATGTCACGATAATGTTGTATTCATGTTATTGTAATTGGAATCCTTGACATTTATGTCACAATAATGATGGACACATCTGTAGGTGCCTAATGTGGCTTGGCTGATACAGACAACAAATATACATTATAAATAATACAACTAACAATACATGACAAAGGGTGGTGAGAAACTTGGAAAAGGGCTCCCAAATTTCCATTTTCAGAGCCATTAATTTAAATATGTTGACAATTCCGATAGCTTAGTTTTAAAGTAGGTCACAGAAGCAAAACAGCAATTAGAAAGTACCAACCCCACTAATAATAAATTAAACTCAAGCACAAAGATCTACAATTGACAAGTTGATAGATAGGTAAACAATTTCTTAACCAGATAGAAGTTAAGACGTGACATATGGTCTGCCGTGTGCCCAATTCACTTCTGCTCATGCATCACTATTAAAGTATGCCAACAGTAATAAATGTTGTCAAAAGTAAAAAATGTGAGTCGTCTTTCCTAATTTACTATGTGTCAGGGCATGTGGCAGTTATTCATTGCATTTATTTGCAGACATAAATTGTATCTTTTTTTGACCATTTATCACTGAAATTCAAAGAAATGACCAAGAGCTTAAACTTACAGTTTTTTTACATTGAACATCAAATGTCTACTTTCATTACTTAACCGATAGACAAAGGTGCCACCATAGCCATGATGAACACAACCATCTACATGTCAGGCAGCTGACAAACGCGCTACTACTGAAAATTGGAGACTAAATTTATCCAAGAAAAAAACACTATTACTGGTCCTTTGTAGACCTAGATTCTATAAAAACCGATGACTTGATACCAGAGGTACTTGATACCAGTATGGGACACTCTTTCCAAAATACAAAAATCTAGAAATCCAATCTTCTTACCGTGTTTCTCCAAAAATAAGACCGTCTTATATTTTTTTTCCCCTCCAAAAAAGGACTAGGGCTTATTTTTGGGGTAGGGCTTGTATTTGGCCAAAAAGAAGTCATCATAAATTTATGCTTGAAAAAACAAACCAACAACTTTTCCTTGCAAAAATCAGTAAGATTTTTGCCCTGTGATGTCTCCATTATTCCTTTCTTGTACTCCACAGAGTAGCTTTTTCTTTGGAAACTTATGCTGTAGGGGTACAGTATACTGGTGGATGAAGATGAGCAAATCTACAGATAGGCCGACTTTGGAGGTGGACCTGCGGACTCGGGAGTGGAGTGGGGACACAGCTACCCTACTACTGGTACAATATACAGTACGGTCTTACCCATAAAGATGAGCGGAAGGCAGCAGGACTCAGTATGCATTGTTCAATTTCTCAGGACCAGCAGTTACAGAGCCCATGTGACCTGGTCCCAATTAGTGCATAAATACAAAGGACCAAGGTGTGCTACAATCCGCACTGCTGTGTATAAGGAAGGATCATAATCTTGGTATATAAAAAATGGTGCTTTATTGCTACTACGCGTTTCAAGGCTGTCCCAGCCTCTGCCTCAGGAACACACCACAAGAATCAGATCACATGATTCTTGTGGTGTGTTCCTGAAGAAGAGGCTTGGACAGCCTCGAAACACGAAGAAGCAAGAAAGCACCATTTTTTATATACCAAGATTATGATCCTTCCTTATACACAGCAGTGCGGATTGTAGCACACCTTGGTTCTTTGGATTTATGCACAAGTTGTTCCTGTTAGAGCGGTGGATCCCGCAGCGTTTAAAACCGGTTGTGGGGCACACAACCCCATCAGGTGAGCAGCATCCCATCTTTCCATCATCTGGTATCTAAGAGATAAGACCCTATTGCGCCCTTGTCTACCCTTTTATAGGTTCTGTGACCAATTAGCGCCCGGAGTCAGAAGGTGGAACATACTGACTCTGCCGATTGGTCGCGGGTGACATGGGCTCCATGACTGCAGGTCCTGACAGTGCTGGAATCCCAACTGGCACTGAAACCTAAGGTGAGTATAAAGCTTAATTGTTTTAATAATGGGGGCGCACAACAGGAATAGAGAGGGATCAATGGGAATGAATACAGTATTCACCTCGCACTGTATTCCTTCTTCACTGGTGACTATTATAGTTACATCTGTGCAGGGAAGGGAGGGAGACAGGGTCAGACAACTGTCACACCATTTTGCGCAATTAGTGCTTCCATGGGTCCTGTGTCCTCACTCTCTTTTCTGCACAGATGTAACCCCGCTTTTACCGGAATAAATTTCCAGCACTCCATTCAAGTTTGATGAGTCCCGCTCCTTCTTTCATCGATTATGCATGCAACTGTTTCTTTGAGCTGAGCAACACCATTTATGTCCACTGCTGACAGCTGCAGAGACTTTGATGGAAGCCCTGAGCATTGCAGCTAGTGCCCGGTCTTCTTCTGTTTACATAGTACTGTCTATCGATTTGTCGCACTTTGCCATGCACGCGAGGGTTAACCATGTCAATAGCCGATGTAAGGGTGGCATTGTAGAAAGTGGTGGTGTTGTGCATGTTGTGGAGTAAAGATATGGAGGACAGAGATAGGATAGAGTCAGACAGTATGTGAATATGTAGATGTGTGAGGTTTCTGTGAGGGTGTGCTACTGGCTGGACATTGGGATGAGGAGGACAAGGATAAGAAAGTGAGTAGATGGTGGTTAAATAGGAGGAGAGGTGAGGTTGTGAGATTAGATAGGGAACAGAGGCGGGTGAAGATAAGGTCTAATGTCTGTGTGGGTGGCTGTGGAGGACCACTAAGTAAGTCCAAAAGATGAAGCTAGTGACAGGAGTTTGATAAATACATTATGAAATATGGTGCTGAAAACAAAAGTTGGAATCCAGTAACCGTTAAGTAACAATATATTTTCAATATTTACAGTACTAACATAGAAAAATACTTTATCCTCCTGTTTATACATTAACATTTCCTACAGGATCAAATAGAAGAAACACAACAGGTGTCAGAATCTGCTGGAACGGCTGAGTTCTGGAATATTAAAGCACCATATGTCAATATCAGTGCTGAGCATGTTTAACTATCTGGGCCAATAATATGTCCTGGGAGTTAAACATTACATCTTGTCAGCTATTCAATTATGCATATTAGAAAATCTATTTTCAGGAAGTATTAAAAAATCAAGTTTTGCTTACTAAGTGGTTTGAATAAAATGGGGCTGTCTATCTTACAATATTACAGTGTCAGCATTTAGACTGTTTATAATTCCTGATCACCTTCCTATTTCAATAGTGACTTTCATGAAGAACACTTTTTAATTTTGAAAGTTGAAGCCCCAGGGTTCGTTCATACAAGAATCTTGTCTAGAGTGAAAAATTAAACCTTAAAGCAACACTAGACCTTGGAATTAATGGTAAAAGTGAAAAAGAAATATATTGTAGTTGTCAGCTAAAGCGTCACGAACTGCAGCGCGCTTTATCACTTATTTCCCCACTCCTTCTCCCTCTCCTGCCCTTTCTATGGACTTTAATAGCTAGTTGTATTCTGTCACCTCATTGTACTTACACTTTTTGGTACTGATAATTCATCTTGCTTTGACCAAGACAGACCTGAGCTCTTCCTCAGCAGAGACCAAACTAGAATTTCCTGCACCTGTGGCAAAAATTCACTTTGGAGCCCATTCCTATACACAGTTTAGGTGGTTTAAAATACAGAAATATATCACCGGAATCCCTATCAGTACTTGAATACAGCACCAAAACCACCATCATACAGGACTACATCACCAGAACCATCAACACTTCAGAAATACAGCACTAGAACCACCCTCAGTACATAACTACATGAATATATTGTCAAGCTTGGTATAGTGATCAGTTATATTCTCAAATCAGCCCATAGACAATTGTATTGTATTAAACTTGTTATGTCCTTAACAAGGGTCTTTATCCTTGATTCCTCTGCTGAAGAACTGCTCAAGTCTGTCTTCGTCAAAGTGAGTGTCATGACTTGATTTAGGGATTCGATCCAGTGAACTCTTGCTCCATGGTCTATTCCCCTGTATGCTGAGCTTTTCTTGTCTTTTTCTCATCAGTCCTCATACTGATGGTTTCTATTACCTCTATTTTTCCTTTCTGAGCTTTATCCTCTTCAGGTGTTTTCCACGGTCCTGTTTTGGTTTGCCCTATCACATTCTTCCCTATACTTCCTTGCTGGCTATATCTCTATGTGGACTAGTTTCAGTGATGTTTGAGCCCTTCAACTTAGGAATTTACCTTTGAGTAAATACCAGTTGAGTGATTGCTGTCAATTAGTTTTGTTTTCCTTTCCAGCCCTTCCTTTTTCCTCCATATTTGAACTTATTTTAGTTTATCTCACTCTGGAATTGTTTGCTCATGCACACCTTCCTCTCCCCTTGTAGGCAATGTGTGGCTGAACTGCCCTCTGGTCCTTCAGCAGACACGAAAAACCCTCAATGGCCTTTTAGAGAGCCAGGTCTGAGGTGGTGCTTTTAATTGTTCAGCTAGAAACTGTACAGGGACCAGTTGGGGTAGCCTAGTTTCCCCTATTTTACTAAGTGTGAGAGTTTTATGTTATACGACATTAGGTAACATATTACAACTAGCTATTAAAGCCCATAGAGAGGTCAACTGGAGAAGGAGTGGGAAAACCACAGTACTGATAAGATGTAGCCAGTAGCACAAATAGACATTTACATTCAGGTATCTTATATCTTCTCTGATTGGAGTCATTCTCATCTGTTTTGTCTCCATCTTGAAAGATTCCATGATAACTTTTACATCCACCACTCATCTCTGTAGACTTTTTCTTATCAAGTCCTCTGCAGCACATGGTTAGTGAGTACCTTGGGGTGCTCACTGCCATCCATCGCTGTATACTGAACCTTTATGTCTGTATGTGGAAGTTTATTTTAGGTAGCTTTAGAACCCTATTCAGCTGCAGATCAACCCTGTGTTTGCAGAATAATTGTATTTGAGGGTGTGACAAGTTTTCTTTAATTGCCCTACCACATTGCGCCTTTCCATATAGGGACCCTCTTCACCTGCCTCCTCGTGCTGTGTCCCACTTGTAATGCCCATTTTCTATACTGTGCACCCTCCTCCCAGCCCCACATTTGCACACTCTCCCCTCCATGCTGTGCCCTCACACTGTAACTCACTTAGTGCGCCCTCTCCATACTGCCCCTCACATTACCAGTCTCTATAATGTGTCTCCTCACATTTTTCCCACGCATACTGTCCCCTTCCAAATTTTTTTATACACTGTCCTTTATTCCCATTACACTGTTCCCTCACAATCTACTCCATACTCTACCCTCACAAGTGCCTGTATATATAACATATCCTATCTTCAACTCCATAGGAGCACTTACCTCATTGCAAGGAAAGGAGGAGTGCTTACACTTTGCAGCACTTGTAAGATGTCACTAGCATCATTAGGTGACTTCTCACTCTGCTGACATTATTTGACCCTGAAAGTGTTGGTAATTCAGAGCTTAAGTTATACTCTCTTCTGAAAGACGTGAGTACAATTCAGTGCTGAGAGCCTGAATTCTACATATTCTATATGTTCTCCATACTGAATGTCATTTAACTAACCAGCATAGAGAATATTCGACTTCTACTCCCGGGAGTCTGGCGGTTCTATATGCCAAGCAGACCCCTCGTACTTCTGGGCATGCTCCAACTCTCTGCCAGGTCATTCGTCATCCTAACTGGCCATGAGGGTGGTGTCACCACCGGGGGTGGGGCTGGTGCCAGTGCTCGCTCTAACCTGGTATTGCACTCCAGGAGATTTACTTCTGGTATCGCTGGGAGGTGAGATGCCATTTCTGCCAGCGATCATGTTGTTCAGGGACCCCAGGATGTTGTGTCACCTGGTGTCAGCTGTTGCCAGTGGATATGGAAGCCGTGTCTGCCGAGTCAGCTAGATGGTGGGAGGTTGCCTCCACTCCCCTCTCCTCCCCTCCTTTGCCTCTTTGGTTTCAGGGTGGAGACTGGTTGTTACATCAGCGATGTCGGGCGATTTATGAGAGGCAGATTTAAACTCGAAATATGCTCTGTGTTGTACTGATTATTTCAGTTGTGCTTGGGTGGTAGAAGTTAGTTTTTGATATGCTTCTCAGGTGGGTTCTTGCTCTGGTTTCTCATCTTGGCTTATCCCTGTTTTCCTTACTTGGTGTGTTTGATATGGTCACCAGCCACCATGCTACTTGCCAACTACTTATTTCTGCCAAAGTCTCCCCTTTCCAGGACCGGGAGGCAGGAGAAAAACACCATGGTTCTTATAGGTGTGCAATAGCAGGATGGCTAGCACAAAGTGTGACTGGTATACTGCACTTGCTGGTTTGCAGTCCAGTCATTCCAACACTACCCTGCATTACACTGGGGTGGCAAAATACTGCAACTTGGGGGTGTTGGCAGCAGATATTCAGGATACTCTCCAAGCGTGTGATAACAGAGATTCTTTATCAATAAACAGGAACAGATATGATAGGCTTAATGAATTAGGAATAAAACATATCTTATGTGTCTCAGTCTTTGTGTGGCATCTCTGCAGCAGGCTGCTTCTCATACACAAACAGGAAACTGGATACAGTCACATACTTTCCTGTGTGAGCCTCTGGGAGGTTTTATTTTTTGTTCTAACTTTATCTACAACACACAAACCTAGCAAATAAACAATCATACAGTATATACAGGAATGAAGTTCCAACATTGAGACACCTTCGACTGCTGCATTGGGCCGGCTCCACACCACGGTGTGATCAGGTCCAGGGTTGTCCGGTTTGAACCTGACAGCCACGGACCCGATTTTGATACAATGTAGCCCTATGGTGCCGGATAGGACCGGATGGCAGTGATTTGCCATCCGGTTTTGTCCCTGTCCGGCAGCATCAGGTTCCATTTGTTTCTTGCCCCAGACACAAAATTGAAGCTTGCAGCATTTTTGTGTCCGGAGCAAAAAATTAAACCAAACCAGATCCTGCCAGATTCTCCCTAACATGGGAGTCTATGGGGCCTCGGATCGCCCCGGACCCGACAGAGAATCTGTCAGGTTCCTGGACAGCGGGTGCTTAAGATCTGCGCCAGCCTGCGCAGAGCTTCAGTACCTGGAGCTGTCCCCTGCTGAGATTTCAGGACTGCGGCTAGCTCTCTGCAAGCCGCAAGCCTTACATTTCAGCAGGGACAGCTCCTGCAGCTGCGCTCTGCCAATTCCGGCTGCAAACAGAACCGGAGGGCATATTAACCCTCCGGTTCTTTTTGTCCGGAGCTATCAGGCTGTGTCCGGTGCCTTCTGCAAAGCACCGGACACAGGCTGACAGCCGAAAAAATGCGGTGTGAAGCCGGTCTTTGGTGGCTAGATGGTGCCAGTTGCTGGCTACAGCCAGAGCAAATACCCTGCATGCCCCTTTTCCCTAGATATGTTCCTATGTTCATAGTAAATGATGAGAGAGAGGGAAAGAAGCAGCTTATAAGTAAAGTAAGAAACATTTCTGTAAGATATATTGCAAAATCCTAATATTTGCCCATACTGATTTTTGCAAAGTTTGCTTAAATGGCAGTTAACATGTAAGTGTGTCACATTTGTTACGAGGCTTTCTTAACTTGGTCATATACACTAGGCTAAAATCAGCCTAAGGGCCCTTTCACATCAGCGTTTTTTGAAATTTGCGGCAGATGCGGTGAAAAAACGGCATCTGCCGCAATTACCGCATACCGGCTGCACTTGCGGCGCGGTTGCGGTAAACGCCATGCAAAGTATAGGCGTACTTGCGGCCGCGAAAAAAAACCGCGGCTGACCGCGGTTTTTTTCGCGGCCGCACCTGCCGCAAGTGCAGAACCGCACTTGCCGCACCTGCCGCAAGTACGCCTATACTTTGCATGGCGTTTACCGCAACCGCGCCGCAAGTGCAGCCGGTATGCGGTAATTGCGGCAGATGCCGTTTTTTCACCACCGCATCTGCCGCAAATTTCAAAAAACGCTGATGTGAAAGGGCCCTTATCCATTGATTTCCGACAATGGTGAGGTTTAGTATCAATATTCAACACAATGCGGAGGCACAAATGCCAAATGTGGAATGATTCCTTTTCCCAACAAAAAGTAATAGGAGGTGGCTTCAACATCCAATAATAATCAGTTTGCTTTTTTATGGCATCACAAATACATAAACATCAGAAATGATTAGAATCACAGTAAAGCTCTGGGTCTATATTAGGGGCTGACATTTTTCTTTTGTTTCTGTATTTTCAATGCCATAGTAAAGCAAGTCGATCAATACTGGATGCTGAAGCCACCTTTGTCAATTTATTGTTTTTATCTGATCTGGTAAATAATTCATTGGATTACATATTCAGATGACTTTTGTTTTGTCAAATTTATAATAGGAAATGGATTGGGCATGTTGAATGTCGATGAGCGCAATCCATTTTTCCTTTGTTTTCAACATAATGTATGTGTTTGGTGGTTGGATGGAGTGGGGGTTTAGTCTGTAATGTTCAATAGCATTTGATGGACAGCGATTGAAAGTGGATGACCAATTTTATATACCAGGGCTCGAAAGAACTAGACAAATGAATTCACAAATTTAGAAGCGGGACGGGCACTACTACTTTACATACCTCTACGCTGTGTCAGTGCGACCTCTGTTAATAGCCAGGTCAGGACTGCTACAGCTCTGGTGTTGCTTGCCTTGGTAACAGAGTTTGGAACATCACTTTGAATTATAGAAGGAAAAGGCGGCACTCACCGGAGAGTTGCTTAAGTTGCTTTAATTTTCAGTGCATGTTACAGTGGGTGTAGGGAAGGGGAGTGGGAGCGACGGACGGCGGCTTGCCGTTTCACACCTTCCAAGCATTCTAGATCCGTTGAAGTGCTTGGCAGGCGTGAAACGGCAAGCAGTCGTCCGTCGCTCCCACTCCCCTTCCCTACACCCACTGTAACATGCACTGAAAATTAAAGCAACTCTCGGTGAGTGCCACCTTTTCCTTCTATAATTTCAGAACACCGAGAATTCCTTCCATTGTTATAACCTTTGTCAGTGAAACTACTAATTTGAAGTCTGAACAATGTTAAGAACTACTCTATATCATGAATACATTTCACTGCATTACCTGCTGGATATCCAGTGAGCTTTCTCATCCAAAGTCCTATCGCAGAACAATTGTGGTTGAACAGTAATTCCTCAATTTTTGTTCTGCTATACCGGGCATGACAATGCTGATGAAAGTTCTTAGATCTGCCTCAATTGTACAATACATCAGGCTCACAAAAGTCTGAAACTGCTGAAATGAAGAATATTGTTTATGCCAAAGAGTCAGGGGAAACGAGCGTTCCTGAAAATCTTTGATAACACAGGGGCAATTTGGAAGATAGTCACGCATTACTAGTCGTGTATTCAGTTTTAATAATATGACTTCTTGGTGCTGTATGGCCTGGATTACTGCCTGAATTAAATTTCCTTTCCATTCCCCTTATGAATACTTAGGCAAATTAACTTAACACATAAATTTGTGCTTTGTGATGTGGGGAAGGTTGGCAAGTGTCTTGAGTCATATCCCATTTTCAGTTTTACCTGTCTGAATCATATGTTACACAATATCTTTGTCCTATTGCACCAAATGTGGAATTCGGAGTTCCCGAGGCCTAATGTAAAATCTGCCACATATCATGTTCTTTCATAGCCATTGGAGCCTGGGGTTACCACAACCTCTGCATCCAGTATCGAATTAGGGTGGTTTGGTCCCTTCCAGGGGTGGACATACCATTGGTGCAATCTGTGCCGCTGCACAGGGGGCCCAAAAGGTTAGGGGGCCAATTTCCATCCCAAGGCAGGTGGAATTGTGCATTTTGTGGAGCCCTTAGGTTGTAAATGGTCCATATATTGTTCTTGCACAGGGGCCCTTTTCTGTGTCCGCTAGGGGTCCCATTAGTATTGTTCAAATGTTGCATAACCCTCATTCACAAACTTACCTAGGCTTCTGTATGATACTATACTGGGTACTTTGTTAACCCCTTTCATGGCATGAGCCGTACATGTACAGCGCAAGATGACAGACAGTAGGTATCTGGATCAGGGTCACACAGCGATTAACTGTCATATACATCAAGTAATGGCTGTGTGTTATAGCCATGTCCTTCCCATGATTGTTAACCTGTTAAATACCGCTGTCAAGCTCTGACAGCGGCATTAACAGTGTGATGGCATAGGGGTGTGTCATGCTATGCACCCATTAGCTTGCCCATAACATGTTTGTTGGGTGTTGATAACTTGCTATGACATCCAGGGTTCTATTGAAGACCTCAGTGCTTTTCATTATGGAACTTCTTTGAACCCTGTACAGAAAAAGAAGAATCCAGCGCGTCCACTTTTTGGAGGGTTAAGTAGTTTTCCTTTTTATTTAATCCATAATAGCTTCACCATCACAGTGAAAATTTCCACAATCCAAGCATTCAAATAAAATGTCCCAAATAATAACTCATTGATTTATTTACGTGTTTCCGGGGACTACTGCTTACTTAGACTTGAAACCCTACCTGTGGGTGTGCTTCAAAACAGACCTTAATTTTTGCTATATACAGCAATGCCACAGCATCAGATGATTGCAGATTATACTCCCCTCCCTAAGGGAATCAATAAATACAGTGGAAAGTTAATATATATATATATATATATATATATATATATACATATATTGTAAAACATTTAAAAAAAATAAAATAAAAACTTTTATTTCAAATCAACCCCCTTTTCCCCCATTTAAAATAAAGATAATAAAATATACACATACGTGGTATCACTGAGTTCAGAAAAAGCTGACAAATCAAGTTATAAA
Organism: Allobates femoralis; assembly: GCA_033576535.1. NCBI lineage: Eukaryota > Metazoa > Chordata > Amphibia > Anura > Aromobatidae > Allobates > Allobates femoralis. The sequence goes on along the minus strand of JARQOC010000008.1, from coordinate 153,942,039 downwards.
TGAATAAATATTATTATATAGAAATAATGAACTCAAATGATAAAAACTGTAAATGAAAAAAATTAAAAAACAACAAAATGAAATTTTTTTTGGTTGCTGCAATACTGTAAATTATGCAGTAACAAGTGATTAAAATGTATCTGTTCAAAAATGTTATCCATGGAAAAAGTCGTATTTCTCCACAAAGTTTATCCCCTTTACCCCTGGGCAATTTAGCATTTTTCAGTTTACTAATCTAAGTACCGTATATACTCGTGTATAAGCCGACCCGTGTATAAGCCGACCCCCCTACTTTTGCCCCAAAAATCTGGAAAAAACCTATTGACTCGTGTATAAGCCGAGGGTGGACCCCAGCACAGGTATACAGCCCCCAGCAGTGTGGTATACAGCAGCCCCAGAGGTATATACAGCCCCAGTGGTAGTATACAGCAGCCCTAGAGGTATATACAGCCCCAGTGTAGTATACAGCAGCCCCAGAGGTATATACAGCCCCAGTGGTAGTATACAGCAGCCCCACAGGTATATACAGCCCCAGTGGTAGTATACAGCAGCCCCACAGGTATATAGAGCCCCAGTGGTAGTATACAGCAGCCCCACAGGTATATAGAGCCCCAGTGGTAGTATACAGCAGCCCCACAGGTATATACAGCCCCAGTGGTAGTATACAGCAGCCCCACAGGTAAACACAGCCCCAGTGGTAGTATACAGCAGCCCCACAGGTATATAGAGCCCCAGTGGTAGTATACAGCAGCCCCAAGGTATATACAGCCCCAGTGGTAGTATACAGCAGCCCCACAGGTAAACACAGCCCCAGTGGTAGTATACAGCAGCCCCACAGGTAAATATAGCCCCAGTGGTAGTATACAGCAGCCCCACAGGTAAATATAGCCCCAGTGGTAGTATACAGCAGCCCCACAGGTAAATATAGCCCCAGTGGTAGTATACAGCAGCCCCACAGGTAAATATAGCCCCAGTGGTAGTATACAGCAGCCCCACAGGTAAATATAGCCCCAGTGGTAGTATACAGCAGCCCCACAGGTATATACAGCCCCAGTGGTAGTATACAGCAGCCCCACAGGTATATACAGCCCCAGTGGTAGTATACAGCAGCCCCACAGGTATATACAGCCCCAGTGGTAGTATACAGCAGCCCCACAGGTAAATACAGCCCCAGTGGTAGTATACAGCAGCCGCACAGGTAAATATAGCCCCAGTGGTAGCATACAGCAGCCCCACAGGTAAATATAGCCCCAGTGGTAGTATACAGCAGCCCCACAGGTAAATATAGCCCCAGTGGTAGTATACAGCAGCCCCACAGGTATATACAGCCCCAGTGGTAGTATACAGCAGCCCCACAGGTAAATATAGCCCCAGTGGTAGTATACAGCAGCCCCAGTGGTAGTATCCAGCAGCCCCAGGGGCTGTATACAGCAGCAGCCCCAGGGGCTGTATACAGCAGCAGCCCCAGGGGCTGTATACAGCAGCAGCCCCAGGGGCTCTATACAGCAGCAGCCCCAGGGGCTCTATACAGCAGCAGCCCCGGAGGTATACAGGCCCCCCCCATCAAGCTCCACGGACCCCCCCCCCTTGCGCGGCAGCCTGTAAGGGAAAATCATACTTATCAGTGTCCCGCGCTGTCCCGCCGCTTGCCGACACACGATCCCGGGCTTCAATCCGCGACTTCCGGCTTCCGGCGGTCGCGGGCAATGACGTCATTCCCGCGACCACAGGAAGTGCGGAAGACGCAGAATGAAGCCCGGAATCGTGATGTCGGCAGCGGCGGGACAGCGCGGGACACTGATAAGTATGATTTTCCCTTACAGGCTGCCGCGCAAGGGGGGGGGGGTCCGTGGAGCTTCATGGGGGGGGCCTGTATACCTCCGGGGGCTGCTGCTGCACATACATAGTAGTTACCGTATATACTCGCATATAAGCCGAGGGGGGACTTTTCAGCCCAAAATTTGGGCTGAAAAACTCGGCTTATACGCGAGTATATACGGTAATTGATTTTATTTTTTGATAGATCTAGCATTTCTGAGCCTGGAGATATCAAATATGTGTATTTTTTTATTATTTTACTACTTTATTTTGAATGGGGCAAAAGGGGGTGATTTGAACTTTTGTGGGTTTTTTCTTCATATTTTTACAAACTTTATTTTTTATTTTTTTTAATTTTACAGTGCAACATAGGGCTGCAGTACATCTGGACATAGCACAAATGATCACTTTCTGTGGTTAGCAGCGCTTGCCAATTATCCTCAGTTAGTAAACTCTAATAGCTTCTGGGGTCACTGCAGGACCCCAGGCTATCAGGGGACACACAGTGATCCCGCGATCTTATGGCGAGATCTCCGATCTCGGCAGTTCTCGGCACGTGAATAGCAGCGGCATTCAAAGGATTAATACTGCCGATCAGATCACTGATCCGATTGGCAGTGGTAGCCTCAACATCTCGGCTGATGAGATCAGCTGAAATGTGGGGGAAAAGATGTGAGCTCACCGCGGGAACTCACATCAAAGAAAGGCACCCAACCTATGACGTACCTGGTACAACATATGTCAGGAAGAGGTTAAGCTATCAAACAGAAAAATGAAAAGTTTATGGGTCCCTGAAAATGGCGACACAAACCTCAATATTTTTTTTTACAAACAAATGGCCCACCGGAGGATTACTCTGCTTGGCTGTTTGCCAGTCTGTGCCTTTCTGCACCCACTTTTGCTAATGATCCTTCACTGATGACAAATGCTGACATTTTTTTGAACATTGAGAATAGTCCATGTAACAAAGTGACATTTCTTTCTTGTACTTGCTTTCTGGTTTTTACTCCTACACATAAAAGCAGAAAATGACAACAGATGTGTGGTCTGAGCAGATAAATGGATTTACAGACTGCTCGAGAAAGAAAATGTTCCTAATTAAGATAAAAAAAATTATTTTAGACTCAAAAGCTTGAGATATATTATAGATAGGTAAATTTTTTTTTTTTCAACAGTACTACCTCTCTATTGAGAGAAGCAGATTAATATCTAATTGGCATGTGACTACAAGAATGAAAATCACAAATATATAAAGCTAGTAAATGTAGTCCCATCACTGCCTACTTATACTGTTGCAGAGTGGTGTGGGGATGTAGTCATGAGGGAGGGATTGACTCAGGACACCTCGGCATGCTACATGAAAAGTCCTGGCTGGGTGCATGGATTTGTGTAGTGTAGGCCGTACCTTGCTGTAGTTTGCACGTGTGGCGCCCCACTGGTCTGGCGACACAAGTGGGGTACTACACCCAAAGATGAGTGTGTGGTCATCCCTGTTGTAAGTAGAATGCAGAACACTGTGGAAGGATCTGATCCCAAAACACACCCACCAATATAACCGGGGGAGGTCCTAGAGTTAGTTGGAGAGTTGGAGAAAAGTGTGAGAGGAGCAAGGTGGAACACACGGAGAGTCTTCAGGAGTGTCTTCCCCGAGGAAAGACGGAGAACGGGAGCTTACCCGAGAGAGAAAGGGGGCTTCAAAAGAAGGCTATAGAAAGACGTTGCCCAGACAGAAAGGTCCTGACTTGTATACCCGGAGTACACCGGTCTGACAACGCGACCTGGAGTGTTCATCCTCCGACCATACTCGTCGCGGCTCCGAAGACGCTCTCAGGGTGTTTATCCTCTGGGTCGTACTACTGCTTGCGAAGCAGGCACCGAAGAGAGAGAAGGGACAGGAAAAGGGTAGATCCAAGAAGGTACCACCAGAGACTTCAACAGATTCTGCATTCTGCTAAGACTACCCGGCCGGCCGTCCTGCTGGAGTACTGTGAACTGTATCACCATCTTGTTCAGTTTACTCTTACAAATAAAGTACCTGGAAGAGTGAAGTGCCTCTGTGTCTCTGTCCTGCTTCATTGACTTTTCTTAATGGTTTGCATCATGCCGGCATAAGGTAACACTGCCCCAGAGGATTAGCTCTACTTGTAGGGAGCTGCTCCGCCATAGCCGCAATACCACCACCCTCCGGAGAACGGTGGTGGCGCTGGTGTCTAGTCACCAGGCACTACAGGTGGCGTCACGTGATAAAGACTGCAATCCCTTAATTGGAGGCTGTCTCCCCCTCGGGGGCACGGGCCTGGGCAGGCCACCAGTGATATTCCCCACCGAAGCTGAGTCACAACTTTGCATGTGAGATAGCGGACACATAACTTAAGTACAGTTCCAGTTCAAGAGTATAATATCAGATACAGTTCTTGACCCCACTAGGTTGTTCCCGATATCTCTGGGCCTTTGTGGTTTCAGCGCAACTCAACACTATAGTGTGTGATAGTCACCTTCCCTTCCAGCAGGTCCACATCTCTTTTTCTCCTAGAGTAGGGGGTACAGGGGAGTAGGGGATTTGCTATAATGTCAGTGGAGAGCATTCCTCTTGCAGACTATCTGAAGATCTAGAAGAAACATTGTCTCTTACCCTAAGGACTAAGTCCTCCCATTGTGGGCTAGTCCACTTCCAACACTTGACTATTACTTGCCCTACAGTCTGCTGCTAGGTAGAACTCTCTTACCAAACATCATATATATAACTATAAAAGAAGGGGGGGGGACAAGAGGCGCAATAGTGCCCTTATCACTAGACACTAAATCAAAGCAGGTGAGAAAGAAATGGTCACTCACCAATTCCAGTTGTGCCACCCACAACTGGTTAATAGACCTGATAGGACGAGTATCCTGATGGCTGCTGCTGGACTTCCACCGGTCTCCACTTAGGAAGACGAAATCTGAAGCTTTGGGAAAGGAAGGTGTGCCACAGTCCGCGCTGCCAAAATCTTCCGCTTGTAAATAATGCAAGTAGCCGATGTCCAAATCAAACCTCTCTTTTATTTCTCAAACGCGTTTCAACGCCCTCCTGGCGTCTTCCTCAGGGATCCCTGAGGAAGACGCCAGGAGGGCGTTGAAACGCGTTGGAGAAATAAAAGAGAGGTTTGATTTGGACATCGGCTACTTGCATTATTTACAAGCGGAAGATTTTGGCAGCGCGGACTGTGGCACACCTTCCTTTCCCAAAGCTTTATATATAACTATGGTATACATTACATTATGCTTTACATTATACATACCAAAATAGTTTATATTATACATGCAAACATTCTATTCATGATATACATCACCACATTACATCACATTACTATATACCACACTATTTACAAATATCTAAAAAGATAAAAGGCACAATAGAGCGCAATGGCTCTTATCGCTAAAGAAGATTAGCACATCTATGATTGTATATGCTCACCTGAGCCAGTTGTGGAACCCACAACTGGTGTATGTATCTGTACAGCAGCCACTGGATCAACACTCCCACCTGCAGAGTGGAGTATATACAAAAATCCAAAGGATGATGCTTCCACGATCAGCGCTGCTGCCAAGGAAATAAGGACCACACAGGGTCTTGATCCGATGGTGTTTATTCCAACGCATTTTGGGGCTGTCCCAGCTCCTTCATCAGGTGAACCTTTGGTGCTATCCCTGATGAAGGCATCAGGGATAGCACCAAAGGTTCACCTGATGAAGGAGCTGGGACAGCCCCAAAACGCGTTGGAATAAACACCATCGGATCAAGACCCTGTGTGGTCCTTATTTCCTTGGCAGCAGCGCGGATCGTGGAAGCATCATCCTTTGGATTTTTACACTATTTACAAAGACACATGACTCAATTCACATAGCAATACAACACTGCAATTGGTGTTGTCAGGGAAGAACATGTCTGCCAGTCCACCTCCTTACACTGAATACAGGAGAATCATCATGACAGTGTGCACATTGTAATCACAAAATGACTGCAGACTTTTTTTATAGAACCTTTTAAAAGTCAGTTAGAGGTGAATAAATCAGTAGGCGCCAAGATACATGAAAATCATGGATGAAAATCCAACAACATGATGATGAGAATCTGGCCATTTGTTTCACACCAAAAAAATTACAAACTTCTAAATGAGATCTGATGTGAAGAGTTATAAGTTGTTGCATCTGAGCTAGGGAACGTTTTATATACGTCAGGCCTGACAGTTTGGCTGTTGTAGGTGTCAGGGCAGACATTAATCCTTCTCATACCTCTGCACTCGAGCAAGCTCCTTGCACCTCCTGGGGTCTCCAGCTCTCCGTCAGGTCACCCATTGGCTATGAGGGGTGTGGAGTTATTGCCTCTGAAGTGTGGACCTAGTGCAAGTTCTTGCTTCACCTATGTATTGCACTCTTTTGGTATTGTTGGAAAATGGGATGCTGTTGTTCCCAGCGATGATGCTGTTCAAGGGTCCTGGTACACTGGTTCCCCTGCTGTCAGCTGTTGCCAGGAAAAATAAAATGTTTTGTCTCCTGGCTTAGTCATGTTGTGGGACATTCCTTGAACTGTGCTCTCCTTTGCATCTATGGGCTGAGGGTGGAGACTGGGTATTGCCTCAGTGGTGTCAGCTGATCCATGAGAGGGATATTTAAACCCGCCATATCCTCTGTTCAGTGCTGATTATTTTCTGTTGTGCTTGGGTGGAAAAGTTAGAACTTTTTGTATGTTTCTTTTGATTTGCTCTCTTACTCTGCTTTTTCAGTGTTGGCTTTGTCCCTTGCCTCTCCTCATACCTACCTGGGACTTACAATGCTTTTCCTTTTTATACTGGTGTATTTGTTCCGACTGCGGCCTGAGTGCCTAGCCACCCTGCTATTTGTCACCTGGGAAGGGCTCTGACAGGCTCCCCTTCCAGGACCCGAAGGTGTGTGAAGAGTACCCCAGCCCTTTAGGGTGTTAACTAGGGTGACTGCTAGCGCAGTGTGTCTTGCATACTGAGTTTGCTGGTCAGCAGTCTTGTCTTTCGATCACTATCCTAGCATTACAACATGGTGTAAGATATGATTTTACTGTATATACTATGACTCCCAAGAAATGTTCTCATTAAATAATCTGAATTTTTATATCAAAGTTTAATTTCACATAGAAAACAAAACTCTTTCCTTCAGTGACCCATTCCAAAAGAGTAGACATTAAAAATCAACCAATATAACCAAAATAAATGTTTAAGATGTATTTCAAGCTCTAGCCTGACCACGTTGTGATAATTTTGTATGACCATGTGAGTTATTTCCTACTTTCAATACGTGGGTAGTAATGACCCTCGGGAAAAACCTCAGCAAGAGATAAATAGAAGAAACATTCTGGGACCTTTCCTATTAGCTGCATAGATGTGGCACATTATGAACCAGGGTCAGCCTCTTACTTTTAGAGAAACAGTTTGATTTATTTGACACTTGGAAATCTTGGAAGGTTATGAAGCTGTGTGCAATTCAGGTCCGCATGGTAAATTCCAAGCTTGTAATCAAATAATGAAATGGTTTACAAGTTTCTTCATCTGCCGCATTTGTCAAAGTTAAGTAGAGGAGGTCATCAGACATCCATAGACCAAGCTTTTGTTTCTCTCTACTGCATATATTAAATAGGACCCTTCTTCGCCATTTACGTAAAATGATTCTGGACTCATTAAAATATCAAATAAAAGATTTCACTGGTTGGGAAAATGCCATAGACAAAAATTGTGAATACAAAGGGAAACGTCTTTGTTCTCAAAGCAAAATGAGTTTTTTTTCTAATGCTGAATATTTTCTTCATTTGCATTACGCTTATAAAAAAGCAGCAGGACATAGAAGTAAGTAAAATGGAAAAATAGTAAATGCGATATTTGGCTGGGATTAAAATATAGACTTGTAGCATGTATTTCGTCCTCAACAGGAATGATGGTTTCACTTGCTAATTATTTGGACGCAAAACCAACCTTAAAATCCTCCAACAACTTCACTTTTTCCATACAAGACACATACGTAAAGGCCATGTTACTTTTGAAAACATTTTTGATCATGCAATGATTACATGGGCTCCAGTTTGTCTTGATGAGGGGGCATGTTGGAGTGACACACACTTGATTCATTCAAAGGTGTACATGCTTCTAACACTAGAAGTCCCAGAGAGGGGTCATTTAACATTTTTACCTTTGGAACCCAGAGACAGGTCGAATGACCTGAAGGATTTTAGGCCACATTTACACGGTGACCGGTAGAAGGGCCTTTGCCCGAAACGGACCCATTGTCACCTCGGTGCCCCCTCCCTGCACTTTGTATGTTCCCGAAATAAAGATCCCGTTACCCGCTGACCTGGTGAGTGCCGTCTTCCTTGCATTCTGATGATGTATTGTTTCACTATACTGGCACCACCGGTCTTACTAGTGCCTCCCGCCTCACGTGTATCCTCCACTGCCTGAGAAGGATTGATGGTCGTAGTGGTGCCCCTTTTCGTTCCTGTTGAATTTATTTACAAATGAAAGGATGCTAATTGGAGCCATCAGAGTTGTCCTTTGACCCTCTTTCGGGACTTCAGGGGGGAGCTCGAAATTCATGGGACTTCTAGTGCTAAATGGATTTGGTGCATCTTAATAGTGGCATGCACCTCCATGCATCTCGCCACAAATCTTATTCCTGGCAGAGACTACAGTAAAATTTGTGGCACAAGACACACCCTAGCTCATCTTGAATTAGACAAATGGGTATCAACATGCTCCATCCCACTCCCGTTCCATCTCAGCTCTGCTCATTTTGATGGCTTGAACTGAAACTGGCGTGAAAACATCAAAAGTTGCAAAGTTTGTGTGCAACTTCATGCTGCCCAAAAATGTACAGTGAAGGAAATAATTATTTGATCCCTTGCTGATTTTGTAAGTTTTCCCACTGTAAAAGACATGAACAGTCTATAGCTTTAAGGGTAGGTTAATTTTAGCAGTGAGAGATAGAATATCAAAAATAAAATCCAGAAAATCACAGTGTCTAAATTATATAAATGTGTTTGCATTTTGAAGTGAGAAATAAGTATTTGATCACCTACCAACCATTAGGAGGTCTGGCTCCTACAGACCAGTTAAATGCTCATAATCAACTTGTTACCTGCATTACAGACAGCCGTCTTAAATTGTCACATATAAAAGACTCCAGTGAACACATTCAATTAATCAGTCAGACTCTAACCTCTACAACATGGGCAACACCAAAGACCTTTCTAAGGATGTTAGGGGAAAGATCCTAGACCTGCACAAAGCTGGAAATGGCTACAAAAGCATAGGTGAGAAAGAGACAACTGTTGGTGCAATAGTAAGAAAATGGAAGAAATAAACAGTGAGTGTCCATCGACATCAAACTGGGGCTCCATGCAACCTCTCACATCGTGGGGTATCCAAGATCATGAGGAAGGTGAGAGATCAACCTAAAACTACATGGGGGACTTGTTAATGATCTCAAGGCAGCTGGGACCACCATCACTGAGAAAACCATTGGTAACACTTTACACCATAATGGATTAAAATCCTGCAGTCTCCGCAAAGTCCCACTGCTCAAGAAGGCACATGTGCAGGCCCATCTGTTTGCCAGTGAACACCTTGGTGATTCTGAGAGGGATTGGGAGAAGATGCTGTGCTCAGATGAGACAAAAATTTCCTCTTTGATATTAACTCAACTCACCGTCGTTGGAGGAAAATAAAGGCTGCATATGACCTGAAAAACACCATCCCCACAGTCAAGCATGGTGGTGGAAACATTATGTTTTTGATATGTTTCTCTGCTAAGGGCACAGGACTACTTCACAGAATCAATGGGACAATGGATGGAGCAATGTACTGTAACATACTGAGTAACAACCTCCTTCCTTTTGCCAGGACATTAAAAATTGGTTGTGACTAGGTCTTCTAGCATGACAATGACCCAAAACATACAGACAAGGTGACAAAGGAGTGACTCAAAAAGAAGCACATTAAGGTCATGGAGTGGCCTAGCCAGTCTACAAACCTTAATACAATAGAACATTTATGGAGGAAGGTGAAGCTTCAAGTTGCAAAGTGACAGCCATAAACTATTAATGATTTAAAGATGATCTGCAAAGAGGAGCGAACCAAAATTCCTCCTAACATGTGCGCAAACCTCATCATGAACTACAAAAAGAGTCTGACTGCTGTGCTTGCCAACAATGGTTTTGCCACCAAGTATTACATCTTGTTTGCCAGAGGGATCAATACTGACAGTATTTCTCTCTCCAAAATGCAAATACATTTAAATAATTTAGACAATGTGATTTTCTGGATTTTATTTTTGATATTCTATTTCTCATTGTTAAAATTAACCTACCCTTAAAATTATAGACTGTTCACGTCTTTGTCAGGGGGGTTAACATACAAAATCGGCAAGGGATCAAATAATTATTTCCTTCATTGTAACAACTTTTCAAAATGTTTTACACTTTAATGAATCAGGACCAATATTGTGTCTCTTCTGCCTATGACATTATTATTATTATTATTTATTTATATAGCGCCATTGGTTCCATGGCACTTTACACGTGTAAGGGCAGAACAATGACGAGAACATAAATAACGACAATTAAATCATACAGGTACATTAGGGCAGAGATCCCGTCCACAAGGGCTCACAGTCTATAGGGGATGCGTGGGAGACAGTAGGAGGGGGAGAGGTGAGATGGTGCAGCGGATTAGGTCTCAGTGTGGGTTATAGGCTTGAAGGAAGAGGTGGGTCTTCAGGTTTTCCTTGAAGGTTCCCAGGGTAGGGGAGTGTCTGATGTGGTGTGGAAGAGAGTTCCAGGGTATGGCGGATGCACGAGAGATGTCTTGTATGCGGTTGTGGGAGGAGGAGATGCGGGGGGAGAAGAGAAGGAGTTCTTGAGAGGAGCGCAGATTGCGTGAGGGGTGGTATCGGGAGACCAATACCAAGTCGAGAGATGTATGGAGGGGACAGGTTGTGGATGGGCTTGTATGTCAGGGTTAGGGTTTTGAACTGAGATCTCTGGGAAGTAGGGAGCCAGTGGAGGACTTGGCAGAGGGGGGAGACGGGGGAGTAACGGGGCGACAGGTGGATAAGTCGGGCAGCGGAATTGAGGATGGTTCAGAGGGGTGCAAGGGAGAAAGCGGATAGGCCAGTGAACAGGAGGTTGCAGTAGTCGAGGCGGGAGATAATGAGGGAGTGGACAAGCGTTTTGGCAGTGTCATGGTCAAGGAAGGAGCGGATCTGTGAGATGTTTTTAAGCTGGAGGTGGCAGGAGGTGGCAAGGGCCTGATGTGTGGCTTGAAGGAGAGGGCAGAGTCGAGGATTACACCGAGGCATTTGGCGTGGGGGACGGGTGAGAGTGTGGAGTCGTTGACAGTGATGGTTAGGTCGGGTAGGGGGGAAGAGCGACTTATGGGGAAGACGATGAACTCTGTTTTATCCATGTTGATTTTGAGGAAACAAGTAGAGAAGAAGGAGGAGATGGCGGACAGGCAGTGTGGGATTTTGGATAACAGGGAGGTGATGTCAGGGCCGGAGAGGTAGAGCTGGGTGTCGTTGGTGTAGAGGTGGTATTGGAGGCCGTGGAACTCGATGAGTTGGCCTAGGTCGAGGGTGTAGATGGAGAAGAGTAAGGGTCCCAGGACTGAGCCTTGGGGAACTCCAACAGATAGGGGGTAGTGTGAGGAGGAGGTATGGGAGTGGGTGACACTGAAGGTCCGGTCTGTTAGGTACGAGGAGATCCAGGAGAGGGGAAGGTCAGTGATGAAAAAACTCACCATGTATGCCAAAAGCAGAATCAAAATGCACTCTCAGGATGCAGTCAGAGCCCATATGTGAAGCAAGCCCAGCTGCAGGCTGATAAATCACCTCTACCAGCAAGATGTGGGAGGCGATCTGCCATGCATACACTGAGCCCGCTTAGAGCACCATTCACACAGATAAAGTTGATGCAGAGTGTCTGAAAGTGACCCATCCTGCGCCGCTGCTTGAGCGATGGGTCGCACAGTACGATACCTCTGCACCACTAGATGAATGGAGCCCCTAAGGGCCCAACTGCACCCTGGATAGATAAAAAGTGCAAAAAGTCTCTTATATGATGAATAAAAAACTTTTACAAATGGGATTTTAGTTCATGCATTGGCCAAGACATTTAAGCTGATGATCCACGACAAGGAATCCCATGCTCACCAGTCCTATCAAAAACGTGTGCAAAAAACTACTAGAAAAAAGCAGCATCAAAAAACTCACCATGTATGCCAAAAGCAGAATCAAAATGCACTCTCAGGATGCAGTCAGAGCCTATATGTGAAGCAAGCCCAGCTGCAGGCTGATAAATCACCTCTACCAGCAAGATGTGGGAGGCGATCTGCCATGCATACACTGAGCCCGCTTAGAGCACCATTCACACAGATACAGTTGATGCAGAGTGTCTGAAAGTGACCCATCCTGCGCCGCTGCTTGAGCGATGGGTCGCACAGTACGATACCTCTGCACCACTAGATGAATGGCGCCCCTAAGGGCCCAACTGCTCCCAGGATAGATAAAAAGTGCAAAAAGTCTCTTATATGATGAATAAAAAACTTTTACAAATGGGATTTTGGTTCATGCATTGGTCAAGACATTTCACATATGGGCTCTGACTGCATCCTGAGAGTGCATTTTGATTCTGCTTTTGGCATACATGGTGAGTTTTTTGATGCAGCTTTTTTCTAGTAGGTTTTTGCAGAAGGTCAGTGATGCCAAGGGATTCTAGAATTTGAAGCAGGAGAGAGTGGTCGACTGTGTCGAAGGCAGCAGGAGGAGGATCGAGTAATGTCGCTTGCTCTTGGCGGTCAGTAGGTCGTTGGTGACTTTGGTTAGGGCTGTTTCGGTGGAGTGGTGGGCTCAGAAACCGGATTGCAGGTGGTCAAAGAGGGAGCCTGAGGATAGATGGGAGGACAGTTCAGAGTAGACATGTTGCTCAAGCAATTTTGAGGCGAAGGGGGAGGAGAGATATTTCAGCTTATTGGTAGTTTTATTTGAAGAACAATTGACAATCAAGCTGTAGTTTAGCTGTGAAGGGGTTCAATCATTAGTAATTAATATCTGCACGAATTCTGGATGCCTAGAAGAGACTTGGACTGCTCTAGTTTTTTATGTCACTGACAAACACCAAATTAGATCTTCTACATTGGCACTCAGATATTTAACCGCTCCACACTCGCTTAATTATCAAAATGTATATGAATAATATGAGCAGATCCTTCATCATTCCTTTTAATAGCCTATTTATTATGTATTGACTCCTATTAATTTTCAGTTTCCATGTTTCTCTCTTAATTTTACAGTTAATTACTATGGGATAGCTTATGGAAACATTTAATTGCCTTTTAAAATTGAGGAAGTGAAAACTCAAAATTATGTTAGAGGATTGGCGCACAACATACTCGTTAAACCTATTGACCTCGCTTCATCAAGACCAGTGATGAGGAGCGTGTTGGAGTCAAAGAAGTGGCGGGTACTGCCATGTGCACTTTGCCACAAATCCTACTCAAGTTAGGGAATATAGTAATATTTGTGGCATAGAGAACTCATGAATTTGATGAGCAGGGGTTACCACTTCACCAATCCGCCTCAACACCTTTATGGGAGCTGGCAAAAATGGCATGAGAACATAACAAGTTGCAAAACTTTAGTAGTATCGCATTGCCAAAATTTAGCTACTTTTACTACAATTTTGGCATAAAAGCTTTGACGAATTGGGCTTATTGTTAAGCTGCCTATTGATAGTTGTGTAGGGTTACATGTTGACATGGTTGGACTGACACCTAAGATCTTCTCGCTTTTTCCTTTTTTAATATGGCATGGCCTCTCAAACTTTGTTATTATAAGATGATCTCTTGAAAAGGAACACTGTATATCCTTTCATTCACAAACACCGACATTAACTTTAACCAGTTATTTCTATAAAAATATTCTCCTAATGTGGTATAGTCATATATTTTTTATCAATTTATACAAACTAGTTATTCAAAAGTATAAAAAAAATGTATTGATCACAACAACTTTGACAATTGGCACACAGAGTTTTTATGCTATTGTTCCGATATGGTTGCTATTTAACATGTCTGTCTGTGTGCATACCATTTCTAGTTTTATGTCCTGAAGAAGAAGCCTCATGCTTCAAAACGCGTAGACAAATAAAATACTTATTCAGTTATTCTGGTCCCCTCCATTGGCAGCACGGAATTAACCTCTTAACTCATGGTGTACGATCCTTCATTCTGAAGTTGTGCAGTAGCCTTTTTTTGTTTCTGTTCCGTGGTTGTGGATATAAAACTCCAACCAGGAAAGCACTGTAACTTTTACACACTTCCTTACCACCCTGGTAAGATCCTATTGTGCTGACTTTATTCCAGTTATTATTCCTGTAACTAAAAGTAAAGGCAATTTCCACTTCGTACCCCACTTGTACCATCATGTTCAGTCTCATTGCCTCTTGTCAGGTCTACGTTGTTACAGTCACTGTCAGTCACTTCTTACTATGGTGAATAGTAATAGGCTATGTTCACACAGTACTTTCTTGTGCAGCAAAACCTGGTGTTTTCATTGTAAATAACAGGCTTCTTGCCAGGAGAAAACCTGCGTTTTTTTGCTGCGTTTTTCACTTTCTTATTGCTTTCTATGAAAAAGTATTGACATGTTCATTCTTTTCAAAACAGAGCAAAATCTATATAGGTTCCATTTTCTACAAAGAAATAAAACCAAGGTGACATTATACATAGGAGCTCTGTATATGGCATCAATATACAGGTAATACAGTAATCACCAGTAACATTACACACAGGAGCTCTGTATATAATGTCAGTGTACAGATAATATAGTAATCACTTGTGGCATTATACACTGGAGCTTTGTATATGGCATCAGTGTACAGGAAAGACAGTAATCACCAGTAACATTACACGCAGGAGCTCTGTATCTAGTGTCAGTGTACAGATAATACAGTAATCACTTGTAATATTACACACAGGAACTCTGTCTGTATATAGTGTTAGTGTACAGGTAATACAGTAATCATAAGTGATATTATACATAGGAGATCTGTATACAGTGTCAATGTACAGGTTATACAATGATCACCAGTAACATTGCACCCAGGAGTTCTACATATAGTGTTAGTGTAAAAGTAATACAGTAATCAGCAGTGACACTCCACATAGGAGGTATGTATATAATGTCAGTGTACAGGTAATACAGTAATCACCATTGACATTATACACTGGAGCTCTGTATATAGTTTTAGTGTAGTGGTAATATATTAACCACCGGTGGCATATACAGGAGCTCTGTGTATAGTGTTAGTGTACAGGTAATACAGTAATCACCAGTGACATTACAAACATGAGCTCTGTACATAGTGTTAGTGTAAAGGTAATAGAGTAATCACTGGTTACATTATACACAGGAGGTCTGTATATAGTGTTAGTGTACAGGTAATAAGGTAATCAGCAGTGAAACTCCACACAGGAGGTTAATATATAGTGTCAGTGTACAGGTAATACAGTAATCACCAGTGACATTATACACAAAAGCTTTGTATATGGCATCAGTGTACAGGTAATACAGTAATCACCAGTAGTATTACACGAAGGCTCTGTATATAGTGTAGGTGTGCGGATAATACAATAATCACTTGTCACATTATACACAGAAACTCTGTATATAGTATTAGTGTACAGGTAATACAGTAATCGTAAGTGATATTTTACATTGGAGTTCTGTATATAGTGTCAGTGTACAGTTAATACAATGATCACCAGAAACATGGCACACAGGAGTTCTATAAATAGTGTTAGTGTACAGGTAATACAGTAATCAGCAGTGACACTCCACACAGGAGGTATGTATATATAGTCAGTGTACAGGTAATACAGTAATGACCAGTGACATTGTACACAGGAGCTTTGTATATACTGTTAGTGTACAGGTAATACAGTAATCACCGGTGACATACACAGGAGCTCTGTGTATAGTGTTAGTGTATAGATAATACAGTAATCACTGGTGACATTATACACAGGAGCTCTGTATATAGTGTCAGTGAACAGGTAGTACAATAATCCCCAGTAACATTACATACAGGAGCTCTGTATATAGAGTTAGTGTCCAGGTAATAAGGTAATCAGCAGTGACACTCCACACAAGAGGTTAATATATACTGTTAGTGTACAGGTAATACAGTAATCACCAGTGACATTATACATAGAATCTTTGTATATGGCATCAGTGTACAGGTAATACAGTAATCACCATTAACATTATACGCCAGAGCTCTGTATATAGTGTTAGTGTACAGGTAATACAGTAATCAGTAGTGACATAATACACAGGAACTAGGTATATAGTATTACCGTATATACTCGTGTATAAGCCGACCCGTGTATAAGCCGACCCCCCTACTTTTGCCCCCAAAATCTGGGAAAACCTATTGACTCGTGTATAAGCCGAGGGTGGACCCCAGCACAGGTATACAGCCCCCAGCAGTGTGGTATACAGCAGCCTCCCCAGTGGTATATACAGCCCCAGTGGTAGTATCCAGCAGCCCCAGAGGTATATACAGCCCCAGTGGCAGTATCCAGCAGCCCCAGAAGTATATACAGCCCCAGTGGTAGTATCCAGTAGCCCCAGAGGTATATACAGCCCCAGTGGTAGTATACAGTAGCCATAGAGGTATATACAGCCCCAGTGGTAGTATCCAGTAGCCCCAGAGGTATATACAGCCCCAGTGGTAGTATCCAGCAGCCCCAGAGGTATATACAGCCCCAGTGGTAGTATCCAGCAGCCCCACAGGTATATACAGCCCCAGTGGTAGTATCCAGTAGCCCCAGAGGTATATACAGCCCCAGTGGTAGTATACAGTAGCCATAGAGGTATATACAGCCCCAGTGGTAGCATCCAGCAGCCCCAGAAGTATATACAGCAGCCCCAGAGGTATGGCTTATATTGGCAGCCAGCCTACTTACATACACATACCCATACATACACACATATATACACACACACACACACACACACACACATACACATATATACACATACACACACACATACACAGCTTCCTACCTTGTCCCCCGTTCTGCAGTGCTTTCCGGTGTCCTCCGTGCTCCGTTCCCGGTCTGCTGGGCCTTGTGGTTCCTCCTGGTTCCTCATCCTTCGGTTCTATCATGGGGGCTGCCATCTTGGGTCTTCTCTCCGCCCCCGGCCAGTGATGTCAGAGCAGGCCGCGCTGTGATTGGCTAGCACCCGTGATCACATGTCACGGGTGCTAGCCAATCACAGCGCGGCCTGCTCTGACATCACTGGCCGGGGCGGAGAGAAGACCCAAGATGGCAGCCCGCATGATAGAACCGAAAGATGAGGAACCAGGAGGAACCACAAGGCCCAGCAGACCGGGAACGGAGCACGGAGGACACCGGAAAGCACTGCAGAACGGGGGACAAGGTAAGAAATACTGCGCAGCGCCCCCCCGCGCCCCCTCCCACCATAGGATTACCGTATTGACCCGTGTATAAGCCGAGGGGGGGACTTTTCAGCCCATTTTTTGGGCTGAAAAACTCGGCTTATACACGAGTATATACGGTAGTGTACAGGTAATATAGTAATCAAAAGGGACATTATACATAGGAGCTCTGTATATAGTGTCAGTGTACAGGTAATACAATGATCACCAGTAACATTGCACACAGGAGTTCTGTATATAATGTCAGTGTACAGATAATATAGTAATCACTGGTGACATTATTTAGAGGAGATCTGTATATAGTGTCTGTAAAATTAATACAGCAATCGCCGGTGACACTAATCACAGAGGCTCTGAATACAGTATACAGTGCACAGGTGATACTATGATCACAATGACATTATTTACAGAAGCTCTGTATGTAGTGTTAGTGTACAGGTAATACAGTAATCACCAGTGACATTACCCACAGGAGCTCTCTATAAAGTGTCAGTGTACAATTAATACAATAATCACAAGTGGCATTATACACAGAGGCTCTGAAAATAGTATACAGTGTACAGGTAATACTGTGATCACTAGTGACATTTTAAACAGGAGCTCTATATATAGTGTCAGTGTACAAGTAATACAGTAATCACCGATGACATTACACACAGGAGTCCTTTATATAGTATACAGTTTACAGGTAATACAGTGATCACCAATAGTATTACACACAGGAACTCTGCATGTAGTGTCAATGTACAGTTAATACAGTAATCAAAGGTGACATTATACACAAGAGGCTCTAAATATAGTGTCTATTGTACAGGTAATATAGTGATCTACAGTGACATTATACATAGGAGCTCTATATATTGTGCCAGTGTACAGGTAATATAGTGATCAGAAGTGCAGCTCACTTACTGTTCATTGCTCCTTTGTCTGAAGGCAGGGAGAAAGAAGCCAGTGGTGATTCAATGCAGGGCTCCTGTTATGTCACAAGGTCACATTAGTCCCAAGCCATAGTTACCGACAGCACTGGGATGGCATGTGAAATGAGTACAAGGTCTATTATTTTAATGAGAGAAATCAAGTGGATTCTGAAGGGGTTGCCTTGTAGTGAACATGGACAACCCCTTTAACTTGTGGTTTCATCAGGAGTGATAATTGTAGTTATCAGTTAGATGATACAGGGTTCGAAAGATCATATAGTGGTCTACTAGATGCACATTCAACATGCTCCACAGATCAGAGCACCAAGATGATTTCCCCTGAAGAAGAAAACAAATCTATACAAGTAAAAGCAAGAGAACAAAGACAGTGGCACTCACCAAGCTGATCTTCATAATTTATTGCAGTTTCCAAAAGGACATTCCAGAGGAGCAGATAATTGGGGAGGGAGGTGCGGGAGCGAGGACGACGGCAACCGTTTGCGGCTCAGTGGCCGCTTCTACGGGTCTTGACGGGTTGGCGTCGTCCTCGCTCCCGCACCTCCCTCCCCAATTATCCGCTCCTCTGGAAACTGCAATAAATTATGAAGATCAGCTTGGTGAGTGCCACTGTCTTTGTTCTCTTGCTTTTGTATGTGCACTCACGCTAAGTGAGCACCTCCATTGGTTGAAGACCTTCAGTCAGTAAGGATTATGTGAATCTACACCAGTTGTTACACACGGGTAGTGCCCAGTTTTTCTAATCCTATATTGAGACAAATCTATACAAGTATCACCATAATTCCGCTGACCTGGAGAATCAAAGTCATTTTTACCACAGTGTGTGTACAACATAAAAGCAAAGCACAAAAAAACTTGTCAAAATTGTGTTTTTTCACAATTCAACGTACCTGTATTTTTTTTCCTTGTTATCAAATGATGGTATGATGGTTAAAACAAATAGTGTCATAAAAAACTACAACTTGCCTTGCAAAAAAATAAGCCCTTTTACTGGTTTGTAGATGGAAAAATAATAAAGTGAAAAGTTGTTAGAAGAAAAGGAGAAAACATTCTAAAGTGCAAAAATGCTTCGTTTTGTCACTTGTTTATTAGAAAATGGATTTGGGTATATAATAAAGCCCCCCACCTCAACCCACCTCAACGCACCTCAACCCACCTCAACCCACCTCAACGCACCTCAACGCAACTCAACGTCGGTGTGTTGTGGCAAAAGTTATTTCTGATTGATTTGTGGAAATACAACTCTCTCATACCACAAAGATGTTTCAACCTTGTCTTTAAGAAGAGACAGTTGAGTCTTGTTTCTCTTGTGAAAAATTAATTAAAACCACAATTAGCGCAAACAGTAATGGACCTCATTACACCACATACGTAGCGCTATAATACTATAACTCGAAATTCTCTGTGATGACCAGCAGGAAGACAATCTGAAAAAAAGAACAGGTGTCTCACAGAGACAATTTTTTTCACTTTTAAGTTGAAAAATTGTCTAAGACATTCATTTTGGTGACATGTCCTACTGCGGTGATTGGCGGCTTCGGCCCTATTATTGCCAGCTACTGCTACTTTCAACTTTAATGAGTAACCTCCTGTGGAAAGAAGGCAGTGTAATGTGAGCTTCGGATATCAAGCTGCAGTGGATCAATGTCAATTCTCACACATTGTAAACGGAAAGACAAAATTAAATCATGACAACCTAGTTGGATAAAATAAATATAAAAAGGTATTTCCTTCTGGATGATATAGCAAGGGTTAATTAATTTATTTTGCATGAAAAATAGTAATTACATTGCCAATAATTTTTTTCCTACTTGAGAGGTAATAGTTGGCACCATGGACACAATATAAAGCGTCCTAACAGTACAGGCTGGGCAAATGGAGAGAGTAAGAGGAGACCCATCCTTTTATCGATGATGGCCTTAACTATGCAGTATGTAGCACCAATGATGATTGGTCCTTCATAAATCAGCAAACCTTTTGAAATTTAAACTCATCGATTAAAAAATTTTCAACCAAAATTTGATAATCTGTTAATTGAAATCACTCCATCTGCCTTGAAAAATGCATGTAAGGATGCTTTCACTTCAGTGTTTCTTAGCATTCGTGGCAGATCCGGCAGTTTTACCTGATCTGCCAGAGCCGAACACTTGCGGCAAGACTGCGTTCAACCTAATGCATTCCCTATGTGACTTACGTATCTGGCACTTGCTGCAACGATAAACAAATGCTTCAGCAGCATTTTTTTTGCCTTACGCAAGTGCCAGAAGTGTAAAACCGCAAGTGTCGCATATGTACGCAAGTCCTATAGGGAATGAATTGGACTGAAGGCAGGCTTGATGCAAGTAAGCTGTTGCACGACAGATGTGGCAAAACTGCCGATCTGCTGCTATTGTCAAAATTCACTGATGTGATTGTACCCTATGACTGGATTCACACTACCATTTTTTTTAAATCAGGCAAGATAAAGTTTTTCAGCAAAAAACTGATCCTTTCAGGATCCAGTTTTTTGCTCATTCACTTTAATTGTGTCAGGTTGCATCTTGTTGCTTCCGGTTGCTACCTGACACCTTTGAAGTGAATGGGCAAAAAACTGGATTCTGAAAGGATCAGGTTTTTGCTGAAAAACTTTAACTTGCTTGATTTTTGAAAAAAAAAAAACAGTAGAGTGAAGCCAACTTATCATCATGAGCTCCCCTACTTTTTTATATGCCACATATGCCACAGCACTGTGTTTACAGTTTCCTTGGCTACAGTCCGCAGTGAGGTCTCGTGACCTTAGCTGTATTCCCGCGCTTGCACGGTTACCGCACTTCCGTTACTGCTCCCTGCGCCTGCGCCATGCACCATTGTAAAGGCGCAGGGAGCAGTAAAGGAAGTGCGGTAACCGCACAAGCGCGGGAATACAGCTAAGGTCGCGAGACCTCACTGCGGACTGTAGCCAAGGAAACTGTAAACATAGACCTGGCACAGACGTAGTGTAACTTCCGGAAAGCCAGGCCATCACACGAGGCAGGGAGAGTGGGTGGAATAACAAAACACTGTGAGTACATTAACTGCTTGAAAGCAGTAATTATGCTAATTTATACAAACAGGTGTGCTAAAGTTCCTTTGTAAAGTACTTTTAAGATATAAATAAATATGAGAAGATATTAAAGATACAAACAAATACGATCACAGTTTTAGTAAAAAATGTCACAGTTTTATG
Source organism: Allobates femoralis (assembly GCA_033576535.1). Taxonomy (NCBI): domain Eukaryota; kingdom Metazoa; phylum Chordata; class Amphibia; order Anura; family Aromobatidae; genus Allobates; species Allobates femoralis. Next base: position 153,920,558 of record JARQOC010000008.1, on the reverse strand, counting down.
TATATTTACACAATTATATGATAAGCACAATTTTATTGTAATGAGGTAGACTGCATAAAAGGCTGAACTACAGAGCATGTGATTGCTTTACAAAGGCGTGTGTGCCCGATAGTGGCCATTTCCTGTCCACTGATGCCTGAATAAAGACTGCTGAGATTACACCAGAGAGGAGTGCTGCAGTGAAATTCTTTGGACCGTATGTATTGAAAGGCTGTGAAGGAAGCCAAACTGTCCTGCACCCGGAAGGCGTTACTGCTCAAAAGGTTTCTTTATTTATCTCATTTAACTTAGCCATAAAGAATCTGTTGGATGTCCAATCAGGTCCACACCGATGACCACATTAAGCGAGCATTGGAAGCCTGTGAATAGACAAGTGGCAGAGGATTATATGAGAAATATTTTCAAAGATTCTTATACAATTAATAAGGGAAAGCAGCAAAGCAGTTGGGGTTCACAGCTCAGCCTAAAATAATTGTTAATGAGGTAATTAGGAAAGCTCGTTGACAAGATGGACAGACTAATGAAAAGTAGGGATATTCTGTCAAAAAATGATGTGTTTGTCTTTCCTGAAAGCTGTTTAAGGGTTGAGGCACATTAGCGTATGCATAAACAGAGCACGTTTGATACATGACAGTTATGTGAGTGCTTTTTGTATGGTCATGCAAGTGTGGTGCGAGTGTATTCGATTGTGGTGCGAGTGTGATCCCATTGTGATCCGATTGTGGTGCGAGTGTAATGCGATTTTGAATTCCAGTGCAATCAGCCAGCAAGCTAGGGTCAAACGCTGCGTCTGCCCTGAGCCTGCTGGATCCATTTAAAACTTAGAATCTGGCAAGCTTAGCGCAAGTCTTACCAGCATGTAACGCTATGCGCCACCTGCCTATGGATTGCTATGTTGCTATGGCAACCCGATGCTTACCGCATCCGCTGGCTCCACAGCGAATTCCAGGATATGCATTATTGCAGAGGGCACAGGAAAATGCTGCAGACCGTGTTTCCTGTGCACTCTGCAAAAGCGCATATCCGTGGATTGGCTGTGGAGTCAGCGGGTGCGTAAGCATCGGGTTGCCATAGCAATCCATAGGCAGGTGGCACATAGCGTTACATGCTGGTAACGCTGTGCGCTAAGCTTGCCGGATTCTAAGTTTTAAAAAGATCCAGCTCAGGGCAGACGCAGGTCTGATCCTAGCCTAATGCATTTTTCTTTCAAGGATTTTAAGGGGTGGCTAAATTCTTTTCATTTGCATCAGGTGAAATCTGTATAGCCCAATATGTTTGCATACTTCTTGCATGCCACCCGCGTCATGTGTTTGTGCCTTGGGGGGTTTTTTTGCGCACCCATAGACATGCATTGGCCACTCGCATGTGAAATAAGAGTTTAGCGGAGGTAATACTTATTAATCTGACCTGACTGTTTAACATTGGTCTGAGTGCAAGTGCGAGTTTTTCTTCTCGCGCGAGTTTGACACAAGTGTGCTTCACCCTAAAATACATTCTACAGCCAAAGTGTGGATTATTTTTGACACCTCTGTATAATGATTTCATAAAGCAGACACTTTCAGAAAGAATACCTAAGTATCTTGAGACGATTAAATAGAATCCAGCATTGTTTTAATGTTCCGGGTGAGATTTTTCAAATAAAAGTAAAGTCTTTATTAACCCATTAAAAGATCCACATATGGTGCGACTGACAGCAGAGTGACAGTAGACAGTAATTATAGGCTACGCGTTTCGGGGTCGCCACCTTCCTCATGGTCTATACTGGTCTTTTTCTTACAGTACCTTTGGTTGTAATTTTCTACGCTTGGCTCAGTTGATAATGTAATTGCACTGTTTTTTGTGGAAAACCTGAAGAAATGCAATGCTTTCTGACAGCAGGAGGTGGTTAATTAGAGCTATCAGCATGAAATTAATCAAAAAAAGGAAAGGCCCCTGTTCCTAGCATGAATTTATATTTGTAAAAGTTCAGTAACAGCAGGTGGACCAGTCTAGTGTAACAGGGCTGTTTCTGCTTACTCTGCCGAGAGAAAATTGCTTTTGCTTTTTTTTGCGGAGTATCGGACCACGTTGTATTATTGTGCAATGTTCATCTATTTAACCAAACATAAATGAGCTACAGTATGATATCCCATTACATCCAAAGCAGCATGTGCTCCTGTTTAGATGAGCTAACCTTTGCATTTGTCTATACTGACACAAAGTTTTACAAGTTTTACTGCAGTTTCAGAAAGTTGATTCCAGCTCACCTAGTTGCTCTATGCTCCTTACCTGGGGTTTGGACACCGGCCTCACTCTTGCTTTTCATCAAGGATAATAGAAAAAATTGGAATCCATCTCAACAGGACTGGATTTTCCTTTTCTTTTTGTTATTCAATAAAAATTGTGCATACAAAAGAAAAATTGACATGGTCGACATGACCCAGTCGATACGTTTCAACTGCACTAAGCAGTCTTACTCATGACTCTTGACTTACCGTACTTGTTTTTACTCATGACATTCACACACCACGTTTTTTTTACGGCCGCATTTCTCCCCCAAAAGCGCAGGAGGGAAATGATGTCACATGGGAGGAGGAAGATCCTGTGTTCCTCCCCCGGTGTGACATGTCGGGGTGGGGTTTTGCTTTTCCAGTGTATCTGCCGTACATACACTGGTTAAGCAAAGTAAGTGTGAAAACATGTATTAAAAATAAAAAATTAATACTTACCTCTCTGCCAAATGAAGAAAAGACATCAATTGGTGCCTGCCCGGACCTTAAATGATGATTGGCTGGTAGTGATCATGTGATATGCACATCACATATCACATGATCGCTACCGGCCAATCACCATTTAAATTACATTTTAAGGTCCTGGCAGTGGTGATCGGACGTCTCCTCGAGTCCTGGACAGCCGGAAGATAGGTAAGTATTTTTTTTTTGTATTTTTCATACATGTTACATATATTTTTGCTTTCCCATTGTATATAGATACACTGGGAAAGCAAAACTCCTGGCCCGACATGTCACACAAGGAGAGGAACACAGGATTCTTTTTCCCCCCATGTGACATCACTTCCTGCTTTTCCTCCTGCGCCCACGTTATAGGCGCTAGAATTGCGCATTGTCTGAATGGCGATGCGTAATGCCAGCATTTATAATGGGGCCTATGGAGGAAAGCGCCGTTAAAAAGCGCCAACAATTAACATGTTGATTCTTTTTACGCGCACGTTTTCGGCCCCAAAAGCACAGCTGAAAAAAGTGCAGCGTATGAACGGCAAAAGTGAATTTCCATTCACTTTGCCGGAAACACGCCAAAAAAACACACCGTGTGAACGTAGCCTTAGAGAGTAAAAAATACCTTCATGTTAAATGACACTAGATAAACCACCCAGAGCCTTCAATTGTAAGAGGTTAAAACACCCATAAGGCAGAAATATGAATGGCTCTCTGAGACAAATTTAACTTTATCTACTGTATAAAAGCAAAATAAATATATTGTTTCTTGTGAGTGACTTGACTACAGAATAGGCGATTTTGCAGCTTGGAAGCATGGAACGAAAAGGAGAAAATAGCTTGACAAATCTCATATTATAGAATACAACGTACCGTGCATGGCTCCTTGCTGATTGAAAAGCTTGAAATGTTCGACATACATAGAGAAATAACATTTATTTAACGAGTGAATACACAAAGGACTTGAGTTTACTGACCTTATGATTTTTTGCCGGAGACTAGAGGCCACCACAGGGCAGATTAATGTAAAATATCACATTTTCCAAGCAGTATTCTACAATATATCATGGTTTTCTAGATAAATGTGGCAAGTAAGGCTAGGGTCAGATTTGCGCCATGCATCCACTAAAAGCATGCGTTATTTTCATGTGCACATGTGTAAAAATGCATCCATTAACTCACCCATAAACTCCAATGCAAAAAACGCATTGCTAAAGTGCAATGCATTTGGCGCTATGCGTTTTTTGTAGTGCACATAAAAACATGGGCTGCAGTGTTTTTTGGCCTGTATGGAAAACAGAATGCTTTTTTTTAACATGGGAGTCTATGGGAAACGCATGCGTTAATGCATGATACATGTATGTGTGGCACCCCACGTAGTCAGGCGTCACAGAGGGGTATTGCACCTGTAAAAGAGGTATAAGTCCCCAGCTGCAAGAGGACCCTAGGTTGGAGGGTGGAACCTATTCTGCACTCCCACATTAGCTGAGCGGTGGGAGGTTACCCAGAGGGGATATATTCACCTCTAGGGGGATAAAGGAGGTCTTTCAGAAGAATGGCCAGCTAGGAGAAAGAATAGTCTTACTCTCTAGGAGCGTGAGAGGGAGAGCGTCAGAACAATTGTAGCAGGAGGAGAGTTGGAAAGAGTGTGGAACAAGGCGGAAGGGTTACCCGGACGGTTTCAAGCCAATCCGGAGGAAAGGAAAAGGGGACTTGAGGAGATCCTGAAAGAGGGCGCCCGATGCGAGAAGTCCAGGCCCTAGAGAGAAAGGGAGATCCCCAGAGTGGAGTGACCATACTCCAGGGGAATCTCCAGTCCACCATGGGAACGCTGCGGCCAAAGTCCATCTTTGCAGTCGGCAACCGGCTGCTGTGGTCCGAATATTGCCACAGCACCCTGCCAGATGGAGTGGTCTGCCTGCTTCCTCACCATGAGGGAGAGGACCCCCAATACTACCTACACGGAGCCATTGGGTATAGGCCCATCCTAGGCGGGGAAGAGAGCACAAGGGTTTGTCAACTAAGATCCACCACAGGTTCCACCATACCACCTGGGATCCACTTGCAGCCACCCATAGAGCTACCTGTTATTTTAACATCTTATGCTGAAATGTGAACTTTGTATGATGCTGCTACAAGTTGACAGTAAAGTATCTGGGAGAAAGTGACTTTGCCTGTGTGTGTTGTCCTATATCAACTTGTTCCCTTTCAGGAACGCTGCCCCGGAGGACCAGCTTCACCTGTAGGGAGCTTTGCCATCTCAGCCGCACTACTATCTACCTCCGGCGGACTGTGGCGGCGCTGGTGACCCATCACCAGGTACTACAGGTGGTGTCACATGACGAACTCTTATCCCCTGTAAATACACCCTTTTTGAAGTGTCACCCAGGCCACAGGATCAGTTGCTGCCATCCGTGACATGCCTAGAACAACCACCGAGTCTGGTACCCGAGTAGCTCAGGGCCTGGGGCTCAGCATATCTACCATGTGTTAACGCATGCATCAAAAAGCAAACACATGTTATGTGAATGCAAAATGAAAATAGCATACTTTAACGCATCCATCAAACGGATGCAACCTCCAAAATGTGACCCTAGCCTAACTCTTGCAGGTAAGAAATAAACTTCATAAGTTCGCGATCAAATATTTTAATAGCCTTCCCATATCAGAACCCATTCTTGGGATGAGCAGTCAATATTTGATTGCTTGGGATTTGACTTTGAGGCTCCACCAATTGGTTGTTTGCCAAGCTTAGTTGCTAATTTTTAATTTTCTCAAGTCAATTTATAAATATTGATTTAATATGAATTCCATATATGGCATCTCAACATTATACCTCTGGTGATAAATATCACCACTCAGGGTTTTTTTTTTGCATAATCAGCATAAAATGTTATCAAAAATAGGAGAACAACATGAAGTAATTTGCAATAAAAATCCAAATTTATTCAGTGAACATCCAAATAGTGACAAGAAAACACACATTAAGATGAAAACCGTTGGTATAGTGCTGTTACATCATCATCTTTTAACACATGTCGGGGTCACATTGGCAAGGATAGTATAATTGTATACATGCAGTATGTTACAGTTAGACCAGTGCATCATAACAGAACAGGCCAGAGTCCAGGATTACATATATACATGAGAGAGCCAAAACATCAGGGTAAAGGCCGCTTCACACGCTAGGATATAGGTGAATGAGATCGTTAGCTATGTCACGTGACCGCGATTCTTCCGACATCGTTAGTGCGTTGTTACACGCAAGGATATCGTTAATGATCTTAAATTTGGCAACGCTCCAGCTACGTGGAGAACAACGAGTGAACGATGTTACAAAGCGGCAGGAATAGGAGAATTGTGAACGACATCATTCAGAAAGGTGTCACACTAAACGATGTTGCGGCTTCCCAGAACGTTAATTGGACGACGAACGATAGATTTGAGGGCCGGATCTCAAATTTTGGATGAACGTTCCAACGATTTTTCCTTCCTACATCGTGAGGTAACAAGGCCCAATTATCTAAATTAAAAAAAAACATTACCTAACCCCTTATATAATAAGAAATAATTACACACTAACAACAGAGCATTGTGTGGAAAAAATTAGGTACTTTATTAAGGTTTTAAAATTTATTAATAAATTAATTTTATTCCATAAAAATTCACAGAACCTTAAGCTTCAAATAGCTCCAGAATTCAACCATAAATGAATAAATAACTATAATAAAATATCCACCATAACCATTTCAATGTCAAAAAGGTCCCACCCATACTTACTGGGTAACCGTCCCAACAGGACCTAGACTAGATATCGGACAGGTGCACTTCATCAGATCTATAGAGACCGTGCACAAAACACTCTAATTCACGATGCTGAAAAGAAAAACCTTGTATTGAAGGTAAAAACTTGGCCATATCCCTATTCACTTTCTTTTTGATATTTTCTAGGAAGAAATGACCGCCCGAGCACCACGAAAGGCGGGATATGACCTCAGAAAACACCAAAATAACACCCGGAACTTGTTGAGAAATCCAGAAAAGATCTTTTCTCATATTCCACAACAAGTCTACCGTCCTAAATTTCCAATGTCATTGCCAGCAGCATGCACAACAATGACATCCGGGGTGGGAAATTTTTTCAATAAACTTACCACCAAGTCACATAGCATGCCCCACCGAAGGCCCCTTACCCCATACCAAAAAACTTGAACATCTTCAACCGAAAAAGACAAATTTTCGGAATATCATCGTTGTGATGCTCTTTTCCGAGCCCAAAATGCAAAAGAATGGCCGAGGATCCAAACTATTCTAGGTCCTAAAATAAAAGAAAGAGCAAAACAAGTTAACATAAATCAGTATTGAAAATTAAACCTAGACGAATATAGGCTTTATAAGTATCAGATTTCCACCTGCCCAGACGCTTAATATCAGCCGCCAGCATACCGTGCTGCGCGGCTACTGTGGCTGCTCCAATTCTGAATGATTGAGATGTTACCTTTAAATCAGTTACCTGCAAAACATCCAAGCACTTGCGTAAGACTGCTCTAAACTGAAAAATCGTAGCCGGGGTGCCACTCTTATGCAGAAAAAGAAGGCCGGATGAATTCCCACGAACCTGAAGCCATCTGGACATATTGTCTACAGGGCAAATAAAGTCACATGCAACCCTTTCTAAGAAAATGGAAGTACCGCCACCAAGCTGGTCAGTTTTTGATTTGCACAAGAATATGGTCATGCCGTACCTAGAAAAAGTCACATCTGACAGCAATAGACCAGAGATTGACCGTTTGCTAGCAGACAGGACCTCACCAACACGAAATGCTGCAAAGAAAATCAAAGTAAAAATGGCACGGAACATGCATGTCAAAACAAATTTGCCCAAGGATGGACCATAATTTAACCAGAAATTCTATGGTTATCGGCATCTGTCATCTTTTTTAAAGAAACATTTTTTGTATCCTTTCAAAAATTGCTTCACAGGAAACAACATAGAAAACGGAACATCGCCATGCAGTTTCAAAATGAACGACACCCCGGCTATCGACTTAGCAACAGAGGAGTACGACATGCCATCCCTGGATAACGATTCTAGGAAAGGCAACGCCGCTCGAGAAGAATCAGTTTACAGTCATATGAAAAAGTTTGGGCACCCCTCTTAATCTTACTCTTTTTTTTTGTTTAAAATTTTTTTTTTTGCAACAGCTATTTCAGTGTGATATCTATTATATAAGTGCGAATGGGTTTTTGCCCCTTCTGAGTCCGCTCTGCGCTGCGAGTCAGCGTGGTCATGTGGATACCCCGAAGCATTGGCCACGCAGCGGCCATTGCGAGCAGCTCTAAGGCGACTCGCTATGCCCGCGCAGCGGGCATGGCGGTCGCCTTAGCAGCGCGAAGCATTGGCCGCGAAGCGGCCATTGCGAGTCAGATACTCGCTCTTCTAGAATCCCGATGCATGTGCATCGGGCACCCAGCTAGTATGTAATAACTGATGGACACAGTAATATTTCTGGATTGAAATGAGGTTTATTGCACTAACCAAAAATGTGAAATATGCATTATTTCAAAATTTGACAGGTGCCAAAGAATGGGCACCCTTCTGATTTTCATGATTTGAATACTCCTAACTACTTTTTACTGACTTACTGAGGCACTAAATTGGTTTGGTAACCTTATTGAGCTTTGTACTTCATAGCCCGGTGTATCAAATCATAGAAAAGCTATTTCAGGTGTCCACTTGCAAGTTTTTTCTCCTAGTTGCATCTTCTCTGAGGAGCGGCATCATGGGCTCCTCAAAACAGCTCTCAAATGATCTGAAAAAACAGATTGTTCAACATAGTTGTTCAGGGGAAGGCTACAGAAAGTTGTTTCAGAGATTTAACCTGTCAGTTGACACTGTGAGGAACATAGTAAGGAAATGGAAGACCACAGGTACAGTTCTTGTAAAGACCAGAAGTGGCAGGCCAGCAAAAATATCAGAAAGGCAGAGAAGAAGAATGGTGAGAACAGTCAAGAACAATCCACAGACCACCTCCAAAGACCTGCAGCATCATCTTGCTGCAGATGGTGTCACTGTGCATCGGTCAACAATACAGCGCACACTGCACAAGGAGAAGCTGTATGGGAGAGTGATGCAAAAGAAGCAATTTCTGCATGCACGCCACAAACAGAGTCACCTGAGGTATGCAAAAGCACATTTGGACAAGCCAGTTTTATTTTCGAAGAAGGTCCTGTGGACTGATGAAACAAAGATTGAGTTGTTTGGTCATACAACAAGGCGTTATGCATGGCGCCACAAAAACACAGCATTCCAAGAAAAACACTTGCTACTCAGTGTCAAATTTGGGGGAGGGTCCATCATGCTTTGGGATGTGTGGCCAATAACGGCACTGGGAATCTTGTTAAAGTTGAGGGTCACATGGATTCCACTCAGTATCAGCAGATTCTTGAGAATAATGTTCAAGAATCAGTGTCAAAGTTGAAGTTACGCCGGGGATGGATCTTTCAGCAAGACAATGATCCAAAACACCGCTCCAAATCTACTCAGGCATTCATGCAGAGGAACAATTACAATGTTCTGGAATGGCCATCCCAGTCCCCAGACCTGAATATCATTGAACATATGTGGGATGTTTTGAAGTCTGATGTTTGGCCACCGGGAGATCAGCTACAGCTGCCGCTGCTCTGTGTCGGCGTGGGAGATTTGAAGATACAGCTGATCTGACAGCTATTTAAATCTCCCGCATTGACACCGAATCAGTGATGTCGGTGGGAGATTTGAAGCAGCGATCAGCTGTTTCTTATCTCCTGCACCGATACCACCCTATTCGGTGTCAGTGCGGGAGATTTAAACAGCTGTCAAATCAGCTGTATCTTCAAATCTCCTACACCGAAACCGGCGGGAGATCAGCTGTGGCCGAGGGAAGAGATCTCTGCCGCTGATCTCCTCCTCCTGGCCGCCCCCGAGACAGCTGATTGGCTGGCTGGGGTGCATACTAATGTGAACACATATGGAGATTCTCCACTGCGTTCACATTAATATGGCTGCATTTGCACTGCGTTTGCATCTGCGTTCCTTAAGCATGCAGACACAAACGTAAGTGTGAAGCCAGCCTTACTGTGTAAAATGGTGCAAGCTGTATTATTCTATGTGGCATCTGAGAGTAGCTCTTGTGATTGGTTCAAGGTCTGATCACAACAGTTTTATCCTCTAAATGCTTCTGTCAATTGTGAAAACTCAATGTCAGAGTTTAGGAGCAGTTAATGGTCACTTCTGACACCATTGCCCATTTCCCCTTGTAATCTGAGCAGGGTGCTGCCGAAGGCCTGCGTAGCGCTAATGTGTGTTCTATGACAACAGGCCTAGACTGGCCCATAGCAGGACAGGAGGATCCTCTGGTGGGCACACTTTCAGTATTATGTCACTTACCCGAAAACATGATCAGTAGTTGGCTCAATACACTTATGTCACTTTGTACAAAGGAATCCTCTCATCATTCATTTTACAAACTACCAAGTATATTATTATGTAGAAGCATAGGAAAATGTGTGAATGTAATCTTTTCAAGTAGTTGGTCAGTTGCCCTAGAGTCAATGTTACTGGTGGACCTCCGCCGCCCAGCCCAACACTGTATGACAGTCATGATGCATTAGCCTTATGTGTGCAAATACCCCAATAATACTTATCAAAGTTACGTCACAAAAACAAATCCAAAAAAATAATGTCAACATTTCAATTTTTTTCCATTTCTTCCAATTCTCTGTTGCATTACCAAAAGAGTTACAGAATGTTGTATTTTAATGGACACTCTTCAGCCATCAATATCTGACCAAGTTATTGTCCCGCTTTACCGGGTGATTTGAGCGCATGGCGCAACACAAGTGTAAACTGTTGATGATAAAGGGAAGGCAGGCCCTAATGGTAGGGATCAGGTGATGGGACACCTCCTGCCATAATCTTGTGTCTTACCCTGAGCTCCCCTAACTTCCTATGTGGGTCTTTCTGGCAGCTACCATAATGTGCCTACTCCCTGGCTGTCAGCTCTACTAGGCTTGTTTAGTGCCAAGGCCAGTGGGTAAACTAGATGTCACCTCTGATGTAATTGAAACACAGGGACAGGTGAACGGCCAGGGGACTAGATAGAAAGGACACAACACCAACTACTGGGTATCTGCTGCCAAACTTCACAGGCAGCAGAAGTGCAGCACCAGGTCAGCAGGTCTCCAGCAGGGGCAACACCTTGCTTCCTCACCCACTGATAGTCAGTAATGGATGGAAACCCAATTCTATGACCGACAACAGGTTTTGGGCCATGTGACTACTTAAAGGGAGATGGGTTTGGTCACAAACTGCTGAAGCAGGCCTAGAACTACCAGCAGGAAAAACTGACATTAGCCTATGCAAGTACTAATCATGTATAAAAAACCAGCCGTTCTAAAGCTGTCACCCGTCACCTATTGACTCGTGACAGTTATCCTTTATTATTATTGAAGATAAATTTAATTGTGGGTTCTCATTCATTTACCCTTCATTTTATTAAAGTGCATTGATATGTCTGACTTAGTCCAAGTGACTGCGGTAGAATTAGAATCAGAACTAAAGGTTTTGAATTTGGCTTATTATTACGGTAAAACAGCTTGGAAGCGTCCGTCTATCAGGAATGTCTTGTCTCTGCAGGATGCTGGAACTTAACCTCTACAGAAGTCGAGAGGCTGCTATGGTATTACAGTATGCCACTGGACCGGCCTCAAAGAAGGGGATTTACTGATTAAACTGTGTACTCCAACTGAAAATCTTTTAATCTCTGTTTTATGACACAGTAATGCTAAACTGTTTTTGATTAATTATGGACTCAATGTTTTACATACATCATTAGACAATTCTGGCTAATCTTAAAAAAAGAAAACTATCGGTCGCCTGGGAATTCTAAGTTCTGTTTAATTTTGTTTTGATTATAAAATATACAGATTGGCAAATGAAGGCTGGCTAATGGTCTGATTTATTATCGCATTTGTGCCTGGTTTTTCTTGAGTTTTAGGGCTGATTGTCTTCTTTTTCTGTGTGGTTATCTTGCGGAGAAAATGTAGCATTTTACTGTAACAGCAAAGTGAATTTAATTTTATGATATCTCATGCACAAGTGTTTTTTTCCTTGCACATCTGAACCATCAAAGTATTTTTTTTAAATATGTGGCTTGTCAGATCTTTCAGAGTTTTTGAAGCAATTTTCACCCATTCAAATGTAAGAAAATAATGCATAAAGTAAAAATGCATCAAAAACACACTTTAAAAAATGGCCAAAATACTGCAAAAACATGCGCATTTTGGGCAGTATTTTTATCATCCTGGTTTTGGCAGCATAAAAATCTGCTGATAACTACCTGCCTGATCTTCCTGGCAATGATCTGTTCCAGATCAAGTGGTAACTTTCTTGATACCTTCTGACCTCAACCCAAAAATATCAGGTCTTTCTCTTCCAGTCTGCTGGCTCTCCGCAGCTAGTCAGCAGAAAGCCAGCTGCCCAATCAGTATGATATCAGCAGTGACGCCCCATCAACAGAGCAGAAAAGAAGAAAAGGAGATGCTCTGTCAGCGTTATGTCATGGCCACTTTACACGTCCCAACATCGTTCCGATGTTGGATACAACGGCGCGAGAGGGCGCTTTTTTTTGGCAGACATCCCACATCGCATAGGAGCTGTCACACAGGGCGATATCGGCAGGCAACGCAACTGCGATGTGAACGCCCCCTTGTGCTGCCGACCCAGGAACGACCATTTAACATGGGAGAGAATAGGGGAAGTTGGTCTCCAAGTCGGGTTGGGCTTTCAAACAGCATGATCCGCCCAGATTGGCCATCCAATATCGGGCGGTTGGAGAGCAGGCTCATTTTTTCCCCGATATCAGTTTGGCATCGTTCTTGCGTCGCATTGGGCTTTTACACCATACAACGCACGACCGATATCGGGGCCAACGCACAAACCACGTGACTTTTTGTCGGAGTTGGACGCCGATATCGGGACGTGTAAAGTGGCCATCACTGGAAGCAGGAAAATTACCCCAAGAGATTGCCTATAAACTGGCAGATAGTATTGCTGAACAGAACAGGCAAGTTATTACAGTAGTAATTACCTGTTTGTAAGTTGTTAGCCCAATACAAAAAATAAATAAAGTGTCAGATGTCCTCTTTAATCCGCTCACGGCCTTGGACGTACCGGTACATCCAAGGTCATGTCCCTGCCTGTCCATAAACTCATATATATTTTAAAAATGATGAAATTTTTTTCTCTTTAAATTGAAAATACACATAGATGAGAGCATATTTATTATGATTGATTTTGATAATTTTTTTGTTTTTACATTGCAATTTAATATCTTCCTGCAGATTATGCCTGGCCTCTGCCACAGAAGCTGTGTCCAGTTTGGATTTCCTTGGATGTGTTATTTTCGACTGCATCTATCATGCATCTCTGTGCAATCTCTCTTGATCGCTATGTAGCAATACGTAACCCCATAGAGCACAGTCGCTTCAATTCCCGAACTAAAGCTATGATGAAGATTGCTGCTGTGTGGACCATATCAATCGGTAAGCAGTGAAACCTCTATGACTACATTTTTATTTACAATGAGCTGTGATATAATAACAGACTGTCTCAGCATGTGAAACGGGGTGCACCTGCAAGGGTTAATTTATCACTACTTAACCTCTGCTAAAGGTTATAAAGTAAGCAGAAATCACACCCAACACAATCCACACACCCTGGATACACAACACGCAGTAACCACTCATCAAGCATAGATGGTGATGAATCCTCAAAGTATTGTACTGTCTGATGATAGACAGGATCACACACTCTGCAAGGCTATGGATTCTTTAGAGCATACAAGAATTAAACTTAGACACTTACGGGTGAGCCAATGCACAAAGTGAACAAGTCTGTAGGACTGTGTTTAAACTAGATCACAAAAAAACAGTATAACAAACGTGTAGAAATACTCTGCTGTAATAGGTAATAATATAGAGCTAGTGCTGGTGAAAAACAGTGATGATAATAACAAAGTATTTAGTAAATAAGTTTTTTGCAAAAAATGTACAAAGCTGTTCTACCAGCGTCAAGGTAACCCATATCAGAATGGTCCCTATCTAACTTATTTCAAACCTGATCCTATATACAGTACCTATGGATGCAGGATACAAAAGGGCCAGAGTCCAATATGGACACACTGAAGAAGACGGCATTTTATGAACCTGGTTTCCTAAGGAAGGGGTGGGGGCACTCTCTATCTTGTGTAACAAGAAACTAATTAGAAACTTATAGGTGAGCCAATGCACAAAGTGAACAGTCAGAACGGTCCCTATCCAACTTATTTCAAACGTGATCCTACGTACAATACCTATGGATGCGGGATACAGAAGGGCCAGAGTCCTTTTGTGATCAAGGATTAAACTTAATATATCAATACAAAGTTGTGCTAGCAATAAAAAGATATAAAAGATAAAATAAAAATGCCGCACAAAAATGCAAACAGTTATAAAATAAAAAGGAGAAAATAACAGAAATACCTAAATTTATAGTCTTAATTTGTTTTCAGTTTCCATGGGGGAGGAGGCAATGATATTGCAAATGACACCCATTATATTCTTATGGAAACTACAATTCCCCTACAATTATATATTTTCTTTACAGAAACAAAACCTTTATCTTTAGCAAAAAGAACCCCTCAGTAATTTTGACTGGCTATATTAATAAATACTTTTAATCCGAACAAACAAGACAGCATTTTTTTTTTCATTTTGTTTTGTGCCATTCCTCCATTATTGCACCTAGAAATTCATTAATAAATTCACGACTTTGTGTTACCATTCCCCTTCTCAATGGGGTGTGTCCTACACAAACAGCACTGAGTGGACAGTGAAAGGCTGAATTAAGGCGACTGTGTAAATTTGATTGAGATCAGACCAAAATGCTCGGACTGGTCATGGCTGTCCTGATCTGAGCGTTACTGCTTCATGTATTTCAATGCAGCTGTTATGCTCCCGTCGGGAGTCACACAGACAGTCTAAGCATTGTGATCCAGTCTGATTTATACGGTCATCTGAATTCACACTAAGGCCTTGGTTCCACTTGTGTTTTCTATGGATGAGTGCAATCCAATAAAACATCGGAAAGCACTCTCACCATTGTTAAACAATCAGGCAGCGTTCATCTCATTCATCTAGTGAACTGTTTCCATGAAAACTGGTGGTTTTAACAATGCTTGTCCACAATTATCTTGTAGTGTAAATGTTCTTTAAGAGACACATATTAAAGGGAAATCTGTCACATGCAAACAAGAAACATGCATGATGGGGTTAATCTGCAGTTAAGCATTCTGAACCTGTCTGGTACCTGCAGATTTTGCCCCACTGCCAGGAGGACATAAACTTTAATCCTCCCGACATCATTCCAATTTCAATCATGGGTTGGCGCAGGCACGAGTTCAGTAACTGCTCTATGTATGGAGAGCAGCGGTGATACCTGTGCCCCATAAGTGATTGACAACTTCCTCTAATGTGTAACGTGGGTAGTGAAATGGGAATGTGCCTCACCAGTAAACTCTGTGGATGCAGGTGCCAGGAAATGATGGCCGGTTCCACCTGAATAGCATAAAGTTGAATGAAATTTTCCAGCACTCCCGTTTCTTCATGCATTTAAAATTTTATTTTTCCATAATAAGTTTCCAATCATCCAGAATAATGGGTACACAGACCACCAGGCCATGGGGTCTGTGTACCCTTTATTCTGGATGATTGGAAATGTATACTGTAATGGAAAAAAAAAATTTAAATACATAAAGAAATGGAATGCTGGAAAATTTCATTCAACTTTAAACTTCCTCTTATGCTGAGCAGTTGTCAGTCATTGCAGAGGGCACAGTTATAGCCGCTGCTCTCCATGCTGTCAGGCTGTGTCTTGTGTTTTGCTGCATGCATCGGACACAGAGTGACAGCTCCGAAGAAAACAGAACTGGAGGGTTAATATGCCCTCCGATTCTGGTCTCTTCCGGAATCATCAGTGCGCGCTGATGCCGCTGTCTAGGTCCTGAAATTTTAAATTCCACTAGCCGCGGTTCTGATATGTCAGCGGGAGCTCTCCAGGTGCTGAAGTTCAGCGCCGGCAGCTGCTGAACTGCAGCACCCGCGTCCGGCAGCCGGATCCGATTTTCTGTTGGATCCGGGGCAATCCAGGCCCATAGACTCCCATATTAGGGGGCGCCAGATTGCACCGGACCAGGAGAATCCGGCAGGATCTGATTTTGTCTGATTTTTGCCCCGGACACAAAAACGTTGAAAGCTGAGATTTTGTGTCCGGGACAAAAATCGAATGCAGCCTGATGCTGCCGGACAGGGACAAAACCGGATGGCAAATCACTTCCATCCAGCCCCTTCTGGCACCATAGGCATGCATTAGTCCAAAATCAGTTCCAGGTCTGCCCGGTTCGCACCGGACAGCCCTGGAACCGAAAAAAACATGGTGTGAAGCCGGCCTAACTGAACCCATTCTGGTTCCACCACATGACTCAAACTGGAGCTCTGCCAGGAAGATTAAAGTGTGATTCCTCCCGGCAGCAGGGTTCAATGTGCAGGGGTCGGGCATGTTCAGAATGCTATTACTCTGCAGACTAACCCCATATCTGAAAGTTGGTAGCTTTTTTGAATGTAACAGGTTAACTTTAAAGATACTCCAATTGTCTTGTCAATGGGATGTCCGTAATAATCTCAATTTTAGGATTGTGTTGTTTAATTTATTGTACAAGCCTGCGCAGTCAACACATAATAGGTGAATACACGCATGCGCAGAAGAAAGAATAAAAGCAGCATGATAGGAGGTGGTTATTGAGAGATGCCATATTACACAAAATTGGAATGTATGTGATTAACATGTATAAAACTTAATTAAAATTAGAACATTCCTTTACTATGTAAATAAAAATAAATTTATTTGTGCCTTGTGTATGGATATGTGGGATCAACAAAACCAGACAAAACAGTCCCAAAACGGATATCAAGTATGACATTCCTTAAGTCTATCTATTTTTATGTAATAAACATATTTTTATTTTGTTCAACATAGTATCTCTGCATAGTGTTTTGCTTATTTATTCATAATTATGAGACTTTGGACAGCTCATTTCCCTTTTCTGTCTTCATTGGATTTCAGGACACACTCGTCAACATTGATTCATCTTGTTTTCATTTATTCTGCAGTATTGTAGCATTTTTTAAAAATTGGGAACCAAGCTGCAATATTAATCAGACATATTTTTAAAGGGTTGCATTGAAAGGGTTAGTCTGGTCTAAAACGATAATTCTTCAGTCACTCTATGTGACTGCAGACTTGTCATCAACCCTCCCAAGACCCACACTGTGCGCTGAGAGGATTCGCCAGTTTCTAAGCAGGGTAAGGAATGCAATTATGCGGTATGCATGTTCCCGGTACTTGGCCAGAACTCCCGACTAGTGGACGTCTGTAGAATGAGAATGCGCAATAGGGTCTTATCTCCCAAGAGAGATTGATGGTAATAGACAAAATGAAAGCCACTCACCTGGTTCAGTTGTGTCACCCACAACCAGTATGCTCACTCCAAAACAATGCAGCTGCTGCAGGGACCGCACTTCCACAACTCGCTGTAGGATTGCTCAGTTATCCAGGACAAAGTGCCTTCTCATCAGCGCTGCTGCTCCAGAAAAATACCAGACCCACTGGGATATCTGGGAGAATGATAGCTTTATTTTTCTAACGCGTTTTGGAGACCCTCCTGGCTCCTTCCTCCCTGAGGAGGGGCTCTGGAGCCGAAGCGTGGCAAGAAGGCACTTTGTCCTGGATAACCGACTAGTGGACGTGGCCTTGCTCAATCCATGTGTATGAAGCAAATCCATGCCAACTAGACAGCCGCACCCACATCTGGACACGCTCTGCAGCTGCTGTACATTTGTACTGAGTGAGGTCACGTCCACTAGTCATTTCGTTGCCAGGAACATGTATACCGCATAACTGCTGTCCGTTCCCAGTTTAGAATCTACTAACCTCACAGTGCACAGTGCGGGCCCTGGGTGGATTGATAAATCTGCAGTCACATCAGGGGCTGGCTGGCCCAGGGGCAGATGCCCCCAGGCCAGTGGTCAAGCAGCAGTTTTAGGACCACCCAGTCATCTGTTATGTTGATTTCGGGGCCTCTCTGCCCCAGAAGCTCACTGTTCATGGACCACTGTTGTGTTGTTGCCCTCTAGACTGAAATTTGCTAGCCAGCCCCTGAGTCACATAGAGTGACACATAGAGTGACTGCAGAATTGTCATTTTAGACCAAACAACCGCTTTAAAGGTTTATGACCTGTACTTACTAACTTTAAAAAAAATTACCATATACCTTTAATCTTTTATGGCCACTTTACATGCGGCAACAGGAAGATAGAAACCGGCAGGTGTCGGAGACAATTGTACCTTTTACCTTCAAAACACCTTGCAGATACCTGAATTACACACAGCCACTTCAAGGTGTTTTGAAGGTAAAAGGTACAATTGTCTCCGACACCTGCCAGTTCTATCTTCCTGTTGCCGCATGTAAAGTGGCTCTTATGGTACCTTTACACGCCGCGACGGCAGGCTGGATACATCGCGCTACAGGCTACAAATGTAGCTTGTAGCGTCAATGTAGCCCGTCGTAGCGGCGTCTGAAGACGCGACGCTACAGCCGGCGACAGATACATCTGTTTATGGGCTCTGCTCGAAAACAGATGGCTATATCGCCGATGGTAGCGAGCTGTATCGGCGTGTAAAGAAGCAACGGAAGGGAACTCTGGACACCCGGGGCTGTAGCTGCAATGTAGCTAAGGCGTGACCTCGGCTCCATGTTACCGCGCCCCATGTGCGATCATTGGTGGAAGCTGCTGCATGACGATTGGTAGTCGCTGCATAGGGAGGCATATTTAAGGAGCTGACGAGTCACACTACACAATCGCTCGAGCGTGCTGTATTACTCAGCCTCCTGCGATGCCTGCCCAATCAGGATGTTATTGCTTCGTCCTATCAGCGTACGGACGGCTCGTAATCCACAATTGTAGCACGCCTATGTGCTGTCCCTGCTGCACCAGGTCCGCCCATAGTAGCTGGTTGTAGCGGTGTGTAATTGAGCAACAGCTGGCTACTTGAGACACCCGGCGATGTAGCTAGCTATAGATGTAGCGTGGCGTAGCGCACCTTGTCGCGGCGTGTAAAGGAGATGCGTTCACCGTTTGTAGCCGTTTGAGCGTGCTCGTGCACGTGAAGTAGCGCGATGTATCCAGCCTGCCGTCGCGGCGTGTAAAGGTACCATCACTTCTAAGTTGAAGACAAATGCAAAGTAGGAGAAGGATGTGATATGAGTCTAAAATAAATGTAGTTTTGTGATATAAGTAAAATAATTGCAAATAAAATAACCTGTTCAAGCCGATCTTGCTGTTTTTTGCCCTCTAACCTCCTTTGCTAAAACACAAAATCCATATTTTATGGACAGAAACATATTTGTTGGCTACCAGGTAGCAATAAATATATTTTTTCTTATTTCTTCTGAAGTATATGTTTTCGGTACAGAGTTCAGTCAAATCATGTGCACTTAGGGAATTGTGTTCTTCGAGCTGTTAATCCATTTAGCATTCAGTACTTGGCTGGCGGGATGTAGTGAATGTTGTTCTTAGAGACAAGCATGTCATTTGGGCAACAATAAACCTACTGATGCCTCTCGAAAATATTACTTTAGTAGTATTGTTTCTTCAGAACATATGTTAAGCAAAGACCATTAATTCAAATTCATATGGGCACATTTGGAGTTTTTTTGGGGGGCCTAACGTAATTTTTTTTGCAATATAGTTTAATGTAAAATATTGCACGATTTAGTTTCAGCGCGTAGCAGAATCTGTCACAGAACCTAACACTTATCTGTCTTGAACCATATTTTAAGTTGATTTATGAACAAATGAAAGTGTATCTTGTAACTGGTCATAAATCATTCTTGAAGATTGCTTAGGGAAGGGTGGATATATGTAAAAGCACCACTTCTGTGTATTTTTTTATTGCACCGCTGGAATGTTGCTTTAAATGCAAAACACCTTCCCCCTTCTGATAATCACCTTCTGGGGCTTTACCCACTATTGCTGTTGTTCTGTCGGGTTTTGGCAAAAAGAGACCTGCCAGTGTGCTCCAGTGTGTTTTGGAGCATGCCAGAGGTCACTTTTCATTGTCATTCTGGCTCTCATAGAAATGCACTGAGCTCTTGTGAGTAGGGATGAGTGTACCCGAACTGTCAGGTTTGGGGTTCAAACCGGACACCTAGTGTCTGATGCTGAGCCCCGACCATAGACTCTAACTGTTACTGTTCGGGATCAGCACCCAAATAAAGCTTGTTAAAAGGCAGTCTAAGACAACAGGGCTAGAGGTTTGCAAAAAGAACCAAAATAGGGATTAATGCAGGACAATTATACACATCTGTTTCCCTGGAAGATAAGATAGCTGCCAGATTGTTTATGGGTCTGCTCATTAAACCATATGAATGTTCACTACTTCTTCTCCTACTGTATGTGACAACATCTGTGATTGGTTGCAGTCACACTGCTATACACACCCCCTACCCTCTGTGTCATCTGTGATTGGTTGCAGACACACTGCTATACACCCCCCCCCCCACTCTCTGTGTCGTCGCCTGTGATTGGTTGCAGTCACACTGCTATACACACCCCCTACCCTCTGTGTCATCTGTGATTGGTTGCAGACACACTGCTATACACACACCCCCCCACTCTCTATGTCGTCGTCTGTGATTGGTTGCAGTCACACTGCTATACACACACCCCACTCTCATGTCGTCGTCTGTGATTGTTGCAGTCCGTCTGCTGTTTCCTGCACATCACACTGGCTGTATGTTGTGTAAAAATAAATAATTAAAAAAAATGATGTGGGGTTCCCCTTATTTGATACCCAGCCATGGTAAAACCATCAGCTGGGGGCTGATATCAGGCGGTGAAGGGTCAATATCCGTCATTCTTCCCACCCTCATACTATAAGCTCACTGCTGTCTGCTTTATCTGCGCTAGCTATCAAAATAGAGATGAACTAATTGGAAAAAAACAAGGGTCTCCCCATTTTTGATAATCAGCGCAAATTAAGCAGAAACCAGGGTTAGGTGATTCATGTTTATTGGCCCATCCCAGCCTAAAAATATTAGTCCCCAGCCTCCCCAGAATTGGCGCATCACATTACATGTACCAAAACTGATGCTTTGCCCGGCTCTTCCTGATTGCCCTGATGAGGTGCACTCTTGGTAATATATGAGGTTAATGACAGCTGTAAAATACAAAAAATCACAGCTGCCTTCAAGCGCTGGGTTAGTAATGAAGAGATCTCTGTTGGACACCCCCATTACTAATGCTGTAAGTCAAAAGAAATAAACACAAACACAGAAAAATCCTTTATTTGAAATAATAAACACAGACACCCTCTTTCACCAATCTATTAATCTCAAATAGACCCCTGCAATTCTGATGTAATCCATACGACATCCCATAATGATTATCGGCTCTGCTACATCCGGAGTATGCGGTGAGCGGTAACATTAGAAAACGTGACCCCTCAACACTGCCTCCACAACTCACTGACGGCACCGTGGGAGCTGTGACTGTTTGAGCGGTAATGTCACTGAGGTCACCGGAGTTCACAGCTAAGAGCTCCTCACAGTATATTCTGTGACCTCCGGTAAACTCAGTGCTAAACTGCTCTGACTTGATAGCAATTCCTTAAACAGCGAGCACACATGTTTACCTCAAAGTTGACTTCTGCCTCCTGTGACCCCACACTGCCACCCCGTCCCCCCACACAGCCACAGCCAAGTACATCCAGACTATTATTATTATTTATTTATTTATAGAGCACCATTGATTCCATGGTGCTGTACATGAGAAAGGGACACATACAAACAAGTTAAAAATACTATGAACAAACTAACAGTGACAGACTGGTACAGAGGGAAGAGAGGACCCTGCACTTGCTGGCTTACATTCTACAGGGCAATGAGGAGGGAAACAATAGGTTGGGTCTGCTCCGATGGTGGTGGAGCACAAGATACAGTGGTGGAGCACCAGGTCCCGTGGTGGTGGGGCGCCGGGTCCAGTGGTGGTGAGGTGGCACAGTGGTCATTGCAGGCTGTAGGCTGTTCTGAAGAGATGGGTTTTCAGGTACTGCTTGAACGTTCTGAGTGTAGGGGATAGTCAGATGTTTTGAGGTGCAGAATTCCAAGGGATGGGGGATGCTCGGTCGAAGTCTTGCAGGGAGTTAGATGTGGAACGTGGAGGAAAGAAGGAGGTCTTGGGAGGATCGAAGATTATAGGTTGGATGATATTGGAAGATTAGTTCAGAGATATATGGGGGGACAGATTGTGGACGGCTTTGTAAGTCAATGCTAGTAGTTTGAATTGGATATGCTGGGGAATTGGGAGCCAGTGGAGAGAATTGCAGAGGTGAGAAGTGGAGGAGCAGCAAGGAGAGAGGTGGATTAGTCGGGCAGCAGAGTTAAGGATAGATTGGGGAGGTGCAAGAGTGTTTGCGTAGAGGCCACAGAAGAGGTGGTTGCAGTAGTCAAGACGGGAGATGATGAGGGCGTGAACTAGTAGTTTAGTAGATTGAGGGTTGAGTAAGGGATGGATTCTGGAAATATTTTTCAGTTGGAGGTGGCAGGAGGTGGCGAGAACTTGAATGTGTGGTTTGAAGGATAAGGCAGAGTCAAGGTTAACTCCGAGGCAGCGGACTTCAGGAACAGGGCAAAGTGTGATATAATTTATTGTGATAGATAGATAAGGTAAGGGAGGTGCGCGAGATGGGGGGAAAGATGATGAGTTCAGTTTTGTCTAAATTTAGTTTAGAAGCGAGAGGTGAAGAAGGAGACTATGGCTGATAAACACTCGGGGATTCTGGACAGCAGAGAGGTGACGTCTGGGCCAGAGAGGTAGATCAGAGTGTCGGAAGCATACAGTTAGTACTGGAATCCATGGGAGTTGTCCTAGGCCAAGAGTATAAATGGAAAGAATAAGGGGCCCCAGGACAGAGCCTTGAGGGACCCCAACAGAGAGGGGATGGGGTGAGGAGGTCGTGATGGAGTGGGAGACACTAAATGTGTGGATGGAAAAGTAGAAGGAGATCCAGGAGAGGGTCAGTGATACCATTGGAAGAGAGGATCTGTAATAGGAGGCAGTGGTCGACTGTGTCGAATGCAGAGGACATGTCAAGAAGGAGGAGGATGGAGAAGTGCTTTGGTGGTAATTAGGGCGTTAGTAATTTTGGTTAAGGCGATTTTGGTGAAGTGGTGGGGTGGAAGCCAGATTGAAGGTTGTCAAAGAGAGAGTGTCACATCGCCATTGGACTCGGTGGCTGGTGTTCCTGCCTCGGCCGCTGGGAGGAGCCGGATTCCTTCGGCTGATGGCGCCAGTGATAGGAGGGCCTTGTCCTCATATGGACCTGCTCCTGCGATGTCTGCCTCTGTCGCTGAGCGCCGCCGTGTTTCCCCTTTGGGTGGTGTTGGTCGCAGAGGAGTGGGCCGTGCAGAGGTGTCTGTTAGGCGCAGCCTTCGTTCTTCTGTCAGAAGTGGGGTGGGTGGAGCCAGTTGTGCATCACCATCTGGCCTGGTTCTAGGGGCGGTCCGGATGAGATCATCAGGCTGTGAGCTCCAGCCTATGGGAGGTAACCGCGCCCTTCAAATACATTGGAGCCTGTCTTGCAGGCCGCCAGATATAGTTTTGGTTCCCCAGTGATAGTGTGTGTTTAGTTTTGTTTCTGACCTTGTCTGGATTTCTGACTCTGCTTTTGCCTATCGATTTTGTACCTCAGCTGCCCTCTTGGTTTTTGCCCTTGACCCTTGCCTGGATTTTTGACTCTGCTACTTCCTGATGATTTTGTACCTTCGCTGCCCTCTCGGTTTTGACTCAGACTTCTGACTTCATTTTTCGGGTCTTGATTTTTCCCCTGGCAACCTTCCTGCTCTGTTGCTCATAATAGGCAGCTACCCCCTGGGCTCCGCTTTAATTCCAGATCCCTGTATAGGGGTTAACGGTCTAGGGGTTTCTCGGGGTGCTGCCTTATCAGCAACTCAGCCTCACAGAGGATGGTCGTCACAGAGAGTTCGGATTGCAGGGAAGAAATGGTGTATCACGGTCCGTGCTGCCAAAATCACTCACTCAGCATCAGGGCTGTATTAGCTTGCCCAGCACAAGACATTATATGGAGCCATGATTTTGGCAGCGCGGACCGTGATACACCATTTCTTCCCTGCAATCCGATGTGTCTCCACATTTGAGTGGACGGTGGAAGTCCAGCAGCAGCCATCTGGAAACTATCATTTATACGCCTTCAAACCAGTTGTGGGTGTCACAACTGCCACAGGTGAGTGGATTCTTTTCTCACCACCTCTACATTCAGTGCCATAGTGATAGGGCACTATTACGCCCCTTGTTACCCCCCCTTCTTTTTTATTTGTCACAGAGAGTTGGATGAAAGGTGGGAGGAACTTACAGTGTGTACATGGTTTTCAAGAAGTTTGGAGGTGAATGGGAGCAGCGATATGAGGTGGTAGCTGGATGAGGAGGTCGGTCGAGAGATAGCTTTTTCAAGACAGGTATAATTGCTGTGTGTTTGAAAGCAGAAGGAAAGGTACCGAAGGTTAGTGATAGATTAAAGAGGTGGGTTAGGGCTGGGATAAGTGTGGTGGTGAGGTTGGGGAGGAAGTGGGAAGAGATGGGGTCCGATGCACAAGTGGTGAGGTGCAATTTGTGAGAGGAGGTGTGCAAGTTCTCCTTCAGTGATGGAGGAGAGGAGGGTTAGTGTGGAAGGGAAGTGGTCTGGTATACATAGGGGTTGTGATGGTTGGGTAGCAAAGACTTCTCTGATTTGATCGATCTTGTTGGTGAAATGTGTTGCAAAGTCTTCTGCAAAAATATGAGAAGTGGGGGGGCAGTGGGGGGCGGAGGAGAGAGTAAAATGTGTTGAATAACTTCCTGGGGTTGTGGGACAAAGAGGTATGAGGGTTATGAAGTAATTTTTTTAGTGGTGGTAAGTGCTGACTTGAATTTGAGTAGTGCTTGTTTGAATGCTGTGTAGTCTTCTTGTGAATGTGTTTTCTTCCAGTGCCGCTTAGCAACCCTAGACTCTCGCCACAGCTTTTTAGTGGTGTCTGTGTGCCAGGGTTGTTTGTTGATTCGTCGTATTCTGAACAAGAGGGGCAACTGCATCAATCGCTGCTGTGAGTGTAGAATTGTAGAAAGCGTTGGCGTTATCTGTGTTGTGGAGTGAGGATATGGAGGATAGTGGTAGAATAAAGTCAGAGAGTACACAAGTGTCAATATGTGTGAGGTTTCTGCAAGGGTGTTCGAGTTGGTGGACATGGGTGGCAGGTGAGGAGGACAAGGATGAGAAGGTAAGTAGATGGTAGTCAGATAGGGGGAGAGGTTGTGGGATTAGTTAGGGAGCAGAGACAGGTAAAGATGAGGTCTAGTGTATGTGAGACAGTCAGCAGGGTACAGGCTACTGGAGTACCGGGGCTGATGGCGACTTGGATGGGGGATCATGGCTGGTTGGTCCCCGGTCCCGTTCCCTGGACCCTCAATGGCGGAGATGGTGGGGGATAAGGGGATTAGTTACGTGACACCACCTGTGGTACCTGGTAACAGGTATTCCAGCACTGCAGCTGGCCGCTGAGGTGATGGAGGTGCAGCTCAGTGTAGTACAGCTCCCCACAGGTGGAGCTTTACCTCAGGGCAGCGGGGATGGATGAGGGGAGTTGTAGTAGCATCTCTGCAGTTAACGCTGTGGATGGCAGCGGTTAAACAGGCACACGCACACACTGTAGTCTTTGTTTCAGTACCTTTTACTGGTGACAGGCTAACAGGTACAGTCCAGAGAAGTAACCAGGTCCCCGGTGCAGTTTGGGACTTTCACCTTGGAGAGTTGTGAGGCCTCCTCTGTCTCTGTGCATGGTGGTTTGGGGTACGTCCTGCCTGTAACTGAACTCACCGCTCCTTCTCCCTCTCAGGGCTTTTCTCTATCACTGACTGTGATGAATATTGGTACGAAATATTCCCCATATTACATCCAGGAAGCAAATTGAAGACATCTCACTCACAAGGAGAGAAGCCCCCCACCCTTGCACTGGCAAATGGTAGAGTAATTAGTATGTAGATGGAAGCCACCAGGCAACACAAAGACACTTCCTCAACTTTGATATGCAATCAGCAGGAGATAGAGATCAGGTGACACTTCCAATATCCTGGAAGGCCAGTGAAAATGAAATGGTGTCTTCCACGCAGACAAGACGGAGCCGTGACTATAACCTTAATATCTCATAAGCCGTCCACCCTGTGATGCTATCGAATATAAAAATGAATTCCACACATCTAGACGGAAATAGAGCTGGTATTCACATGAATGTAGGGTGACTGGAAGCCATGTAAACAGGATATTGGCTGGTAGGAGGTACTCAAGGCAGGCGTGTTTCATATCCAGACGAAGATAAAATCATGACTAAAAATATGAAAGTATTATCTTCTGTCTGCGATGCCCATGGACCCGGCTAGGGAACATCATAGAATTCGGGTGTCCATATCTCCCCTCAGAGGGGTGGGAGTTGTGAGACATCCCAGAGGTGTGAGATGGGTGGAGACAGGGGCAGCCCATGATGTATAAAACTCATCTGCCCCATCTCCACCTTGTATTTCTTCTGAATGGGCATTTTTCCATCAAGGCCAGAGATTACCCAGGAACAGATGAGCACCACGCCGCCCTTGTGGAGCCATCAGCACTAAGGTAACTGCTCACATGTGTATGTAATTCTGTGTATTCCATTCCTCCTTTTATTGGCATATCTGACTGTAATATTTGTAACATCTGAATAATAACTGTAAATATTAATATCTAGTGTACCATTAGGGTGATTAAATATATAAATTTAATCTTGAGTTGCTCTTTTTATCTTGATCACGATTCCCCACGTCCGTGTGCTCATATAACGCTACCTGGGTTGGTTCCTGACCCAATATAAGCCCGACCACGGACCGGACTTATATTAAAGAGGAGCTGGTGGCAGCATTTGTGCTTGGGGTTATTCGGGGTCTCTATCAGTGACGGGGTGGAGGAGATTATATGTGCTTCTAGCTGCGGGCTAGAAGACATATACCACACTCACTGAGAGGTGCCTTAATAAACCAGCACAGGCAAGGCAGCTGCGGCCCTTCTTTATCCTCAGGCAGTTCTCTGACTGACCTGGGTTTAACAGGAGGCGCTGTGGAGCTGCCAGGTTCAGGTCACTATTCACCACAAGTGGTGGCAGCGGTGGGATCAAGATAATAGTGTTGTGGACCCAACTCCCTAACGCTAAGGACTGCTGGCAGTAGCTTTTGCTGTCAGGGTCCTAAGATCAACTCAACACTAGACAGTCAGAGTGCAAATATAAGGTGTGTGGGTGCATCAGGTTGCAGCTGTGTGTCAGTGACCAGGAGGTGCTAAACTGGCCCAGGGTACCAGGAGCCAAGCGCTGCAGAGGGCACTTGCTGTGGCTGATATGGAAGAGGTGGTGGAGGACACTGTTGGTCTAGGCGAGGAGGATCCCATGCACGGGACCTCAAGAAGCCAATCTTCAGTGATCGACTCTGCAGTGGGGCCAATACCCCCTGTCCTCAGCCCCGCAGTGGGCAGATCACCACCTGCTGGTCGCTCCAGCCAGATGGGCTCGGATGCCCTTTTTCAAGCTGCCCTGGCTCGACTTGTAGCTGGAGACCAGAGCGCCTACGAGACCCTCATGACAGCTGCAGAGCGACGTGAGGCTGTGGAGCGTGAAGCTGCGGAACGACATGCAGAGCGTGAAGCTGCAGAGCGACGTGAGGCTGCGGAGCGCGAAGCTGCAGAGCGACTTGCAGAGCGTGAAGCTGCAGAGCGACGTGAGGCTGCAGAGCGCCAGCACCAGCTCCGCTTGGCTCAGCTCGGGATCTCGCAGCCCGTTCCAGCCAACCAGGAGCCCAAGCCACCGAAGGTCCGAGCTGAGAACTTTCCCCTTCTGGAGGCAGGCGGAGACCTGGATTCTTTTCTGCTGGCCTTTGAGCAGACCTGCAGGCAGTACAACCTGGACTCAGGCCAGTGGGCCCAGTACCTGACCCCCCGTCTGAGGGTGTGACGCCATGAAAGCCTTGGAGGACTTCCCTGCCGGGGAGCTGCAGGATTATGCGAGCATCAAGAAGGCCCTGATCCGACAGTTCAACCTCACCCCGGAGTCCTACCGCAAGAAGTTCCGGAACCTGCAGAGGGGTCCAAAGGAAACCTGGACCGACCACATGCGGGCCCTCCTGAGAGCAGCTGACCACTGGATCAAAGGTTTGGAGCGCAGCACAGCCCAGGAGATCCAGGAGTTGTTCGTGATGGAGCAATTCCTGTGGAACTGTCCCGAGGACCTTCAACAGTTCATCCGCGACCGGAAACCGAAGGGGGCCTGTGAGACAGCGGTCCTGGCAGACGAGTACACCAACAACCGAGTACCTGAGACCAGGAGGACCAGCAGCAGCACCTGGAGAGGGGGTAAGACCAACCCTGCACCCGTGACCCCAGCCCCCAGAATGCAGGGGGCAGCCCCTCTATTACCCCATGTTCCCCTCTCCAGGTTGGCAGCAGAACCCAGACGGTGTCACCTCTGCAACCAACCAGGACACTTCAAGGCCATGTGTCCTCAGCGCCATAAGACACCGTCCCCAAAAACGGCCACTGTTTTGTGTGTGGGTGGGGGTGGTGGTAGGTCCCTTGATAATTTCCAACCCGTCACCATAGGCTGCTCAGTGGCCATGGGACTGCGGGACACCGGCGCAGAGATGACTTTGGTGCGACCAGAGATGGTCTCCCCCCAGGACTTGATCCCCGGAAAGTCCCTCGCCGTCTCCGGAATTGGAGGCGTGGAACCCGCATTGCCTGTTGCCAGGGTTTATCTGGACTGGGGTGCGGGGAGGGGAGTGAGGGAGGTGGGGGTCTCTGCTAATATTCCGGCAAATGTATTGCTTGGGTCAGACTTGGGGCGGCTAGTGTCCAAGTATGTGGCCACTGACCTCCCCAGTTCTGATCCACCAGAATGTGTACAGTCCAATTTTGGGGGTGTTGATGGGATGATGTTATTAATGATGATGGTATTAATGACGATGTTGATGATGTTTGCAGTGACACTCCACACAACACAGAACACAAAGGGCTGACAGTGACAGGGAGGGGGGAGGAACATAAAGAGAATTGTAGAATGGCCTTAGGCCAGGATCAGCCAGCTCACCTTTTGTTCTCAGAGGGGAGACAGAGGGGGCTGAGGGGGCTGAGAGCTGCAGAAGGAGCAGACACAGATGGCTGTGACACTGCTCTCTGCTGTAATCAGCAAGGTATTGTAGCCAGGGAGTCAGCGATCGAGGTCGGAGTACCCACAGGGAATGTGGTGCTGCCAGGTAAGGCCCAGACGCTGCGCTCTGAGGAGCTGCACGGGGTGGAACATGTCGGGGAGTATGGGGCTGTCACAGGAGAAGTGAAGCCACCAGGTGAGATCCCAGGGCAGGAACCACCCACCACCGGGATGTCAGGAGGCCAGGATAGACCGCCTGAACCGGCGACTTGGTCAGGAGCGGAGGGGAAGCAGGCATTGCCCATGGTTACAGCAGCCATAGCCGCTGTCACCAGGAGTGGGGGTGCCAGAGCCCAGGGGACCTCGCAGAGGTCCGACGGCTTCCCTCCTTCAGACCAAGCGGCTGCGGAGTCAGACGGAGGCCAGGAGACAGGTCCCGGGGAACTGACTACGGACGGGGTGGTCCCATCCACTCTGGCCATGTCAAGTCAGGAGTTTCAGGCTGCGTTGGAAGCAGATGACAGCCTGAAAGCTCTTAAGGAACAGGCGGCACAGCCTCCCCTGGAGTCCGACCGCGAGCGGGTGGTCGTGGACCAGGGACGGCTGTACCGAGAAACGGTCCAGCGGGGCTCACCGGAGGCGTGGCCCAGGGACCGACAGCTAGTGGTACCCTACCCATTCAGGGCGGAGTTGTTGCGGGTTGCGCATGAGATTCCGATGGCCGGACACCTGGGGATCGCCAAGACCAGGTCCAGGCTCTCTCAGCATTTCTACTGGCCTAAGTTGGGGACCGATGTGGCCGCCTACTGCCGTTCGTGTGATACCTGTCAACGAGTGGGTAAGGTGGGGCGGCACCCAAAAGCGCCCCTGGTCAACCTGCCAATCATTGACGAGCCTTTCCGGAGGGTGGCGGTAGATCTGATTGGACCGGTGTCCACTACCAGCCGCTCTGGGAAACGCTTCATCCTAACGGTAGTGGACTATGCCACACGGTACCCAGAAGCGGTAGCCTTGTCATCCATCCGGGCTGACAAGGTGGCCACCGCTTTGCTGGAGATTTTCTCCCGAGTGGGTTTTCCCCAAGAAATGCTCACTGACCGGGGGACCCAATTCATGTCGCAGCTGATGGAGTCCCTCTGTCGGCAAACACAGGTGCAACAGCTCAAGGCCAGTCCTTATCATCCACAGACGAATGGTCTGTGCGAACGGTTCAATGGCACTCTGAAGCAGATGCTGAGGATGCTGGTCGACTCCCATGGGAATGATTGGGAGCGGTATCTGCCGCACCTGCTGTTTGCCTACCGGGAGGTCCCCCAGGCCTCAACAGGGTTCTCGCCCTTTGAGCTCCTGTACGGACGACGTGTGCGGGGGCCTCTGGCCTTAGTGAAAGAAGCTTGGGAAGGGGACTTGGCTGCCCCCGGAGTGTCGGTTGTTGAATATGTCATGCGCTTCCGGGACAAAATGCAGGCCTTGACGCAGCTGGTACACGACAACATGGAGCAAGCCCAGGCCGACCAGAAGCGGTGGTACGACCAGAACGCTTGTGAGAGGACCTACCAGGTGGGTCAAAAGGTGTGGGTACTGGTCCCTGTACTGCAGAACAAGCTTCAGGCAGCCTGGGAAGGCCCATATCTCGTGCACCAGCAGCTCAACCCTGTGACGTACCTGGTCACCCTGGACCAGGCCCGTGGGAGGCGTAAGGCCTTTCACGTGAACATGATGAAGGCTCATCATGAGCGGGAGGCCTGCGCCCACCCAGTGTGCAACCTGCCCGAGGAGGGGGAGGCAGACACCCTCCTGGACATGCTCGCCCAGGTTAAGGCGGGAGGGTCCATTGAGGATGTGGAGCTTGGCCAACAGCTTTCGGAGGACCAACGGTCCCAGCTGTGGGCCACACTTCACCCCTTCCGGGAGCTGTTCAGCAGCCTGCCCGGAAGGACTCAGTCTGCCGTCCATCATGTGGACACTGGGGATCACCCCCCGATCCGGCGTTCAGCCTATCGGACCGCTCCCGAGGTGCAGCAGCAAATGCGCCAGGAGATCGACGAGATGCTGAAGCTGGAGGTGATCCAGGCATCCAACAGCGCGTGGGCCTCACCCGTAGTCCTCGTCCCTAAGAAGGACCGAACTACCCGGTTCTGCGTGGACTACCGTGGGCTCAACGCTGTCACAGTCACCGATGCGTACCCTATGCCACGCATCGATGATCTGCTCGACCGGCTGGCCGGGGCAAGGTACCTGACCATAATGGATCTGAGCCGGGGGTATTGGCAGATTCCCCTGACCCGCCAGGCACGGGAACGCTCTGCCTTTATCACCCCTTTCGGACTGTACGAGTCCACGGTCATGCCATTCGGCATGAAGAATGCCCCTGCCACTTTTCAGCGGATGGTCGATATCCTGCTCCAGGGACTCCAAGGGTACGCGGCCGCGTACCTGGATGACATTGCCGTCTTCAGCCCCACCTGGGAGGATCACCTGGAGCATCTGGCGCAGGTGCTCAGGCGGATCCACCAGGCAGGATTGACCATCAAGCCAGAGAAGTGCCAGCTGGGCATGAGTGAGGTCCTTTACCTGGGTCACCGGATAGGCAGGGGGACAGTGAAGCCAGAGCCTGGGAAGGTGGAAGCCATCACCTCCTGGCCCACCCCAAGGACCAAAAAGCAAGTGATGTCTTTCCTTGGGACTGCTGGGTACTATAGGAGGTTCGTTCCACACTATAGTGCCCTGGCAAAGCCCCTGACGGACCTCACCAGGGCAAAGCTGCCATCTGCGGTCAACTGGACCGCTGATTGCGAGGCGGCCTTCCACGCACTCAAGGCTGCCCTCTCCAACTCCCCGGTACTACAAGCTGCCGACTTTGCACGGCCGTTTGTGGTACAGACCGACGCCAGCGACTTTGGCCTCGGGGCGGTGCTCAGCCAGGTTGACACCACAGGTCAGGAACATCCTGTTTTGTTCCTGAGCAAGAAGCTGTTGCCGAGAGAGGTGGCCTACTCCACGATGGAAAAGGAATGTCTGGCAATTGTGTGGGCCCTGCAGCGTCTGCAGCCATACTTGTACGGACGCCACTTCATCGTGGAGACGGACCACAACCCCCTCAGCTGGTTACACTCGGTCCTCTGGGACGAATGGGAGGTTGCTGCGCTGGAGCCTTGCGCTCCAGCAATACGACTTCACCATTCGCCACAGGAGGGGCCGGGACCATGGTAACGCTGATGGGTTATCCCGGCGAGGGGAGGTAGCGGACGGGCGTGCGGGGGAACACAGGAATGTGCTACCCCCTAGCGCCCTCTAAGAGGGGGAGGTGTGATGAATATTGGTACGAAATATTCCCCATATTACATCCAGGAAGCAAATTGAAGACATCTCACTCACAAGGAGAGAAGCCCCCCACCCTTGCACTGGCAAATGGTAGAGTAATTAGTATGTAGATGGAAGCCACCAGGCAACACAAAGACACTTCCTCAACTTTGATATGCAATCAGCAGGAGATAGAGATCAGGTGACACTTCCAATATCCTGGAAGGCCAGTGAAAATGAAATGGTGTCTTCCACGCAGACAAGACGGAGCCGTGACTATAACCTTAATATCTCATAAGCCGTCACACCCTGTGATGCTATCGAATATAAAAATGAATTCCACACATCTAGACGGAAATAGAGCTGGTATTCACATGAATGTAGGGTGACTGGAAGCCATGTAAACAGGATATTGGCTGGTAGGAGGTACTCAAGGCAGGCGTGTTTCATATCCAGACGAAGATAAAATCATGACTAAAAATATGAAAGTATTATCTTCTGTCTGCGATGCCCATGGACCCGGCTAGGGAACATCATAGAATTCGGGTGTCCATATCTCCCCTCAGAGGGGTGGGAGTTGTGAGACATCCCAGAGGTGTGAGATGGGTGGAGACAGGGGCAGCCCATGATGTATAAAACTCATCTGCCCCATCTCCACCTTGTATTTCTTCTGAATGGGCATTTTTCCATCAAGGCCAGAGATTACCCAGGAACAGATGAGCACCACGCCGCCCTTGTGGAGCCATCAGCACTAAGGTAACTGCTCACATGTGTATGTAATTCTGTGTATTCCATTCCTCCTTTTATTGGCATATCTGACTGTAATATTTGTAACATCTGAATAATAACTGTAAATATTAATATCTAGTGTACCATTAGGGTGATTAAATATATAAATTTAATCTTGAGTTGCTCTTTTTATCTTGATCACGATTCC
This sequence comes from Allobates femoralis, assembly GCA_033576535.1. Taxonomy (NCBI): domain Eukaryota; kingdom Metazoa; phylum Chordata; class Amphibia; order Anura; family Aromobatidae; genus Allobates; species Allobates femoralis. The sequence goes on along the minus strand of JARQOC010000008.1, from coordinate 153,887,196 downwards.
CCACGTCCGTGTGCTCATATAACGCTACCTGGGTTGGTTCCTGACCCAATATAAGCCCGACCACGGACCGGACTTATATTAAAGAGGAGCTGGTGGCAGCATTTGTGCTTGGGGTTATTCGGGGTCTCTATCAGTGACGGGGTGGAGGAGATTATATGTGCTTCTAGCTGCGGGCTAGAAGACATATACCACACTCACTGAGAGGTGCCTTAATAAACCAGCACAGGCAAGGCAGCTGCGGCCCTTCTTTATCCTCAGGCAGTTCTCTGACTGACCTGGGTTTAACAGGAGGCGCTGTGGAGCTGCCAGGTTCAGGTCACGATTCACCACACTGACAATGAGGTCCTTCTACAGGGTCCCTATTCCTCCTTTTGCCCCTGGTCCTGTGTTTGGTCAGCTTGAGTGTCTCTTTTCATTTACCTCAGGGGATTTAGTCCTTCTGGTCCTCCCGGGCTTTTACTGCTGCAGTGGATGCTGGCAGCGTCGGACTCCGGTATCCGGGTGTACTAAAGGGAAGGTTTGTCTGTTCCCTTCTTTAATTCTCCTACTCCTCCACTCAACTCTGACCCTCTTCCAAGGGTGCAGCACGGCTGGGTCAGTGCTCCCTGGTCCTGGGCCTGGATCTCTCCCAGCGACCAGCGACTCACTCCTGCTCTCTTCACTGTCTGACTGGAACTACATCGACTCCTCCCCCCCAGGCCTGGATCTTTTAAAGGGGATCTGGATTAAGGCAGCCAGTAGAGCTCCCCCTTCAGGTCTGGGGTGGAAGGTGGTGTGTGCTGTGTGTACCAACGTGTAAATCCCTCCTTGCACTGGTGGATCCTGTGGCAATCCCCTGCAGGGGTGCCACATATGTCCGTCTGTGTGTGTGGCTGTGGAGGACCATTGAGAAAGGCCAAAGGATGAAGCAAGTAACAGGAGTTTGAAGGCTCTTGACCGGTTGGTATCAATGGGGATGTTGAAGTCGCCTATGATGATAGTGGAAACTCAACAGAGAGAAAGTGAAGAAGCCAGATGGGGAATTGATTAAAGAATGCAATGGTTGAGCCTGGTGGTCGATATATGACAGCCACTTGGATGTTAGAGGGAGAGTAGATATGGACAGAGTGCACTTCAAAGGATGAGAGGATAAGGAAGGGAGGATAAGGAATTGGGTTGAAGGTGCAGTTGCTAGAAAGGAGAAGACCCTCTCCTCCACCATGTTTGTTGCCAGTGCGAGGTGTGTGGGAGAAATGAAGTCTGCCATGGCACAATGCAGCAGGTGAGGCCATGTCAGAGAGTGTCAGCCATGTTTCTGTGAGGCCCAAGAAGAATAGTCTGCGAGAGGTAAAGAGACGCACTCCCATTTTCCTTCAACATTTTGTGGGAAAAGTGTCCTATAGTCCAACAAATACAGTAAAATATTCTATTCTTTTACATGGTTTATGTTGGCTCATACAGATCAAAGGATTTTTATATTACACAATGAAAATCAGTATGTATAGTTTTTGCAGAACAGAAACACTTCACATCTTTTCCAGATTTTGTAGTTGTCCTTTTCCATTTTAGGTCTTACAGGAACTGTAGATATTTGGGTAGTGCCATTTTTATCCAAATCAGGATGTAGACAGATTGGTAAAGACCCATTTTAAAGATTGCCATACACCCAACCTTTCAATTTTCATGGAATTGGCTCTAATTGTAATGTAGGGCATTCCAGGTTAAAGTTTCAGTGTTGTCCAGTTTCTGATAATGCTCACCAAAATGTTGTCACTTACTAATGCCATTCATGTCATTCACTGCCGCATGCACAAGTCCTGCCAGCCCACCTAGCTACACTCCGCCTAACGTAATACACGATATTCTGTATAGTCATATGATGTCCTCACCCACCCAACTTTATATAATGTACCTTTCTATGAAATGTAGAAGTTTTCTGAACTTCCTGTAAGATGCAAAGAACTTTTAACTGTGTTGCAAGATTACATAACCTTCTGATTTCTTAGGAACTTATATTAATAAAATCAACCTTTACGATCTATTATGTTCAATTTGTAGTTGATCTTTACTAACAATACTTAGTCCCCACACAGTTTTATCAATTTCTAAGCATTTTATTTTAATTCATATCCTAAACTGAAAAAGTGAAGTTTTTCGTTTACAATTGTACACAATTTACTGGACAAAAGGGGACATTAATGGCCATACATTGAAAAATCCTGAGGCTATCTGTTAAGTGGCATGTTTAATAAAACTGTGTAGGCGAATCAGTTTGCATTATGTCTCAGGAAATAAATTAAAGCCTTTGAGTTTCTATGGTTTTCTAATACGCTCAGTGTTACTAGGACAGAATATGGAAGTCATGTTCTGTAAATGTTCCTGATTCTATGGAGATATATGGAAATTATCAGAGGTCCCAACTCCTTTTTCTTGCTTGACTTTGGTTAGTTACTAAGTGGCAAATATTCCTATTAATTCAGTGATGGATATTGGACAGAGGTTGAGGATATATTATATGAATAGGCAAGTAGGGCGATTGAAATTGTAGGAACTGCAGTGGTGGCCATATTGGTTGTCACCCAGCCTTCTAACAAAAAATAATAATGCTACACAATGATTGCATTGTGGCTTACGATGGTCAAGAGGATAAATGAGACTTCTTACTAGAGATGAGTGGACCAGTGGAAGTTCAGGTTCTGGGGTTCAGCCGGACTTTTTGTTCTCGACCAAAACTTGACCTGAACCTCATTGGAAGTCATTGATTGAGCAGTGCTACTCTCCACCCACAGAGGGAGGGAGTGCAGTGTTTTCTCATTTTTTTTAGTACACACTCCATCCGATAACTCTGATTTTACCACGAGTGCAGGTCAAGCACTGAGCATACCTGAGCACACCGATGCTCTCTCAAGAGATTTGTGTACCAGAACTCCGAACCCGAACACTGAATTTGAAGTCTATGCTTTAAATTTAACTTTAAATTCCGGTTCGCTCATCTCTACCTATTACCAGGTCAAAAGTGGCCAACTTTTGCAGGTCCTTTCTTACTGCAGCTTCACTAACTTTTTAGAGATATGGGTCTTTCTTTGTAGTGCTAACTTTTATGGTCTTTGCCAATAAGGCTTTGTTCACAGTGTAACAGTGTACAGCAGCCAAAAGAAACACCCAAGAAGAACACGTGAGCTCCTTATATACCATAAAAATTAGCACTAAACATAAAGCCCTGTATTTCTGAAACTGTATGTCGGATTAAAAAAAAAATAATAATTAAAAATACTCAGGGTAGTAGAAATGAATGAAATAGGAGCACAAACTGGGCATTTTTTACTTGATAAAAGGACCTCCTTGAGGCTGTTGTTTATGGGGATTTAGGACATAAGGTGTAATTAAAATAATCATTTTGGATAATTTTAATAAAAATAACTTTTTTTATGGGTTGTGAGACTTTAGCTTTTTTAGTATTAATTGATTTTTTTCCAAGAAAAACAAGACCAGAAAAAATGAATTCTAGAACTACTCACACTGAAAAGCCAATCAGAATGCAGGTGTGGGAGCAACTTGGGGCATCATCTGAGTTTTTCAGGTGCCCACTTGTAGAAGTCACCAGTGTGATATTACAAGAATGCAAAAGTGGTGCACTCCATCCATAAAAAGTAGAATTTATTGAGTGAAATATGCAGAAGGGCAACAGCTGTTTTGAGTTAAGCTCGCTTCAACCGATTCCACTCGTTTACTTTTTTGGTATTCATTGAATCTTCTTGTTAGCTAAATGTTCTTTAGGCTTTGGTTCTGGGGGTTTTAAATTAATTCCTTCACTTCACAAATAAATACCGTATATACTCGTGTATAAGCCGAGTTTTTCAGCACAAAAATTGTGCTGAAAAGTGCCCCCCTCGGCTTATACACGAGTCAGTGACGGCTCAGAGTGTGTGGGGCCGGTGTCCGGGGGCTGAAGGAGGTGGGGGAGGCTGTATAGTGAGCGGGCAGTCACGTGCTCCTGCTCATTAGTGCAATGCAATATGCATTGCATCCCCTGTCCATCAGCGGCAGGGGGAGCGGTGCATATTACATTGCTGTCAGCGCTCCTCCGCCCCCCTGGGGTAGTATACAGCAGTGCCCCCCCTGTGGGTATACACAGCCCCCCCCCCCTTGGTAGTATACAGCAGTGCCCCCCCTGTGGGTATACACAGCCCCTCCGTGGTAGTATACAGCAGTGCCCCCCCTGTGGGTATACACAGCCCCCCCTGGGGTAGTATACAGCAGTGCCCCCCCTGTGGGTATACACAGCCGCCCCCCCCCGTTGCTGCCGCACACCTGTAAAAAGAAGCGCTTTCATACTTATCCTCCTGCTGTCACCGCACGCATCCTCCACTCTCCTTGCAACCCGACGTCCATCCACGTGACCGCGCACAAATAATGATGTCATTATTTGTGCGCGGTCATATGGATGGACGCCGGGTTGCAAGGAGAGCGGAGGATGTGCGCGGTGACAGCAGGAGGATAAGTATGAAAGCGCTTCTTTTTACAGGTGTGCGGCAGCAACGGGGGGGGGCGGCTGTGTATACCCACAGGGGGGGCACTGCTGTATACTACCCCAGAGGGGGGCTGTGTATACCCACAGGGGGGGCACTGCTGTATACTACCACGGGTGGGGCTGTGTATACCCACAGGGGGGCACTGCTGTATACTACCTCAGGGGGGGGCTTTGTATACCCACAGGGGGGCACTGCTGTATACTACCTCAGGGGGGGGCTGTGTATACCCACAGGGGGGGCACTGCTGTATACTACCATGGGGGGGGGGGCTGTGTATACCCACAGGGGGGGCACTGCTGTATAGTACCTCAGGGGGGGGCTGTGTATACCCACAGGGGGGGCACTGCTGTATACTACCCCAGGGGGGGCTGTGTATACCCACAGGGGGGCACTGCTGTATACTACCCCAGGGGGGGCTGCTGTATACTACCACAGGAGAGGGGCTTTTGTATATACCTCTGTGGCTGCTGTATACTACCACAGGGGAGGGGCTGCTGTATATACCTCTGTGGCTGCTGTATACTACCACAGGGGGGGCTGCTGTATACTACCACAGGGGAGGGGCTGCTGTATATACCTCTGTGGCTGCTGTATACTACCACAGGGGAGGGGCTGCTGTATATACCTCTGTGGTTGCTGTATACTACCACAGGGGGAGGCTGCTGTATACTACCACAGGGGGAGACTGCTGTATACTACCACAGGGGAGGGGCTGCTGTATATACCTCTGTGGCTGCTGTATACTACCACAGGGGGAGGCTGCTGAATACAACCACAGGGGGAGATTGCTGGTATACTACCACAGGGGGAGACTGCTGTATACTACCACAGGGTGGAGACTGCTGTATACTACCACAGGGGGAGACTGCTGTATACTACCACAGGGGGAGACTGCTGTATACTACCACAGGGGGAGACTGCTGTATACTACCACAGGGGAGGGGCTGCTGTATATACCTCTGTGGCTGCTGTATACTACCACAGGGGGAGGCTGCTGTATACTACCACAGGGGGAGGCTGCTGTATACTACCACAGGGGGAGACTGCTGTATACTACCACAGGGGAGACTGCTGTATACTACCACAGGGGGAGACTGCTGTATACTACCACAGGGGGAGACTGCTGTATACTACCACAGGGGGAGACTGCTGTATACTACCACTGAGGAGGCTGCTGTATACGACCACTGGGGCTACTGTATATACCTCTGTGGCTGCTGTATACTACCACTGGGGAGGCTGCTGTATACCACTGGGGGGGACTGTATACCTGTGCTGGGGTTCACCCTCGGCTTATACACAAGTCAATAGGTTTTCCCAGGTTTTGGGGGCAAAAGTAGGGGGGTCGGCTTATACACGGGTCGGCTTATACACGAGTATATACGGTATGTAGTTAAAAACAATAAATAATCAAGTTTGGGGGCAATAGAGGGAGTTTTCTGCATACATATACCAAACCTGATAATAAAATATTAATTCCATCTGCCCGATAGGCAACTGCAAGTAGACCACTTTTTTTTTTACCAACTTCCTTTATGGCTTTGTAGCTGCCTCTTTAATGTGATGACTAAGTGTGTATATCAGGTACGTGGGTCATGCCATTCAGTGCGCCACTACATTTTAAAAATATTTATATGTTTTTTCTAAGTTCTTTATACCTTATAATAAACATTGATAGATGTATTACAGATTATCTCCTGGTGGACTTCTAGTCAGGTATTGTTGTTGCTTGGCTTGTTATCTTATCAAAAGCAGAGCCATACCACGTATTCTGTGGAATAGGTGCTAAATCCATGATGGAAGGGGTAACCCTACTTTTTGCCTCCCACAATCACTATTGTGGAGCACTGAGATAACCTCAGTGAGGAAGAGTTTGAATGACTTGACCACTGAGCCTGCAGTGCAGCTCCACCCAATGTTTATGGGTTTAATGGTGACAGTCGGGTACGGAGCCGAGTGATATTATCTACTGTGTATAGTGGACAACCTGTATTTTTGCTTTACTAATCCCGACAAGGAACATGAATGATAAAAATAATAACCCAAGCATGTTGGTGTTCCTCAGGCTGTAAGATTAACCTTCCTCTAATGAGGTCAAACTAATAAAATCACTGTGGTTTAGCCTCAGCCAAGAATGGGAACAATGAAAAGAAAGGCATAAATAAAGCTAGCCGTCAGCTGAATTGTCTTGCTCATTCCTATTGAGACATTTATTACAAAACCAAGCCAGTGTAGATTATTTTACATTTCCGTGGCATCTCGGAATATACTGTGTACAAGAGTAACATTATCACATGAAGCAGAGGGTCAGGATTTTCATTCTCTACGCTGGTAGGAGAACTATGAATTATTCATTGTAAAGATATACAATACTTTATACCTAATATATGTGTTGCGGGGATGACGGAAGATGTATCTGTCAAATTAGTTGTTCTACATAGTACATCAGTCTGTACACACAGAACCTGCATCAGGATCAAAGCATTGGGGAGGTAAAAAATCAATCTCCCCATTTTATCCGTGCATCCAGCCAAGGGCTGATTTTTAATTGTTGTTTCTTAGTTTATCATGCCTTTTTTAAAGGGTTTCATTTTGGATAGACATTATCAGTATGTGATATCATTATATATCAGGATTCTGAGTCTGTGTCTCACGCAGAACACTGAATCTGTATGGCAGGAGTGCTGTACCATTTCTTTGCCGGTCATGTTCTTCTTGGCCTCTTGACCTTTAATTATCCATGTCTATGCATGCCCAGAAAAAAAAACAGTATGGAGTAGAAAGGAGACTGAAAGTGGTAAAGCATTTTAGGGTAAGTAACCTGTATGGTTTCACATGACACAGAATCTACCTTTTTAAATGGGGACTCAAGGACAGCGTGGCATACAATAATGGTGACCACTATGAATCTTATTATTTATAGAATAGTATTATTTAGTTATTGTGTACTGTGATATCCAGTGCTCGTGCACTGTGATAGCCAGTGCTCTGTGTTCCAAGGATGCTTGGAATGGTCATGGGGGTGTGGTGGACATGCCCTGCACCTGGCACATCGGTGGATTGAAAGGCACATGGTTGTGGATGTGCAGGGGATAACATAGCCATTATCATTTCCCTTTTGCTAGATGGTTAGTGGTGTTCCCCATGATGTTGATGCAGGAAGACCGGAGAGTTAGCCAACAGACATGTTATTAGATCAAGTGTAAACTTTATCTTAACAGTAGCACATGGTTACAGCAGATGACTTTGCAAGTTCCAAAACACAGACTTTGAGCTGCAGATAATAAAAATCAGGCTTAGGAGGAGTGTAATGACAGGAAGTTCATCAGGTGTCCAAACTGAAGTCCAGTACTTGTACTATTGAAGCTCTTCCACCCCACTGGGGTTGCATTCCCTAATGGGCCTCCAAACTCCAACTTCCACTTTTCTTCATTATGCGCAGAAGTAGCATTTACATCTCCATTGTGGTTAACTCGTGGCTGAGTATTCCTCCTGCATTCACAACCTACTTGCAATTAGACTGAGTGCTCTAGGGGACCAAGGTATTCCTCCACTATTACAGTATGAGTCCATATTCTGCCCTGTACAGATGCTTAAATAGGTGTGTGGCCACTCTCTGTTCTTCTCTCTCTTCCTACTCAAACTACTCACCTGATGAAGGCAGCACTGTGCTGCGGAAACGCGCTGTGGCTTGTAAGAGGTTAATAAAACTTTTTTACAAATATTTCCATCTCCCTGACTCTTCCTGATCCCAGCGCTCCACAGACTGTTAAATTGCTGTCTCCTACTCAAACTACTCTGGCTTGCAAAACTCACTGAAGTAACTTTTATGCATGAAAACTTTAGTGGTGTGCTGCATATCACATACAAACAATGCAACATTTCAAGTATTCACAGCATAATAAGAACATTAATGAAGTCCCCAGTGCTGGTGTATTACTATACGATTATTATTTACTTTATGGCTGTTTTTTTTCACAGTATGCTGCCATTATTTGAGCAATATATGGTCATACTTATTTAGACATTGTACAGTATATTATTTATGCATTGTATTGTGTTGCTGAGACTGTACATCATTATTATCTGTATGATTAATAATATGTATATAGTCCTTAGTGAGAAGTGAATACTGGGCACTACCTCAACAGACCAGGCAATAGCTTTCCACCATATGTGTCCTATGAGTGGAGCGGGTGTACAAGGCCAACTCGGGTGTTGTACATTCTAAGCATCAACATGAATCACAAGCATTTTCCAGAGAGAACAGCACTCACCTGAGAACTTTATGTAGTGTCAGACTTTTATTTATTTCCAGTAGTCATCTATACACATGCAGGGAGGGGAGGGAGGACACACGACAGTCCACCGTTTCGTACCGACTTGGTACTTCTGCGGGTCCTTAGCCAGGATAAGCCTGCATGTGTATCGATGACTACTGGAAATAAATAAAAGGCTGTCGCCACATAAAGTTCTCGGGTGAGTGTCGTTCCTTTCTGGAAAATGCTTGTGAATAATATGTATTTTAATACATCATTAATTCTAGCATCTTGCACATGTGAATGAAATTTATATACATAAAATAAAAGGCAAATAAAATTAACATGAACTAACAGTGACACACAGGTACGGAGAGTGAGAGAAACCCTGCCCTCGCAGGGTTACACTCTAAATGGTATGGGATAGGGGTGGACCTAAACAGAAGATGGTCCTTAAGCAAGAACAGTATGTGGGTCCTTTGCAGTCCAGTAGGTCATTATAATGCACTCTTTTATGTGTATAGTAATAGTTATTTACTGTTTTGGAGGTGGAAGTGGTGACTGCACAGGCTTGGTATGGTGGAAGCCCTTGGTCATGGTGGAAGAAGACAGCAGATCAGCTGGAAATGAGATGAAAGAAGAATTGAAAGTTGTACGCTTTTCTGGTTAGGTGTGTTTTGGAGAATGCACTTCAAAGCTGCAATTGTGGAAGACAACCTCATATGTTGAGGCAAAAAAATTCCAAAATATGGGGGATGTACAACAAAAACCTTAGGGATAGTTGTGTGAGGACCAACAAGAGCAGAGCAAGGAAAATAGTCTTGTGAGGACCTCTCATTACATGTGGGATGATACTGAGCGATTAAGTCGTAGATTTATGGAAGAGAGAGATTTTGGATGGCCTTGTATTTCAAACTAAATTGTCTGCATGGTGGAAAGTCAGTGACAGGGTTAGTAGAGGGAAAGGCAAAGCGGTAGAAAGGGGAGTGGGGTTTAACTTGATGTTAGGGTTGAACATAGATGAAAGACATTCAGAGATGAAGGTTGTTACAGTAGTCCCAGCAGGAGATGATGGGGGCAATTTCTTAAAATTTTTAAGAACTCGCGGTAGATTAAGGGGCAGATTTGAAAAATGTTTTTTGATTTTGGACAGCAGGAAATGCTAACAGATTTTTGAATTACAGAACAAGTTAAAGACTCTGCATTTTTTTTTTTGCAAGGATTAATGGGTACTGTATGGTATGACTATGAAAAGAAGAAGAAAAAACTGACTAAACATTTCCACTTCAGAGAAACAAGAAATAAGAAAAGAATCTGCGGCACTCCATTCCATATATTGTCCACAGGTGCTACGCCAAACACGATACATAGTAAGAACAAAACAGTGGCTCTCTGCTAAGACATATAATAGAAACTAGATCTATGTTTCAGGTAAGGAAAGAAAAGGTGAAAATGAGGCACTTAGTTTTACAAATATGACCATATTGATAAACCACCCGGTAGCCACGAGGATGCGTGTCTCATTTACCGGGTCCCTATGATAAGTCACAGCCTCTGCCTGGGTTAAAAACCTCCTATTTTATGGGCATATAGGTACCTTCTAACAGAGAGCAGTAGCGTAATGGGCCAATGGGGGTGAAGGGGGCACAACAGAGGGTGTGGACCCATACTCAAAATAAGAAAAGAATATGCGGCACTCCATGCCCTATACTGTGCACAGGTGCTACGCCAAACACGATACGTAGTAATAACAAAATAGTGGCACTCTGCTAAGACATAATAAAGACTAGAACCATGTTACAGCTAAGGAAAAAAAAGGTGAAAACGAGACACTTAGCTTTACAAATATGACCATATTGATAAGCCGCCCGGTAGCCTTCAGAGAAACCGCTCAAATCAAAAAAACACTTTAAACCAAGAAAAACACTGGCCATTGGTATGACAATGCAAGAGAAGGGTTTGGATTGGAAAGATATGTATAAAATTTTATATATATTTTTTTCTATGATGGGAAAAGATAGAATATTCTGACGTGTTTTTGGCGTTGATGCCTTTAGTCATGGAATAATCCATCTCCTCCTATCATCGATTTTAATTTTTTTAAATCTTATGGAATAAACCCTCTCTTCTTCTGTATGATATGATTATTTGTTCACTTTAACACCATATACCACATGATGGTTGCCAACTTAGAAACTGTAGCACCCAACATAAGGCAAGCCTATATTGAAGATCCTATTGAAATATGCCAAAAGCCCTATTAAATTTGTAAGGCAGGTGCAAGGAAAATAAAGAGGTTGTATGAGCAGTTTGCTAAATATAGACAGTCAACCACTACACCATAAGGTGATGGCATAAAATCAAAGATTAAAGCAATATGATGAAAAGTAGAGTCCCGTTTTTTAAAGAGTAGGATGCGCAAATCAATGTGCTTCTAATTAGGGAAGGGTGCATGGTTGACTTTATGAATTAATATAAAAAAGGAAGAACTGATAAATTGCTTATACTTTGAAAAATACTATATTTTAAAGTTCTACAAAACATGAGAAAGGTCTTCAGAGTAAAGCTCTTTTTTAGCCGTTCCCTCAGTAACCTTTCTGAAAAGTAAAGATTGGGCTTAATGTACTGTATACTTCTAAATGTGACCATTATATGCACTCAAGATGTGTAGTCCAAGCCCCTTCAAGACAAAAGTCTTAAGGTGTCAATTCCTATAATTCAAGACGCTTCCTTGAAAAAGGGCAATCAGCAATAAATCAGTAAAGATAAGCTGAATAAAATACAGATCTGAGTCAGTAAATGTTGGAAGTGTCATCGCTAAAAGGGAAGAAACTTGATGACAAATAACTCAGATTACCTAGGTGTCAAAGCAAAGATGTCAAATCTAAAACGTCACAGATCAGGTTAACATTGAACGATGTATTTGTTACTTTTTTACACTTCTCTATATTGAAATAGCACCAAGAAGGGAACGTTGTGGAATTATGGGAATCACTATATAGATAGGCAGGTTATTGATATGCAAATTAAGAGAAAAAAAACATTCGGAACACTTGATTAATTCAATACTCTGACATACACTCCCAAAAACGCCATTGTTGCTATCAATAAGGTTATTATCATATTTTTCGCTTTATAACACACGCCGGATTATAAGATGTACCCAAAAATTTTGTGAAGGAAAAGAGAAAAAATATAATTTTTAATATTACATGAAGTCCACCTTATAATGCCAGTGTCTGTCTTCCAATCAGGATAAATGTCCCCCATCCTAGTATATATGATCCCTCATCCTGGTATATATATGATCCCACATTCTGGTATATATTTCAACCACTCTGTTTTGGTGTCCTAATGTACATGTTCCTCACCTTGTACATGGCCTCCCATCCTGGTATATATATCCCTCATCTTGTACATGCACCCACATCCTGATGGCTTACCGGGGGGTCACGGTGCTGCAGTGGAGGTTACGAGGTCAGAACCACGGAGGATGTGGGCAAGACTTTGGGACCAGAGTTGGGGCTGTCGAGGCGATCTCCGGTGGTGGTCGCCATTTTCCCATGTTCTTGCATGCATTGGCCAACTGCTCCTTGCGTTCTATTGTCCATGACTCCCAGAAAATGGCTGTGGATCTCAATATGCATATATGCCTCCTCCATGGCCATTTTCTGGAAGTTCTGAACACTAGAGCGTAAGGAGCAGTTTGCCAATGCATGCAGGAACATGGGAAAATGGTGGCCACCAGCAGATATCGCCGTCACACAGCCCCCCACAGATCCCGCAATCTTGTCCCCATCCTACGTGGATTGTGCTTTCGGCAGCTCCGCTCCACCACCGCGTCCCACCTCTTGGGTGAATAAAAAAAAAAAAGATTCTGATTGTAATACGCACTCCCATTTTCCCCCCAGTTTCTGGTGGGAAGTGCATTTTATAATCTGAAAAATACGGTAATAAATTAAGTATCCCAATTTTATAGGATAGCTTGAAATATCCCAGTTGATTGGACCAAAATTAAACCCTCCGTATACATTAGATGGCTAGCGGCCAAATAATTGTTCAGGCGAGCATTCGGCTGGCAGCCATATTGGCAAACTCTCTCATAAAGTGAGCACTTATTCAACTATGTCCTCTATGAGAGATCCAGGAGGACAAAAGAATTGGAAGTCCTAAATCAAACATACCAGATCTTTACCTCCACCAACAATCAATTGTCTGTGGCCCCCATGTACAGTAGACAGTTAGCTGAAAGCATCAATATCAGCAGGTTTTGAAGACATTAGCCTAATGTGTATGGGGCTTTAGTTTGCTGATATTTATTGTTTCCTGTCATTTGGATTGTCATTGAAGGACATTTGACTTAAAGGGAATCTGACACCACATTTGACCTCTTTCGCCACATTTGACCTATCTAAACTAATAATATGGGCATACAGGTTAAAGACTGCAGAAAAGAATCATATCTGTGTGCCTCATATCAAATGCCTTATTGTGGCTAAATCATCTTTTATCACTTTATATAAATTAGCTGTTCCAGGCTATGGGGCAGATGCTGCCTGGAAGATAACTCCGCCTGCAGAGCTTGTTTTAAATTAAAGGGGCATTACCAGTGTGAGACAAATAACTGACACAAAACAGGAGAACTGAATTTTTTTTCTTGCAAAGACATTTTCTGCAGCTCTCACAGCTCTGCTGTATTGCACCATTGTTGCAGCACTGTCTGCCTGTAAGATAGAAGCTGAGAGGAACTTGCAGATGTGTCAGTTATAAACACACACACAGCTCTGCAGTTAGATCAGGAGAGCAGAGCGTGACCATCACACATCACATCGGTAACTCCCCCCTTATATTTATAATAATCGCTGGAGGCAAAGTTATCATTCAGGTAGCATCCGCCCCATAGCCTGGAACAGCTCATTTACATAAAGTGATAAAAGATGATTTATCCACAACAAGGCATCTGATATGAGGCAGACAGGTATGATTCTTTTCAGAATTCTATAACCTGTATACCCATATTAATAGTTTGATAGGTCAAATTTGAAGACAGATTCCCTTTAATAACAGTTCTAATCTTCTGACTTGAGATAATATAAAGTACTATGCATTATATTATACACAGCTAAGGCTTTGTGTGTATGTTATGGGTCATTTTCTTCACTCTGGGGGAGAGAACTGATTCCTATTAATTTTGGCTACTAAAGAGCACTTGATACTTTATCTATAAAAATAATAAGGAAATCCTTGTCCCTATTTAGGCAGATGAATGGCTTCTCGTCTTAAGCTGTAAGAGCCCCTGTGTTGAGGTTCAACAAAATTTATTTAAAAAGAAAATTACAAGCCAAGAAAATGTCATTCCTTCTTTTAAAAATTTGTCAATTCCATTTCCAATTTATCGTACAATTATATTCAAAAATAATATATATGTATATTAGTATTATATAAGAATTATTTATATTACAAGATTAACAACATAACATAAAACGAAAAAGGGTTTATGCTTACCACAAATCTTGACATGGTTTTAAGTAATCGTTGTGTGAATATTTTTGAAGTATATTATGGTGGAAATAGTGTGAAGTGCTGTAACTGTATTGAAGCTTTATTTGGCCAATCTATGACACTGCTTTTTGTGAACCACAATGAATGTAACTCCTAATTAATCTCATTGTTAGTTCAGATTATACACCACATGTGGTCCCCAATAGAAGGTATAACATAAGGCATTATCAAAAACAAGACCAATGCTCTATTCAACAATGTACCGCACTATAATATGTGTGCCAAAAGTACAAGCAATAATACATGCTGTAAGCATTATCTGTAAGTAATGCTTGCTAACAGTTTAGCCCCTTTGTGACTACCAATATGTCTTTTGATTGACCTGAGATATAAGAGAATGGCAGCCCCCAGTGAGGGAAAATGCAACAGAGGTCAACTGTATACTATAGCAGACAACTGGCTACATCAGCCACAAACAGGGTTGTCATTGAGCATGGCTGCTTAACCCCTAAATGCTGTTGTGAATATTGACAAGCTCCCAGGGCTAACTTTTTAACCTCATCGGCATCGTGAGATTATGATTTTGTGGTCCTAGAATAACAGAATGGTAGAGTTGGCAGGGACCTCCTGGATCATCTGGTTCAACCCCCTGCTCAAAGCAGGATTCACTAAATCATCCCAGACAAATGTCTGTCCAGCCTCTGTATGAAGACTTCCATTGAAGGAGAACTCACCACCTCTCATGGCCGCCTGTTCCACTCGTTGATCACCCTCACTGTCAAAAAGTTTTTCTAACATTTACTCTGTGTCTCCTCTCAGTTTCACCCCATTGCTTCTAATAGAATGATAGAAATAGATGATTGCCATTGCAATCTAAGGCCACGTAATTGCTTTTGACTCTGACAGGTGTAGCGACCAGTTAAGATGTTAGCAACATTTTAGTAATAAAAATAATATTTTTCATTTCTTTAATTCAACTTGGAATTAACTCCTGAAAAATACCTGGAAGATTAATAAGTTACCCAACAGCCCTCTTGACTATGTTGCGGATAGCTGTTTCAAAACTGATATCACTCTGGGACGTTTCCCAATATATAATTCTCCCAAAATCACTTGTAGTATCCTAAAAAAAAAAGTAAATGGACAAATTATAAATGGTGCTAATTTAAGGAAGATTTATGGGAAACATCTGGTGAGAAATTCGTATCAATTACACCTTTAGAAATATATTTTCTCCCCTTCTTACTCTCTCCCCACCCATCCCCTATAGACTGTGAGCCCTCGTGGACAGGATCCTCTGCCCTACTGTACCTGTATGATTCAAGTGTCGTCATTTTATGTTCTTGTCCTTGTCTGCCCTTACACAGTGGCGTAATTTCAGGCCCAGGGGCCCCCATGCAAAGGCTCCAACGGGGCCCCCAATTATTGCAAATATTTAATAGTATTAGTCTTTTTCTATGGGGCAAATGGACTTTTGGGGCCTCCCTAGGCTGCAGGGCCCGGGTGCGATAGCAACCCCTGCACCTATTGTAGTTACGCCCCTGCCCTTACACATTTAAAGCGTCATGGAACCTAATGGCGCTATATAAACATTTAATAATAACAATAATAATACTTAAAAAAATGGGTGACGTTTTGAATACTTATTTCACCCACTGGGTCTAGCTTAGAAAATGTAGAAAATGAAGCTGTGATATGTGCATGGGCAGACCGGTATAAGTGGCAAGTGTAACCTTTGCACATATTAAACTTAAAAGTATGTATTTTTTGCGTTTGTCAAAGAGCAAAAGGGTTATTCCGGACGAGAAATATTAAGAAATGTTATTGTTCATAAAATTACATAGTAAATTCTTTTCCTCTCAAAAAATGTTTGAAAATATTGGAAAAATATAAAAATGTTCACCTTAATTCCATCAAGAAAATCTTTCTTATTTCTAATATTCTCTTTTCTTCATTTTCTACAGGCATTTCAATGCCAATTCCCGTCATTGGCCTTCAAGATGACTCCAGAGTTTTTGTAAATGGAAGCTGTGTGTTGAATGATGAAAATTTTGTACTTTTGGGATCCTTTGTGGCGTTTTTTATTCCACTTATAATAATGGTATTCACTTACTGCTTGACCATCCAGGTTCTTCAAAAACAGGCTACAGTATTCATGTATGAAGAAGTGCCAAAACAGAGGAAGAACAGCAATAGCGGCATAAAGAAAGAAAACAACACCGAAAATATCTCAATGATCCAAAATCACGAGGCAGCGTCTCACTTGAACTCTCCCGTCAACAAAGAAGGGGCGCTGTTTCGAAAGGGAACAATGCAATCAATAAACAATGAACGCAGGGCTTCTAAGGTCCTTGGCATAGTCTTCTTCTTGTTTCTTATCATGTGGTGTCCATTCTTCATCACAAACATCATGTCTGTACTTTGTAAAGAAGCCTGTGATAAAGACCTCATGGTAGAGCTGCTGAATGTATTTGTTTGGGTTGGTTATGTTTCTTCGGGAATCAACCCGCTAGTCTACACACTTTTTAATAGAACATACCGAAGAGCTTTTTCCAACTATATCCGATGTCGATATAACAATAGCAAAAGGACAGTGATCCAACAAAATCAATGCCATCACAATGCGGCATCCACTGTCTTGTATGGCAAGGACCTTAACTTAAACCATTATAGGAATGGCAATGAACTTACGAGCATGGAAATGGATGAGACGGAGGAGGCAATAGAAATGCAAGCTGGGACTTCAGAATTATCAATAAACAGTTCTAATGTCGTAAGTGAACGCGTTAGCTGTGTTTGAAGGAAGGTCCAATGAACCTTCACTCTTAGGTCAGTTTCAAATGTTTGTGTTAAATAAAAATATATGTTATATGTTATGTCGAATTCAGAATAATGAGAATTATGTAAATATTTGTTCATAAAAAGAAAAAAAAAAAAAACTTTTTTAAAGACGTTTTTGCAGTCCGGTGCTTCAGTCCAATGATCCATGTATTGGTTCATTTTCGAATAGAAAAATAGACAAAATAGTAAATATTTTGCTTCAATAATTGGCAGAATGTGACGGCCATCTCTATAAGTGCATGATAAATCTGCTTCAAATACATCATAGGTTGATATGCTAAAAATATTAAACAACTGCATAAACAAAGTGATACATTAAATGGAGAATCAATCAAAGTACCCATCACTGCTTAGAGTATGTCTGTTTTACTTTTACTTTTTCAGATTGATGCCTTTTGAAACAAAGTTTGGGTATGTTACTTCTTTATTTCGAGATCCGTAGTTCATTGTGTAGTATATTAGTAAGAATGTTAAAAGTTATTACAGCAAATATCTAGCTAGAACTGTAATCAGGCATAGCCCTTACCATGGGCAAGGCCAGCCTTAAGGACGGGCAGACTGGGCAGTTGTTCAGGGCACCATCCTCTGTGGGGCTCCCATAGAAGTTATGCAAGACTACCCTTCCAATGACCAAAGGTAAATTAGCCTAGTCTGTAAGATACATGGGAAAAAGGGTGTAAGTGGCTGATCATGTTGCCAAATAGAACGATACACACACCTTAGGTAGCTATAGTCTAATTGCCCAATATGTTATCATTGCTACCAACATGGATACACATACATGGCTTAATGTACATGTATTCTTAATGAGGGGGAATAAGCTGTTGCCAGACACCCTTGGTGGAGTCTTACCCCCCTGTTAGAACAAAGGCTTGGATATGCTTACCTTGGCTGGTTATCAAAAATGGGAGGCTTCCATGTCATTTTTTTACATAATTTATTTAGATATTTTTTTAAAAAGTGTGGAATTACCTCTGTTTTTGAAAACCAGCCAAGGTAAAGCAGATGCTGGGAGTCGCAGCCCTTAGCTGTCTGTTTTACCCGCGCTTGTTAACAAAAATATGTGGGAGCTCATGTCATTTTTTATAAAGTATTATTTTTTCAAAGTGGTCCACCAGCCAATCATAGCCATACCAATACTTGGGGCTGGAAGGGGCCCAAACCAAAAAAACTTGATAATTAGCCTTTCAAGTTTTTTCGGTTGGGACCGGAAGTGCCCTAAACCTGCTGATTAGCCTTTCAACAAGCTTTATTTATATGTAAACCTGATCAGGAGCTGGATGTACAGTTAGATGTCTGTGTTCAGGTTCAGCAACAGACACTAGGTGTTTGGTACGAGTCCCACACTTTACAGGCGGGTACGTTTAATCCCTATATATAGCTAACTTAACTAAAAAGACCTGCCTATATTTTTAAAAGAACTGCAGATCTGAGAGTCATTAAGGGACTTTCCCTAGAAAAGTTTTAGGCCGGTTTCACACTGGCGTTTGCAAACGCAGCGCACCAAACGCTTGCACACTGCGTTCCTATGTTTAACATGGGAACGCATGTGCCTGCATTTGGCTGTGTTTGCACTTGGACGCGCACAATTTGTGCACCCTCCGAGCACACTCTGGACACAGCATGTAGCATTTTTTGTGCGGTCGCGGGCGCTTTATTTATCTGCAAGTGCCCGCAAGCGCAAAACCACACATTGAAGTCAATGGATCTGCAGTGTCCTGCCCATGACAGCACAGGAGAACGCTGCAGATCACATTGAAATCTCTCCCGCTGGCCACCGGTGATAAGCAGCGGCCACCGGGAGATCAGCTAGAGCCGCCACTGATCTCCCGCCGGTGTCGGCGGGGAGAGCGGGGAGAAACAGCTGATCTGACAGCTGTTTAAATCTCCCGCGCCGACACCGAAGAGGTGAGGTCAGCGCGGGAGATTTGACGCAGTGATCGCTGTTTATTATCTCCTGCGCCGATATCACCTATTCGGTGTCGGCGCGGGAGATGTAAACAGCTGTCAGATCAGCTGTTGCTTCAAATCTCCCGCGCCGACATCGGCGGGAGATCAGCTGTGGCCGGGAGGAGGAGATCTCTGCCGCTGATATCCTCCTCCCGGCCGCCCTGAAACAGCTGATTGGCTGGCCGGGGTGCATACTAATGTGAACGCATGCGGAGATTCTCCGCTGCGTTCACATCAGTATGGACTGCGTTTGCGTCTGCATGCTATACGCATGCAGACACAAACGCCAGTGTGAAACCACCCTTACATATGGTATATGGTGGCCCCGGTAAAGATTTTGATTGTCAACAAAAAGTATCTGCTTTGCTCAAATATATGCATGCTCTTTTGATTTCTTTATTCAATGGGAAGCCGTCACCAGGTTTTTACGACCTAATCTGAGATCCTGATTCCAGCAATCTGGTAACTACAGTCTGCTGGGTATAGTTTTAAGAAAAAACAATGTTTAATTAGCAGGAGATTATCAGCAGAGAACTAGATGGCCTGCTGCTAAGTAATTTTCCATATTCATGAGTTTTGTATAACACTGATTGGAAGATTTCTGCCTATGCACATCATACACAGAAAGCTGACAATGAGGGTGTGGGCAGGGATATATAGAGCTCAGCCTTAAGGGAACTGGTAGATCTGCTGCAGGGAAAACAGTGATTTTAACAAAACTATATCAATCACTGCAGTATGTGACACATCCTTTCAATCAGGGTCTCTGCTGCTATACCACGCCGCTATCAGATGGGGTAACAACAACTCGGTTACAGATTGCAATTAAGAGGCAACAAAAGCAGGTTGGAGTTTTATTCCAAGGTTTTCCATTGGACACTATGGTTAGTTGTTATGAGAGGGGTTATATTTACTCTTAAATTCCTATGGCACCTTAAAATATTCCATTCATTTTTTAAGTAGTGACATCCTGTTCTTACTGTTTAACAATATTATCTAACTTAAAACCAAACCTTTCTGCCAATTTTGCACAATAAAAATGTCTCGTAATACAAACCCAATGATCAACTGTGCAGCAGTAGCCAGTAAACCTGGCAATGAGCAAAAATCAATAAAGTCCATTCTTGAGAACCATAAGGATTTTTAATGACAAGTGGATTGCAATGTCTACTTTATCATTTGACGATAAGAATGTCTTTAGATACCCTTTTGGCCTCCTCTGTATCTTGTGCACTTGTCAATGTGTCATACTAACGGGATAAGATCTTGAATATTCTTGTAGTTTTCCACTTAATATATGCCGAACAACTCTTTCTTCAATAACTACTGTTCTGATCCAAGGAGGAACAACTGGTGAACAAGCGACATCAAGTTACTGCCGTCCATTAAAAATTGGTGTCAGAATACAGAGTGTATGCCAGTTTGCTATGTTTGGAACTGTGTATCCGCTGGTTGGTCAGAATACCCATTCTGTGCCCATAATCTCAATCACCTACAATGGGTATCAGAACTAGAGAAATGGAAAATGGTACAGTGGTCTACTCAAATGCATTTTTTCTTACATCAAGTGGATAATTGGGTAAGTTTACACCTCCTACCAGGGGAGAGATGGTACCATGGGAAGAAGGCAAACCATTGGAAGCAGTGTGATGTTCGGGCAATCTTCTGCTAGAACACCTTGGGCCCTGGCATGCATGTGGACAACTTTTACTTAAAACATAGTCCCTACCTAAACATTGCCAACTTCGTAACCTACATTGCTCTTAATATTTTGAACCCTGATACTGCAGGACATCTTGATAGGTAATTACTTATGTCAGCACCATTGGAATATACACAATATTACGTATTAATGATAAGGCTTTTCAGGAGAGATGAGCAGTCCAGTGGAAGTTTGGGTCCACCAGGTCTGGTTGAACCTTTTAAAGAAGTCCAGTTTGGGACTCGGACCCGACCCAAACTTGACCCTGGACCCAGATAACCATTGACATGAATGGTGACCCAAACTCATCTGTAGAAAATTCTCTCTCTTTCTCTCGTTCTCTCTTTCTATCTCTTCCTCTCTATTTCTTGCTCTCTTTTCCCTCTCTATTTCTCGCTCTTCTCTCTCTTCTTCTTTATGTCTTGCTCTTTCTCTCTATTCCTCTGCATTTCTTGCTCTTTTCTCTCTGTGTTTTTCTCTCTCTTCCTCTCTATTTCTCACTTTGTCTCTCTTCTTCTTTATGTCTCGCTATTCTTGCTTTATTTCTCTCTCTTCCTCTGCATTTCTTGCTCTTTTTCTCTATTTGCTTTTCTCTTGCTTTCTCTCTAGTTATTGCTCTTTTTCTCTCTTTCTCACTGCACCTGACACTAAGTGTTTGCTACGAACCTCAAATCTTACAGTTTGGGTGAGCTCATCCCTAATTATCGTGCATTAAGTCAATATTAAAATAGGTAAAACCTTCACTTTTTGAATTGAAGCTTTTATTACAAACTTGAATTTGATGCGCCCCTTGTGGCACCGCTCCATTATTGCAGGTTGGGTGTTGTGTTCTATCACATCTATTATTTAATATAACATAATTTAAAGAGTTGACATCCATTATACTGTAGATAATTGCCGATTAGTGTTGGGTATATGACCATACCATAAATTAGCCATGACTGCAATAGAGCCAGTCTACACGAAGCTGCATTGCTAGCTACTACCGAACATTTATTTCGCCTGAGGTTTCTAGCGGCGCATTGGTTTCACTTAATACAAAATGATGATAATTTAATTAAGTTCTCTCTGCCATTTATTTCCCATGTATCATTCTCCTCATGCAAATGTTCAAATGCGCAAATTTCAGTCCATCAAACAAATAAGGTTTTCAGCTGCCGACATTGCTGTAATTTATTAAAGAGACTTAATTGAAGTCATTTTTCTTTATCCTTTTTGTCCTGTCAAAATCCGACGTACAGATTTTGCAACCCTGCAAATATTTATGAGAATGAAATTATTTTGCTTCTGGAAAGTGCAGTTTATATGCAAGTT
This sequence comes from Allobates femoralis, assembly GCA_033576535.1. NCBI lineage: Eukaryota > Metazoa > Chordata > Amphibia > Anura > Aromobatidae > Allobates > Allobates femoralis. The sequence goes on along the minus strand of JARQOC010000008.1, from coordinate 153,865,117 downwards.
TGAAATAAATATGGGTCATTAATGTCGGGAAATATTTATCAGGACTTCCTGTTTCTGTCTAACGATGATTACAGCACAACACGGCCCCTTCTAATCATTAGTATTTGTCTTGTTGCGGTTATAAATACATTCACTTTATTTCAATGAAGGCATCAAGTTGTAGAGTCAGTCGTTATGCTTGTGATTTAAGAAAAATTGCTCAGTAGGTGCAATTTATCATATTTCCACATTTCTAGATAAATTGTTGATAAATCGAAAATGTGTGAAATATTCAAAAATGCTAAAAGGATTATCAGCTCTCCATCTTTGAAGATGATTAAAGGGTTCACGGCACAGAGAAAGCCGTTCCTGCGCGGTGTGGGAAATAAAGACTGTGGATTTTTAAAAACACTGAACCTTTGTATTAACTTCTTTGCACGCCACAACGCGTTTCAGTAGCCACTGCTATCTTCCTCCTGTGGCTATTGAAATACATTGTCGCGAGCAAAGAAATTAATACAAAAGTTTGTGCCTTCAAATTATAACCCAATTCCACCTTTCCTTATTGCTTCAGCGCTCATACAAACCCTCGATCTTCTATTTCCCATGCATACATCCCCCTCTGTGGTTGAGCGGTAGGACCTGATTGAGCAAACCTGCATCCAAACAAAGGTCCTGCTCTGACGTGGTGATAACAACGCCCCTTGCGGTCACGTGATCCGGTCCCGTGACCAGAACCAGGAAGCGCTGAACAGAGCTCTGTTCCAAGACTCCGATCTCCATGCTGATTACCTGCAGACACATTCAACTAAGGTTGTGCAGGGGTGCACAACCCCAAAAGGTGAGACACCACTTGGCATTACTTTGAACTCACTAGACCACCAGTTTAAGCCCATGGGCGCCTGTTGTTTTTCTTGTTTTCTCTCTACATATTAACTGACATTCCTGGCCGGAGTGGCGCAGCTAAAATTCAGTGAAAAAGGGGATGCCACGACTGTTCTCCTAATAAGTGTTCCCTGCATTCCCAGTGTTGAATTGAATAATGTGGATAAACAAGTGCAATAGGGTCTTACCCCCAAAAACAGCAGAAATTATGAGAGCTGGGCGCAACAACCAACAATACAGGTGCAGTACAGCTGCCACAGGATACACGTGCCTTAAAGCCAAACAAGAAGTACCGAAACCATAATGAAACCCTGGAAGAAAATTTGCACTGCTATGAACAAATGAGGATCCAATGCACTGGATATTGTATGAGAAGTGAAGATAAAGGAAGAAAAGCTCACCACACTGCAGATGTTTTCTAAGCTTCAGCTCCAATATCATGGTAGGTGCCTGTTCTTCATGGCTTGTCGGCAGACCGTGCCAAAATAATTCATAGGCAAAGATGGCATTTCATACAATTAATATAAAATTCCAAGGTGCTTGTTTATTAATCCATGATCAGATTATGTTCTGCCAAGAACATGGCAATCCCATTCCTTGAAGGGAGGAGAACAATTATTTATTTATGCTATGCATGTGGGTGCTGAAGTTTAACACAGTACAAGTTATGCATATGATTTCATGGACAGACTATATGTATATCAAGATGGGCTTAATAAATAAACCACCACACTCAAAAACATAAATCAGGAGATATATAGGATAATCATACATTTTTCATACAAAATCACCCCAAATACATATATTGTCACCTCATCTAGCCTCTTAACCTATGAATACCTGTCCCTGCAGCCTCAAACTACTTTAGTAACCAACCCTGTCTAAGCTTTTACAGCTATATACAAGTTCAATAAATCGTTTTGTAAACTTACACTCTCCATGACGGATGGGTGTTCCAAAAGGGGTCTTTGATGAGTAGGCAGTGTGTCCAGGGCCGCACTCCCTCCGCCTCAATGCTAAAATTACGCCCTGATGGGCGTAATGCTTGTTTCCTGAGTGCGGGCCACCTTCAGCATGACATCTGCGCATGCTCTGAGGGCGACCGGTGTGCTGAGTACACCCAGCGATACGCCAACCAGAAGTGACGCAATTGTCGGCATCACGTGACCCGCGTCATAGTGATGTGGCAATAGGCGGGGAATTTGAATCATGCCCTTTTTTTTATTGTTCTATCTCCTTGAGGGCACATTGTCTGGCTACAAATTCATCAAGATTGGATGAAGATGACCTTTTCAAGGTCCAGATCCTCTAAAGCAGTGTTCCCCAACTCAAGAGCCACCAACAGGTCATATTTTCAGTATTTCCTTAGTATTGCACAGCTGATCATTTAATCATCTGCACTGGTGATGATTCCTTCATTTGTGCAATGCTAAGGAAATCCTGAAAACATTCACTGTTGGTGGGCCTTGAAGTCTGGAGTTGCGGAATCCCACTCCAAAGTAGTGAGGACACAGTGTTTCCCCGTAAAGTACAGCTAATAAAAAATTGAAAATGACAAAAATTGTGAATGCCAACATGAATAAAATTAAATATTGTCTCTTCTTTTATGATCAAAAAAATGTTGATGACTCCATTTCCTTCTATGAAGACAATGGTGTCACTATCAAAGAAAATAAAATGTCATTATTTGTAACTTGAGATTATTAGTTACACTTTGTCTTGTAGACATTTTCTGTCCTGCCAAGATACAAATGACTTGTCAGACACGGTTGTGCTGTGACAGACGATGGACGCGCTGCTTGCAGACTAACCGAGGCTTGAAGTTTTTCAGGAAGATTAAGTATTTGCTGTTTCAATTTACATCTTCTGTAAACTATACAGTTGCTGTATGTTTCCTATTGTCAATAGTACCTGCAATGTCTCTGAAAAAATAACTGCCAATCCAACATTTCCATAACCAAGGAATCATCAGAAGTAAATTCTGGATGAGAAACTTTGTAATAAATCTTATTAATATCAAAATGAATTAACAGTCACAAAATTATAAAATAGATTATTTTTTGTTTCACACTAAAAGCTGCAAAATGAGTCAACTTACTAGATAAATATAGTGATACTATGACGCGAGTCACTACAGTAATTAAATATAGTGATACTGTGACGCGAGTCACTACAGTAATAACTAGCCTCAGAGTGGAGAGAGAGACTACAATTACAGATAGTAATATTATGATAATTCTACTTACTGGATAAGTAAAGGGAGGTCAAACATCGAAGGTCAGGTCAAGGAAATTGCGCAGTACAACAAGGGGTAGTCAGAGACGAAATACAATTCATGAGTCAGGGTCAGGAAAACCAGAAAGACAAGACAAAATACAGGGAGCAGGCAAAAGAGTGTCAGGTCACAGGCAAAGGGTCAAAGTCCAGGTAAGGGAATGAAGTCAGGCTGGGTAGGCACAGAGCACAGGGTATCAGTCTCTCTAGGAAGTGACAAGTGTACGATTGACACTGGATGGAGGAGCTGTCATGCTTAAGTAGAGGACTAATCAAGGAAGTGAACACTGATGATTGCACAACAGACCAAAACAGACTGACAGCTTCCACACAATAGTAACATATCAGACAAAGGCAGCGTGGAGACCATGACAGATACCTTGGTTTTTGTCGATAATCCGTCCGAAAACAATCGTCAAAAACTGAAACTGATTAAAACCGAGGTAATTATTTCCATAGGTACCAATGTAAATCTAAATGATTTGTTTTAGACATTCCAAAATACAAACCAAAAACACATTTTATAGAAGATAAAGACAATGTTTAATACCGAAAACATTAAGAAATTAATATAAAAGGAATATTAAAGAATAATGTAAGGAATAAATAAACATTTAGCAAGGTATTGATTTTTCTAAACATTCTTTTTGTTATATGGAAGATGATGAGGAGGGGAAAGAGATGAAGATATTATTGTTTTGCAAGAGGAACCATGTAAGTCACTATTTTTTCTTGCATAATTAGCAGCATTGTATGAAGGAAAACCAACGAAAAACTGAGACACATTTTTCATTGAAAAACTCATGAAAATTGAAACCGATGATAACTGATGTCAATGAAAACCAAGGTATCACTGTATATAATGAAGCTGGGTGGGTATGGGCTTCAAGCAAGGCTATGTGCACACAGTGGGGTTTTTTATGCGCTTTTTGGTGCAGATTTGTATCTGCACGCCTATCCTGAAACCAGAAAAATCTATGATAATTCTGAAATTATGTGCACATGTTGCTTCTTTATCCTGCAGATTTGGTGCAGAAAACAAAATGCAGCATGTCAATTGTTGATGTGAATTTGCCTGCATTTTCAGGACTTCCAGCCACTTACTTTATCAAGAGAAGTGCAAAATAAGTGGACTGGACTTTGTTACTTGACGTCAATGGCATCATTGGGGAATCATTGAAATCACAGTTTGGGGGATTTAGATAGAAGTCATATAAACCTACATATATTTTGCTAAAATGCTAACAAAGCTGAAGGGCTCAAGTTATCATTAGCATTTTTTATGTTGGTTTTCTGTTTTTGTCTTGTATTTGTTGACATTTTTCTGCAAATTTTTGAAAATGGCACATGAATGAAGTGAATTAGTGGTTCATTAATTTTTTTCTGCAAAATCAAAAATGTTCTTACTTTTGATTGTAAGCTTTTTTGCATGTTTTCAGTGCAAAAAAATTGCCTATTATGCGAAAATGTGACAAAACTTGTTCAAAGCATGTCAACGTATATAAAATAACTCCAGGATGGATTGAAGTGCACTTGATTAAAAATGTAGTGACTCTTAGATATGAGCAAACTTTTTGAAGTTCAGGTTTGGTTCGCCAAACAGGCATACGTTCACCAAATAGAATGGCAAACAGTTCGCCGAACTTCCGAACCCCAATCAAATCAATACGAGGCAAAATCAGGGGCCTAGGAAACAACTTCAAATCGGCCCAAAATCTGCCAAAGACAGCTCAAACCATTTTTCAGTGGAGCCCCACTGTTTTGGCATAGACATTATCTTCCTACACTATTAGGCTAGGGTCACACATCCCAGCCGTTTTTGCTTCAGGTCCGTTTTTGTAGCAAAGTTTTGCATTTTTTTTCTAAGTCCAAAAAACGGATCCGTTAATGGATGGTGCACTTAGGGGCACCTGCATTTTTCAAAAAATGCATGAGTTTTTATGCAGCAGCCCAAAAATGCCGCTAGCAGCGTTTTTGGGGTCCGTTAAAAAAAGCGGGTATCACACAACTGGGAATCCCGCTGTAAAATCTGAGATAAACTCAGTGGGTCACTACTCGTAATACTAGCTGTCTGGTGAGAGCCGTGATATCGCACGAGATGTAGTGGATTTATCACGCTGTATCGTGAGACAGCGCATGTGAGGAGTTGTGATGTCAAGGAATGCAACGCAGTTCAATCTTGTGAGGCCTCTCAAGTCTGAACTGCAGTAATGTTTGTGATAGAACCGCTTGTCACACTCTCACCAGTGTCTGTGTGCCTGCTCTCACAGACTATGGGGGATGCGTTCTATGAATGTAAGCCCAGCATAGGCCTTGTTCACACATATAATCCGTTTTTGCCTTAAATCCATTTTTGGAATCATTTTAGGCTTTTTTTTTTCTAAGTCCAAAAACGCATATGCGTTAATGCATGGTGCACTTAAGTGTCACTGCGTTTTTGTTCAGCATCCCAAAAAACACTGCATGCAGCATTTTTGGGTGCTGACAAAAAAAACGCATGCGTTTTTTTAACATGGGGCCCTATGGGAAACGCATTCGTTAACGCATGGCACATATTGGCACCCGCGTTAACGCATATGCGTTTTTCATGAAAAAATGACTAAGTCCCAAAATTTGCCAAAAACGCCCAGGACCCCAGTGGACACTATTGGCACCCTTAGAAAAAATTGATCTGTTTCTCTAAGGGCTTAAAAACGGATTTGTATGTGTGAACAAGGCCATATTGTTGTAAGGCCCTGTGACCATGGTACATTGTTTGATGCTTCTTTTGAAGCAGATTTTGAGAAAATGCATCAAAATCTGCATGTCTATACTGAAGCTAGCAAAAGTCTATAAGAGTTCAGGAGTACAGTGCCAATGTGTTTTTTTTTCATTGCATATTTGGTGCAGATTTTGGGACAGAAAAAAGAAATCTAAACCACAAGTGCAAGGAAAAAAATCATCGTGGGGACAGCACATCTGACCTGTCATAGACTTTGCTAGCCTCAGGATAGACATGTAGATTTTGATACAGATTTGCTAGCCTCAGGATACACATGTAGATTTTCATGCAGATTCTCAAAATCTGCATTAAAAAGCATCAAACAATGAACTATGGGAATAGGGTTTCAGAGGGTCCAGGGAGATCTGCAGTTTTGGTGAAAGTGCTTCGATAATTCCCCCTGCCCCCTGGCTAACTCCACAGAGACTTCTAGGGCAGGGGTCGCCAACTACAGTCCTCAAAGTCTGAAAACAGTGCAAGTTATGGGGATTTCTTTAGCATTATACAGGTGATAATTTCATCATCTGCTGTAGTGATGATTCCAGCACCACGTGCAATGCTAAGGAAATCCTGCATGTGAGCACTATTTGAGGCCCCTTGACTACTGCACTTGGACCGCCTTGTTCTACAGGAGTGTTTGTAGTGTCTTGCATTTTCATACCTCAGACCAAAAGCCTGCTGCTTATTCACCAGCCTTTGTAGTGCACCTCTTTACAGAAACAGTCCAGCACACAAGCAGTGAAGTAAAAAAAACTTTAGAAAGTCCCACAGGGATCAGCAGACTCCATTACAATGGTGCAAAGTCCATTAAGCTCAGAGTCCATTAAGGGCTTTGAGGTGTAGCCCAAAGGCTGCAGTCCTGCTAATCCAGCAGGGGGAAGTACAAACAGCTCTAAACTTGTGAAAGGGAAAAATAAAATTAACAAAAAAATAGGCCTTGCTCTTTGAAGGACTCAAAAATTGAAAAAAGTCCTTCTTGGACAAAATGCCAACTAAGGGCCAGCTTAGTGACCCAACAACATGCCTTTTTAGGGAAGTTTACTTTAATTGGAGTAAAAAAAACTGTCTACTCCTATGGTACTCCACTGCTGGACGGTCTCGGAGGGTCACAGGGACTACTCTTCCAGGGGCATTCTCCACACCACCTGTCCCCCAGCACACCCCATCGTGACCACGGTTCATGATCACGATTCAGTTACGACGGCCGTTTCACACCGTGAGTGGCGCCTCCATGGGTACACAATGGATTGTGTACCCGTCGAAGCGCCACTCATGCCATGAAACGGCCATCGTAACTGAATCCCCCATCCTCCCACCTGTAACCCTCACCATGTAAGCCCCTATGCACAAATAAAGAAGAAGTCCTGCCGAGTTCTGTGTGCAGCTCCGTTCTTAAACTGAAACCGGAAGTGTAGCTGCATTATACTTCACTGCCAAGAGGGTGCCGGGCTAAGTGGTAAGGCCTTTTTGCTTTGCCTGGGGACCACCTCTTCCAGTGCCTTGACACAATCACTTGCAAGATATTATTGTTTGCACAATCTTGTTGCCTAGCTCCTCATTAACTCCTCCATGGGGTGAGCTGTGGAAATCTTATTCCCCATGACATAGGTAACACCTGACCTTGCAGTTTGGGGGAGTGCTTATTGAAGCCTTAAATATTTGGAGGAAAAATAATGGAAACAAATAAGATTATTCACTCAACACCAATTAATGTGGAATGCTGAATAAAGATGGTGGGCAGCAATGCAAGGACAAGTTCAATTTGAATTAGGCACTTGTGCACTTCACTTGCCAAAAATCTGTATTCTAAACATATGGAATGAAATAAAATAATGTGATTGCACATTTTCAAGAAGCAATATCCATTGTATGGTGTTTCCTGAGTGTGAACAGACCTATAAGACCATGTAGGTGAAGCATATAATGGCCATATGCTATTTTTATATGAATTGCTATAACATAAGTGAAGAAGAGTTGGCCTCGCACACTGCTGACCCTTTGCAATGATAAAGGTTTGATCTTCAAAAAAGACTAATAATTATAAAAATAATTATTAATAATAAAAAAAAATAATAATAATAATAAAAACTAAATAAAACAAATAAAAAAATATAATAAGCTTTCTTAAATGGATATTTTAAGAACATTCTAAGGTTCCTAGTCTCACAACTACTGCCATATTTGGCACTGATTCCAAAATTAACACCCCGCAGATGTTTACACCTGCAAACTCAAGAAAGCTTAAAAAAAGTTTTAAAGGGAACCTCTCAGTACTTGTCCCTGCACCTTCCAAGCACATCCTTCACCATCCCTCTCTCACCAAATAGTGCCCTATATTGGCAGTGAAAAATGACTATGGTACTCACATTTTCCCATGCAAATGCAGCATCCAAGCGACGGTCTGTAGACTGACTAGGCCATCTCCAGGGCTTAGTCTCTCCTCTTCAATGCTGTAGTCACACCCTGCTGGGCGTGAGAACTCACTCTCCTGCACGCTCCTGATTTGAAATTCCCGTCTACTTCTTCCGGGTATGATGCGCCAGCCGGACATAATTTCTGGTCCAGTGCATTGTGGGTGATTTTTAACCCAGCTTCAATATGTGCACTGTGCATGCTCCGGAGCCGGCATGTACAACCCCACAATGCACCGGACCAGAAATGATGTCCGACCGGTGCATCATTTTTGGAAGTAGGAGGGGGAATTTCAAATCAGGAGCACACAGGAGAATGAGTTCTCACGCACAGTGAGACATGATTACAGCAGAGAGGAGGAGAGATGGAGTCCCGGAGATCGCCGAGTCAGGCTACAGACCACATGCGAAAATGTGAGCATCAAAGTCTTTTTTCACAGCCAATATAGGACACTGTTAGGAGAGACTGGGATGATTAGGGATGCACTAGGAAGGTGCAGGGACATATAGTGATAGGTAAAAATGACGTAAAAACAACCTGACAGGTTTCCTTTAAAGTTCCAATAAATTCTACATATTGAAAGAAAACAGTAGACCCAATGGCTGGGAACACTCCTAACCGTAAGGTCCGGTGTTGTTCCCAGCCAGTGGGTCTTCCGGTGAGCGTTTTTTAACCCAAACAATGAAGGAAAGTTTTCGGGCCATTTTAAATTTTGATCCTTTTACTCGAACAAAGCCGCGTTCTCAGATGTTTTTGTTAAATTGCTTGTGTGTCCAATTGGAAACAGAATCCCCAGTGTTAGTGGCGAATTTTAAATCGGTGAACATGTTCAGGGAAACTTCGCTTTGATCAAGTGTCTATTTCAATAGTCGCAAGTTAGCATCAGCCTGAAATATCACTGGAGAACCTAAACCCTGCCAACAAATATAAAAACAGACTTTAAAAAGCACAAATTAAAAAACAATTGCAATAAAGAACTGGACCTTTATATTAATTTCAGAGATGTAGGTCAATGCACCATAAAATAAAAAATATAACAATTCAGAGACAAAAACAATAAAAAAATATACAACACAAAATAAAATATAGTAAACTGATTTTTTTTTTCCATTTGAGAATTTAATAAGAAGACAAAACCTTGAACAGGAAACAAAGGTTAGTTAAAAACTCAACCTGTCTTATTTTATATTTCAGTTGAAGAACAGGTTGTGGTGAGAATGAAGTGCTGAAATCCCTCCCAGCTGAAATCAAACTGCTACAGTCTAGAATGGACCCATCTGCTTTTTACGAGATGCACTTAAGACATTTTTTTAACTTGCTGAGATAAACTTAATTTCTTCAATCACTTGGAGACGGCACAATCTCTATGTGCAGACAACTCGACTTTATCTTTACTGGGGAAAAAAAAATCAATTCTTTTTAGCTAATTGCCTTTTATAACTCATTCATTATGAGGGAAGAGCGTTGAATTGTTATTATGTAAGAAAAGAATTCTCAGCAGATGGTGGATGATAATCCGCAGTGTTATCCTGTCAACAGCCTCCAACTCAAAAAAAAACACCAAACAAAATATAGGAAAATTTATTCCGATGGTTCCCTTATAATACAATGTATCAAAATTATTCAGACATTTTCCACCATAAGTAGTTATAAATTCCTGTACCGTACTGTGTTAGAGAAGCCCCCCAACTATACTGTTTTTTTATAATATATGTGTACATATGCATGCAATGTTGTGTGAGTGATAATATATTCATCTACTGCTGCTTTCTCCCGTGTCCAGCGCTAGTGTTCTCCTCTTCTTAATAATGTCACAGCTCTTCAGCCTCTAAGGCTGGGAACACACTATCCTACTTACATGCGAGTCTATCAGACAAGACTCGGATCAGTGACCCCTCTCTGGACGGGAGTGTGATGCTGCACAAAAACACAAGCAGCTGACACTCTCGTCCAGAGAGGGAAAGGCGGTTCACGGTCACTTATCTGAGACTGGTCAGAGAGACTCGCATGTAAGTAGGATAGTGTGTTTCCAGCCTAAAAGTCACACTGCGCTCTGCATGACCCGGAAGTAACTTTTACAATGAAAGGCCTGTTCCATATCTATGAGGTCCCTGCACTAGGCTGCTCTGCCTGCCTGGGCCAGTGCAAATGCAAGCGCAGGGGCATTTAGGGGCTTGGGCAGCCTAATGCAGGGACACATAGATGCCCTGCATTTGAGCTCAGCTGCGCTCGGTGCCCCCATTATATTCTATGGCCGAGCACAGCCGAGCGCGTGCTCTGCATAGTGTGAATCACAAGTGAAAGTGGCAGACACCATGGCGCATGCGCCTGGTCAGACGCACCCGGAAAATGTCCGATTAGGCGATCCGGTTGCTAAGTGACAGGTGCACTGGCCTGCGCCTGTCACTTAGCACCCGGAAATGCCTAATCGGACATTTTCCGGGTGCGTCTGACCAGGCGTATGCGCCGTGGCGTCTGCCACTTTCACTTGCGATTCACACTATGCAGAGCGCACGCTAGGCTGTGCTCGGCCATAGGATATAATGGGGGCACTTAGCGCAGCTGAGCGCAAATGCAGGGCATCTATGCGTCCCTGCACTAGGCTGCACAAGCCCCTAAATGCCCCTGCACTTGCATTTGCGCTGGTGCAGGCAGGCAGAGCAGCCTAGCGCAGGGACCTCATAGATGTGAAAACACCCTAAGTCTATGGGCCATCAAAATGAGGCTCCATAGACTTACATTGTAAAAGAGACTTCCAGTTCACACACAGACCATAGAGTGAGCCGGCAAGTCACTATGGCGGTGACGTCACTGCACTGGCAGACATGGACCGAAAAGGGCCCCTCTACAAGAATAGTTTTCTGGGCCCCTTTGCAGTCCTACAGTTCATCAAAATTCCACCTGCTTTGTATGTGGAAATGGGCCTCTAACCTTTCACACCCCTGAGCATCTGCATAGATAGCACCAATGATCTCTCTTCTCCTGCATCACTGAGACGAAGAACAGATAGACCCTGGACACCGCAGAAAGAAGCGGTAGGTGAACAAAAGGTTCCGTAGTCCAAAATCAGGCATGTGTAATTGTTATCAACCCTCACATCATCTGTAGGGGAAAGTCTTGAAGTCCACATACACAAGAGAATGTCAGCAAATGCATGCTCAACCCATTCCAGAGGGTTCAACCAACATAAGTCTAATGCGTTTGTGGTGGGATGGGGGCTTTTTTCTTGAAGGGGTTCTCCAGGCTGAAAAGAAAAGTCTGCAGTCATTCTTAGTGACTGCAGACTACCATCAAATTTTAGCAGTGTGCAATGTACACACTATCATGATTGATTCCCCTACATTTCCCATCTGAGTAATTTGCATGATTGAGAAGCCACACAGAGTGTATTCACCATGTTCAACTGCATGTGTGCAGTCACATTAGTGCCAACATAGGCTGAGGTCACAGTAGCATTTTTCGCATGCGTTTTTGGAGACCTGCGTTTTCAAAAACGCATGTAAAAAACGCACCCATAGGCCCCATGTTAAAAAACGCATGCCCTAATAGCCAATAAGCATGTGTGACAGTCCCAGTTTGGAGCTTTTCCAAAGCTGCGTTTTAATATGGGGCCTTATGGGAAACGCATGCAAAAACGCATGTACAATTAGTGCCATTCAAAAACGCATGCGTTTCCCATAGGAGCCCATGTTAAAAAAACGCATGCGTTTTAGAAAACGCATGCGTTTTTTTAACATGGGCTCCTATGGAAAACGCATGCGTTTTTGAATGGCACTAAAAGGTACTAATTGTACATGCGTTTTTGCATGCGTTTTCCATAGGGCCCATGTTATAAAAACGCACCAAAAAATAGTACATGCACTATTTTTGGGTGCAGATTCCAAAACGCAGCCAAAAACGCAGGGAGCCATCAGACACCTTAAAAAACTCATGATGACATGAAAAACGCATGTAAAAAAGCACGCGTTTTTAAAAGGCACTAAAAAAAAGCTTGTCAACTGTGACCACAGCCATACATAGGGAATACATTGGATGTCTAATAGTGTTCACAGTGCACACTGCCTCATTTCAGTCGTCTGCAGTCACATAGACTAACTAAAGAATTTTATTCTCAGCCAAGAAGACCCCTACAATGTGAATGATTGAGAACATAACTTAGGTGAATGGTTCTCCATAGTACACCTTATTCAAGTGCAAACATTCTGGTGTACAGTGTACAGATTACCATAATGTGCTCAATTACCATCAGTATAAAATATCGTAATCCCAGTGTGCTAGAAGTAGCTATATTACTATGCCTAAATTTGCTCAAAGTAACTCTGTAAGGCTGGGGTCACACATAGAAGTCCGTTTTTGGAAGTGATTTTCATCACCAATCCATTTTTTTTGGGTGCTTTTTGAGCCTCCTGCACCCCTGAACGTTTTTGGACTTAGTCATTTTTTCATTAAAAACGCATATGCGTTAACGCATGCGTTAACGCAGGTGTCTATATGTGCCATGCGTTAACGCATGCGTTTCCCATAGGGCCCCATGTTAAAAAAACGCATGCAGTTTTTTAACTGATGCCAAAAACGTTGCTAGCAACGTTTTTGGCTCAAAAACGGACAGAGCAATGTTTTGAGGTCCAGAAAAAAACGGACAGGGTGTTTATTACATCCAATGCGTTTTTCTGTCAGTTTTTGGACTTAGAAAAAAAAAATGACAAAAATGAAGCCAAAAAACGGACTAAAGGCTTATGTGTGACCCCAGCCTAATCCATTAAATGATAATGGATGCTACAACCTTTCCATTTCAATTGAGATATTTTTTGTGCAAACTTGAGTGCCCAAGCAAACAAAGATTACCCTGACTTCTGTCCATATCAACGGGCCATACACGTCCGGTACCTGAGTACCACTTGTGTACATGTAAAATCAATCCTTTGGAGATTTCTTTGCAAAGGCAACATTTTTATGACCTCAAAGTCCCACAATGATTGATTAAAGATTGAAAGTTTCAATGAATTTTCACAGCGGAAACATTTCTCAACAAGCCGCTCTACTCAGAGATTGTTCCTATGGAGTACAGAGAGATTTGTGAAAGAAAGCTCTTATTATTAAAAAGAATCCAGTGGTTCATAGATAAGGGCATTCTCTTCCCATGGTAGATTCTTTGAATAATTGCACTGGACTCAAGAGATGTGTTAATGCAATTACACAGCAGGACAAAAGCAAGACAATTAAAGCTAAATGGTTTCGAGTTTGTGTTGCTACATTCCTGCGCTGTATAAATCCCAAACACCATCAGAAAATATGAAAGTATGACATACACCATCTGTCATCCAAGGTCATAAGCTATGAGAACATTCATACTTACATCCCTTTTTTGTACTGTATATATCCATTGTTAATTTATTTTATATTCAACTGAAAGTGATGGGTGGGGGTTTATATTAGAGGTGTCAGGAGGGCAGTATTGTTTCCCGACAGTTCATTGCAGAAATAAAGCTTTACTTGCTAGAGGCACATGCTTAATGGTTCTCACAAATAAGGCACAGGGAACCTGTCACCCGATTTTTACAACCTAATCTGAGAGTAGCATATTAAAGGACCCGAGATCCTGATTGCACTTAGGCTGGTTTCACATCGCATATTTTTTCCTGTCCGTGGGATCCTACTTTTTGTACAGGACAGGAAAGGACACCACAGGAGGTCCTATTTCTGTGTCCGGGTCCGTGATTATCACGGGTCCGGACACAGGAAGAGTTGTGCGGGGTAATTTCACTTCTGCAATGTATAATATACATTGAGGAAGTGAAATTAAGTAAAAGCAAGGGTTAAAAATAAAAATAATCTGTATTCTCACCTTTCTAGCGATCCCCGATGCCTCCAGCAAGCTCCGATGAGACGTTAGAGGGTGAGTAGACTCACTAGTTGCAGAGACCTTAGATAAAAAGTAGCACTAAAGTGATAAAAAGAAATGCTGAAGTTGTACCTTAATAGAAGCGATAGTGAACTGTTCCTCACTCTTGTGGTTCTCTTCTTCATGGTGGGGGATCAATGTTGCCTCTTGTGACAGAAACTCAACATCAACTCCAAATCTCCAACGAGGCTGTGTGACTCAAAGTCTTAGCCTCTGACCGAGATCTCGCAGGACCTGCTTCTACACCAGTGGACCAGCACTGTTGTCATTTAAGGGGAACCTGTTAGCAGGTCATTTGCTATGTTATCTGAGGCTAGCATGGGGTAGGATTTAACTTAAAACACAGAATTCAATGATGTGTCATTTATCATACTGCTTACATTCACTGAAGGTTGATAATCACTGACAGGCCTGCTTGTCTGACACGCCCCCTCCTGTGATAAGAAGCTCACTGTCTATAGACCTAGTACATACACAGCCTGGTGTGGATGAGGGCAGCTTTCTAAATTCTCCTGCATTGCTAAATCTAAAACAATTGATTGTGTCAGGTCTGCTGCACCTAGTAAACTAAGTGATGCTTTGTTAGATTCAGGGTCTTTTTTCCTACATCTTGCTGCTGTCAGAAGAGGTAGCAAAAAACAGCTGACAGATTCTTTTTAGTCTTCCTCAACTGTCTGTCATGACTTAGAGCCTTGTGTTCATATTACCTTCAACCTCACAGAATACCACAGAGAATAGTTAAACAGTTATATTCCCCTCAAACCCCGAGCATTATGGCAAGTGTCCCAAAAGGAGAATATATTGAGTATGAATAGCTTCCTTCAGAATGATGTCCTGGCCTGTATCTGCCCAGTCATTTATCTTAAAAAGAACTGGAGATTTATTGCCTAATCCAGTGTTGTCTCTAACCACCATCACATGAAAGCCTTAACTTACACTACCGTTCAAAAGTTTGGGGTCACCCAGACAATTTTGTGTTTTGCATGAAAACTCATAGTTTTATTTATCAAATAAGTTGCAAACTGAATAGAAAATATAGTCCAGACATTGACAAGGTTAGAAATAATGATTTTTATTTGACATAATAATTTTCTCCTTCAAACTTTGCTTTCTTCAAAGAATTCTCCCTTTACAGCAATTACAGTATTGTAGACCTTTGGCGGGTACTATTTAATGAAGCTGCCAGATGAGGAGCTGTGAGGCGTCGATTTCTCAAACTAGAGACTCTAATGTACTTGTCTTGTTGCTCAGTTGTGCAGCGGGGCCTCCCACTTCTCTTTCTACTCTGGTTAGAGCCTGTTTGTGGTCTCCTCTGAAGGGAGTAGTATACAGCCTTGTAGGAAATCTTCAGTTTCTTGGCAACATCTCACATGGAATAGCCTTCATTCCTAGGAACAAGAATAGACTGTCGAGTTTAACATGAAAGTTCTCTTTTTCTGGCCATTTTGAGAGTTTCATAGAACAAACAAATGTAATGCTCCAGATTCTCAACTAGCTCAAAGGAAGCTCAACTTTATAGCTTCTCTAATCAGCTAAACCGTTTTCAGCTGTGCTAACATACTTGTGTATGGGTTTTCTATGGTTTTATAAACACCCATTAGCCTTGTTACACAGTTAGCAAACACAACGTACCATTAAAACAGTGGAGTGGTGGTTTTGAAAATGGGCCTCTATACACCTATGTACTATAGATATTGCATTAAAAACTAGAAGTTTGCAGCTACAATAGTCATTTACCACATTAACAATGTATAGAGTGTATTTCTGATTCATTTAATGTTAGCTTCATTAAAAAAAAATGTGATTTTCTTTTGAAAATAAGGAAATTCCTAAATTACCCCAAACATTTGAAAGGTAGTGTACCTAAAAACAATATGAAAAAAAACATTATTGCACAACAATGCAGGTGCATGCATACATAGACATGGAAAGATACATTAGTATCACTATAAACTTAGTATATCTCTGAGACACACCTTTATTTGAGCTTTTACCTTATAATAAGTTAGTTACAGACCCAAAATAAAGAACTAAGAAGACTTATTGTTTTCTGTATCAGACCACAGTACAATAAACCGAGAAAGACAAACGCTTAAATTCATCACAACAGGCGTTGCGCTGCTCTTAATGGGGAACGTGTTGGAGTCACAGGCTTCTGATTCTTAAAAGCTTCCTAATGAATCAGATGCATCTGAAAACTGGTTTGTATCTCCATGCACTTCACCACAAATCTTACTCCAACTAGGGACTGGAGTAAGAAGTCTGGGAGATTGTCGTGAATTAGATGACCTGTAACATCACACCTTCGTTCTATCTCTGTTTCATGCTAGCTCCGTCCATTTTAGCAGAGCTGGGAGAAACCTATGAGGAAATACCAAAAATCATAAATTTTTGTGAATTATCATTAAAAACTTTTGCAACTTATCAAAGTATGTTATGACAGATTTCTAGCAAAAAAACTTTAATCAATGAGTGGCTATTTCCTTGTGGCTCTACAGAATGAGCAATAGCCCCTCTATATGCCACTCTATGGTTAAATGGTAATGATCAAATGTTAAAAGGAGGTATAAATTGTGCCATAAAAGTCTGATAAATGTGTGTCCCACATTCACAACCCCCCCTGTAGAACAAGGGACCCCTGATCCGTGTATTAGTTAGCACTCAGCCATTCATCAGAGAGGTGGTGGATGCACCAGTTGACTCTAATCATTGCTATAAGAATTCCAAAGGCAGGCAAATACCTTCAACTGTACTCCAAACTCTTAAACCATGTATCTGTAATGTGTAGACCGCTCTGCTTCTGGAACTGCTTCACTTTATGAGTAGTCTACATGGGAATACATTTTCTTTTGTACATTTAGGGTTGACGTCAGTCGCTGTGGCTCTCCAGTATGTGATGGTGTTCCTGTGTGTATCAGGTGATGTGGTTGACCACTCCTCCAGCCTTTAAATAGTCTCATGAGTGACAGCCTGGTGTTTCTGATAGAGTTCATTCTCTGTTTGACCGCGAGTTGTGTGCATGCTGAGTGCAGTTCCTGCTGAAGCCTTGCTGAAGCTTTGTTTCTTGGAGATTGCCATTTTGCGTGGGAGTAGCTATTTTTATCCGTGTCCGTGGGTGGAGGTGAGGGGGTGTTAACCTAGGGCTGGTCAGGAGCAGGGCAAGTGTAACGTCCCAGACATCCTCATCTTCAGAGGTAATTCTGGAAATAGCGTCAGACTATATACTTCAATTACCTTTGCCGTCACTGCCATTCTACTACCCTTTCCCCTCATCCGTTATAACCACCGCATGACAGTGTATGGATACCAAACATAAGCAATACATTGGTATCATATCAACAGACATATCAAGTATTCCTTGATGTTAAAACATACTTTTAAGATCTCTAACATTAGAAAACATTCAGCAAAACTACATTGTCGTTAAAACCTCTAAAATGTATTGAGATGTGATATAGTGGCCTGAATAAGTCTAACCCAACCAAGTATGTGTCCTAGTGTACTCTTCATTATGCAAAACACCTTTTTCTCCCCCAAAAAAGGATGATCCTGCTCTTCTTTCTCTTACCCTGATAATTTATATGATCCTCAGATAGAGATACCTTTATTTCTTGTAGTGAGGATGGAAAGAATTGAATAACATGTAAAAAATATTGGTTACCTTTATCATTTTTATACAAGTTATAATTCTTTCAAGGTTCTTCATAGTTGTTCCACACAATAAGAAACGCTATGATATTGTACAGATACCGGGAAGTCATTTCTGTGGATCAAAAGGATGTTAGCCCGTAATTAAATCAATCGAAACACCTTTAGGCTTTCATGAAAAATATTGAATTTAATCAATATTTAGATGAAACTAACAAGCAGTTATACAATGGTTAATTACAGAACTTCTCAAATGTGAATCAATGGGAAATAGAAGACAAGGTCTTTTACAGACATATAGTATTATTAATTACCACGGCTTGCTTAATATCACTTAGCAAACAAATCTGAAGTGCTGCTAAATACATCGATACACTGGATATTGAGAAATGTCATCTTGTTTGCCTCACAAAATGCCATTATTGTCTCTTGGTGTTTTTGATGGATGATAGGAGAAAGAAATTCATAGATAACATTTAAAGAGGATCTGTCACCGCTGTCACGGCTCCTGACATGTCCGCTTTTGTAACAACTTGTATTCTTCATAAATATTCTGGAGCATTTGTTGGTCGTAACTCTGTGTTGTTCCGTTTCTCTGTTATTCCCCTTGATTCTTTATGTATTAATTGCCAACAGGCTTCCATCCTCTTGTGAAAGCAATCAGCACTGATTGGACAATGCCAGTTTGTGCATGACCCCCCTTCAAAATAATAACCCTGACTTCCTAATTTATTCATACATTTGTAGGGGGAATAACAGAAATACGATGCAAACTAGAATTCTAAGAATAGAGGCTCCAGAACTATAGCTTCATTGACAAGACTCAAGTATTGTAGGAGCTGTTCTTCTGCCACCTTCTATCAACTATTTTGCATATTGACACCCTATTTTGCCCACCCCTCCCGTAAATAAAGACTGACCATTGTTTTTGGATTAAACAGGGCAAGTCGGTTTTTATTACAACAAACATAACAGTAAATAATACCATTTAGGGTGAAGGAGTTTCTTGGACCCCCAAAGGCCTATCAGCATCTGCGGTATGCTGCACCAGCACCGACAATGTATAGAAGGGGTCTGAAACACGGGCCCCCGGGCCGCATGCAGCCCGCCTGGCTTCCCGCTGTGGCACCTTGAAGAAATAACATGCCCCAGGCCATTGTGCAGGGGCCGCGCGGTACCCGCTTAATTGTGACTTCTGTGTACTGCTCACACAAGCTCTTTCACTCCTGTACAGTAATGCAAGCAGGCGCCGGCAGACCAATCAGACGGCTGCATCCAATGTCAGCAGGAGGCATTCCTATGCCGTCCTTATCGTGTTCCTCAGTCATGCTCCTGTGCAGGCGTACTTGCATTCTTCTGTAATGGGGGTCACTCGTCTTAATCTGGTGTATCCTCTCTCATCGTAATTACCATTCTCCTCCCTGCTTCATGTGGGTGATGTGTCCTATGTCATCCAGTGTCCTCCATTGCACCCTTTTGCAGTCATATTCACTTTGCCCATGCACAGCACAAAGTACTGTAATGTGCATGCACCAAAAGAGTTTAAATAGCGCCCAGGACCTGGAAGTAAAACAGATGCATGCACATTACAGTACTTTGCTCTGTCCTCAGCAGGGCACAGTGAAGTACGACTGCGCAGGAGTGCAATGGAGGACACTGGATGACATAGGACACATCATCTATATGAAACAGGGAGGAAAATATCAATTGCAATTGGAGAAGAGGCGCCGGATCAAGACGAGTGACCCCCATTGGACCACACTGTACCTTATGGGACTATAATAAAAGGTTTTTGGTTTTTTTGCTATACTGAGAGGATTGGAGACTTATAAACGGCTTACTAGAATGCTGTACAAGAGGCCGTAAAGGTGGTGGGCATAGTTTACAATGTGAAAACTGACAGGTTCCCTTTAAAGTATGGGTTTCTCATACAGTCAGTGCTCGATACATGAGCCCTGAGTAAATAAAGGGAATAACATATATTATATGAGGGAAACCGTGAAAATAATTTTCAGTTTAGCCAGTTAAATCACCTAGCAGTTTGTCCAGGCATGATTTTAATTTCCTTTAATTCAACATATCTGATCTACACATTGAAAGGCTATTAACCTTATCATATTGTCTAGGAGGAAAGTGTTTTTGCTAAATATCCTTGTGATAATAAATTACAGTTATTAGGATAATGGCTCCTCATTTGTTTAGGAAAACTGATGAAGACGGTAGTGAGATGTCTTTGGAGAACTTCTAATTTCCAGCTTGATTAACTGCAAAGATTGTAGATTGTACCATTGTTTCCAGCGTCTTCCGATGAGCTTTGCTGATCAATCAACCCTTAATCTCCAGTTGTTAAAGTGTCTTTTTACAAGGAATCGTTACTAAGCAAATCCTCCAATTTATTATTCTTGTAGTGCCCACCGAGAATTTCATTCGTTTTGTCAGTTTTTTATGTATTTATTTCTGTATTGATGTTTTTCATTGATCCGTATGTTTTAGCCGACCACATGCAGGGGCATACAGGAAATATAATGGTAGAACTCATTATGTCTTTTAAAAATCAATATACAAAGTTATTTCCCACTTTTCATCAAATTTACAACTTTGCACTGATTAATTTAATATCTGATCATACAAAACTTGTAGAAAAACAAGGATTTGCTTCCCCCATCTGAGACATCAAAATCTGCATGTCTATCCTGATGCTAGCAAAGTCTGTGACAAGTCAGAAGTGCTGTGCCCACGTAGCTTTTTTTTTGTCCTTGGTTCAGATTTCTCTTTTGTGGCTCAAAATCTGCACCAAATCAGCAAAGAAACAGCACTTCTGAACTCTCATAGACTTTGCTGGCTTCAGGATAGACATGCAGATTTTGATCTAGATTCCGCATTTAATTGGGTTTCATTTTTTTTGTCGTTTCTTTTCATTATTTTTTACTTCCTTTTTGGGGGGGTTGGGTTGTGTGGACTGGGAGACTTTAAAAAATGGATTTTAATTAAAAAAAATATGCTGAAAGAGGAATGTATTTGGGTTAATAAAATATTTATGGGTGTGGTTATTTTTGTCCTTACAGATTTGGGTAGTAATATCAGGCATCTGATTGATGCCTCGACATTACTAAACTCTGGCCTTGCTTTCAGGTGACATTAACCCTTATTACCCAGTCTGCCACAGCATCAGGGCAACTGGAAGAGCATGGTAACCACCAGTTTTGGCATCTCTCATGGAGGTGCCAAGTTTGGGGTGGCAGGCTACAACTTTTAGCATGGGAGGCCCAGAACACTTTAGCCTCACCACGCTGATAATTCCAGCCTCCAGCTGTCTGTGTGACCTTGGCTGGCAATCAAAAATACAGTAAAGCGCATGCCCATTTTTACAATTATTTATTTAGTTTAACAGTAATCTACCATATTGGCAATCAATCACATATCCCAGCAGAGAGCTTGGGTGGGACCAAGTCTGACTTTAACCAATCGAAGGGGAAGAATCAATATATCTGAGGTTCATGAGTGGGCCCGGAGGCAGGGTGACAGTGGTACTGAAGCTTGGTAATTAATAGTCCAGCTAGCTGATGTCTGTGCCAAAAGCGCAGCGCTCCACTGTAAAATGGTATAAGCTGTGTTTGGCAACTTTTGGGCCCATTTGAATTGGATTCGGCGAACTGTTGGCTGATCTATTCAGCAAACAAGGTCGAACCGGCACTTCAAAAGATACACTAATCTCTAATTGCAAGTAGCAAGTAGCAATTCTAAAATTCAATATTGACCCATTATGATGTTGTTGCTCCACCCAAAAAGCCATAACATACAAACGATATCGTTAACGATATTGTAGCATGTAAAGGGCCCTTTAGGCTATAAGGTCAAGTTAGTGATCTTTTAGTTGTGATCCCTGGCTGTAATGTCTATATTCTCTTTAACTTCCTCCCATGCCCAGGAGCTGTGGTATATCTGTCCTATTCCTGCATGGGCACATTTATTATTATTATTATTATTTCATTATTTATTTTATATAGCGCCATAATATTTCCATGGCGCTTTACATGTAAGAGGGCAGACTAGGAAAGTAACATAATAAACAATACAAGTAACAATGGCTGTGGACAATTCTAATGTACAGATACAATAGGGGAGAAGATCCTGTCCATGAGGACTCACAGTCTATGAGGGGCGAGTAGGGATACAGTAAGAGGGGAAGGTGTCAGTCGTGAGCGTGCGGTGGACGGGTCTCATTGCAGGTTGTAGGCTTGGCGGATGAGGGGGTTTTCAGGCCTCTTTTGAAGGTTCCCAGGGTAGGGGAATGCCTGATGTGGTGGGGCAGCAAATTCCAGAGTATGGGTGATGCACGGAGAAGTCCTGTATGCGGTTTTGCAAAGAGGACATGAAGGGGGAGTACAGGAGGAGTTCTTGGGAGGATCACAGGTTGCGTGAGGGTAAGTATCGGGAGACCATGTCGGAGATGTATGGAGGGGACATGTTGTGGATGGCTTTGTATGTCACGGTTAGTGTTTTAAACTGGGATCTCTGGGAAGCAGGGAGCCAGTGAAGGGCTTGGCAGAGGGGGGAGACAGGGGAGAGCGGGGAGACAGATGGATTAGGCGGGCAGTGGAGTTCAGGATAGATTGGAGAGGTGAAAGGGAGATAGCGGGGTGGCCGGTGAGCAGGAGGTTGCAGTAGTCGAGGCGGGAGATGATGAGAGCGTGAATAAGGGTTTTAGCGGTGTGGTGGTCAAGGAAAGTGCGGATCTGAGAGATGTTTTTGAGCTGGAGTTGGCAGGAGGTGGTGAAGGCATGAATGTGGGGCTTGAAGGAGAGGGAAGAATGAAGGATAACTCTGAGGCACTTGGTGTGGGGTACTGGGGAGAAGAGCAGTCGTTGACGACGATGGATAGGCCTGGTAGTGAGGGGGAGCGGCTTGGAGGGAAGATGATGAATTTGGTTTTGTCCATGTTCAGCTTAAGGAAGCGAGCAGAGAAGAAAGAAGAGAAGGCGGACAGGCATTGCGTCGGCGTAGAGGTGGTACTGGAGGTCATGGGACTCAATGAGTTGCCCTAGGCCGAGAGTGTAGATTGAGAAGAGTAACGGTCCTAGCACCGAGCCCTGGGGGACCCCGACAGATAGGGGGTAGGCCGAGAAGGATGTGTGGGAGTGGGTGACGCTGAAAGTTCGGTCCATTAAGTATGAGGAGATCCAAGAGAGGGCAAGGTCCGTGATGCCAAGAGATTCCAGGATCTAAAGTAGAAGGGAGTGGTCAACAGTGTCGAAGGCGGCAGACAGGACGAGGAGGAGGACAGAGTAGTGGCGCTTGCTTTTGGCGTCACTAGGTCATTGGTGACTTTGGTCAGTGCTGTTTCAGTGGAGTGGAGGGGTTGGATGCCGGATTGCAGGTGGTCGAAGAGGGAGCAGGAGGAGAGGTGAGAGGAAGCTCAGAGTGGACGTGCTGTTCAAGTAGTTTAGAGGCGAAGGGGAGGAGAGATATAGGGCGGTACTTGGAGACAGCCGTGGGTCAAGGGAGGGTTTTTTGAGGATGGGTGTGATCATGGTGTGTTTGAAGGCTGAGGGGAAGGTGCCAGTGCTGAGTGATAGGTTGAAAAGATGAGTCAGGGCTGGGATGATAACGAGGAGAGGTAGGGAATGAGGTGGGATGGGAGCGGGTCGTGGGCGCTGGTGGTGAGGTGTGATTTTGACAGGAGGGAGGAGAGCTGGTCTTCAGTTATGGGGGGAAGCAGTTGATGGAAGGAGAGGGCAGTATAGGCGAGAGGGGAGGCTGTGGGGACAGTGAATCAAAGCTGCCTCTGATTCTGTCAATCTTTTCTTTGAAGAAGGAGGCAAAGTTTTCAGCAGAGATAAAGGGAGATGGAGGGGGAGCGGGCGGGCGGAGTGGGGAATTGAAGGTTTTAAAAGTTTTTAAGGGATTGTGGGTCAGGGAGGTAATTAGGGATGAGAAGAAGGTTTGTTTGGCGGTAGCAAGAGCATTCTTGAAGGCGATGAGGGACTGTTTGCTCAGCGGAATGTGATTTTTTTCCATCTCCTCTCAGCAACCCTGGATGGTAGTCTCAGGTCTTTAGTGAGGGCAGTGAGCCAGGGTTGCCTGCTAGTGCTTGGAGCGTGGTGTATGAGGGCTGCAGCTAGGTCAAGGGCCTTGGTTAGCGTGGTGTTGTAGAGGGTCATGGCAGTGTCTGTGTCGCGTATGGATGTTATGTCGGTGAGAGGAAGGAGGGATTCAGAGAGTGAGTGTAGATCAATGTGTTTTAGGTCTCTGCTGGGGTGATCGAGTTTGCGAAGAAGAGGTGGTGAGTAGGGGAGGAGAGGGAGGAGAAGGTCAGTAGATTGTGGTCAGAGATGGGGAGGGATGAATTTGAGAGGTTAGTGAGGGAGCAAAGACAGGTAAAGATGAGGTCCAGCGTGTGGCCACTTTCGTGGGTGGTGGAGGAGGACCATTGGGAGAGCCCGAAGGAGGAGGTCAAGGAAAGAGGTTGAGAGGCGGTTGGGTGGGCGGTGTTGATGGGAATATTGAAGTCACCCATAATTATGGTGAGGATATCAGTAGAGAGGAAGCAAAGTAGCCAGGTGGTGAAGTGGTTGCGGAAGGTGGGGATGGATCCAGGGGGGTGGTAGATGACGGTCAGCTGCAGGTTACAGGGGGAAAAGATGCGGACAGAGTGAGCTTCAAAAGAGGGAAGAGTAGCAGAGGGGGTTATTGGAATAGGGACGAAGGAGCAGGTGTCAGACAGGAGTATGCTAACACCTACGCCATTTTTGATAGAGGGGCGGGGGTGTGTGGGAAAGACTGAAACCGCCGAAGGATAGGGCAACAGGGGAGGCCATGTTGGAGAGGATGAGCCAGGTCTCTGTGATGCCAAGGAATGAGAGTTTATTAGAAATAAAGTGTTCATGGATGTGTGTGAGTTTATTACAGACTGAGCGGGCTTTCAGAGTGCGCCTCGACAGAAAAATTGGGGGAGCAGGGGCTGGGAGGATGTGTCTAAGGCTTATTGATGTTGCGAGGGAGGGTGATGGTGAGGTTACGAGGGTTGGTGGTGGGTTGTGGGGGTGGGGTGTAGGTGACTGTGGGGATGTGGAGGGGGGGGGCCGGGATTAGGGGAAATGTCGCCAGCGAGTAGGAGGAGCAGGGAGAGGGTTAGCAGGTGAGAGCAGGAGCGTTTAAATGGTGGGCGTGCCTGTTTGGAGATGGAGGATTGAAAATGAAGGAATAGTTCAGAGAAGTGGGTGAGGTGGTTAGGTAGGATGGAGGGTGAGAGAAGTATTTTGTTGCTGGGTGGTGGGATGAGTTGGGGTAGCAGGAAGTGGAGAAGGATGGGAGTGAGAGTGCAAAGGAGTGGAAACATTGTGGATGGTGTGTGGGGGCAGGTGTTGCAGGGGTTGGAAGCAGCAGGGGTCAGGTGCAGCGGGAAAGAGAGCTGTGGTGGTAGATGAGTGGTCAGTGGTGAAGAGTAGTCCGGGGTGAGATGCCACCAAGGGATGAGCTACAGTCCAGGGGAGATGTGGCTGGGGACGAGAACGAGCAATCCGGGACAAGATGGTGGAGCCGAGGACGAGGTGATGGAGCCGGGACTGAGAAGTTGCAGCGGTGATCGAGGGTTGAGATGCAGACCAGGGGGGATGTAGCTGGCCAGGGACGAGATGATGGGATGCTGCAGCCAGGGGATGAAATTTATAAGAATATTTCATAAATTGAACAACTTTTCTTTAACACATTCAATTGATGAATTTAAGATCTGTTAATTAAGATGTACAATTGTTCGTGGCACAACCTCTTTTAGGAAAGTGATTGTTTATTTCTCACATTATCAAACGAGATCACGTGTGAAGGTATTGGAAAATTTCAATATGAAAGGGAATTGCATACATAAAAAATAAACATTTTAGGCCTGAATATAATTTGCGTAGTTAAATTTACCGTTACATAATAAGCATTACTATTAACACGTGACCATTGAGGATTTGATTGAATACAACATGAGTAGACAAGGCATTTGTTCCCATGGATTTAATTTAGGCCTGCTGTGACAGATACATCCCCTGGTAATTTTTGTTAGTTTGTTCATGGCTTAATTAATAGAATTTATATTCACATGAATAATCCAAGGCGAATTTAGTATTAACTGAAGATCCCTTAACAAATATCAAAGCCTCATGAATGTATAATGTCACCTATAGATAAAATCCAGAGAAAAAGCTAAGTAATTTAGCACATATGATGTTATATCTCTTTACAGATGAGTTAGTAGTGAGTGATTTCCAAAATCACAGCATGCTTTTAAACAATGTACATATCCAGATAGTCATCTGTGTCAAAATAACTCATTTTCTAAATCTGCCCCATTTTGCACATACCACCACCTAAAAGATTCCTAATATAGACTCTTTGTACTCCCTAACTAACCTCCTGGTTAACCTCCTGGTTGATCATGCAGGGCAGTCTCTCTCAGTTGGCTACCAGAAAAGCTCTATGTCTCCAGCAATTACAGGGTGTGTGCTACCTTTAGAATTTACAATCTATGCTACTGTGCACTTTTTCTTACTGTACAATACTCTGCCTGCTGAATTTATAGTATGTCATCTACATCAGTGTGATTTTAGATTATTGATCTGTTAGCTGGGCTCTAGCAGAGATAACAGTCCTTGTGCCTACAGTGTACTGCCTGCATAATGGTATTTATCATTAATAGGAAGTGCAGAGTTATATTTGATGACTCCAGTAGACAAAACAGTGATGTGAAACTGTTAATGCGTGTGGCAGAAGATAAACCTCTGCCATATGCATCAACAGAGCAGTATTTACATTTTCACATCACTGATCTGTCTGCTGCAGGCATCAAAAACAGCAAATTTTTGCTTGTCTCTCAGTCATCCTGTTACCTGTCTACCAGAAGTATCCATTCATCCTGTTACCTGTCTACCAGCAGTCTTCAGTCATCTTGTTGCCTGTCTACCAGCAGTCTTCAGTCATCCTGTTACCTGTTTTAACTTGTCAGTATCTCTGCTACCTGTCTACCTTTGATCTCCAGTCATCCTGTCGCCCATTTACAGGCATCTGTATTCCTGCTATGCTTCAGTGGTCGTCTGCTACATTGCTATTTGTCATAGGTCTTCGATTACGCTGCCATCTGCCCATTCTGTTCAGGTTATGATCATCCATTATGTTTTGTAACTTTGCCCACGTCCATTATCTGTCTGTTAATCCCTGGTCTTTATTAAACTGTTATTTTTACATTCTTCATGTCCATGTTCCATAAGGCCCATCTGCCTGTTTGACTGGAATGTCCACCCTAACAGCAGGCTAATAGGATCCATTGTGACTGTGTATGCCCGCTACATGTAACACAGGCATTTTGGTGTACTAGTCCTCTACAGCCCCTTATAATGCAGAAGCTCTTTCCTGAGTTTTCCACTAATTGCTAACCCTTTGTTACCCAAAACTTTTGCAGCTAGCATTGGTTTTCACAGTACAACTTATGCATTAAGGCTGTGGTCACAGTTTTTTTAGTGCCTTTTAAAAACGCATGCTTTTTTACATGCGTTTTTCATGTCAGCATGAGTTTTGTAAGGTGTGTGATGGCTCCCTGCGTTTTTGGCTGCGTTTTTGAATCTGCACCTAAAAATAGTGCTTGTAGTATTTTTTTGTGCGTTTTGAAAAACGCATGCGTTTTTGTAGAAAACGCATGCGTTTTTATAACATGGGTTCCTATGGGAAACGCATGCAAAAACGCATGTACACTTAGTACCTTTTAGTGCCATTCAAAAACGCATGCGTTTCCCATAGGAGCCCATGTTAAAAAAAACGCATGCGTTTCCGGAAAAACGCATGCGTTTTTTTAACATGGGCTCCTATGGGAAACGCATGCGTTTTTGAATGGCACTAAAAGGTGCTAACTGTACATGCGTTTTTGCATGCGTTTTCCATAGGAAACCATGTTATAAAAACGCATGCGTTTTCTACAAAAACGCATGCGTTTTCTACAAAAACGCATGCGTTTTTGGATATGCTCCAAAAACGCATGGGACAGTCACACATGCTTTTTGGCTATTAGGGCATGCGTTTTTTAACATGGGGGCCTATGGGTGCGTTTTTTACATGCGTTTTTGAAAACGCAGGTCTCCAAAAATGCATGTGAAAAATGGTACTGTGACCCCAGCCTAATACAGCATAAAAATGCATCAGCATAACACAAAACAATTATTATACGGTTTTCACTGGACTGGAAATGTGTTAAATTATTATTTAGTATCGTGAAGAAGATCAACTGAAGATTTGGAGGTTAAATGCAGGTCTGACTTGTGCAGGTCATCTGTGCAATCTGCCTTGTTTTATTCAGTCGTTAATTGCTTCCCTTTGGAGATTTTCCAGAACTCATAGCAGCAAAAACAGCAGCGATAATCCTTATTTTATCAAGAATGATCGAAAATGTGCCGTATCTTGAAAATGTTGTTTTTAACGTAAATGGACATTCCAACCACAATCATTTATCACCAATCTTCTTGGCTATGTTCATCATTCTGGGCTCAGGCTATGTTCCACAATGAGTATTTGATGAGTTGCAGAATTTCTGTCGCGTTATTGCAGCTGTTACATGAACTATGTTACTTACATTTTGTACAAGGGTTGGACATATCGCTAACTCTATACCAGATTTTTTGTAAAAATCTGCTGCACCAAATTGTTTCCACACAAAAAATTATTTATTTTCTAATAAAATTACGGTACTTTTAGAAACACCATACCTTTATGGTACCTTTACACGCCGCCACAGAGGGCAGCAACAAGCAGACACCGCACGTACACCGCGCGCGTTTTCAACGGTTCCTAACGGTGCCTGATGCCGCATATACATGCCGCCACAAGGTGCTCCACAGAAGGTATTTTCGTTCCCTGGAAGTGCCGACGGGTGCCGCGGGTTACCTTCTGTGGAGCACCTTCCCTGATTTACACGCCGCTACCAAAAGGGAATATGGGAGGACCTGGGGCAGCAGGGACAACACATAGGTGTGCCAGAGTTGTGTATTACGCGACGCTCGTACAATGATTGGACAATGCAATAGCATCATGATTGGCCAGCCAGCGCAGGGAGGCTGGCTAATACATCACGCTATTGCAAATGTTTATTGTGACTGGTCAGCTCGTTAAATATGCCGTCCTGTGCAGGGACAGCCAATGGGTACACAGTAGCCCCCACCAATGATAGCTGATGGGGCGTGGTATACATGACGCTGTGGCACGCCCCAGGGAACTCAAATACTGTGCCTGTGCCCCGATTACACGCTGCCACCATAGGGATTATGCCTGCTTGTTCTTGAGCACGGCTGAAACACAGGTATCCAAAGACACAGGAAGGAACTTCCTGAATTACACGCCGCCACTTCGCAGTTTTGAAGGCAAAAGGCACAATTGTGTCCAATGCCTGGCGGTTTCTAACTTTCGGTAGCGGCGTGTAAAGGTACCATAATAGGTAAATATTTTCTGGTATTTTACCCCCGTCACACATAACGAGATCATTAGCGAGATCACAGGTTTTGTGACGTAACAGCGATGTGACTAAAGATATCGCTAAGTGGGACACTTAGCAGCGATCAGGCCCCTGCCGTGAGATCGCTGATCATTACAAAGTGTTCTGGGTCATTTCTTGGTTGTTGGTCTCCTGCTGGTCAGCACGCATCACTGCGTGTGACAGCGAGAGACCAGTTATCAGCGATCTCACAGACTGGTAACCATGGTAAACACAGGGTATCCAGGCAGCGCGTGCTGTCTGGATACCCGGTGTTTATCATAGTTACCAGCGTCCTCCCTGCTTACAGGCAGCGCTAAGCAGGGAGGACGCTGGTAACTATGATAAACAGCGGGTATCCAAGCAGCGTGCGCTGCCTAGATACCGCTGTGTATCATAGTTACCAGCGATGTGGAGGTGGTTCCCTGGTCCCTGGTCGCTGGAGAGATCTGCCTGTTTGACAGCTCCCCAGCAACCAGGTAACAACGCACCAATGAGCCCTACAGGATCGTTATCGTTGTCGGGATCGCTGGTGCATCGTTGTGTGTGACGGGAGCTTAAGAGTAAACAAATTAGTTTAGATTTAGTTATATTGATAATGTTAAGGTGTTTGGTTGATTTTCCTGCTTTGGAGAGTTAATTACCTGCTAATTTCTGTGTGACTGCCTTGTGTTCTGTTTTTGTATGGGTGCTGTTGTTACTCCTCTGATAGCTTATGGCTCGACCTGCACAGTAATAAATGATGTAAGAATATAGACCAATGCCTATAATATTTTAATATTATTTTAATGTCCTGACTGCAGGTTTTCACATTTTGGACATTGTACCTTTAAGAACTCTTTGTGCTGGTTGTTTGGTCTTCCTTCTAATTGTTTTCTGGTTGGGTATCCTTCAGTTTTTCTCAGGACTGCGTATTTGGTCTGCGATTATATAAAAGGGGGTGTTAGTGTTCCTAGTTTATTGCAAGAACGCTTTTATTAGAAGCGCTATACCTTTATATTTCCTCTATGTTAAGCGGCCGTCACACGCTGAGATATCTCTAGCGATATTGTAAGCGATCACGTGCACGCGCAATCGCTTACAATATCGCTCACATCGCTGGTGAGATGTCACACAGACAGACTCACCAGCGATGTGGAGCCGCGATCTCGCTGGTAACTATGGTACACATCGGGTAACTAGGCACCGCGCGTCGCTTAGTTACCCGACGTGTACCATAGTTACCATCTCCCAGCATAGGCTCTGCCGCTGGGAGATCGCTCATCGTGGTGTTATACACCACGATGAGACAGGTCGTCAAATCGCTCATCGCTAGATCTGAGAACCGAACCTCAGATCACGATTTAGCGATTTGATCAGATATCGCTCGTCGTATCTGGCCGTCACACGCACAGACATCGCTTACGCGATGTTTAATCTGCCGCTTTCAAACGATATCTTGCACGATATCTCAGCGTGTGACGGCCGCCTTAGAGATTTCCATGTCCCACCATTCAAGCATAGGTGTCAGCTGTCTAGAATCAAGCAGGTTAATCCTTTAGTACTAGCATTTTACCAAGCTGAGTGGGTCTAGCAAGTGATCTGTACCTTTAAAAGTTCCTATGTAATGGGGAAGTCACACGCGTCAATGTCGTCAGCGATCTGATCGCTGACGACTTTGATGGATGATCGCTGGTGAGCTGTCACACAGGCAGACTCACCAGCGATCATTTTACCAGCGACATCATGGAAATGATTTCTATATCTTTTCCACGATGTCTGCAGGCTGGTATCCAGGGTAAACGCGCTGCCTAGATACCCGATGTATACCTTAGTTACCAGCTAAGGGTCCCTAGTTACCTGCTGTGTACCTTAGATACCAGCCGGTGAGCGGAGAAGGCTGGTAACTAAGGTATACATCAGGTATCTAGCCAGC
The DNA here is from genome assembly GCA_033576535.1 of Allobates femoralis. NCBI lineage: Eukaryota > Metazoa > Chordata > Amphibia > Anura > Aromobatidae > Allobates > Allobates femoralis. The sequence goes on along the minus strand of JARQOC010000008.1, from coordinate 153,833,844 downwards.
GCGCGCTGACTAGTTACCCGCAGTTTACCCTGGATACCAGCTCCCAGCGCTTCCTGAGAGGCACTAGGAGCTGGCTAATCGTGTCTCCCGGTGTCACACGCAGCGATGCTGCGCGTCCACCGGGCGACCGTCGTCAGGTTTTAGAACAGATTCTAAAACCTGGCGACCATCAACCAGTGATTTATCACTGGTTGATGCACCCTGTCACACGCGTCAATATCGCTGCAACGTCACGTGCAGCAGCGATCGTGCACGCGATATTGACGCGTGTGACAGCCCCATAATACATCCTTGATGGGTCCTCCCAGGGCCTTTTCTGTGGTGGGAATATGATATTCTTTTTTAGTTTTTTGGGATTTGGAATGGGTCTTAAAGCGGCCGTCACACGCTAAGATATCGCTAGCGATATTGTAAGCGATCACGTGCACGCGCGATCGCTTACAATATCGCTCACATCGCTGGTGAGATGTCACACAGACAGACTCACCAGCGATGTGGAGCCGCGATCTCTCTGGTTACTATGGTACACATCGGGTTACTAGGTGCCGCGCATCGCTTAGTAACCCGACGTGTACCATAGTTACCATCTCCCAGCATAGGCTCTGCCGCTGGGAGATCGCTCATCGTGGTGTTATACACCACGATGAGGCAGATCGTCAAATCGTTAATCGCAAGATCTGAGGTCCGGAGCTCAGATCTCGATCTTGCGATTTGATCATGTATCGCTCGTCGTATCCTGCCGTCACACGCAGAGACATCGTTCAAGCGATGTTTCATCTGGCGCGTTCAAGCGATATCTTTCAAGATATCGTAGCGTGTGACGGCCGCTTTAGTCTGTGGAAGTTGTTAGGTGGAACTGGCGAGTGTTTGGTCACCGCTGTATTTGGAGAGTAGCGGCTGTAACCCCACCACCGGCCACTGACTACTGTCAAATAAATGTAGGTCCAGAGAAATTATTAATAAGGAATAGTGATTTATTAGACGAGTTTTGAAGTGTGCCCCCTTTTCATCCTCAGAATATTCACGAATTGGTGAAATAGTGAATTTCCTGAGGAATAAGCGGGGACACACTTCAAAACATGTCAAATAAATCACCATTTCTTATTATGACTTTCTCTGGACCTACATTTATTTGACAGCAGTGTGGAATTTATCCATGTTTTCTCCTGGATCCTGCTGTCCATACGCTTTCATATTAGCTGTGTGTCACAATCTTACATGGTGAGCGGCTGGCTCTTTTTTCATGTTTTCTATGTTTTTTGGGTAACACCCTATTGCACTTCTCCATCCACAGTCTATTGTTTACTGGCACTGACTGACAGCTGGTTCTAATGCTGAGTGGCTGTCAGTCAGTGTAGGGGAATGCTGATAACTGTAGGCATCCCAGGGCAAGTTTAAGACCATAGGCAGGGGACTTTCATTTAAAGGGAACCAACCACCAGCATTTAACCACCTGTAAAGCAGTGCAGCAGGTGACTGACGTGTGCAACATGACATCACTACTTGGGATTTTTTTTATTCCTCTCCTGTGGACTTGTTTTCCTGCTATAGCCAAACCCCCTCCCAGACAGGTTTGGATGAGAGGGAGGGGGTTCGGCTATAGCAGGAAGACAAGCCCACAGGAGAAGAATAAAAAAAATCCCAAATAGTGATGTCATGCTGCACACGTCAATCACTTGCTTCACTGATTTACAGGTGGTTAAATGCTGGTGCTTAGTTCCCCTTAAAGCAACACTCCAGCGGTAAAAAGAAATGGAGGCGTGGTGCTTTAAAGGCTTATGATACCTGGCTTTCATTTTATTCCAAGACATTTGATGACAGGATGATGAGGATTGAGGGTAGATAGATATTTTTTGGAAAGTAAATAGAACTGTCATTTCCTAGTATCAGCTATGAAGCTTGACACTTGGCTAAAGATAAACATAAGAAACTTAACATGGGGTTAATTTCAGGCAGAGGCAAACATATCATTGGTCAAACCTCTGCAGCCATGTAAGGACCCAAGAGGTAAGGGGGTCTATTTCCACATCTAAAACAAGTAAAGTTGTGCATTTTCATTACCTGTTTGACTACATACGTATTTATTGACATTCAGCTCAATCTTGAGCCATGGCGATTTGATGGTTGAATGTTCTGTAGGAAGATTGATCTTGCTCAAGCCTAAATAGGTCCACTTCTCTGCCGTTATCTTGTCGTTATCAAGCCACCAGGTTGTTGTTCTTCCTCTTCGCCGTGTACCTTCTATTCGTCCTACCATGATGTCCTTCTCCAGAGATTTCTCTCTTCGTATGATGTGTCCAAAGTAGAGAAGTCGTAGCTTGGTGATCTTTGCCTTAAGTGACATGTTTGGCTTGATTTGTTCCAAAATTGATTTGTTTGTTCTTCTTGCCATCCATGGTATTGTTAACATCCTTCTCCAGCACCTAAGACTACAATGTGCCCATATATTGTTCTTGCACAGGAGCCCTAATCTTTCTTTGTATTCTAGTGATTTTATGGAATATATTGTGAACATTTTGGATAAAATTGATACTTTCCATAAACACATAGCAAAAAAATTACATGATATCGCGCTCTTCTTTCGGGTGTGTTTCTTTCCCTCATGTGCTCCCACTGCCAAGGAGTATGGTGATGATTGATATTGCAGTTGCTAAAAATGAATTGCTATAAATGTGTGCCCATAAAAATTAATTGAAAGTCATTATTTTAAACATCTGCTCTTCAATAGTTCTGGACAGCAACCTCCTGGGATGATCCGTCACAATGTTGTATAATTCACTAAACATTCTCTTTGGGTACAGATGATATATTATTCAGCCAAGGTAAAGTGAAGCCTCAGTAAAAACTGATTTAAGGTGATTACTTGCATTCAACTTTCATGGTCCATATGCCACCTGGCCAAAACTTATCAGCCTAATGTTTATGAGACTGCTTCATTCAGTTGTAGATAACGACGGAAAATCTGGAGATCGCTGTCCATACAAACACCATGAAACATGGACGTGTGAAAAAGTCTTGGTTCCTATTAATGAAAGCACCCTAATCCAATATTTTATCAATTAAGGCTCCTTTACACTGAGGTGTGGCGCCACATCTGCCTGATCTGCCGCCTGACAGCCGACTTGCAGCCCATATCCAGCAAGCCCCATACATTGTCTATGGGGCTCGCGTTCCAGTACGGCAAGTGCGGTTCTGCTGGATGCGGCAGATCTGGCACTTGCGGCTTGCAGGAGCGAGACTTCGGCACTATGCACGGACACCCCCTCCACTGCGCAGGCGCCGGTGCCACTCTCAGTGCCAAAGTCTAGCGAGATTAGTGAAGACATCGGCACTGATCAATGCACCACAGACACCTGCTCCACTGCGCCGGTGCGAGCTCCTGCCATTCGCTGACCAGAGCAGGGGTGGCAGTTTTGAACCCAGAAGGGAGGGATTACCAGGATGGAGGGGCGGCGAGCATTTTACCCACCATGACCTAAATAGCTGCCTTCAGGACTCAACAGGAGGTCAGCTCCAGGGTGAATATAACTTGATATCACAGGTATGTGGGGTCACTAAAGGCACACACAGGGGTTACTAGAACCCCATTTACATCATGTATAACCTGCTGGGCACAGTATAAAATACCCTGGGGGTTGACAGGTTCCCTTTAATACACAATGTACTCTCCTGGTATCTGACCCCAGAATTTTTTACTATTCTGCCTCACAGCTTGTCTGTGCAGTAACTCTCCCTAAGTCTATGGCTACGTTTTAAGATGGGACAACCTCTCACTATCCAGATTCACCTGAAAATAGTATCTGCATTTCCAGCCTCTGTTTTTATACAGGCTTTGATAGTCCCTTCTGGTTGACTGTGCTATACCATGTGATGTAATAACTGAAAGACATTATGGGCAACCCCAACTGGCTGTAACCTGAGGTGAAACAATCCTTCTTAGGTTGATACAATCTTCTCTAAAATGTGCAATGATGCTACCAGGTTTGACTGGCCAGTATGAAGAGAATCTTAAAAAGACAACCCGAATTCTATTCACACCAAATTGATTTGATCATCTCTAATAAAGATGCATTTAACCAAAATGGTTGCTGTAACTTTTTAAATTTTAGCAAGAGTTACCGACAGGGTCATATTGTTCATGTGACACATTTGTGATCTGGTCTATGTACACAAACACTTGTATGTATCCAGACACATTCTGCATATATATATATATATATACTGTGTATACTTGATAGCACTGTATGTAGTACTGTGTATATACTGTATATAGTGTATATGGGATAGAACTGTATATAGTATACTGTATAGACTTGATATACTGAATAGACTTGATTTTAAAGTTTTGGTAGTGAAAAAAAGACTCAGCTATACCATTTTCTGCTTCTACCATAACAATACCTGGATGTAGCAGATCACAAGCCTTTCCAAAGGGACATGTTGTGATTATACAAGTGCATTTGGAACAAGTTCTAATGATGAAAAGGAAGCATGGATATAAAACATTTTAGAATTTAGTTGCACAGTGGACTCTCATTGGCTGCCTTCCAGGTTGGAAAGCGTATATTTTTGCATATGATTGAAAGAAACATCCGTGTTTCATTAATAATCATTACTATATAATTACCAAGGGACAATCTACTCCATCATCAACATGCTGGAAAATCTTGAGAAATATTTTTGACTTTGCAAACATTCTGACACAAGTGAAAATATACTGATCAAAGATATAAACCCAACACTTTTTGTTTGTGTTCCCATTTTTCATGAGTTGACTTCACATATCTAAATCTTTTTCTATGTAATCAAAAGGCCTTTTTCTCTCAAATATTGATCACAATTTGTCTAAATCTGTGTTATTGAGCACTTCTTCTTTGCCGAGATAATTTATCCACCTCACTGGTGTGGCATAATGTGTTTCCCCCTCAAAAAGGCAGGGTCATATATTATTTTTGGCTCCAAAATATGCACCAGGGCTTATTTTTTGGGGATGTCTTATATTTTGTATTGGCGTCAGTGATTGGGATACCTGTTAACGCATGGTATATATAGGCACCATGCGTTAAAGCATATGCGTTTTTGGAGAAAAAATGACAGAATCCAAAAAATTCCAAAATGTCCAGCACCTCAGGGGCACTATTGGCACCCTAAATAAAATGGATCCGTTTTTCTAAGGACTTAAAAAAGGGGGATTGACATGTGTGACCCTGGCCATATACGGGTCTCTCCAAATACCACTAATCCTGCACCACAACCAGGGAACTAACACATAATCACAGTTCAGTGACTAGATTCCTAAGTAGGAATCAAGTAGACAAGTTTCGGATCTCTACAATGGCTGATACCAATTGCTATTGTCATTACCTGAGGATTGAGCAAATACTCACTCCCAGTCCCTCCACCCTGATAATTGTTATGCCATGCTTCTTCCCGTTTCATCCGGTCTCAGTACATCGATGTATGGATTTTGGATGTGCAGTCAATGTCTTTTTTCTACATTTATAGGACTCAGTTTCTAAGGTCGTTGAGGGATGCACCTAGAATTACTCGTAAGTACAGAGTAGGTGAGGGCAGCATGACAGTCCAGGAGCTCCTGTTGACATCCAGATAATGAAAAAGCATATTATAATTTCAATTCCTGAACATGACTTGTTGGTATTATTATGTTTGATGATTGTCATAGGTTAAACTTTGACAATGAAGACAAGAACTGCATCATGTTGTCCCTTTTGATGGTAATGACAGCTGTGAATATTTTGCATCAGTAAGTGCTAAACACTAACACAATACCGGGATTACTGCGATCGCTCACGGTGTTCCACCTTCCCGTATGATTGCAGTTCACTCGTAAAACAAGTAGGCTGTAGCTCTGATTTTTTTATTAGTAAGATGTGATAAGTATCTCCATAAAACATGCACCACGTCTTATGTAGCAGTCAGAATTATTGTTCTCTACACTAATTAAATGCCTGCAATATTCTAATAAAGACTGATTGGTATAAAAAGTTGAACCTTATTTCGCACACAATAATTTGTACTAATATATTTAAATAAAAATCACTGGCAATAAACTGACATGGAGGATGATATTACAAAATGACATTAAAATTTGACTAATGATTCTTAGTGTCCTTGGTTCCTATCCATCAGAAATGAAGATAACTAAACTGACAAATATGACTCAAATATTGAGATTCATCTAATGTAGATTACATTTTATTCAATCATCACAATATTTTAGACTTAATAAAAAAAAGGATCTGTGTTGAAGTTTTAATTAACTATTACATTAAATTTAAAAACAAGTTAATTCAACTTAAAATACATAGAACTAAAACATAAAAATGCATATAAATTATTAATAACTTAATCTCCTTTGATTTTATTTGATTTTATATTACTAGTCAATCTGAGAGTTAATAAAGAAATGTTCTCTATGGAGATTATGTCCTCATCTTCATCAATGTCCAGGCCTGTGCTGAGAAGAGAAGGAAGGCTTTATCCCACCCTCTTCTTCCTCAGGGTCCTTTCTATGCTCATTATATTAAGGACAACTGTAATGGGGTTTTCCATTACCAATCTTTAGTACTTCTATTATAGGGTTTATTGTCACAATTGCGTTCCATGTAAATGAAAGGGAGTAGGTGAAGTAGGAGACACACTCAGTTAAGATCTTACAGTGTTTGCTTGAAAACATCACATTTGCTGGTCAGAAAGAACAAGCAGGAACTAAAGAGTGAAGTGTGTGTTTCCTTAAAGAAGTGATTGGAAGAGACACTGAGTCAGGTAACCGTTGTGGTGCAGTTTTTAATTATAAAACCTCGTGACAGCAGAGAGGGCAGTGTTGTTGCCTGAATCTGTACCAGAAAATACGTGTGAGTGGTGGAACGGGTTACAGCTGAGGAAGACCAATGCTGATTCCTTAAGAGGACTGAACCCTATCCCATAGGGAGATCAAAACCAATTCCAGAGAAAGACCAAGACTGAATCAAGAGGAAGACCAAAACCGATCCTAGAGGAAGGCCAAAACCATTAGAGAAGGATATTGACCTAATCAGAGAAACAAACAGGTCATGACAGAGGGCCATGTTTGTGAGCCATTGCTTTCTGTCCAGACATACAGTACAAAGTGTGGAATGGGGGCCGCACTTTAGAGAACAAAAGGTGGTCAGCATGCTAAGTGAGGGAAGTTACACTCTAAGTTGATCTTGCTGCCTTGCTTTATTTAGATAGTTGATGACAGTGATGGAAAGAGCAGAGACACTGATGCTTCCCTGGTAGAGGGATTAAGAGTTAACTTTCTGGTGATGGTGCCTGTTATTTACTGATAGAAGTAATAAGGTGTCAATAAAATTAAGCTTACACCCTGTATATCTGTATTTCCAAAGGTCTAATTGTAATGATCTCAACTGTTTATTTGTCATTACCTGTGTTATTCCCTGATTTATATAACAGCCTACCCCCCACTAAAAATTTATCACATATAATTAAATGAAGTATATACCCAAATTAGGAGTTTTGTGTGGAGGGGTAGGTCGGTACCTTTTTGAAGGTACATTGCACTAAATGAAATCTATAGTCTTAAAATGTTTTTATCTAAGTGGAACGAAAGGAAAGGGTGGATGGGAGGAATAGATGGAGAGAATAGGAAAATGAATGAAGGAAAGAGGGAGAAAGCAAAGGTCAACATACCATTGATGCAACCTGTGCAGCCACTCATGGGCCCTAGATGTTAGAAGGCTCAATTTTTACCTCATAAAAAGATGCAATTATGCATTTTGATGAGATATTGGACTGCAAAGGGCCCTTATATTGTTCTTGCACATGGGTCTTCTTCTGTTTATTTCCACTCCTGAATGGAAGGGAAGAATGGAAGGAGCTAGGAGAGAAGGAGAAAGAGAGTGAGACAAATAATTACCCTCATCATCAATTCATCACTACCTTATATTTCCAGAAACATTTACCTAAATGTGTAGATTAGACTGGCCCAAAATTGTTGTTCATGGAAAATAATAAACCCTGCCCCAAAAATAGGCCCGAGCCCTTTTTTTGGGAACGAAGATAATTTAAGACCCCTCTTGTTTTTGGAAAAACACTGTTTTTCTTATTATTTTGTTAATCTATTTTTCCCAATTGCAAGTGTGCCGCCCAGCTTAGGGGACCGGGATACCCGGCGCAGGGTCCCTTTCCTTGGGGGAGTCACTGGTGGCTGGACCCAGGCCGTGGCCCCAGGCTGGCACACTCCTAAAAGGGGGTATTTACAGGGGATTTAGAAGTTTATATAGTTTATAAAGTTTGTAGATGTTATTGTCGTGACGCCACCCAGAATAATGTGGCTATATATGGCCACCGCTGCCTTGTACTGGCCAGGGATGATGGTGAGAGGCAGCTGAGATGGTATAGCCCTTTTCCGGGTAGGGCTGTAGGGTCCCCTGGACAGGTGATGTTAAAGTTAATGATGGATGAAGATGGAAGTATGGTGAGGAGATGTTAAGGGCACAGACACTTACTTGATTCACAGCAAATCCTCTCAGCGGTGATGGTCCCAATCCTGGATAGATGGTAACTGTTAAATCAGAGGCTGAGGCACAGATGAGGTTTAACTGGTTTACTTTCAACCAAACTATAATACAACAAGTCCCGTCTCCGGAGTCTGCAATAGGGGTTCAGTTGCTCAGGCCCCACCGGGTCCTTTACCTCCTGCTTGCGCTGTCTATGTGGCCCTGCTGCCGTGTGTGAACTCGCTGCTGGCCCAAATCTGTCCTCTCTGGGTCCCACTCAACAGGCAACTTGAGTCCTTTGTCTCTCTCTGCTTACCCCCTCCGGGAGTACTGCTGAACTCTTAGTATGTTGCTGTGTCTGGCCCTGTGAAGCTTGTTGTTACCTCACGTTTTTCCGGTTGCTGTATTGTATATAACTAATGCAGCCACGGATCCGGTATCCGTATCTGCGCTTTTTATCTAGGGTAGATAATGATGCTACCCGATTCTGAAAGTGTTCCTCTTATCAGTTTTCTCCTCCTCAGACCGATGGCTTGGCCCTGGAAATTGTCAGCCAGTCCTCAGGAACTCAATGCAGCTCCTGTCACTCTGAGCTCCTAGCTCCAACTGTCTGAAAATTTACCTCAAACCAGTGTTTTATCTCTAGGGAAGTCTCTGGTGTCTCTGGAGCTCCCCCTACTGGCCAAAGGTGGTAGTGCAGTGGCTTGGCTTTCTAAGTGAGTGCAACTATTATGATCTTATACTGTGGCTAATACCCGCAGGGGCGCCACATTCCCCCTTAGTTAAGAACAGTACTCCGGGACTGTGGGACAATAAACATAAGATATAACAGATAATATTTATAGAGTCTTAAAAAAAAATAAAAAGTTACAAAAACCACTCAAGTTTAAAAAATAGAGTCTTGTAAAAAGTCACTTCAAATAGCGTCCATTAATACAGCTCTGTCCTTGAGGGCTATTTATTTGTTAGGAAAGGCACTGCAATTAGCGTCCATTTTTCCAACAAAGTTTATGAATAATTTAAGAATGTTCAAAAAACAGTCTTTCCGGAGCTTTAATTTACCGCCTCCGGGCTGATAAATGAAGAAAAGAGTTCAAGAATATGCAAGTAGTTCATACAGAATAGTCTCTGTAGGTACTGAGCTTTTTAACGTTACATCTAATAACTACTAATTAACAACTAAATATCTATTTACATTTGGTAGTCTGCATATTTTGCTGGTAATTGACCCTGAGTACTACGCTGTGATCTGCGTAACGCTTGTGTACTGGGTGTACTCAATGTGATGGTGTGAGTGGATGTATACCTAGTAAGTACTTCTGGTTCTGCTAGGGATAATTCCACATTTGTGGGATTGGCAATTCCACCGTGTCCAGGACTATTATTACTAGGAATTTGTTCTTCCTGTCTTGGAACTTCTTGTGGTACAGGGTCTGCTTCTAATTCTATTGGTCTTGGGGCTTCTGGTATTACAGGCTCTGGTGTTTGATAGAAGGCCATCATGGGAACTACTACTGCACCATTGTAGGTTGGCCAGGTTTTAGGAAAGTCTCCTAAATAGGTGTGATATACTCCATCTTCTTCTTTTTCGTCAACAGGTTGAACCGGTACTGGTTGAATAACTTCTGGTTCAGGTTGAATGACTTCTTTTTCTTTCAATGTCTCTGGACATAGTTTTAGATTGTCTCTTGACACTAGTACTGATGTTAATCCACCATCTTTGCTTATAAGACACATTTTAGGATTGTTCACTCTCATTGGTAAAACTGTATATGGGACAGATTCCCACTGATTGTCCAGTTTATTAGTGCGACGGTTTCTCTTGAGCACTTGATCACCAGGTTTTAATGGGGTTGCTAGAGCATTCTGGTTGAAGTATTGCTCTTGTCTTTCTCTAGTTTTCTGGAGATTCCTTTCTACGCATTCTTGCACTTGGCGATATTGTTGTTGGCGTAGGGAGTCCCAGTTGGAATCCTGCACTTCTGCGTCAGGTTTTACAATACCCATTTCTAGATCTATTGGTAGCTTGCCAGGTCTTGCACGCATAAGGTAAGCTGGGGTACAGTTTGTGGAGCTTACCGGGACATTGTTATAGAGGTCTACCAAGTCAGGCAATTTCTCTGGCCATAGGTTTCTCTCTGTCTCTGGTAAAGTCTTTAAGAGATCGATTACAATATGGTTCATTTTTTCGCATAAGCCATTTGTTTGCGGATGATAGGCTGTTGTACGGATCTTCTTGCAGCCATACATATTGCAAAATTCTCTGAAGATCTCTGATTCAAATGCTGTGCCTTGGTCTGCGAGTATTTGTTCCGGATATCCATGGGGTCTGCAAAAGTATGTCTGGAACGCCTTAGCTGCTGTTTTTGCAGTGAGATCTTTCACGGGCACTACTACCAAGAAACGTGAGTAATGGTCCACTATGGTTAAAGCATAGACATAGCCGGACCGGCTTGGTGTCAATTTCACGTGATCTATTGCTACGAGCTCAAGTGGTTGCTTGGTAACTATAGGCTGGAGTGGTGCTCTTTGGTTTTTTAGATCTTTTCTTCTGAGGTTGCACGGACCACAGTTTCTGCACCATTCTTCAATTGATCTTCTCATTCCAACCCAGTAGAATCTTTCTCTTAAAAGTACTTCTAGCTTTTTCCACCCGAAGTGACCAGCACCATTGTGATAAGCTTCTAGGACCATTTTTACATCTTGTTTAGGCACAATGATCTGCCATACTAGCTCATGCGTCTTTGGATAGGTATATCTTCTGCACAGCTTTCCTTGGTACAGGAACATTTTGCCTCTTTCTTTCCAGAGTTGATGTGTCTCTTTCGGTGCATTTTCATTGGGATACGCACTTTGCTCAGTCAGCAGTTCTTTCACCAACTTCACAGCTGGATTGCTGTCTTGAGTGTCAGCCCATCTGTGGTGTGCTAATGGGTTGAGATTCACTTGTTGATGTTTCTGGTAGGCACTGGATTGATACTGTCCTACCTTGGGACGATGGAAGGCGGGTAGTTCAATTTCTTCAAGTTCTACCTGTTCTTCTTCCACGTCTCTCAAGTGCGGCATCCGGGATAAGGCGTCTGCATTTCCATTCTTTCGGCCTGCTCTATACTTGATCACGAAGTTGTAATTAGACAGCCGGGCTATCCATCGCTGTTCCAGCGCACCTAGCTTGGCTGTATCCAGGTGGGTCAATGGGTTGTTATCAGTATAGACGGTGAATTCTGCAGCTGCCAAGTAGTGTTTGAAACGCTCAGTCACAGCCCAGACTACTGCCAGTAGTTCTAACTTGAAGGAGCTGTAATTTTCAGGATTTCTTTCAGTAGGCCGGAGCTTTCTACTTGCAAAGGCGATGACTTTCTCCTTGCCTCCTTGCTTCTGAGATAGTACTGCTCCCAGTCCCACATTACTGGCATCTGTGTAAAGGATGAAAGGTTGATGGTAATCGGGGTATGCCAGAACTTCTTCTCCGGTCAATGCCTTCTTCAACTTTTCAAAAGAATCTTCCCTCTCATCACTCCACTGGAAAGGAGGATTGCGATTTGAAGGCTTCTTCGACTGCCCTACCAGGATGTCTTGTAGAGGTGCTGCTAGCTTGGTGAACCCTTGGATAAATCTACGATAGTAGCCCACCAGTCCCAGGAATTGCCTCACCTGTTTCACGCTGGTAGGTCTTGGCCAATCCCTTATTGCGGTTACTTTCTCCCGGGGTCCGGTGCTACTCCTTCTGAACTTACAACGTGTCCCAGGTATTGTACCTTTGGCTTTAGAAGGTGACATTTTGATGGCTTGATCTTCATACCATACCGGGATAAGGCTTCGAACACTTCTGCCAGATCTTGTAGATGTTGTTCGTAAGTCTTTGAGTAGACTATTACATCATCTAGGTACAGAAGGACGGCTTCAAAGTTCTTGTGTCCGAGACAGCATTCCATCAATCGCTGAAAGGTACCGGGTGCGTTGCAGAGTCCGAACGGCATACAATTAAATTCACAGAGACCCATTGGTGTGGTAAATGCTGTCTTCTCTTTATCTTCCTCAGCCACAGGGACTTGCCAATACCCACTTGTTAAGTCTAAGGTGGAAAAATAATTAGCAGATCTTAAAGCAGCTAATGACTCTTCAATTCTAGGTAAGGGGTAGGCGTCTTTATGGGTAATGTGATTAATCTGCCGGTAGTCTACGCACATTCTCATGGTTCCGTCTTTCTTTTTAACTATTACCAGAGGGGCTGCCCAGGGGCTACAACTGTCTCTTATTACCCCGGCCTGTTTCATCTCCCTCAGCATGTCTTTAGCACATTGATAATGAGCGGGCGGTATGGGTCTATATCTCTCTTTTATTGGTGGGTGGTTACCGGTAGGAATTGTATGTTCTACCCCTTTAATCTGTCCGAAGTCTAATGGGTGTTTACTGAAGACCCGTTCATATTCTTCTACTAGTCGGTACACCCCTTGTTTTTGGTGGGTAGGTGTTGAATCTGTACCTATATGCAGCTGCTGACACCAATCTTCTAATTCTCCACTTGAACCATTGTCGTCCGCCTGACATGACGGATTCAAGGGCCCAATGGCTGTGATGGCATTGTTGTCAACAGTGTATAGCTTGGCCATTGTAGCGTACCTTGGTAAAGTGACCTCTTCCTCTCCACAATTCAAAAGACGTATGGGCACTCTTCCCCTGTGTACCTCGACTATTCCTCTAGCCGTTAATATTGTGGGTCTACTATCAGTGTACACAGGCTCTACCAAGGCTTGGTAATCTCGTCCTTTAATACCAATGGCTGCTCTACACCATACCAGCATTTCAGTTTTTGGAGGTATTACTATAGGAGTTGGGTCACTTACCCTCACACTGCCGATTTCTCCACCTGCAACCTCTACTTGTTGCTTCAGCACCAATGCTTTTATCTCTCTCCGGAGAATTCTCTGCTGGCAGGATTGGGCAGTTTCCGCAAATTGCTGTAAAATAGTAATAACCTCGGAAAAACAATTTTCTAAAACATTCATACCTACCAATACAAAAGGTTCCCGTCTGTTAACATCAACAATTATGATACCCTGATTTTTTAATTCTGCTCTACCAATCTTAATGGTCATCTCTCTAAATCCTACTTGCGGTACCAATTTTCCATTACTAGCATATATACTTAGCTCAACATTAGATGGTCTTTTATCAATGTCTGAATCTGCCAGTACCTCTTATAAAGGATATGTGGTATAGATGAAATCTGGGAACCAGTGTCCAACAAGGCATTGAGGGGAATACCGTCCAGCACGATGGGGATAATGGGACGTCCTCCGACGTACTTATCGTGCCAGGATGTTGGGCCTTGAAAGTTCACTCCTGCGAAGCGGCCCGCATTCCCAGGGGATCCTTGTTTAAATCACAATTGCGGGCGATGTGGCCTGGCTTCCGGCAACGGCGGCAAATAGGCTGTCCATCCGGCTGGTAATGGTCGTTGGGTCGTCCTCTCCAGGCTGGGTATCTCTGGGGTCTCATCCAGGGAATATCCTCTCTGCGGTTCGCCAACTCCATCTTAGATGTACTCTGTGATTCTCTCATTTCCTGCATGGTTTTAGCCATTGAGGTGACAATGTCTGTTAGAGAGTCAAGCTTTTGCTGGAAAGCATCATTAACACTGGCCTCCAGGGGCTTAACTGATGTCACTGGCACTCTCTGTTGTTGAGGGGTTTCTGTAATGGATTGCTCAGGATCCTGATCCCAAAGTGCCTCTGCCTGCTGGAGACGAATAGCGCTCTCCTTTAACTGGGCAAATGTCACCTCAGGGTCCTTGAAAGTCAGCATACTCGCATGCCCACGATGAGAAGGGGTTAATAGTCCCTCAATGAATTGATCTTTTAGCAATTTATCAGCGCCAGTGTTAAACATTGGTTCAGCCAGTGTAAGCGCTTTAAGGGCCTCCTGTAAATTCAGGGTAAAGTCTCTCACACTCTCATTGGCCTTTTGTTTGCAATTGAAGAATTTGGTCTTTGCTTTGCTACCAGCAGTAGTTTCAAATACTGCCTTTAATCCAGCTAGAATATGCTCAGCAGTGTCTTTTAGATCAGCGGACCATGCTGTGACTTCTCGCTTGGCATTACCACTTAACTGTGCCATCAGCAAACCGACACGCTGAGCTTCTGCCATTGGAAACATGTTTAAATAGGCCAGCAGTTTTTCTTTAAAATCATCAAAAGTATTAGGCTTACCTTCATACACTGGAAGCCATGGAGCACCTGGGGTATATGGCATCATCATCGGCATAATGGGCGCTGCACCTTGCGCCGCTGTGCTGCCGAGCGCTCTGTTCTGTGATTCAGCTGCATATGTGTCGCCGGGTGTTTCGGCGTCTCCGTGCTGCGACATGTTGCGCCCCCTTAGTTAATCCGGACCCTTCCGGGCCTCTGCTTCCGTCGGGATGGCGTATAATCGTTCCGCTGTGCAGCAGGATTGGTTTTCCCCTTTTGCAGACGTCAGAGCTCTCAGCTTGGTACCGCCCACAAAGACACGCCCCCTGCTGCTTCTGCTCGCCGTGAGCTCAGTAATGGCGGAATCTGAAATTTTTCAGTCAGATCAGAGCTCAGGGCTATGACACAGTTCAAATAGCAGTCTCGTGCTGTGGCAGTTATGAGGTAATTAGTGATGATGCAATTTTACCTCAGAGGCTGGCGGCCATTTTGTTTCAATGTTAGTCAATGGGGAAAAGTCTATTTCAATGGTTTCCAATGGGAAAATCACTTTTTGATAAAAAAGTCAATTTTTCTCGGATTTTCTCACAATTTTCGGCATTAATCACGGCACACAGTACCCGATTTAACCAGGCACGGTAAATCCTGTTCGTGACGCCAAAGAGAGATGTGCCGCCCAGCTTAGGGGACCGGGATACCCGGCGCAGGGTCCCTTTCCTTGGGGGAGTCACTGGTGGCTGGACCCAGGCCGTGGCCCCAGGCTGGCACACTCCTAAAAGGGGGTATTTACAGGGGATTTAGAAGTTTATATAGTTTATAAAGTTTGTAGATGTTATTGTCGTGACGCCACCCAGAATAATGTGGCTATATATGGCCACCGCTGCCTTGTACTGGCCAGGGGATGATGGTGAGAGGCAGCTGAGATGGTATAGCCCTTTTCCGGGTAGGGCTGTAGGGTCCCCTGGACAGGTGATGTTAAAGTTAATGATGGATGAAGATAGAAGTATGGTGAGGAGATGTTAAGGCACAGACACTTACTTGATTCACAGCAAATCCTCTCAGCGGTGATGGTCCCAATCCTGGATAGATGGTAACTGTTAAATCAGAGGCTGAGGCACAGATGAGGTTTAACTGGTTTACTTTCAACCAAACTATAATACAACAAGTCCCGTCTCCGGAGTCTGCAATAGGGGTTCAGTTGCTCAGGCCCCACCGGGTCCTTTACCTCCTGCTTGCGCTGTCTATGTGGCCCTGCTGCCGTGTGTGAACTCGCTGCTGGCCCAAATCTGTCCTCTCTGGGTCCCACTCAACAGGCAACTTGAGTCCTTTGTCTCTCTCTGCTTACCCCCTCCGGGAGTACTGCTGAACTCTTAGTATGTTGCTGTGTCTGGCCCTGTGAAGCTTGTTGTTACCTCACGTTTTTCCGGTTGCTGTATTGTATATAACTAATGCAGCCACGGATCCGGTATCCGTATCTGCGCTTTTTATCTAGGGTAGATAATGATGCTACCCGATTCTGAAAGTGTTCCTCTTATCAGTTTTCTCCTCCTCAGACCGATGGCTTGGCCCTGGAAATTGTCAGCCAGTCCTCAGGAACTCAATGCAGCTCCTGTCACTCTGAGCTCCTAGCTCCAACTGTCTGAAAATTTACCTCAAACCAGTGTTTTATCTCTAGGGAAGTCTCTGGTGTCTCTGGAGCTCCCCCTACTGGCCAAAGGTGGTAGTGCAGTGGCTTGGCTTTCTAAGTGAGTGCAACTATTATGATCTTATACTGTGGCTAATACCCGCAGGGGCGCCACACAAGCCAAACACTGAAAAAGACTGCAGCTGCATCCTCCTCATCCCCCTTTTCTGCTTCTCCTTTTCCATCATTTCCTATTTCATGCGAGAGGTTTTAACTTTAGACTTTACTCTTTTCAAGTAGGATAGGGGAACTTGTACTTGTACTATAGATTTATGGGAACAATTATAACAGTAGGTAGTAATGACATAGTAGTTTACATTATTTGATCCTGCGGAGTGCAATAATAAAATGTGTACTCCCTGTTTACGTTTTTTAACTTAGGTGCATAAGGGTGATGGATGCCATTGTGTGTCAGCTGTCAATAGCATCCATTAAAAGCTTCTCAGGACATAGCCTATAAACAGACGCCATTAAAGCTTACGAGGAACCATAGATGACGGTGAATGATGCATAGCATTCATTACCCATTGGCTTTAATGACATCATTTTAGCACCATGAAAAGCTATTGAACAACTCATGATATATCAGTTAAACTCTACCGCAAAGGTAGACAAGCTCAAACAACCCAACAATTGGAAAATCACTATGTGCGCTATTAACTATTCATGCAGTTACTGTGACATAAAGGACGACTTTGTATCTGCACTAAGTGATATAAGAGTTGTTTACAAGTCAGCAAACTAAGTTTTCTGCATTTTGCTTTTCGTTCACCTTTTACTTTGATCTTCTATTTTTTTGTTTAGAATTGATTTGTGAAAAGAAAGCAGAAAATTATTGCAGAACAATTTTGCTTCCTGGTGAGATTTTATTCTATCATCCTGCAATTAACATTTTATAATTGAAAGAGCAATTTTTTCTGCAAGTCTGGCATATTCTGCGAGAATTCACTTTAAAGACGTATCCTGAGGATAAACAGGGCTTTAACCAAGACAAGTACATTAAGCTCAGATCGGTAGATGACTGCTTTGCCAGCAGCGGACAATTGAGAGTTTTTTCACTTACTAATTAATAGTTATTTTGGAGGCTTAGAAGATCAATGCCTTTCTATACTGTTTATTGTATTATTTGTTCAACTGTTTTCATATTTTTCTTACCAGATATGTGGATTTTTTTAGTGCTGTTTATTTCTGTTCATATGCTTCATTAATTATAATGACTTGGCATAATAGAGATTTTTCCACCTAAACGTTTGATTCATGCACAGAGTGGCTACTCTAAACAAGCAATCAGCAGGATAAGTTTTAGATAGGGATGAGCGAATACTGAAATACTCAGATTTGCTAGAATCTTAATGAGTAGTTTGTAATATTCGCATATTTGTACCGAATAACGAGTACAATGCAGGTCAATGGGAAACGCAAGTCATTTTCTGTCTGCCTCATAAAGAGGATTGGGAGGGCTGTAAAATGGCAGAACTGTAGGGGAAAGTGTTCAAACTCCATGGGAACAGTAAGCAGACATAATGAAGACTATGTAACTATGAACTGTGAACGGTGACTTCAAAAATAACAGGGAGAAAAAGAACCAGAGTAGGGATGAGCGAGTATAGTCGTTACTATTCTCTACTGGCAGAATAGATGGGTATTCGGGATACTTGGTACTCGCGAGTTTAATGTAAGTCAATGGGATATGAGAGTAATTGTCTGCTGGACCCAAAAAAAGTGATCTTGAGGCTGAGGAAAAGGTTGAAATGGGTGCATGATTGTTTAAAAGCCAGTGGTAAAAAGCCGCCGGCTTTTAAACAATCACTCAGCTGATGCACGCTCCCCTGCCACCTCCCCGCCTGCTCCTTTTTCTCCAACACCTGCTCTCTCACATTCCTGGAAGCGAGTCGATGGCTATTTCAAACGAACACCTGATACATAAGCTGTTCGTTTGAAATACCCGGCGGGAAAGCCGGTGGTGAAGTCTTGTCACCGCCGACTTTCCAGCCAGCTATTTCAAATGATCAGCTGATCAGCATCAGCTGATCGTTTGAAAAAGTCGGAGGTGACTAGAGTCTGGTCACCGCCGGCTCTCCGCCCAGCTATTTCAAACGATCAGCTGATCAGGATTAGCTGATCTTTTGAAATAGCTGGCGGGAAAGCCGGCGGTGACACAAAGCCAGCTATTTTCAAACAATCAGCTAATCAGCATCATCTGATCGTTTGAAATAGCCGGCTTCAGCTGATTCAGGTCATTGACCCTGATATTGATCATCTGATCGGTGTGCCATCTGGCAAACCGATCAGATGATATTGGATCTGGATTAGACTTTGTGGGACCCTCGAACCTGGACTACGTCGAAGGGGGTGGGGTTCTTATCTTTAATGAAGATGGAGTCCCTAATTGTGTTCTGTTTATTTCCAATAAAATATTTTATCTCCGTGTTGCATTTTTTTCTCTATATGATTACTAGAAATTCATGGTGGTCATGTCTAATATTGGCGTGACCCCATGAATTTTGGGCTTAGGGCCAGCTGATAATTCAAAGCTGGCCCTGACCCCATTATTACCCAGAGAGGCACCTGGCACCAGGGCCCTGGATGAGTTGGATACAGCACCAGAAAATGCCGCTTCTGTGAATGTGCCATTTTCTGGGGCAGCTGCGGACTGCAATTCGTAGAGGGAGCCACCCTGTGGTTTTTATTTGTTTTTTAATGAACTATTTAAAAAAAATTCTGTGTGGGCTTCGCCATATGTTTGTATGCCAGCCTGGTACAGCATGGAGGTACGGGCTGCACGAAACCCCCAGCTGCCTATTTGAACCTGCCTTGAAACAAAAATATAGGGAAGCCCTTTTTTAATTATTTCATGAATTTGATTAAATAATTAAAAAAAAAATGACGTGGGGCTTCATCCTATTTTGAGTCCAGCCAAGTACAAGTACAACTATGCAGCTGGGGGCTGGAATCTGCAGCACAGGGTGGCCTAAGCTTTCTGGGCCCCCCTGCTGTGAATTGCAGTCCGCAGTCGCCCCAGAAAATAGTGCATTCATAGAAGCGCCATCCTGTGGTGCTGTACCTGACTCATCCAGGGCCCTGGTGCGGGTGGTTCACTGGGTAATAATGGGGTTAGGGCCTGTTTTGTATTATCAGCTGGCCCTAAGCCCGAAATTCATGGGGTCACGCCAATATTAGACATGACCACCATGAATTTCTAGTAAAGATTAAAAAAAACATAACACAGAGAAAAAATATTTTATTAAAAATATTTTTTTAAAAAAAGGTGTGTCCTGGCCATGAAGAGGAGAGCAAAGGAAGCAAAATCCTAAGCTCCAGCTCCCCTTGCCTGCATTGAGCCTAAAATCATAGCAATCATAGCAAATATCAACTATAAACATGCCAGCCAAGCGCCAGTACAACCGATCCAGCATTCCCCCGGGATCCCCGGTAACCCCAGCTCACAGTATCACCTGGTACTTACGGAGCACAGGCTGACCAATCCCAGGCAGCGTGGGACCCAAGATGGCAGACCCAGCAAAGCAGGGAAAGCACAGTGGGGTAGCAGAAAACGGACCCAAAGGAGGACAAGACAGGCACCCAGGCACATACCCCAATGGAGTAGGAATAAGTGAGGGATCATCATCGCTGCCCGACAGCCCCACACCGACCCAGCCCAGCACCACCGGAGGCCGCCTGTACAGCACTGCTTTGTCCTCACCACCCCAGGCCCCAGGCACGCACAGACCCCGCAGCAGCCCCTCCCTTCAGAGGAGCCGGGACAGCAGCCGTGCACCTGAGCCCAGGGTAAACAGGAGAGAGAAGCAGAGCACTCGGCTGCCTAGCATCCCCACGCCGAACCAGCACAGCGGCACAGGGGGCTGGCCAGATGGCGCCACTCCGAACTCGCCAGCTCAGGCTGAAGACTCACGCGAACCAGGAGGTGGCTCCCCCTGGGAAGCGGGAGTGGTCAGCAGGCACCCGGGCAGGGAACACACAGCAAGAAGGAGCAGAAGCCCAGAGCAGATCAACGGCTCCGCTCCGAGCCTGCACAGCGGTGCCGAGAGTCAACCACACGGTGCCACCCCCGATACACCAACACAGGCCGCAGACTCACGTGGACCCGGCGGCTGCTTTCCGCGGGGAGCAGGAGCGTCCAGCAGGCACCGGGGCACGGGACACACTGCAGGAAGGAGTGGAGGCCCAGCACAGATTGACAGCCCCGCTCCAAGCCTGCATGGCGGCATTGGGAGCCAACCAAACGGCACCACGACCCCAGACCCACCAGAACAGGCTGCAGGAGAACACAGATCCAGCACATGCCCCCCCCGGAGGAGAAGGAGCAACAGACCAACACCAGGACATGGGGCACACAGCAGGAAGAAGCGGAGGCCCACCACAGCCAAGCTATCCCACCCTGAACCACCACAGCAGCGCCGAGAATCTACCACCCAGCACCGCACCAACCTCACCTCCTCAGGACCCGGATGCACACAGCCGCTGCGACAGCCCCACCAGGAGCAATGAAACCCAGCTGACATCCCAATACGCAAGAGCAGCCCCCGGAGGTGCAGCAGCAGAGAAAGACCGGACGGCAGGGGTAACAGGCTCCCAGAGCCTGGCATCCCCCATAGACCCAACACAGCACCCAGGGACACTAAGAACCTGCAACTCCCCGTCCCCAGACCCAGCCAGGGTA
Organism: Allobates femoralis; assembly: GCA_033576535.1. Lineage (NCBI taxonomy): Eukaryota > Metazoa > Chordata > Amphibia > Anura > Aromobatidae > Allobates > Allobates femoralis. The sequence goes on along the minus strand of JARQOC010000008.1, from coordinate 153,812,787 downwards.
CAGAGCCCACAAGAGAGGCAGAAGGGAGATAGGATAAACCCAGATAGAAGCACAAACAGGGCCTCAATAGGCACCGACCCAAAGAATGTGGCTCTGGGTAGCACCAACCACTCTAATATGGTCATAGCATGCACCGAGCCGCCAATAGAGGCATCCTTCAGGGCAGAGTCAGCCACCCTGAGGGGAGAGGTCCAGCAGCTAAAGTGTAGAATCAACTCCAATGAATCCACCATAGGGACCTACCCAGCGCCTAGAGGCACTGGAGTGCCAAGTTGCCACCCAATCAAATAGCAGTGAACAGCTGCTAGACCTAATGGAAGACCTAGAGAACCTTGACAGGCGGAATAATGTTAGGGTTCGCGGACTCCCTGAGTCAATCCAGATGAGGGACCTAGACCCCACCCACTGCAGATTCCTCCATATCATTCGCAACAAGCCAGAAGGGGCCCCCACTAGAGTTCAACAGGGCACACAAATCATTAGCCCCACCCTCACCACAAGGCGCCAGACCCAGAGACATCATCTGCAGGATCCACAACTTCAAAGCCAAAGAAGACATGCTGGCCAAAGCCCGTTCCTGAGGAACCCTGTAATTTCAGGGCCACCCGATCCAAATAATGTCAGACCTATAACGCCGTACACTACAAAAGCGTAGAACCCTCACACCAGTACTGGTGGCACTCCGCAACAATGACATGACATACTCGTGGGGCTACCCCTTCCGCCTTCAGGTCCACAGGGACGGGCAATCATTCTATGCCTCCTACCCGAGAGATATCCCCGCGTTCCTGGACAACCTGGGGATCCGAGGGGTCACCATCAACATCTCAGACTGGCCGGGCATACCTGGATTGGGAGAAATGATCCTGGCACCGAGGGAGCTGAGACTACGGCAGGAGTTGGGAGGGAACACCAACAGACAGAGGCCGAGGGAAGGGGGCGCCAACCACCCTGGCAAGGACTGATCCCCACATAGCCACCTAGCCCTACATAAAGTGGGAACACACCCCGAGGTGCAGACTACATGCCCCGACGAACAATATATCAGGGTCACATCGACTCCCCCATCCGCCACAAGGGGATTAACACCTAGCACCAACGCTACACCCCGATAATCGGTTCCCCTGCATTTTTGCTGTATAGTTTCTTGTTTGCCTATTGTCCCCCCTTTGTTTTCTCCCACCCCCCTCCTTTTTTCTCTCCCCTTTTCTTTCCCCCTTCTTCCTCCCTTCTCTCCTCTCTTCCCTTCCCCTTTCCTCTTTCCCTCTCTGTACTGCTCTGCCCTTTTCAGTTAGCTCTCCTCCCCCCCCCTTAACTATGGTACTACGTCAACCTACTTGAACCACCTCTCACTGTGCCATTACTTGTTTACCTATTGTACTCCCTTTGTTTTTTTCTCTCCCCCTTCTTATTCCCCCCTGTTCCCCTCTCCTTTTCTCTCTCCTCTATACTGCTCTGTCTTTCCCACTTAGCTCTTCTCCCCCCCTTTAATATGCTGCTATCTCATCTTGCTTGAATTACCTGTCACTGTGTAATTAACTACAGTTGATGTTGCTGTATAGGTGATGTGTTTTATTGTTTTTATCCTTTCTGCCCCTTGTCTGTTATACTTAGCTATGCCCTGTATATCATTGCTTATATGTTTTATTTTATTTTGTTAATTATTTATTATGTCGCTAAACCAACTACATGTTATAGGACCAAGCAAGGGGAGCACCCTCTCAGCTTGGAAAGGCCACACCCCAAATAGGATCCACTCGCCTTAGACAGGCGTGGAAATACGCACTCCTACCCACAAGCACCTAGCTGACACCAGAACCCAGGACCAGCAGCCCACACGAACCCACTAACCCCTAGACACACTACACACACCACCCACCACACTCCCATCCCCCCCACCACAGCAAGTCATCCCCCCATCTCTCTCGCCCTCACCAACTCCTTGCTTCCGGACCCACCCCCACCCTCCCGACTACCTACCCCAGATACCTCTCTGGCCGCATCCTACCTACCCGACCAGAACCAAACGTAAAGGTCCCCGCGAGACACCACACAACATGGCCAAGTTTAAAATTGAGACCCTCAACGTGAGAGGCTTCAATACCCCCCAAAAACGCTCCCAGATCCTCTACGACATGCATAAGCAGCGGACACAAATAGTGCTACTCCAGGAGACCCACTTTAAAACTGGGTCTATACCGAACTTCAAAATCAATATTACCCGGTGTGGCTACACAGCGCCAGCAGCGACTCCAAATCGAGGGGGGTGTCAGTGGCAATCCATAGAAACCTGCCCATACGATAGTCGACTCCCAACTCAACCCGGAAGGACGTTACATTTTTCTCAACCTGCGCACAGCCAACTGTACCCTGACTGTAGTTAACTGGTACCTACCCAACAGGGACCAAACCAAGGTCGGCAGGGCACTCCTACTCCGACTTGCTGAATTCGCCGAAGGGACAATGATAATGGGAGGCGACTTCAACTTTACCCTAGACCCCACCATTAACTCCACGTCAGGCAGGGCCACCATCCTTACCACACACCTAAAGGCCTTCAAAAAACTCCTCCACACCCTCCAACTCATTGACATATGGCAGATCCTCAATCCCCAAGAGAAAGACTACACATACTATTCCCATGTACACAACTCCTATAGCCTCATTGACATGTTCCTGGTGAGCCACGGCACCCTTGCCTGCAAACCGACGGCCTGCATTGGGGACATGCTCCTATCAGAACACACTTCAACATTCCTGACCCTGACACTACCAGACACCTCTCAACGACCATGGACCTGGAGAATCAACAGTAACCTCCTGAAAGACAACACATGCCTGACGGAGCGGAAGAATGACATCGAGACATTCACCCAGGTCCATAAACATGACCCGACCCCATAGCCCATCAAATGGGAAGCCTGAAGTGTTGCCTGAGGGGAATGCTCATAAAACACGGGGCCTGACTCAAGAGAATTAGAACTGAAAAGGTCACTGACCTCCTCTCCCAAATCCATAGCTTAGAGACGGCCCACAAACGGACGCTGGCACGACAGACATACAGGGACCTCACGCTAAAACGGCAGGAACTCAAAGGAATATTAAACCAAACCTTTAAAAGACAAGCAGAAAAAAACAAATGCTACTACTACAGGGTATCCAACAGTAGTCAAGCTTCCAACCACACCCATACACGTAGGTTTTAATTTGCACTCAGAGGCTTATACCCTCATATGCATTTGCACCACAGACAGAGGCATAAGGTAAGGGAGATAGGGACTCGATATACATGAGAGCACCTTGACGGAGGTTATCGGGCTTACATGCAATGGCCAATGCATCATCTAAGATTCTCATTTTTCATATTATGTCCTGAAGCAGTTTCTGCAGTGTTCATATTCCTCTTCTTCCTCTTCTCAAAAAGGAGGAGAAAGGTACCCCTGTATAGCGAAGCACGACCGAGGAGACGTATTTCAATGCAAGTGAGATTTATTAAATAATTAGGTGTATAATGGCATAAAGGAGCCAAGCAGACATATAAAAACAATTAAAACCAAAAACTGGTCCGGACCAGCCCTACCCTCTGTAAAAGGTAATATATTACTAAATAAACCCCAAAAGATCATACAAGAAAACTGTACAAGTATAGTAGGGTAATAACATCAATTATAAGGTACACTAGTGCACAATCAAATACAGTCAATAATCAATGTATAAAACGGGGTAGCAACATATGATCAGTGGCACTTGTAACGTTATAACAGAGACATCATACAGAAAATAATGGAAACATCAAACAGTGTCCTCAATGGGTTATCACGTGATATATAACAATACAATTAGCAGTGAAGGAAGATCGCAAACACACACCAAGGGACACAGTTATAGATGAATGTAAAACAGTTTCCAATATATATTGTAGTCTAGTTATACAAGGGAACCACATATGAAAAATAAATGTCCAGGAGGGATAAGGAGATAGAACGAGTTACCAGGTCACAAGTGCCAATTGCCCACAGAGGGAGAGAGCAGGTCCGGCCAGGCCCCACGCGTATCGCCAAACGGCTTAGTCAGGAGCTAGTGTGGATATCATATTGAGGCTCATTTATAGGGTAATGCCAGGTGTAAGTTAAATGGATGTTAATCATAACATCCGGTATCTCCCAACGGGGAGAATGTGTGCAGGGTGGACCAGGGAACCTCCAGGGTCATATCCGGTGACGCAGCGCCAGCCAGTATGTCAATTACCTGGTTGGCGCCCACGTCATATCCGGGACCGCAGGAGAGAGGAAGAGTTATAGAGAACACGGGCCGGGAGTTTGCCAGCGTCACTTCCGGAGACGCGGCGCCAACCATATGTGTGAAGTCTCTGGTTGGCGTCCGCGTCACATCCGGAACCGCGGTGCAGAGGAGAGGGAGAAGTAATCAATAAGTCTGCAGCATAAGTGAAAAAGGATCGACCAAGAGCATAATGGTCCTGAGGACCCCGTGTGGCAGTAGCGTCACACACGGGACAGGGCTGCCAGACTATCAAAAAAAGGGGGGGGGGGAATGTTTGTGGTGGGGGGGGCGGGGTTGTTATGTAGGAAATATGTAGCCTAGATAAAAAAGAGGGAAGGAGAGATGAATTTAGAGATAAGAGAGGGTAACCATATGGAGAATAGAAATGCGGATCGGCACAATATGATTGCTCGTATTAAGGATAAAGGCAAAAAATACTATAAATACGGAGTAACATGGCGCCCTGATGGAGCTAAAAAGTCGGTCACGGGTAGATACATAGAAGGCACACTGGGTAAACACAGACCCAAGGGAGCAATGCAATAACAGGGGTCCACCATTAAAATGGATGAATAGACCACTCGAATCCATTATCTAGAATCCATTTAGGTACCAGAATGGAGCGCAGAGACAGAAACAGGGATACATAAAGGGTGCTCGCTCCTTCTTTTAAGCCATTGATACCCAACGACATATTTATAATGCAGCCATCATTGAGCCACCATCCATGTAATATTAAATGTCTATGTATCCATGAGAGGGAGGACATCGATCCGAGTTAGTCTCGTGAAGGCGTCTGTTAAATGATTAGGAAGAGTCTTCAAGAAAGTATTCCATCTATGCGAGTTGTTTGAAGTATGTCGATCATCGCGTAGTGTATAATTGCGGATTTAGATGATGCTCCATGTAGAGCGATGGTAATAACCATGTAGTCTATTGATCCATAATGGAATAAGGGGACGTGCCTATAGAAAAACATATATAAAAGAGATAAGTAAAACAGTGCAATGAACAGATGAAGGCTGGAAGGCAAATTTAATCGCCTAGGAATCCAGAAAAAAGGAGCTCCTCATTCAAACCATGGGGACGAACTGTGTGGAGTTCAAAAATCCAACGGGCTTCGTATTGAAGTAATTTGTTACCCAAGTAATCACAACGGCCAGTGCCCATAACCCTCTGTAGGCCAAAAGTACGCAGCCCATTGGACCTCCCTTGATGAAAGTCCAAGAAATGGGCTGCCACAGGTTTGAGGTACTGGCCATTAGCTCGAGTATTGGCCGCTAGATTGATGGTAGAGATGTGGCTCTGAATCCGCTTGCGCAGTTCCTGCGATGTTTGGCCAATATAGAGTTTATTACATGGGCAGGCCAAGGCGTAAATCACGTTGCGTGTCTTACAGTTGATATAATTTCTTAGAGGGTAGTTCTTATTGGTAGATGGATCAGTAAAGCAGTCTCTAGTAGGGATCATCATAGGGCATATATTACATGTTCCACAGGGGAAGGAACCCTTAAGGCGAATACCCCTATTAAGTCTAATGGTTGGACGTACAAAGTGGCTTCTAGTAAGTAAGTCGCTAAAGTTGGGTGCACGTCTGGCTGACAAGGAAGGAAAGGGACCTATCAAATCGGCCACCAATTTATCCTGGGTGAGTATGTTCCAATGGGTATGTAATATGGATCTCACCTTGTTCCATCCAACACTGTAATCAGAAACAAATCTGATTTTGTTGTCCGACGTCTTGTTCCTTGGAACGAGGAGATCCACTTGTGAAGTCGCTCTTGCTCTCTCAAAGGCTTGTGAAATAACCTTTCTTGAATATCCGCGGTCTCTAAAACGAGAGGAGAGGTCAAGGGCCTGTTTACGGAAGTCCTCGTCAGATGTACAGTTTCGTCGGATCCGTAAGAATTGACCCGTTGGAATACCCTTCCGGGTATGTGGTGGGTGGAAACTGTCAAAACGCAGGAGACTATTGGTAGAAGTAGACTTACGGTAGAGATCCGTAGTAAGATGTCCATTGGTCACTTTAATCCTTGTATCAAGAAAGACGGCTTCAGACTGTGACATTCTTGCATTAGTTTCCTATATACCAGACATATATCCTTTAGTCATATTGTCATATAATCTGTTTAGTGTGCAGCGGATCACTTATTATTATGCTGAAAAGGCCTTTGACAGGGTCCACTGGGGCTTCATGAAGGAGTCATTAGTGCAGATGGGCCTAGGCCCCAAGTTCCTACACAAAATATTATCCCTCTACTCCACCCCTTCCACCAGGGTAAGGGTAAATGGCAACCTTTCAGCCCCCTTTAACATCAGAAATGGGACTAGGCAGGGGTGCCCACTCTCACCCCTCCTCTACATAATAGTCATGGAACACCTAGCCAACACCATCAGGGGCAGCAATGATACATGGCCTACAGACAGGCACATCCCACCACAAACTGGCAATGTTCACCGGCGACCTGCTACTGTACACCTCTCAACCGAGGATCTCGATCCCATTGCTACTGAATGAATTTGAGACCTTCTGCTCTCTGAGCAATTTTTAAATTAATTACACCAAATCAGAGGTGCTAAACATAACCCTACTCCTAAAGGAAGTCTCTGCCCTGAAATCCAATTTCCCCTGTAAGTGGAAATCAGAGGCCATCAAATACCTAGGAGTACACATCCCGTCTGACCCATCAAAACTCTTTGCACTCACCTACCAACCCTTCCTATCCCAACTTGAAACACGAACATCCACCTATAACACCCTCCAATTGTCCTGGACGGGAAGGATGAATTTCATTAAGATGGACATACTCCCAGCATTCTATACATCTTCCAAACAATCCCCTTACGTCAACACAGAAACTTCTTCACTAAGCTTCAAACTGCCACAGGGTGGTTCATATGGAAGGGAGGGAAACCCAGAGTGAGCATAAGGACCCTGACAGCCCCAGCCGAACTGGGTGGAACGGGACTACCCGACTTCTTCAACTACTTCCTTGCAACCTCGATGACACGACTACTTGACTGGCAATACAAATCCCAAACCAAGCAATGGGTAGCCCTGGAACAGGAAAACATAACCACACCGCTACATTACCTCCCTTGGATAAAACCCCTAGATCTAAAACAGATCGGCTCCCCATACGACCATACAAGCACATTAAAAATCTGGCAGTCGTACGTTAAGGGATCCCCAGTAGGCGGGACAATGGGCCCACTTATCCCCTGTCCCACTTGGGAGGTAAGGGAATCATATAACAGGTAGGTGAATTGGGCAAAAGGGGGTCAGGAGAGCCTAATCTGACCCTGATGCTTGGGTCCCTGGCTCACTCTGATCTCGGAGGTACTTCTGATGGTGAGGAGTTCCGAGCCGCCACCCTGTACCCTAAAACTCCTCATTAGCCCTAGGCTGAGGGCCCCTACCTCCACCCACGGGTCAGGAATCACAGCTTTTCCCATGATGAATTTAAGCATATTGTTAACATAAAAGCCACTTGGCTCAGTAGGCTAATCAAGCAATCTGGACAAGAGGAGAATTGGAGCTTGAGGAGGATGGGTTCTCGCCCTGGGGGGGGGGACATATATATAAAAAACTTTACGTTTTTTGTTCTTTAGATTGGCAATTTTGGTTTTGGTTTTTGTTTTTAAGACAGATGATATTAAAAATACTTTTATATGATTGTATAAAGTATATGCGTTTTCACAGGTAGTCTGCCCAGAGGGCGGAGCTTATGACGGTTTTTTTTTTGTTTGTTTTTTAATGTGTGAAAGACTATTTAAAGAAGTTGTTCATGTATGTACACTGTTTGCCCTGAGAAAGCAGCAGGTCCTGGTGAGAAATGCGTAGGCTCAATAAACGGACATCAAGCATACCCTTTCTGCTTTGTGGTCTGCTCGGAATCTAAACCTGGGCTTTTTTCTACACAAATGGATTTCTCCCTCACCAGGTGTCTGCAGCGACCAGGATAACAAGGCTCTTGCAGGTTGTTGTGACTCACACAACCCAAAAAGGTGAGTCACACTGATTGGGGGGCATTGAACTATTATCATAGATTCGACCCTATGGGCGCTCCCTTCTCTCTTTGTTTTAGCTTTTCCCAAGGAAAGACTTTAGCCCAACAGCTAAGCATCAGCACAGCACCAAGACCTAGAGCACATAGCTATCAGCAGCACCAGACAGAGGAGAGGGAAGGCTATTTAAAGCCAGGGAGAGGGGATTCCAGGTGAGTCACACATTAACTCCTAAACCAGCAATTGAACACAATAGTGACTGCAGTTCTGGAGCACACCACAGGAGGCAAGGACCTTCACAACTATCAACCGTGCAGCTGTAAAAGACAAACAACATACACAGCAGCATCCAACAATGTCAGCGCCATCTAAGCACGTGACATCCCCCTCTTCTTAAACCCAGCCTTCCCACCGGGAACAAACATGAACTCCTTCCTGTGCTGGACAAGCGAGGAGGACGTACGCCTGGGGCAGTTACTACACCAAGGTGAAATACCCACCTTCGAGTCGCTACAAAGTACGAGTTCCTCCAGCTCCGATCCTATCTCTCCTCAGCAGCCCAATTTGCCGAGCTCAGACTCCTCCCCTCTCCATGGAGGAACTGTTCCAAAAGAACTCTCCCCCCTCATTCGGTCTCCGAAATACACCTCATCATCGTAAGAGAAGAGGCGACCGAGAGACGACCCTACCAGTCGGTTAGAGAGAAAGAACTAGGGAGAAATCTCTCCACAGCAGACTGGCAGAAAAGCTTCTTATTCACCTGTAAAATGGCAAACACATGCACAGTCCAGGAGAGAAACTACAAGGTACTATTTAGATGGTACCGCTACCCGGCCTGGCTACACGCTATTTTCCCCTCGGTCTTGGAGATATGCTGGCACTGCGGTACAGACATCGGCACTATGCTCCACATTTGGTGGGACTGTCAGGTAATCAAGAGCTTCTGGAAGGGAGTGTTCCGCACCTACAACCGCATAACCAGAAAACAGCTGGTTGGCTCACCAGAAATGGCCCTGCTGTCGGTTTGAAGAGTCTGCAGCCCTCAGGAAGAATTGCAGAGTTTTCAATTCAGCAATCAATATTAAAGACTGGATAACCCCTTTACCTCAATGGTTGTACAAAGAGAAACAGGGTATTTGTAACTCTGAAGTAGAAAAACGGAACACCAAACCCCATAAAGAATGTTGAACCCATTTATATTTATTTAATCAAACTAGGCCACTTCAATAGCCATAACTGCCAGGACTGTTAGGCATTAACTTTTGGACCACCCTAGACATCTATAGATGCAAAACATTTATACTTGCCAATAGTCCCCATTTTGCTGGCACAATTCTGAGATTAATGAGCTATCCCCTGTCATGAATAACAGACCCCACTATTGAAGTGGTATTCTCAGGTTTGAAAGTCAACCCCTATCTATTGAACAGAGAAAAAAATTCCTTATCGTTGGTGGTCCGACTGCTGGGGCCCTAACAGGTCTCAAGGATCGGGCTTCTGAAGGAGATTTGTTGAATGGAGCTCTGGTCTGTCATGCATGCTTCAACTCCATTCATTCATAATGGGACAGCTGGGCATTTAGCTCTCCCGTAAAGGCCCTGTCACACGTGTCAATGTCGCTAGTGACATCGCCGAAAAGTGACGCATCAGCGATGTCGCTAGCGATGACAGTGCGACGCAACTGCGATTTATCGCTGGTTGCAGGTTGACAGGTTTACGAGGATGAACGTAAACCTGTCAATCTGCAACCAGCGCTTTGGCTGGATCGCGCCGTCTGACACCGCAATAGCAATGTTGGCGGCAATCCAGCCCATACCGCAGTATTACTGCGAATCGCTCGCTGGGCTGATCCCAGCCCAGCGAGTGATGGCTCCGCCCGCATTGCTGCGGCATCACCGGCAACATCCTGCCGTGTGACACCGAGGGTGCGATGTCGGAAGCGAGCGTGCACCCGCACATCGCTTCCGACATCGCAGCCTTGGTTGACACGTGTGACGAGGCCTTAAGAATGACTGGACATGATTGACCACAACTCCATTCAGCCGGGACTCTCCAGAGCCCCATTTCTCTAGTTCGGTGGGGGTCGCCGTGGTTGGACCCACAGCAATCTGGAAGATATCTCTTATCCCACTGATAGGGGATCATATTCAAACTTGATAATACCTGGTTAATATTCAACCAGATGTTGATTATTGCAAAATCTACTTTTTTCAATTGTTAAAATGTAATTACCCCACACACCACGAATTGTAAACCTGCCCACTTAAACAGACACTAATGCATATTGAAACCACAATTTTAAAACATCGTGTTTACCCCTTGATGTGCGTCTTGATGTAATCTCAAGTGATGCATAATGTAGAAGTCTAAAAATTCAAAATAAAAATGAGATATTGGTGTGCATGTGGAAGTAGAGGTAGAAAGAGTTACATGTAATTGCAGTTCATTTCCTCTTCTATATTCCCGTAGTTTCTATATTTTCTCCTATTACCTTGATCACTGACTCAGACATGGTGCATCGTGACTGAATTTTATTTATGAATATAGTTCTTACTAATGGATTTTATATGCTCCGATTGATATACCAGGATGTTCAGAATTTTTTTATTAAAAGGTTTAACTTTATAATTGACATTTTTTATTTTTCAATTTTTATAATATTTTGCATTGTAAATGAACAGTACTCAAGAGTTCCCAAGGAAAATGTGTTAGAACTTTTATTCTTTGAAGAAGTATTCTGGTTGTAACAAGTTATCCACAGAATACATGATATCTTTAAGGTCAGTTAGAGACTGACCACTAAGACCCTTAACGATCATCAGACCAGTAACTGTTGAACAAACACATGTGTACAATTCTGGTCTCCGGTGTATAAGAAACACATAGCTGAACTAGAGCAGGTTCAGAGAAGAGCGACAAAAGTCAGTAGAGGACTAAGGGGTCTGCAATACCAAGACAGGTTATTAAACTTGGGGTTATTTAGCTTGGAAAAACAAAGGCTTAGGGGTGATCTTATAATAATGTATAAATATATGAGGGGGCAGTACAGAGACCTTTCTAATGATCTCTTTACTCTTAGGCCTGAGACGGGGACAAGGGGGCATCCTCTACAGAGAGGGACAAGGGGGCATCCTTTACGTCTGGAGGAAAGAAGGATTAATCATAATCACAGACGCGGATTCTTTACTGTAAGAGCAGTGAGACTATGGAACTCTCTGCCACATGATGATGTAATGAGTGAGTCACTACTAACATTTAAGAAGGGCCTGGATGCCTTTTTTGAAAACTATAATATTACCAGATATGTATACTAGATTCTTTGATAGGGCGTTGATTCAGGGAATTAGTCTGATTGCCGTATGTGGAGTCAGGAAGGAATCTTTTTTCCCCCAATGTGGAGCTTAGTGTTACCACATGGGATTTTCTTGAATTCCTCTGGATCAACATGTTAGGTTATTGGTTGAACTAGATGGACTTAAGATCTTCCTTCAACCTTAAATACCATGCTACCATGTTACATATGCATCCTATCACTTCTTCTATCACTAAAATATTGCTGACAGATTCCTTTTAAAGTTATATTATATGTTTCCTGTTTACATGTCCTTTAACCAGCACAGGCCATCTTTCCTCATTGTTCCCTTACATACTTGAATTAGGGCCCACCACTACATTTTAGAGATCCTCCCTCTTTCACAATCTTTACTGGTAGGTCACCACACCATATTTGCTTGTAAGACAAACACACTAATAGCTGTTGACAATAAAGTATGAGAACATGCAGAAGAGATGAATTTGAGGAGTAAATGAACAGCAGCAGGAGTAAATTATTTAATTGCTATTTAATTACAAAAATAAACTAAATTTCTAAACCAGAATATGGCAAGAAGCACTAAACTAAGTAAAAATTCATGAAAATTTGTAGGACCTTAACAGTATCCACAAGTGCAGTCATGAAAATTATTACTTGTAATGATGAAACTGGCTTTCCAAAGACCGCACTAGGAGAGGAAAAATAAGAATTACCTCTTCTGCAGAGGATAAGTTCATCCGTATTGCTGGCTTCATAAATTGCAAATTGACAAGACCTCAAAAAACAAACCTCATAAATGATGCACAGACATCCAGAGACGTTTGTGATAAGCGTCCCTTTATTGTTGACTTGCTGCAAAGAAGCCACTACTGAGAACCACAAACAAGGAGAGGAATGAGGCACAGTGTCAGATAATATGGCCTCTAGACCACCTGACCTCAGCCTAATACAGATGATCTCATAGGTTGTAAACTTGTGAGCAGGAAACTCACTTCTCATGGTGTTCGAATTTTTTGTTACTCAGTATTGTCTCATATTGTTTGTACGTGTCCCGTCTGAATTGTAAAGTGCTGTGTAATATGTTGCCGCTATATACAGTGCCTTATGAAAGTATTAGGCCCCCTTGCGCTTTTAAACCTTTTGCCACATTTCAGGCTTCAAATATAAAGATATAAACTCTAATTTTTTTGTGAAGAATCAACAACAAGTGGGACACAATCATGAAGTGGAACGAAATGTATTGGATATTTTAAACATTTTTAACAAATAAAAAACTGAAAAGTGGGGCGTGCAATATTATTCAACCCCTTTTCTTTTTGTGCAGCAAACTCACTCCAGAAGTTCAGTGAGGATCTCTGAATGATTCAATGTTCTTCTAAATGACTGGTAATGATAAATAGAATCCACCTGTGTGTAATCAAGTCTTCGTATAAATGCACCTGCTCTGTGATAGTCTCAGGGTTCTGTTTGAAGTGCAGAGAGCATCATGAAGACCAAGGAACACACCAGGCAGGTCAGAGATACTGTTGTGGTAAAGTTTAAAGCCGGATTTGGTTCCAAAAAGATTTCCCAAGCTTTAAACATCTCAAGGAGAACTGTGCAAGCGATCATATTGAAATGTAAGGAGTATCAGACCACTGCAAATCTACCAAGACCCAGACGTCCATCTAAACTTTAATCTCGAACAAGGAGAAGACTGATCAGAGAAGCAGCCAAAAGGCCCATGATCACTCTGGATAAACTGCAGAGATCTACAGCTGAGGTGGGAGAGTCTGTCCATAGGACAACAATCAGTCGTACACTGCACAAATCTGGCCTTTATGGAAGAGTGGCAAGAAGAAAACCATTTCTCAAAGATATCCATAAAAAGTCTAATTTGAAGTTTGTCACAATCCACCTGGGAGACACCAAACATGTGGAATAAGGTGCTCTGGTCAGATGAAACCAAAATCAAACTTTTTAGCCACAATGCAAATATGCTTTGGCATTAAATATGTTTGGCGTAAACGCAACACAGCTCATCACCCTCAAAACACCATCCATACTGTCAAACATGGTGGTGGCAGCATCATGGATTGGGCCTGCTTTTCTTCAGCAGGGACAGGATGATGGTTAAAATTGATGGGAAGATGGACAGAGCCAAATACAGGACCATTCTGGAAGAAAACCTGTTGGTGTCTGCAAAAGACCTGAGACTGGGACGGAGATTTATCTTCCAACAAGACAATGATCCCAAACATAAAGCAAAATCTACAATGGAATGGTTCAAAAATAAACGTATCCAGGTGTTAGAATGGCCAAGTCACAGTCCAGACCTGAATCCAATCGAGAATCTGTGGAAAGAGCTGAAAACTGCTGTTCACAAACACTCTCCATCCAACCTCACTGAGCTCCAGCTGTTTTGCAAGGAAGAATGGGCAAGAATTTCACTGATAGAGACAAACCCCAAGAGACTGCAGCTGTAATCACAGCAAAAGGTGGCGCTACAAAGTATTAACTCAAGGGGGTGAATAATATTGTATGACCCACTTTTCAGTATTTTATTTGTTAAAAAAGTTTAAAATATCCAATAAATTTCGTTCCACTTCACGATTGTGTTCCACTTGTTGTTGATTCTTCAAAAATAGATATTGATTTCTTTATGTTTGAAGCCCGAAATGTGGCAAAAGGTTGAAAAGTTCAAGGGGGCCAAATACTTTCACAAGGCACTGTAAATAAAATTAATATTAATTATATAGTTAGATGCAAAGTGAAGACAAAGCAGCCAACAAGTGCTCAGTACCGTACTCACCCAAGTACTCGCTCAACCCTGTTGGAAGACTTTGCAGGTGACAACCGGATGGAGATGTTTGAGAGAATGCCAATAACATGTAAAGCTATCATCAGAGTATATTTTAAATTTTGAAACAAATATAATAGAGCCTCTAATGTCTTGTTATATGGCTTCAGGACATACAAGACAGACCTGTGGATAATCAGAAGAGATAGACTAATCAAAAACTAGAGTCATAATAATCTATGCTCTTAATGGTAGTAGAAACTTAAAATAGTGCCTATGGGGAAAACAAATGTATGTGCTTATGACGTTTTCAATATAATGGAAAAGCTTAGTTCCAAGGGATAGTGAAAAGCCGGTTTATGCTATGAGGTACCGATGCTACATTAGTGTACAGCTGTGACAAGGTCATCCAGTGCAGGCAACCAGAAGAAGACCCCTGTACAATAACAATATTTTGTAGTTAAATAGCTCATAATAATGCACAACTCCACCTGCTTTGTTGTTGGAAGTGGGCATTTTGCCTACAATACAAATATCCCCATATGAGTCACCACCCCCATGGCTTGGCTGGTTGCAGGTGATGTCACCCCCCCATGGCCTGGCTGGTTGCAGGTGATGTCACCTCCCCACCCATGGCCTTGGTGGTGTTGCAGTGTGTACTCCCATGGCTTGGCTGGTGCAGTGTCCTCCCCCATGGTTTTGGCTGGTTGCAGGTGATGTCACCTCCCCCATGGCTGGCTGTTGCAGGAGTCCCCCCTGGTTGTGGTGCAGGTGATGTCACCTCCCCCATGGCTTGGCTGGTTGCAGGTGATGTCACCTCCCCCATGGCTTGGCTGGTTGCAGGTGTCACCTCCCATGCTTGCTGTTGCAGTGATGACCTCCCACCCATGTGCTATTGGCTTTGGTTGCAGGAGATTATATGCATCCGGTATCAGGACACTTGTGTTGCCTCTCAGTGGGGCTTGCAGCGTCATGTTCCGTGCAATAGATATTGGACCTTGGCTATTTTCGGTGAGTTTTTTTTTCTGAATTTTTGTCCATTTAGTGTTTTTTCTGAAACGAAAATATAGATAGAACTCATGTATTTTTGCCAAATTATCCACTAACACCTCACACGATCATCCATTGTGTTTGTTACTTTTGCACTTTTTTATCTATTGCAGGATGCCGCTAAGCACTCTGGGGGGCATCTGTCCTTTGTGTGATGGATACTGTATGTATGGTGCAGGGCAGCCCGCCTGATCTAATAGTATGGGCATGATCAATAGGCTGCATTCAGACACTTTGCATCGCACGTAGCCTGTGTGACTGACGCCCTATGGTAACCATGTGCCTATAAATACCACCAATCACTTCCCCCATGGTTTGGCTGGTTGCAGGTGATGTCACCTCCCCATGGTTTTGGCTGGTTGCAGGAGATTATGCATCAGTATCAGACACCTGTTTTGCTTCTCAATGGGGCCTGCAGCGTCCTGCTCAGTGCAATGGATATTGGACCTTGGCTATTTTTGGTGAGTTTTTTTCTGGAAGTGGGCCCCCTTAATGTTGGGCCCCTGTGCAGCCGTACAAGTTGCAACAATGGTACGTCCTCCCCTGATCCAGTGGAAGAGAAATTAAAGCCCAATCACCATTGTGTAGAGTACAAAGACATGCGGCCTTCGCTTTTCTTCTTATATTACACTACACATCTTCTGTAGAGTGGCATGTAGCATGAATTATAAAATATACCCCATGCTTGGCTTACAGTTATGTAACATTTCAAATCAGAAATATCCTGGAATGGCGAGGACTTTCTGAGACTGCACTACAGCAATGTGCGTCTTTCATTGGCAATGAAACTGGTTACGATATTCCATGGCTTAAAATGAGAGCCTCAGAAAATATGAAAAATATTCTTGTCTTTAAAGAGAACCGATCACAAGGTTAAAAGTGACCAGCGTTTGCTATTGTATTCCCGCTGCTCCTCTGAGTATTCAGTTCTTTGTTTTTGTAAATCCACCATCTGGTTCCAGAGATCTGGGCCTGTTTATTTAGTGCTAATTTTTATGCTCTTATACCAAGGAGGCATAGATAAATAGGCAGAACCGTCTTAAGACATGCCCCAGAAGTTCCTGCCAGCACCACCACATTGTTAAAGATTATAAAGGTTAGTTCTAAGTAAAAAGCTAATTTCACTGGAACTGTATGGTGATTTCATATAAAACAACAAAAATCCTGAATATTCAAGTGAATAGTGGTAGTAAAATAGGAGTAAACATTGGACATTTTGACCAGTTAATAAGTCTTCTTTTAACATAGCTAAGAACACCTTAGTCTCTGACTTTAAATATATATACAGTGGGTGTGAAACAGTGTTTTCTCCCTTCATGATTTCTAACCTTTTAGCATGATTGTCATACTTACATATTTCAACAAACAAATTTAAATATTAGACAAAGAAAACACAATTAAATACAAAATGCAGTTTATAAATGAAGGTCTTTATTATTAAGGGAAAAGGAAATCCAAACCTACAGGGTCCTGTGTGAAAAGTGATTGTCCCCATCTTAAAAATATAAAATAATTTTTTCTTTATCACCTCTTTGGGAAGCTAGTTTAATCTCCTTAGTCACATCCAGGCCTAATTACTGCCATAACCTGTTCTCAATCAAGAAATCACTTAAATAGGACCTGACTGACAAAGTGTAGAAGACCAAAAGACCCTCAAAAGATAGACATCTAGTTGAAATCCAAAGAAATTCAGGAACAAATGAGAAATTAAGTCATTGAGATCTATCAGTCTGGAAAAGGTTTTAAAGCCATTACTAAAGCTTTGGTATTCCAGAGAATCACGGTTAGAGCCATTATCCAAAAATGGCAAAAACATGGAACAATGGTGAACCTTTCTAGGAGTGGCCGTCTAACCAAAATTACCACAAGAGTGCAGCGATGATTCATCCAAGAGGTTACGGAACACCCCAAAACAACATGTAAAAAATCTGCAGGCCTCATTTTGCATCAGTTAAGGTCAGTGTTCATGACTCTACCGTAAGAAAGAGACTAGGCAAAAATGGCCTGCATGGCACAGTGCCAAAACGAAAACCACTGATGAGCAAAAAAATAACATAAAGGCTTGTCTCAGTCTTGCTAGAAAACATCTTGATGTTCTCCAAGACTTTTGGGTGAACATCCTGTGGACTGACAAGACACAAGTGTGTCCTATTACATTTGGCATAATAGTAACACAGCATTTCATAAAAAGGAACATCATACCAACAGTAAAATATTGTGGTTGTGGTTTGATGGTCTGGGTATGTTTTCCTGCTTCAGGACCTGGAAGACTTGCAGTGGTAAATAAAACCATGAATTCTGCTGTTTACCAAAAAATTCTGGAGGAGAATGTCCGGTCACCTGATTGTGACCTCAAGCTGAAGCGCACTTGTGCAGCAGGACAATGATCCACAACACACCAGCAAGTCCACCTCTGAATAGCTTAAGAAAAACAAAAATAAGACTTCGGAATGGCCCAGTCAAAGTCCTTACCTTAATCCGATTAAGATACTGTGCCATGACCTTAAAAAGAAAGTTCATGCTTGGAAACCCTCTAATGTGGCTGAATTACAAGAATTCTGCAAAGATGAGAGGCCAAAATTCCTCCGGACCAAAAGACTCATTGCTAGTTATCGCAAATGCTTGATTGCAGTTGTTGCCATTAAGGACAACCCAACCAGTTATAAGGTTTAGGGGACAATCACTTTTTCACACAGGGCCCTGTAGGTTTGGATCTCTTTCCCCCTTAATAATAAAGGCCTTCATTTCTAAACTGCATTCTGTGTTTATTTGTGTCATCTTTGTCTAATAATTACAATTTTTTGGGGATATGAAACATTTTAGTGTGACGAACATGCAAAAGAAGAAGAAATCAGGAAGAGGCAAAACACTTTTTCAGCCACTATATATATATATAAATAATAAATGTGTCATACAATCAAATTTGAACCCGGAGAATTGATGGTATTTTGTGTCCTATCCACAAAAGGTTATAGAAACACAATATTATTTTTTTCATGTCTGTACAGAACAAAATTCCGATTATATGAGAAATAGTTTTGAAAACTCTCAGAGCATTAAACTTAAATGTAAAAATGTGCACAATGACTTACTGCCATCTAGTGTGTAAAGGGCTAATTTCACCTCTCTTGTAAAATTTTTAGTGATACCATATTTTCTTCTAAACACCTTCAATCACTTTTTTTTTGGAAGATTTTTCACTCATGTATTAATTTTTATTAAATAGCCTTCATTGTGTCAGAGGATCAGAGGTATTGTCACCCTGTCACCCAAGAGATGCCTTGTGTTTTGCAATTAAAAGCCATGTATTTACATTATATATATATACACAGTTGTGGCCAAAAGTATTGACACCCCTGCAATTCTGTCAGATAATACTCAGTTTCTTCCTGAAAATGATTGCAATCACAAATTCTTTGGTATTATTATCTTCATTTAATTTGTCTTCAATGAAAAAAACACAAAAGAGAATGAAGCAAAAAGCAAAACATTGATCATTTCACACAAAACTCCAAAAATGGGCCAGACAAAAGTATTGGCACCCTCAGCCTAAGGGCCGCTTTACACACACCAACTTCTGTGACCAACTTCTGAACAGATCTCTGGTTGCAGTGAAATTGTGGACACATTGCTCCATTTTGTGGCTGTGTATAAATATAACAATGTGTCCATGATTTCACTGCAACCAGAGATCTGTTCAGAAGTTGGTCACAGAAGTTGGTGTGTGTAAAGCGGCCCTAATACTTGGTTGCACTTGGTTGCACAAGGAGAGGAGGGGGGGTCTTACCAACGGGCCGTTTTGCGGTGTAGTAGCACTTCTACGGGTCACAACCAAGGGGGTGCAGGAGAGAGGAGGGGAGTCTTACCAACGGGCCATTTCACGCTGTAGTAGCATGATCCGTTGTGACCCATAGAAGCGCTACTACAGCTCAAAATGGCCCGTTGGTAAGACCCCCCTCCTCTCCCCTGCACCCCCTGTACACTGCCTAAAAGAAATAAATAAAGCACAGAATACTCAGAACAGTGAGTGCTGCCTCATTCTTACATCATTGAACTTAAACCCCATAGTACCTAGTCATATGGCCAGAATCACCCAATTAGAGCATGTTTATCGGCGCATGCGCACTCCCGCCTGGCCATCCTGCATCACGTCCGCTCACGTCACAGTTGCATGACACGCAGGGCAACCCGACAAGCGTCGTAGGAACCCCGCGCTCCACACATCCTATAGATGCTGCAGACGAGACAGTAGAGCTCGTGCTTGTGCGCATGTGCTCACCCCTGGGGTGATTCTGGAGAAAAGTAGAGGACAAACATCTATCAAACATCACATAATTTAACTTCAATTTTTGCCAGTGTCTTCAATCTTTCAGCCAGAAGAATAGATTCTGTGTGCCATTCTCCATACTTGTTCCTCATAGCATAAGTTGAGATGTAAATTCAGTTGTATATTACACTTGGGGCAAAAGATGATCCGTAAGCGATCCACTGTCATAAATATACAGAAACATAAAAAGAATAACACATTAGTGAATGACACAAACAAAGAAATAAGTTTGCTGCTAAAAATATATGGTTAAAAATAGGCGATGTGAAGGGAAAAACCCCCTCAGTGATACTACAGATGGCAAGGATGACACCAACAGGCTACAGGAAAGACACAAAACTTAAACACTCATTGAGTCATTTCGGGCTAGTACCTAGTGGTACATTTTAGACCATGAAGGCAGTTAGAGCAGCATGAGTAACATATGTTGAAAAACTGTACGAGGGACAATTTGGAGTATTTGCGTACTACTGGTTCTATGTCTAAGTCAATGAAACACTGAGCTATTAAGTATGTAGAAAATGAAGACTAGTGGGGTATTGTACATTATGCACCCACACATTATCCGGGAGTAGAAGCAGCGTGACATTCCCCCTGATTTTAAGGCATTGCCCACGTTGTTTTCAGTCCAATCTCCAGCTATCAATTGGTCCAAAACACAGAGGATAGACTGCTATCCAAGCCTCCATTGCTCAATGACCGGTTTTGTGTAGTAGACTGAGATCACTGAAGAGGCCTATACAACATCATCTGACATTTTTGGGCTTCTATATATAAGAAAGACGTAGTTGAATTAGACCAATTTAATCATTGAGAAACCAAAATAAGTCATGGTGTGGATTTCTGTGCTAGATATTGGTTGAGTAATAATGGTGACCTACCGGTAATTAGTTTAACTGTTAATACAGAGATCTATGTGATCACTCTTTCAAATCATGACCTGCAACTCTGGCAAGATGTCATCCACCATATCCAGAGGAATGAAAGTTTCACGACTAGAATAAAAGCTCTTCATTTTCTTTTGTAAGAGGAGACCTCTTCTCCTCCAGATGCAATAATATTTGATCCTTGAGGTCTGGATGCCTTTTTATAGGACACAATGTTACATTATCTAGAATAAATTCTTTTAAACCTTATCATATTTTTTCGGAACGTATTTGTAATGAAAAGAGTTCACTAATTTGAGGCTGTTGAGTGATGAGCACATTGGAAAATATGAGCTCGTAGATAAAGTGCTCCCATTTTGGCCAAATTATTATTGCCACATAGTTGAGGTTGGTGAGGATCCGCATTCTCCATAACTGGCTGCAATCCAAATTGGTAAGTGGTTTGTAGGAAAATTCCTAACTTCACGCTATCTCACATAGCTTAAATTCTCATTGTATCCTTGGAAGTTTCACTTTTTTCTCGTATTATTATGAGTTAAGATCAAGAACTTCAAAAACTTTGGTTGAATTGAAGATCCCCAACACAGTAGATACAACGCAGTCATTTTAATGATACCACTAATCTAATGATAAAAGGTTCAAATATTAGAGCATCACCATAGTGACATGTTACAAATTTACCCTGGAACAATGAGATGCAAGCGTTTAAGCAATCACTGTGTCTCGTTGACTCATTTTCTTACCAGTTCAAAGAGTCTGTTGAGTTATTTTGATAGAAGAAACAAGTGGAGAGTTTCCAGTGCCTGTTCTGGCTTCAAGAAGTTTGGCCAGTCTAATAGTCATCCAAGCAGTACAAAGCCAACTTTTGTTCTTCCAAAAAATAATGCACAAAGAAATGGAGGAAAGGCATTAGAGTGGCCACGCCGCTGCAGGGGAGGATGAATCCAGACTCCGGGGTTGTAGCAAAGTAGGTTTATGATGCTTTTCAGGCTCCAAATGAGCTCACCAAAAAGTAGCCATGTCAAACATCTATTGAACCTAGAAGGAGGCTGCTAGCTCCACTGAGATGCAACACAGGTGTCTGACACAAGGTTACCATTGTCTATAAATACCACCAGTCACCTCCCTGAAGCATGGCTGGACGCAGGTGCCACAACCGCCCCCATTGCTTAGGTTGCAGGAGATTGAGCACCGGTGTTCAGACACCCGTGTTGCCTCTCAGTGGAGCTAGCAGCCTTAGGTGCAATGGATGTTTGACATGACTACTTTTTGGTGAGTTTTTCCTGAGTTATTTGTCTTATTTCGGTGATTTGTTTTAGGCTCCAAATGAGCCCTTTTTCATATATAAACAACAAATACTTCAAACGTTAATTACAAGTACATACAGCATGTAGTTTATATTTAAAAAGGAGCAAAATCCTGAAATACGTAATAACACTACTTCTGTACTAGTCTGGAGCCTGGATTTTTCCTCTTCTGCAGCAGCACAGTCACTGTAATGCCTTTCCTCCATTTCATTGTATATATTATTTATACATATATATATATATAGTATATATGCAGAAAATGAGGATATACTGTCCACTGGTTGACTGCAGCTAACGTTTCATTTAAAAAAAAGGTTTCTATTGTAGTTGAGAGAGTCCCAACTCTATCAGGGGAGCAATATATTATCCCCACCCCACCTTGCATACCATGCTAGCCTATGGGCACTTGTCTCTCTTTTTCTTCCATCAAAATAATTTTGCTTTTGTTCCCCCTTGAAATGAATTCGGTATATCTTCTCTACTGCCTAAAAACTTAATAGCAGTCTTCTTTGTACCCTCCTATAATACAAACACCAACCTTTGTGCCTTATAACATTAATAATGCACCCCTTTCTCCATAAAAAAAATACCATTTATACTGAACCTAATGTAAAATATGGACATACAGTCAAAATTCACCTTGAAGACCTTATTGTAATTATAATATCTAATGTGTAAGTGTTATAGTAATGTGAATTATGACATATATAAATAGGTTGAATTGTCTTTAGCTTGACACCAAGATAAGAAAGAGTTAATGGTTGGGACTAGCCAAGAGTGGGAGAGGGTGGCGTGAGGGAAAAGTGATGGTTTCTTGGTAGTGAGCCAGATGGGGACGAGCGTGCAACAGGAGCAGACCTTAGGACTGGCTAAGAAACAGAACCGCTTATAGTGGTTGTCCTGTGGCAAGAGAAAGAGACGACTGAGTGGATAGTAAGATCCTACAGAGAAGTGAGCCCCGAGTCAGTCCAAAGTGAAGAAGACGAAAATAAAAAGTATCTAGAAATCAAGCGTGAAGCCTAGCAGTATGGTAAAGGAGTGTCTGTTTTTCAGGTAACAGGACAGAGAATAAGGGTAAACGAAATGAAGAGAAGTGAATCGTGTGGTGGTCCACAGGCATTGGCAAAGAAAACTCTTCTAAGGGTGCTTTCACACTGGCGTGTTTGCCTGGATCCGGCAGATCCGTACAAAAAACCGCATCTGCCGCCAGTGCTGCCTAACAGCTGCACTTGCAGCACACTTGCAAATCGGATACAGATCCTTAACTGTAAAGAAACATTTTAGATTTATGAATTAGGCTAGTATCACACTAGGAAATGCCTGCATGCCCCCGGATTCCCCCGCAATGATAAATTGGATGCACTTGCGCCCCTTGCATGAGCATCCGTTTGTATATTTTTCCTGGATCCGGTGGATGGTGTATGACATTCTGCGTATGCACAGTTCATAGAACATGGTCCAGGAATCCAGATCTGCCGGGATCGAGAGTTTGGATGAATCCGCGTCACATAAGCGCCCATTCAGATTTTATCCATGGTGTCCTGGATCCGGGGGTCCGTGTTTTTTTCACGGAGACCAAATCGCAACAAGATACAGATTTTGTCACTGCGAAAAATCTGTGGACACCTGCATCCACCCGGATCCAGGTCGAACCGTACACAACTGGATGCACCCGCAAGTGTCTGCAGCTCCATTGAATGTCAACAGAGCCAAAAACTAATTCAGGTGCATCCAGCTTGTGATGGATTCACACTGATGGTGAAAAACATCAGGGTGAAATCAGCCTTAAGGCCCAGTTTCACGGTAAGCTACGTCACGGGTTTGGAGTCATTGAAATTACATTGTTAAGACGTTGTTGAGTTTAACACCGCGATACGACTACGATAAATCGTTAGATCGTTGATCCCAGATTTGAGAACATGTTCTCAAATCAAACAATCTACAATCAGCCAACCTGCTGCATCATTGTGTTTGACACCGCGATAACAATGTTGTTAACGACTTCTCCTATTCACAATAGTGAACAAGTATCGTTCACTGGGTTGTGTGAATGATAGCTGCTCGCTACATCGTTGGTGTGTCATCCACGATATCTACACGTGTGACATCTCACCAACAATGTCAAAAAGATGTCCTAACGACCGAGATCGTTGGTGATATCTAAACGACCTTGAAGGGTGTAACTGGGCCTTTAAATACACTTCAACCCCATGGATTGAATGAAGTATTAGATCTTTTCCATTAGTATTATCTCCTTTTATTTGATGCCTCTTCCAAGAATGGATCGCTAAATTCTGCGGATTGGTGTCACTGGATATGTTGTAATGTATTTTGGTTCATTGAATACATTTCCCTATTGTTACACTTTGGCTTTATTGAGTAATACAATGTAGTTGGCAATATCCCCTAGTTCTGGTTATGTATTACAATGGTTGGAGCCCTATTCCCATTAACCACTTAGCTACAGGCGTCCGCCATGTTGTAGGATGAGCGTCCATCTAAGGTTATCTGGTGTACAGGCGCGATTTACAATTTTTCCACGCTCCGAACTTATGTGAACTCAGTATATGCTATTTATGGGGAAGTACACATTGTTGCAGGGTGTATCTTCCAGCCTCTTAGAAAGGTGAATTCACACTATGTTCACAGTCTCACTTTAATGCATTCACCATAAGGATATGTACGCACGTTGCGTATTTGAGTGCAGAACCCTCTGCACCTTTTCTGCATCACTTGACAGCAAAAACACCTGTTTTTGTTGCATTTTTTTAAATTAATTCAATGGGTGAAAAATGAAGGCAAAAACACTAAGGGTACACGCGGCTACATTTCTAGGGTGGCTACAGGTAACTTACTGGTTGCAGTGAAATCATGGAGACAAGGTTCTATCTTGTTGCTGTGTACAAATGGAATAATCTCTCCGATTTCACTGCAACCAGTAAGTTACCTGTAGCCACCCTAGAAATGTAGCCGCGTGTAAAGGTACCCTAAGGGTACCTTTACACGCCGCTACAACAGGATGGATACAACCCGCTACAGGCTACGATTGTAGCTTGCGTCGTCAATATAGCCCGTAGTAGCGGCGTGTGAAGACGGTAGGAGGCAGGCGGCAACAGATACATCTGTTTCCGAGCACTGCTCTGAAACAGGTGGCTACAAAGCCGATTGCAGTGAGCTGTATCGGCGTGTAAAGAAGCTACAGAAGGGATGTCTATACACCAGGCGATGTACCTGGTATGTAGCTGGGGCGTGACACAGGCTCCGGGATACTGCGCCCCTTCAGCGATCATTGGAGGAAGCTCCTGCATGACGACTGGTAGTCACTGCATAGGGAGGCATATTTAAGGAGCTGACCAGTCACACTACACAATTGCTCGAGCGTCATGTATTAATCAGCCTCCTGCGATGCCTGCCCAATCATCATGTTATTGCTTTGTCCTATCAGCGTACGGACGTCTCGTACTCCACAATTGTGGCACGCCTATGTGCTGTCCCTGCTGCACCAGGTCCACCCATATTAGCTTGTTGTAGCGGTGTGTAAATGAGGTAAGGTAAGCTACAGATGGCTACTTGAGACACCCGGCGATGTATCTAGCTGTAGATGTAACGTAGCGTAGCGCACCTTGTGGCGGCGTGTAAAGGTGGTGCGTTTACCGTTTGTAACCGTTTGGCCGTTCTCGTGCACGTGAACTAGCGGGTTGTATCCATCCTGTTGTAGCGGCGTGTAAAGGTACCCTAAGGGTGGTTTCACACTGCAGTTTTTACCCTGATCAGGTTCGATCAGGTTTGTGTGCCAAAACCAGGAGAGGAGCCAGGAGAGGAACTTACAGAGAAAAACTATAACTTAAAGATTGACACCTGATCTGACTTTTGGAGACACTCCTGGTTTAGTGCACTACAATACAAATATCTAAACCCAACCCTAACACAGACAAAAATACATTAAGGCTATGTGCTCACGGTCCAGAGGAGCTGCCTGTTGGACGCGGCTCTTCCGGACCTGAGTGAAGCCACGGGTGGCCGCAGGGAGACTGCTGCCGCCCTGTACTCACCATGTGCGGCGGGTGCAGGGCGGCTTCTCCCTGCAGTCACTTAATGGCAGCTGGTTCTGACTCCGCAGCATGAAACAAACATGCTGCGGAGAAGCGGACTGCTGGCAAGCCGCACTGCAGCTGCAAACACGCTGCGGGCGTGTTAAGCATAGCGAGGATGGGATTTCTTGAAATCACACCCACTATGCTTATACTGTACTACAAAGCATTTTGGATGCAGCATCAAGACGCTGCGTATACTGACCGTGAGCACACACCCTAATACCCCACTCTTGACTTCAAGTTGGTGACCAATTGACTACCCTTATACATCAGTTAGTCTGTCCAAAGTCTGTCCGTAAGATCGTCAGCCCTATGAGAACATTTTAAGTCTATGAAGTGAAATACAGATGGTTAAACCTTTCACTAAAAATTAAAGTGCCTTAGCACCATTGTTTGCAATGCCCATGCCCAAATGCACACATCATAACATGGTTTTAAAATAATTTAATAAACGTACGTGTTTTATGAGTTTACCCTTTAGCTATTTAGCAGTTTTGTGTCAAATCTGCACTCAAAAATGCGATAAAAATGCACTGTGTGCACAGGGCCTAAACGTCTCCTGATTTGTGTAAAAAATAAAGACCCAAAATGAACCCAAGAACACCGATAAATACTGCATTGGTGGACTTCAGTGGTATGTGTCCACTTTAAGAGTCGTCAAACATGTTCTGTTTTATTCTGTAAGTTTGTTGCTGTTGATCCTAAAATACAAGGAAATTGCTGAGTAATTGAATTTATCATGTTATAGACATTGTCTTTATAGCGTAAGAGTCTGAAAACAGGATTATACTTCTCTACTAACTGTGTAATTGAATGGATCACTGCCAAAAACCGGGACAAGGTGACCAGAGGAATTTTTTTCCTCAGCCCAAAGCAAAATATCTCTAATGAGTCTATAATAACTAGGACTGTGCAAGTAATGCAGGCTAAGGGGTTTTATCTGTAAGTCAAGGATCACATGCCAGGAAACAGCAAAAAATACAAGAACAACTTTAAACGTGTGTTTAGTTGCTGCAATTGATTTGAAATTGTGTGTTAAAGGAATCTCAGGGACCATAATGTGAAGTAAGAGTAAGGCTACGTCCACACATCGCGCTTTTTTTGCGCTTTTTTGCACGGGCACTTTTACCAGCGTTTTTTACCCGCGCAAAAAAAGAAGCAGTGCTGTTCACACAGCACACTTTTTTACAGCCCGGGGGAGAAGTGATGTCACAGAGGGGGAGGAAGAATCCTGGTTCCTCCTCCCCTCTGTGACATGTCTGCCAGCCCCCATTTGATTTCGCAGTGTATAAATATACACTGCGAAATCTAAATTAAATAAAGCCAAATGTATTAAAAATAAAGAATGAATACTTACCCTTTCCGACGCCTTTTCGCGGTCTCCGGTGCAGACGCAAGGCGACGTATCGTCCTGCCAGGGCCTTTCATGATGTCAGAGTGACGTCACGGGCGCTGATTGGCAGCTCGCCGTCATGTGATATGTATCACATGACCACGAGCGGCCAATCAGCGCCCGTGACGTCACTCTGACATCATGAAAGGCCCTGGCAGGACGATACGTCGCCTTGCCTCTGCACCGGAGACCGCGAAAAGGCGTCGGAAATGGGTAAGTATTCATTCTTTATTATTTTTAATACATTTGGCTTTATTTAAAGGGATCCTCCACCTCCAAAACGCCACCTAAGCAACAAAATCATGTCCCTGCAGCATCCTATCACCATTCTCACACTCCTTTTGTCTCCTAAAAGCATCCTGTCAAAGTACATAAAAACGATTTTATACTCACTCATTAGGCATTATAATTAGAGGGGCTATATTCTTTAGCCCTTAGGGCGTGTTTGCTGGTGCCCTGTTAATCAGAAGGTCACGTCCTAATGGGCGTGATCTTTTATCCATTTTCTAGGCAGGCCCTCCCTGCTCTCCACGACGCTGGCCGGGCATGAATGACGCAAATCGTGTAATTTCCGGGTAGGGTGACGTCAGTACTCCCACGCCGCTCTTTCGGCTTCAAGCCCACATGCGCAATGTGTGAACGTAGCCTAAGGGTGCGTTCACACGCTGGGTTATTTGCTGCGTATTTTTACGCGAGTGCTGTTGCAGTTTTTGTAGCCAAATGCAGGTGTGGAACACTCAGAGAAAAAGTCTAATAGAAACAAGTGCTCCACTTCTGTATTTAATCACGCACTGCTGGTTTTAATCAGCCACTCCTGGTTTTGGCGACAAAAACTGCCAGAGCACTCGCGTAAAAATATGCAGCAAATACGCAATGTGTGAACGCACCATAACTTTGTCTACACACTCTACCTCCCCTCCCAGAATTGTAAGACCTGAAGCCCCCGCACCAGTATTACGCTGATCCGGGCTCATGGATCAGTGATAATACCGCTGCAGGATCATACGGTTTCGTCCGGCTTCATACCTGTTTCTGCCGGATCCGGGTGGCATGCCCCTTGCATGCTGAAAGTTGAAAGTCAATGGGGCCAAAAATGGATGTGGGTGCATCCAGTTCAAGCTGGATTCACACGGATTGCGGAGTGTGAAACCAGCCTAAGCGATTTAAAAGTGGAGGAGGTAGAGGGTTTACAAGCAAAGACCTAACAAACATTTTAGGTTGGCCATCAGGCCATGTTCACACTGTGCGTTTTTGATACCTTGTTTGTGATCCGTTGCTGCATGGAAAATGAGTCACTTTCTGTGATGCCCAGCAAAGTCAAATGAATTTTCAAAAATGCTGTTCTGACAATGTGTTTTTTATTGGTCCATTTTTGGGCAGAAAACAAACCCAGAAAAAGAATGACCATGTCATTCAGTGATACGTTTTTTCACCTCTGTTTTCTCTCTTTACACCATTTTTAATGGAAAAAAGATGCAGCACAAAAACATGGATCAGAAACGCCTTTAGATTTTGGATGCATTTTTTTTTTCAATTATGGCTCCAGTTTTTCTGCCAAAAGTCCATCAAAAAAGTAGCACAACAAAATGGTAAAAAATGTGTGTTGCCCCATCAGGTAGGCCGCCATCAGTGGTACTGCACTCCTGCGGGGAGTAGCGCCTCTGCTTTCCAGTTGCTGGGATGGTGCAGTTGAGCCAACACAAATACACAACTCTTAAGGACCCCAGGACAGTGGGTTAGAGTACGACTACGCTCACCCATGGGAGGGAAAGATTGACAGGTGAAAGAAGAAGAGAGAGCCCTTGGTGTGTGGAAGAGACATTGATCCCCGTACGCACGTATCTGGTGAGACAGAGGGGCTGGTAGATGACACAGGCACCCGGCCCTGAACACGGAGCGGATGCTGTATGCTTGAGCCAGTGAACCGGACGCCCCAGGCTTCCAACGGGAGCTGTGGCCGAACACCCGACACAACTTGGGAAACGTGGCCGAACTAGAGAACAGTGCCTGGGAGGGGACACAACAGCACCCGTGGCTGCCGATACTTAAGCTCTGTGCTGTGGAGACACTGAGAGCCTGGGGGGCTGAGTGGTGTCGCGCTCACCCCAGAAGAGAACTACCCCTTATAGCACTGGGAAGAGAAAGAGAGAGACCACTAGAAACAGAGACACTTAGAGAGGAAGGAAAGGGCACCAACCGTGGCTCGACTGCACTGTTCCGGTTCTGGAAACAATGCTGAACCAGAGGTTGGCAAGGGACATACCCAGCGGCCATGATGAAAAAACTGAGTACGGCTAGGGTCACATATGCGGTTATATTTTGGAAACCTGATCCGGTTTTGAGCTTTCAAAACCGGATCAGGAAACGCTCCTCATAGGAGCCCATTATGGTAACCGGATTGCACTACATGCAATCCGGTTACCAGCTCTGGATCTGTAGCCTGCGCTAAAAATCATGCAGGCTGCTGTTTTCGGAGCGGTTCTGGCAACCCCAATGCGGTAACCGCATTGCTCAGGATGTGTAATCCTGAGCAATGCGGTTACCGTATACTTTGCTCATCCGATAAGCAAAGTGTTACATGTGTATTAATACATTAAATATGAATATTAGCTGTGGGCAACATGTTTCTAGGGGGTGCCCACCCCCTCCTAGAGACATGCTGTCCACTCCACTCAGCATGTTAGGAGTTAATAAGGCATTTACAGTAATCCGGCTATTGTTGGCTTTGTAGAAATGTATGATTGAAGCTGTGGATCCCCTGACAGTAGAGCAGATACTGTACGCAGGGTGTACCAAGCCCCTCTACCGCCTGAGCCGCGGCACCGATTACGGGGGGTGCTGGTGGAGCCCGGCACTGCCGCCCCTCTGCCGCCTGAGCCGCCTGAGCCGCGGCACCGGCAGTCATTGCCGGCCGCGAGTACCGGGGGAAGGGGGGGGGGGCTGTGCTGTTGAGCCGTGGGCGCTCTGCCGCCCCTTCTGTCCCTCTCCCCGGGTCGCGCCGCTTACCTGCGGTGCGCGCGGGTTGAGCGGCCGGCGCCATGACAGGGGGAGGCTGCGTGCATGAGGCGCCGCCCCCTTCTGCACTGCCGCTCCCCTGCCGGCTGCCGCCTGAATGACAGGGCTCACCTTGTCCAATGGACGGTGCGGCCCTGACTGTACGTAATACACGTATAGTATCTGCCTCTGTCCAGGGTCCTGTAACCATTAGCATTAGGTCTATGGTTACAGGATATAAATGGTCCACCCTGTATAATGGATTGTGTGATAGTAAATGTGTATTTTGTAAGCAGCTCTTTTGGTATGCAGTGTTTATTGCAGTGTGCACCATCTATAATGCATCTTATAATGATGTGGCAGAATGACATTATTAGGTATCTCCAGAGACAGTTTTCACCTTTTTTCATTCCTTTATATGTGGTAAGATTATTCAGCAGTTTTACTTGCCTACATTGGCCTGGCAGTTGTCTTACCATTGAACCTCCTTTACTTCTTTATACAGGTGTCTTTTCTTAATGCTGGAGATTCTCCTATCAGCCAGAAGATTCCTTCAATCAGTGCTAAAAATATTTTCAAGTATAAAAAGATTACAGTGCACTCATCTCTCTGTTAGTCGCTTGCCATGCTTTAAATAAAATTCATGAAATGTGTCTAAAACTAAGCAAAGTGCTAGTTGAAGACTTAGATGACAGCTGTGGAGAAATTAGACACATTGAGAGATGGCTGAAATGGATTAAAGTAATCAGATTTTTGTGTTAAATGGAACCTGTCACCAGAACAAAAACTACCGCCTGTGCTGCATCCCATACAGGTGTATATCATCTCATGACTTCCCCTTTATATCCTCCAAAACCTTTAGAAGTACACCTGCGCTCTTTGTAAACCTAGACAGTGCGGTCTGATGGACGTCCTTGGTTCTGTGTCCATCCCTCCTTTCAGTTACTTATCACCGTCCTCTTGCAAGATTTCTCCCAGATATGTGGATAACAAAGGAGGCATCGCCCATGTCAACAAGCAAAATCTATTGACATCACCGGCTCGCGTATGTGTGCATATGTGTTAGGCTCTGCCGGTAGAAGAACAGCACAAAGTGCACATGCGCGAGCTGGTGATGTCTCTGTGCAGGCACAAGATTTCACCAGATGGCGTCGATGATGCAATAGGCATGAACCACGTCAATCGAAGCAAGAAGACGGCAATCACCACCTGGAGTGGAGGTAAGATGCCGCAGCAAGGATGCCCTTTGTATTGGACTGTCTAGATTTACATAGAGCTCAGGAGAGTTTCAAAAGGTTTTTGGGGTGGGTGAGAATACAGTAGGTGAGGAGAGAGGACACTGCCCACGAGGGTTCACAGTCTACAAACGATGGGTGAGGATACATTAGGTGAGGGTAGAGCTGGTCGTGCAGCGGTTTAGTGGACTGAGGATCACTGCAGGTTGCAGGCTTGTTGGAAGAGGTGGGTCTTCAGGTTCCTTTTGAAGGTTTTGACAGTGGGCGAGAGTTTAATGCGTTGGGGTAGAGACTTCCACAGTATGGGAGGGTGCACGGGAGAAATCTTGTATGTAGCTGTGGGAAGAAGAGATAAGAGGGCAGTAGAGAAGGAGATCTTTTGGTGATCGGAGGTTGTATGTAGGTGAGTTCCGGGAAACTATGTCACAGATATATGGAGGGTGCAGGGTGTGTATGGCTTTGTATGTCATAGTTAGGGTTTTGAACTGAATTTTTTTCATGGAAGGAATTTTCATGGATTTGAATTGAATAGAGTTTTGAATTTATGTTCATTTATATACTTTTTTATCTACTTATATACCGTGTTTCCCCGAATATAAGACCCCCCCGAAAGTAAGGCAGGGTAGGGGGGTGCCAAGGGTTCTCCAATGTAAGGCACCCCCCGATTGTAAGGCCGCTTTCGGGGGGGTCTGTGGGGAATGTAAGGCCGCCTATGGTGGGGGGTAGCTGGGGAATTACCTCATTGTTCTGGCCCCTCCATGCTGTCCCCCGCCTGCCTGCGGGCTTCTTGTGGCCGGCTCCGCCATTATCTCCTGCCCCGGGTCACGGGCCTGCAGGCTCGCAGCTGATTGGCCATCAGCTCGAGCTCTGATTGGCCGATCAGCCGCGACGTCACTGCCCTGCAGGCTCGCAGCTGATTGGCCCAGCGTCTCCTGCACCCGAAGGCTCCCACCGGCACCGCAGAGGAATCGAAAGCAACGGAACGGTAAGTATACCGTTCCTACCGTGTGTGTGTGTGTGGGGGGGGCTGCCCGCGGGTGGTGGCAGCACATGGGCAGAGTGGGGGTATGCAGTGGGATCATGCACACAGGGATGGGGGTATGCAGTGGGATCATGCACACAGGGATTGGGGTATGCAGTGGGATCATGCACACAGGGATGGGGGTATGCAGTGGGATCATGCACACAGAGATCGGGGTATGCAGTGGGATCATGCACACAGGGATGGGGGTATGCAGTGGGATCATGCACACAGGGATGGGGGTATGCAGTGGGATCATGCACACAGGGATCGGGGTATGCAGTGGGATCATGCACACAGGGATGGGGGTATGCAGTGGGATCATGCACACAGGGATCGGGGTATGCAGTGGGATCATGCACACAGGGATGGGGGTATGCAGTGGGATCATGCACACAGGGATCGGGGTATGCAGTGGGATCATGCACACAGGGATCGGGGTATGCAGTGGGATCATGCACACAGGGATGGGGGTATGCAGTGGGATCATGCACACAGGGATCGGGGTATGCAGTGGGATTATGCACACAGGGATCGGGGTATGCAGTGGGATCATGCACACAGGGATCGGGGTATGCAGTGGGATCATGCACACAGGGATGGGGGTATGCAGTGGAATCATGCACACAGGGATGGGGGTATGCAGTGGGATCATGCACACAGGGATCGGGGTATGCAGTGGGATCATGCACACAGGGATGGGGTATGCAGTGGGATCATGCACACAGGGATCGGGGTATGCAGTGGGATCATGCACACAGGGATCGGGGTATGCAGTGGGATCATGCACACAGGGATGGGGGAGCAGCAGTGGGATCATGCACACAGGGATGGGGGAGCAGCAGTGGGATCATGCACACAGGGATGGGGAGCAGCAGTGGGATCATGCACACAGGGATGGGGGAGCAGCAGTGGGATCATGCACACAGGGATGGGGGAGCTGCAGGGGATGCTGCACAACAATGGGGGAGCTGCCGGGGATGCTGCACAACAATGGGGGAGCTGCAGGGGATGCTGCACAACAATGGGGGGCTGCAGGGGATACTGTACAACAATGGGGGAGCTGCAGGGGATGCTGCACAACAATGGGGGGCTGCAGGGGATACTGTACCAGAAACAATGCTGATACAGTATATTTTTACCCCAGATGAGCACTTCCGGTTCAGGCAAAAGAAAAAGCTACTCCGTGGAGTACAAAAAAGGGATAGTGGAAGAATCCCGGGGCAAAAATCTTGCTGAATTCTGCAAGCAGAAAATGCTGGCTGAACGTTTGGTGCGCAAATGGAGAGCTGATTATGATCACCTGACTGAACAAGCAGAGACCGGAAAGGCAAAAATGCGGAAAGTTGGATGTGGTCGCCAACCAATGTTCACCGAGCTGGAAAGCCTGGTCTCTGAGTGGGTCGCTGACAGGAGAGCAAAGACATTGGTGGTGACCAGGGCTCAGATCCAGGAATACGCCCTTGCAGTGGCACCACAATTTGACATTTCCCCTGAGGAATTCAAGGCGTCACAGCACTGGGTGGATAACTTTCTTGAGCGCAATGACCTCTCACTGAGAAGATCCACTACACTCTTTAGGCTGGAGGATGCGGAGATTATTAAACGTGCGTTTGCCTACAAGAAGTTTGTGGATGACACAGACTTCTCACAATACAGTCTTGCCAATATGATCGCCATGGATGAAACCGCAGTGTTCATGGGTCAAGCAGCTCAAACCACCATTGAGCAACGAGGTGCCTCCTCCGTATACGTTCCCTCCACTGCGTATGAAAGTGCCCGTGTCACTTGTATTTTGGCTATTCGGCTGGATGGCACTAAAGTCCCACCGTTACTGATTGCAAAGGGCAAGAAGGACAAAATTGAAAGGGTTTCCGGCATTTATGTGCTGGAAACTGAGAAAGCCTGGGCCACACAGGCGGTTATAAGGAAGTGGCTTGATCTAATGCTGCCGCTTGTTATGCGAGGGAGCCAAAGAGGGATGCTGATCTGGACGCAGCCAGCACACACCGTGCCAAGGACATGAAAAACTTTCTTCATGAGCGGAGAATTGACCAGATCATGATTCCTGCAGGGATGACGGCGTATCTCCAGACTCTCGACATCGGCATTAACAAGCCCTTCAAGGACAATCTCCGTGCTGAGATCAATGACTACATCGAGAACAGAATGGAGAGGAATGTCCGTGGAAACTTTGTCAAGCCTAAACTGCCGGAGATTGTGAACTGGGTCAAAAATTCATGGGCTAAGATCACGGACACTTGCATTCAAAATGCCCTACGAGCAGGCTACCTGGACAAGACCTGCTCATTTCTGGACAGTGCCGTGGCTACACATGACAGATATGGGCCCATGATTCTGCAGGAACTTGAGTCCCAAGCTATTCCAGAGGAACCTCAACATTTGGATGTGTTTGATGATGTTCCAGAAGAGGATGACATGGTTGTCATTGAATAATCTTGCTTTGTGTTACAGGGTTACATACGGTATTGAGACTGTTCCTGACTGTTCATTGTTCATTGTTTGCATGTTATACATGGAAATACCGTATTAAAACGGTAGTACCAAGATATTCTTGAGACATTTGTTATTTGTTTGGCCATACTGTTCAGCCTGTTAATAAATGTTAATTTTATTGTTATACAAAAAGTGTCATTTTTTTTGTCTAATGTAAGGCCTCCCCCGAAAGTAAGGCAGGGTAGGACTTTTGGGGTAAATTTAATGTAAGACAGGGCCTTACTTTCGGGGAAACACGGTATATGTTTATGCAAGTCTGTTTATTTGCTTGTTACTTTTCTGCACATCTTTATATTTAATCAATTGTTGTTAATTTAAATGAGTTGTTAAGTTATAAGATGTGTTTTATGGTACCTTTACACGCGGCAACTTTTCTAGGAATTTCACTGGCAACTTACTGGTTGCAGTGAAATCATGGACACATTGTTCCATTTGTACACAGCAACAAGATAGAACAATGTGTTTCTGATTTCACTGCAACCAGTAAGTTGCCAGTGAAATTCCTAGAAAAGTTGCCTTGTGTAAAGGTACCCTTAAAGGTTACCTCTGACACCTCTATAAGGGAGGAGGTTATTTCTGTTATGCCTGAGGAAGGGGTAGGGTCTACTCTGAAAAATGTTGCAATAAATTACCGTAGATGTTTTTTATACTTGCCACTTGGATCAACTTTTGTAGGCGGAAGCACTTTGGATGCACTGAACTCTTCACTCTCTATCTTTTGCAATAAAGCATCTATGGAACTTCTGGAAAGGTCATTGTGAAAAAATAGGGGAGCAGGGGAAGCTGTCATTGCCTGTTATGAATGTTGAGTCCTGTGTTATCAGCAGTGTTTCCTATAATTGTGATCCAGTCTCTGATAATGTCACCATTGCTTTGTAGCGCTGGGGTCCTGAGTTCAAATCCCACCAAGGACAACATCCGAGAGGAGTTTTTATATTCTCCCCATGTTTATGTGGGTTTCCTATGGGTCCTCAAGCTTCCTCCCACACTACAAACACATACTGATAAGGAATTTAGATTGTGAGCCACAATGGCCGCAGTATTGCTGATGTATGTAAAGCACTGTAGAATTAATACCACTATATAAGTGAATAAATATATACTGTATATAACTATGAGTCTAAAATAGAACCTGTGGTCCGTGTGAAAATTCCAAGATTACTAACTTTGTTTTGTCATATGGAATAAAAGAAAAATCTTCAAAAAATATATATAACACAAAAACTCGATTTAAACAATGTGCCATTTTTTAACACCTTGTTCCGTTTAAGGGTTGGTTTGTTGCTGACTACTTTGTATATGATGTTTCTGTGCAGCCATGGACAGACATTGTGCGTAAGAATGTGCTTAGCGCACATGATCATATCTTGACAAGTAAAATGGGCTGTGAACTTCACCTTCAAATGCAGGGATCACATTAGAACAAACTTATCTATCTGTCAGGTTTACTCAATTGAAATGGAGGAATATAATTCATATCTTTTAAATTAGTGCAAATCCTATCAGCTGGAAAGATTCTAATTCTGAGTCTATAGACCGAAAGAGGCCGAAAGGAGGAACCTGGATGGGGAGCTGAAGTGGTGGGCCCTAGAGAGGTCAGCATAATACTTTATTACTTTTACCCCATTTTTTCCCCACCTCTTAGCAAGCCACTATTTTATTTGATTCACGCAGATTGAAAAAAATTTTGATGTCTTTTATCCTAAGTTTTCGAAGATAATTCATAGTGAATAAATAGTTTTAGGATGGGTTCAGTCTTCCTTACTTCGGATTTTACTTGAAAGATAGTAAAGAAAAAGTAGAAAGTGTCTCAGTGTCAAATTTAGGTTAAAATGATCCCATTTACCAGGGATGAAAATGCAAGGCAAAGTTTAGGGGTTGATCCATAAGTTGTTCACAATGGCCCCTTTCACATATTTCAAGCAGCAACTCATAGTCAGCATGCATTAAAACAGTTTACAGTCTGAAGAAGCAACTCCCAATTCATACTGTATATCTCAGCTAAATATAGTAAGTTACTGTTCAGGCTTATGAGCAAACAGATTTACAAGTGGACATGGAGTAGGGCAGAAGCAGTAGAGATATAAACTTTCTTCTGCTGAGCAGAATGTTTTCTTTTCCTGCTTCATTCCTACTACATGCTCAATTGTTAAACACTTATGCTCAGTTAGTCTCTGTTCATCTATGATTCGGCCTATGGCAGGTTGCAGCTTGACATGTGGGATGGCAGCTATTTTGGTCTGTCAGAGAACCCAATTAAGTATTAAGGACACTGAAACACTATCTCCTACTGCGTAAACCATAATATAGATCCTTCCATGAAAAGCTACTAACCGAATTGTCCGCTTGTGCCAGATGAAAAGTCTGACTTTAAAGATGATTTTCCATGTATTCAGTTCCTATGACTTACGTTATGTTGTAGAAATGTATTAAAGTAGGACCTCCTGAAACTTATAATTACCATATGTTTAACTAATGGTTCAGTGAGGGTGGCCCAGAGCAGTAGTCATGGGCAAGGGGATGTCTCCTTTAGTCCACACCCAAGCCATCCCCACAAAATAAAGGGGGTTTTGGTTGTGGTGCTCATGGCTAGGTGTGTGGTGTTTCTGGGTGAAAGCCATACCTTGATTTAGGCTGCCTAATAGGCCAGGATGCATCCGTGGAGGAGTAATCAACACAGACTCAAGGTTTTTGTTAAACAATCTTTTACTTTATGTTTTGCACAGCACCTTAAACGCATTGATACTGCTAGCATAACACTTGAGTAAGCCTTCAGCTACACGCTTGGTTTTGGGGCACACTTTTCCCTTAGACTGCTCCATAACTACCATTATCGCTGCTATTGCTAGTTCATCCTTGTCCTCCTCCTCTCCGCTTAGCACCACTGTCCTGCACATCAGAGTTATTTAGTCACATCCCACCCACAGGGACCCATTCATTTAATGGTTACAACTGTCAACTGGACTCTCCTCGTCTGTCACTTACTGTGTTGACCTATTTGCCCAGGGCCACTGGAGTTAGTAGTCCACTGACAGGGGGAACCTATTCTGAGTTCAGTGCCATGAACACCTAACAGTGGGACTGAGCTAGTTCTCTAAATGTTCCACTTCTTAAGTAGTTCCTGGTAGCTTTATTCCTTCTGTCCACCAATGTTAGGCTGACAGTTGCCACAAAAACCCGATAGCTGCCGGCAAAGGTATTTACACGACTTTCACTTGACTTGCCACAACTCTAACTAACTTAACTAA
Organism: Allobates femoralis; assembly: GCA_033576535.1. NCBI lineage: Eukaryota > Metazoa > Chordata > Amphibia > Anura > Aromobatidae > Allobates > Allobates femoralis. Next base: position 153,774,333 of record JARQOC010000008.1, on the reverse strand, counting down.
GAGCGAGTCTCCCCTGTAAGCCTAGAGACTAGCTCCAACCCAAGTGGGCCGATCCCATTATTTAACTACAGCTTGTCCTACAGTCAGTAGTTGAACTAATTGTCTGAGGGTGCTTTCACATCGCATTATGCTGCACGTCCAGTGGTCAAGTTGGGGCTTACGACCAAAAAATGGCTTGAGACTTGTGCAACGACAGGACAATTGACTTTAATGGTGCAGAAGGAGTAAACTTGTGTTTCGCATCAGTTTTGGAAATATACATTTTCTACACACAAACACCTGAATTTAGTAGACTGCGTTCAGGTGTCCACCTGCAGAAAATGTATACTCCTGAAAATGGTGCACGACATTGCACACAACTCCATCTGCATCCTTAAAGTGAATTGTCCCATCGGTGCATATGTCTGAAGTCTGTGTTTGGACGTAGGCCCCAACGGGACCACTGAACATGCAGCAGAATATAATGGGAAAGCACTCTTAGTACACTATTCTATATAGATTTTTCCTATCTGAAGTGCTACATTTCATGTTATCTAATACTCTATGCATAAACACATTATGCACACTACTACATCACATGACACATTACATTATATACATGGACACAAAACACAGTTCACACTAATATAATACAAATCAATTGGTATCTTCAGGGGCAGGAGCATACAGGCATAGTCCATCTCCTTACAGTTCTATTAGTCTCACACAGCTAGATCAAAGAGCAAAAGATATCTGAAAATTTACAAAATACTGAACTTCCACGAATGTGAGCCATTGATTGCCAAATTGCAAGATTTGTTATTTTGCACACCCAAAAATGTAATTTTCTTAACAAATTCTTTCAAGACCATGTTGCAAAAATTAGTACACCTCAATGAAAGTCTTAGGGCCGCTTTACACGTCACAATATTGCAACGCAACTATGATAAAGAGTCACGTGGTAGGGGCGTTGGAGTTGATATCATTTGTGTGTTGTGTCGTGTAAATTGGCAACACAACTCAAAAACGATGCAACTACCATATCGTTTATGAATTGTGCATGCTCTTCAATATTGGCTTGACGATCTGGCATGATCGTGCTGTGTGACAGCGCAACTACGATTTGGAGCGCAACTTCCCCTATTCACTCCAATGTTAATTGTTGTTCCGAGTTGCTCAGACGCAATGTGCAAGAGGGATGTACGACATCGTAGTTGCGTTGCCTGCCGATATCTCCCTGTGTAACATCTCCTATGCAATCTTGGACAAGTGCCAAAAACATGCGCGCTCCCGTGAAGATGTATGCAATATCGGAACGATATTGCGACATGTAAATCGGCCCTTAGTAGCAAAGCTGAAGTTTAAACTACGAAAATTTTAATTAATCAGAATTCAACCAAAAGGCCTGTAAGTCAAGTTATTCATTACAAAGGTGTCGAGCAGATATTTATTTATAAAAGAAACTCCTTACCATTTTATGCTGTCAGAAATGGCACCACATGGAAGAGAAATGTCACAAGACCGGAGAAAGAAGATCATTTATTGACACAAGAAGGGTGAAGGCTACAAGAAGATCAGCAAAGCGAATACTGTAGAGTAAGTGATATGTAATAAAGATGTAACTGCAACTATCTCACAAAGACATTCAGGCCAACCACGAAAGTTAACAGGAGCATATTCTCATGAAAAGAGTAGAAGAAAATCAACATGCAAGTATACTGCAGTTTGCTAAACAAGTAGAAAACCAAACCAAGGTATATCGCATGTTACACTGCAGCAGAATTGAATTAATCGATGTCATCCACAAGGGAAACCTCTCCTAAAGCCAATGAACCAAAAAGCCCATCTACAATCTGCCTGGGTCCATGCTGAAAAATGTGAAGAGTACTGGGACTCTATATTCTGGGGTAATAAGACCAAGATAAATGTTTTTGAAACTGATGGCTTCAAAACTGTACGGTGTCGCAGGTAAGAGGACTGTTAAGACAAATGCATGGTGCCTACAGTGAAACATGGTCGTGATCAAATCCTTGTGTTGGCTGCATGAGCTCTGCTGGTGTCAGGGAGCTACATGTCATTGATGTTATCATGAATGTACAGATGTACTGCTCTATATTCAAAGAGGCGTCACTCCTTGCCCTTGGTAGATGTGCACTTTTCCAACATGACGATGATCAAAAACACATCTAATGCCACTGTTGCATTTTTGAAGAAGAGCAGGGTGAAAGTGATCCAGTATCCAATCTTGTCTCCAGATCTAAACCCAGTCGAATACTTATGGGGAATTCTGAAGAGAGGAGTTGTCATCACTCTCCATCCAACATACAGGCTCTATATGAGCTCGTTCTTGAAGAATGGAAAAGGATAGATGTTGCAATACTTCATCAACTTGCTCATTTCATACCTAGAAGACTTGGTGCTGTCCTTGATAATCATGAAGATAATACAAAATAATAGATGTATTAAAGTTTTGATGTAGGGTGTACTTATTTTTGCATCAACAAATTTGAGTAAACATGGAGATTTTATAACGGAACTTATATTATTAGCCTTATTTTTATGTTATGGGTTAAAAAAAATGTTCTGTAAAACCCAGTCCGGTCAAACGTTTGGAAATTGCTCTTTTGTGTTCACTGAGATAGTGATTAAACCTTCATTTAGAGGGGTGTGCTTAGTTATGCTGATATATAGACATATACATATATACTTATATATCATGTAGGATGAGGATCTGTAGTTAATTCTCCAAGATGTTTGGAACAACCTTCCTGACGAGCTTATTCAAAATCTGTGTGCAAGTGAACCTAGAACGGATAATTTGATGCCGTTTTGAAGGCAAATGGCAATCACACCAAATATTGGGGTGACTTAGAATTTTTTTTTGTTTTTTCACTCTACATTTTATGTGATAAAAATAAATTAACACTTCTATTTTTACATTGCAGCATTTTTCCCCACTGGCCTAAAACGTGAGGACAGTCCTGTGTTTATTTGGATTGCAATTTTACAACTCAACTTGACGATACGAATCAACTGTTAATCCCAACCTGTCCTGTATGCTCCTCAACAGTGGTGCAATGTGAAGCTTATGGACCCCAATGCAAAAGCTCAATTAGTACAAGTCTTTAACAGCATTGGTTCTTTCAAATAGGCGAAAGCGACTTTTTGGGCTCCCAAGGCTCCAGGGCCGAGGTGCTATTTCACCTATTGTAGTTACACCCCTGCTCCTCATTATAATTGTCTTGTTTAAAAATAGTTTCATGGAAACTTATGGAGACAAATTCACGTCCATCTTTTTCAGTGCAGTTTAAAAACTTTAAGGGTTTTCTCTGAAATCGACTCATCTTCTACTCCTGGGATTTCCATTATTCAGAAGAGCAACATCAGCACTTCAGGTTATGTCCAGAATCGATTTCATACACCAGCTCTTTTGCTTTGTATTGTAATTTCTTGGACCAGTGTCTGGAAAAAATATATATATGTAAACTTTAGAAACACATTTCATTTCCATGGTGGTGGCTAGATTACCCTGACAGTTGTTTCATACAGCGACAACCATAGGAAGCATGAGTAGGTCACCTTGACTTATTTTAAAGAAAACTATTTAAAAAGCCGGTCAAGGACTACTTGGCTTCTCACCACCCATAGATCAGTGGCCCCTAACCTTTCTTACTGTGAGAACCACAATTAGCTCTGAAAGATGGTCATGAGCCACACTGAGCAATGAGAGATGATCACGATCCACTTTCAGCAAGACCTTCCCCATAGTGATACCCAGGGTATGGTGTAAACTTAGCAAAAGTTCCCCAAAAAAGTACACTGAAACCTTGTGCCCTTATGGGCAGTATACTTTAGCCAGGGGTGCCCACTTTACCCCCATTCAGTATTGTTAAACAAATGTACCACACTATTGCATCCAACTTCAAGAACCAACCTAACTGGCAATATTAACCTATCTCCCCCTATCAGTATATGGGCATTCAGATCTGTCTTTTGTGGGGATGACTAACAAAAGCCACCGTTTGGAGACCTTCTCTCCATAGATGATTTCTAAACCTTATGAAACAAGCTGGAAGACAGCTATAAGCCACACATCATGGCCTAAGACCCACATGTGGCTCCCAAGATACAGGTTTCCTTGACAGGTGTCTTCCAATACACTTCATCTAAGGGTGACGAGGAGCCACCAGAAACCTGCCTCGGATGTCCTCTGAGACATATAGTTATAAAGGACTTGCTCTCCATATGGTCAGTTTTTGAGTGTATTTTAATCATTCAGTTTCTAAGAGCCAAGCAAATAAAAAATTATTTTGGCCTTTTCTAGTCTGTAGATGCTTTTTTGTACTATGTAGAAATCAATGGGAAATCTGAAAAGATGCCCAGAGGACACCTTGACACCTTTTTGACTGTTTCGTCAGCATTTTTTCTTGAATAAGTGTTAGATGTTTCTTCATTGTTACATGGAGTTTAAAAAAATATAGAAAAGAAAGTCTAACATTACAGTACAAAAAATACACTACAAACACTGGGAAAAATAACTTACCTCTTCTTTCTAACAGTGTATATACAGACAGCAATGCATAATCCTGTGAATATTGTGATCCCAGCCGCTATACAGTACAGCCACCGGAGTGATAGCTCTGAAGGAGGTCCTGAAAGGGAAAACAACCAAAAAGAACTATTGGGAATGGAATTTTGCAAGAAGATAAAGTAACACCATTGGGCACTTAAGATTAAAAAGATTATATTCACAGTTTATCACTTATTCTACTATGGGAATTTACTGAAATTTCTAAGAGGTTGTCCACGTTTCAATTGCGACTGCTTGGGAGGCATTGTTAACCAGCCTCCAGGCTTCCTGATGTTATCCACATGGATATTCCAACATGAGTAAATAAAACATATATCCTAGTAAATGCACCTGCCCCCCTTGTTCTGATACAGACTAGTATACCTAGCTGCCCATTCACTAGTGGCTCTTGCACAGGCTGGAATATTCCTAGCCACAACACTAGGAAACCTCAACTTGATCCTGGCTCCCTAATAGGCCATTGAGTTGTTCCTCATACCTTCTTAGGAGCCAAAGGCAAGTTAGTTGTACACTATAAACCATGAAAAAGAAAGAATGCAGAGACAAGCAAGGACCCAAGTTGTGGTAACTATAAACATGAGCACAAGTTGAAAAAGGTTAAGTAGCAACTGCAAGATTAGGAGAGCCTTCTACAACCTATCTACCAACAGGAGAAAGAAGTAGGTAAGATAAGTGAGGCAGCATATATCAAATACTTAGCTGGTCTCTGTCAGGCAACAATCCTTACCAGTAGGGCTGCAACTCCTTAAGAGGATTCACATAGGATTATAGCCAACAGAAAAGGCCGTCATAAGGAGGGTATACATAGTCAAACTCGAAAGGTGATAAGACAGAGTAAACGAGCAAATGAAAACATCTGCTGACCGCAAATCAAAAGGATAGAAGCAAAGGTAAAAGACAATCAGCATTAGGACATGGATTTACCATGTTGTGGCTCCACAGAGAAAGAAAACCGCACAGCTCAAAGTCACCGTTATAAAATTCTGAGGAATGACACCTGCTTGCTGATGAAGGGTGCTTTCTTGATTGATTGGTTGATTGATTAAATTGACAGTTTGGTTCAGTGGAATAATTGCATCTCTGTCCTAAAATGTTCACTCTCCAATGCTGAAAGCAAAAACAATTTGGCTCCAATATCAATGGAGCACACAGGCATTGAAACTGAGTAGATCTAGAGATCCAACCAGCTTCATAAAAGATGTTACAAGCTAGAAAAGAGCTTGTAAGTGTGGCGCCCCTAAGGCCCAGTTGCCACAATGGTATCGCCTCAATAACTGGTGGTGGTATCATGCCTGGAAGTAGATGGAGCTCTCTACATCAGGTAACCATGCATCCACACACAAGCCTGATCCCTGACCAGAAGGGGGAGCACAAGCCTCTACGTTTCAGGGTGTCTCCTCTTCTAGCTGGGGGGAGGGGACAGAGCAGGCAGAAAAGTGTGAGGAAGAAGAGGGAAAGGACGCCATGAAGGCTCTGGGGTTTGGAGCTGCTGAGGCTCACCCTAGAGTTGTGCAGAAAAGGACGCCAGAGTCCTGGTGCTGCTCAGGGACTGAAAGCCCTGGGAGCCAAGTCTGGAGTCCAGGGGATTTCAAGTCTTCTGGTCACAAGCGTGTACCCAAAAGCTCAGCAGTACATAGATGGTCTGGAGCTGCGAGAAAGAGAGCAGCACCTGTTGTAGGCTTGCACTGCCTGCTAGTTGGGAGACCACCAAGGAAGTAACGAGAGAGAGAGACACAGTTAGCTCACAAACAGCCGAAGCTCTAACCAAAAGAGCAGCAGGAAGGCATACTGATCCACCTGATGGAGTGGAATTCAGCTGCTTCCAGGCTGACTGGATCCCTGAACCTGGTGATCAGTACTCTGGGACCTCACCACTATCAAACACCAGTAAAGGTAAAAGATTGAACTCCCTTGTCTCTCTCTGCTTCTTTCCTGCATCTCCCTACACCAACAACTACCACTCTCATCATCCCCTTTAACTTGTCCAGTCAGGGCCACAGGGCTACGTAATAACCACCGTGACATCCCAATAGTTCACCTGCAAATCTACTGAGTGCCCCGGCCCTTGTGACCGTGACATAAGCACTGTGCTTCTTTTCTAGGAAACAAGTCATCTCTGATAGACTGCAGAGGTGACCAGTAACCTAGGAAATGAGTAGGAAACTATAAAATGTAAAATTACTCCATTCTACAAAACAAATGAGAGAATATTTTTATGAGAGGTAACCATTTATGAATTTCAGAAAACCTGTCAATTTGTTTAACCAAATCAGAATTGGGCCCACACCATCTCCCCACACTGGCTAATCGCATTGTCAGATAATATCTCAATAGGTGTTCCCTCCCCGGACCCAGTGATCACATAATCACGACGTCTGGAAGAGAAAGCACAGTGCTTCTTAATTTGTTCATACTTCACTTGTTCAACATTATCTACAGTGATTGAGAATGCAAATATGATAATAAATCTTGTATGCTTTCTATTGGGGAGTCTGGCTGTGTCTGATAGTAAACTCTTTGTCTCCACAGCTGCCCAAAGTCCTGCAGGTTGCTTACTGCATTAACATTTTAGAACCTCATTGCAGACTAAAGTGGAAAGTGGCTGAGCATAGTCTGTGCGCAAAGTGGAATTAGGTATTTTTGTCTTCATTTTTTCAGTACATAAAAGTTTAATTGGCTTAAGTGAGTGAAATTTATAGTCTCTATTGCTAATAATTAATCCTGAAGACTGACTGGCTCAGTGGTTAGCACTGCAGCCTTGCAGCTCTGGTTTCCTGGGTTCAAATCCCACCAAGGTCAACATCTAAAAGGTGTTTGCATGCTTTCCCCATGTTTGTGTGGGTTTCCTCCATATTCTCTGGGTTCCTCCCACACTCCAAAGACATATGATATGATGTTTTACTTACCGAGTTGGTAAGTGCCCAAAAACGAAATAAAGGCATTGTAAAGGGAAAGTGTCAATTTTATAACTAAAACAACTAGTATGGCCGTACAAATCATAGAACAGCAATAAATATATTGCCTGTTCAGTAGTAATCTGACGTCATTCCATTAGTTTAAGGTCAGGTCAGATGGATGTAAAACACGGATGATGATTGTATCTCAATGCTTGGACTGGCTATTAGCTCTCCTGACCTGAGCATGACTGCTGATTAGTAATACATTCAGCTGTCATGGTTAGGTCAGGGGAACCTCCAGCAAGTTCATACATTTTGATGCGATTGTCGTCCTTGTTATACGGCTGGCTGATCCCGGCGTTAGTTGTAAAATTGCCCTGACAGACTTTTGTAAACAAATTAAGGGATGTATCAAATATAACTTGCAAGGTAGAAAATGAGATTATCAATACCATGCAGGATAAAAAGTTTAGGGTTCTGCGCATCATTTCCAACACCCTACTAAACGGAATGGACAGATGGCGCCTCTTATGACCAATACTATTAGTCAGTGGCTTTCTCCTAATTCACAAAGTGTTGACAATAGCTCTTGAAATAATTGACATCATACAAATATTGCAGCTACCACTCCTTATCAAATCCTACCTTTCCAGCACAATTCTGGACTCCAATCGCTCCAATATCCATCTTCAGCACAATATATGTTTGCTTTTCCTCGGACACGTAAACACATGTTAGATATCTCGTATTTCATATCAATAATATATCGACTGATTTCATTCTGATTAGCAACAATCTAGAAAAGAAATTATGTATAACTTTAAGGTTAAAGCAGTGGTTCTTAACCTTGTTTGAGGTACCCAACCCACCAGTCTCATATGCACATTCACCGAACCCTTCTTTAGTGATAAATCTACATGCAGCCGTTGGAGTGTGTTGACCTCCGTGACGAAACCCTGAGACCGCCACACTATACCCCTGGGGTTCGATCGAACCCCGGTTAAGAGCCACTGTGTTAAAGTGTCTAACCAAAAGTATAGTAATCCAACCTAAATTTCCTGGGCTGGCAAAATTAGCAATGTTGGTTATTTAGGGCTTTCCTGGACGAGTGCATTGTATTTTAGGGACACTATAAACAGCAAAGGGGAGGATAGACTATGTATTGGGGCTGAAGAGCAGTTATTAGAAATACAAACCTGCCACATATTCAATTGGTTTTTGGACTGGATCTCATATTGGAAACAATGAGCAGGAAGTTTGCCCTGGGTTCTTTCCAGCTCAGGACAAATTCATCAGATGCGGCCATAGTCACAGTTAGATTTTCTGGTATACCAGGTTTACCTATCAAACACAATACAAATTGGAATGTGTAGTTTTTCATTAACTTTATACTGTTCAAAATAAAACAAATTTCTATAAATTTGCCACCCACTTGACTTAAAATATATATCATGTGACTGCCCTATCTCAGCGGCAATACTAGCGAATCCTGATAGCGCACTGCACTCTGCCACGATTCAGAAGTGTGCAATCACATTGAGTGACTGCAGATTTTTATCAGAAGACCGGACAACTCCTTTAATATCACCATAAACCATAAACTATACATTTTCCTGTCATGTGTAATTACCAACATTTGAGTTGTTAACTTAGGTATATTTTAGTCCTGCCCTGGTACTGACCCAACCCTACAGGGAGTCATCCATTGAACCATAAACCACACCACTTAATGGGTCGCCTGGTTTCTGGCACCATATACTATGAAGGGGATATGTAGCTTTATAACAGGAAATCAGAGCTGTATCATCTATAGAGTTATATGTTGACATTAACACTTTGACATAACCATATCCTTAGGTACAATACACCAACATACTAGTGAGAGCAGCAACTAAGCAGAAAAAAATATTAGTGAAGTCATTAATTAAAATAATGCAATAGACACCAAACTGAGGATGTCGGGAATTTTCTGCCCATACTTGCCCATAAGTATGTAAACGGGTAGTCCTAGGATGGGTTCCCAAACTTACGAAACCAATGCTAGTAATTAAGTTTGCCTTTGGAATGTTTTAACCAAATCGCTTCTGTTTTCCAAACTTAGAGAAGTTACTCTCTTCCCTTAGTGATTGTAAGTTAACTCCTGAGGAAGAGGTGACTTCCATTCAAGAGAGTGGGGTTGGCTCTAGGGTTTGCTTTCTATCCCAGCTCATTCATTGGAGTCTAAAGAGGGGAAATTTCCCATCCATATGCCCTGACAGGGTTGATGTCTCATGGATTTAATGATGACCAAGGAATTGTGCTATCTGTTTCTTCCCCATTTTTACTAACTGCCCTGTGGGCTTGTATTAGGGCCGCTTCACACTGCGGCTATGATCCGGTCCGGGGCTGTCCGGGATGCCCCAGACAGCCGCGACCGAATCAGCACACAGATGGGGCTTATCCTCGTCCGTGTCCTGCACACCGGACCGGAGGGCATATTAGCTCCCCAGTCCTGTGTGCTGATCCGACCCGCGGATGTCTGGGGCATCCCGGACAGCCTCGGACCGGATCACGCCGCAGTGTGAAGCGGCCCTTAGCCTTCAAACACCTAGAAGTTAGTCTTGTTGTTCTTGTCCAATTGAAATGTATTTTATTACCTTTAATAATGTGTAATCTTAATAGATTTTTGCTATCTTACCTATATTCTGCGGCTGTAAAATAAAGTATGATGGTCTTATTGGGTCCATGCCTGGAATTCCAGTAACGCAAAAGAACAAGTTTGAGAACATCTCAAATACTTCACTTCCGAAATCACATCCTATGTTCATTTCATTCAGCCTCATATACTTTCCACACGTCTTCTTCTGAGGCATTCCTTCTTGCCTTCAAAGCAACAGATTGGAGTAAGTATTCATTAGTAGAGCACATATGTGCCAATATCTATCAATTTTACTATATACTGTGCTGAATGGATTCAATTTTATTTCATAGGAAACTCTAGTATAAGAACCCATCATCTCATCATAACAAAGATCACAAAGGTAGATCAGATTCTTATAACTAAATTTTCCTAATTCCAAAACCAACCTTTAGTTATGACTGTTCATTTTTACCTAAATTACCTCCACACCTTAGAGAGGACCATTCACTAGTTATTTTTTTATTAATACTTAAACAGAGCACTTCCTCCAATTGCTTGCAGCTCCTTTTGATTCTGGAACGTTCATTATTTTCATTGTGTGCCTCTCCATTCCAAAATGATGTCTCCAAGAAATAAAGGTGATTATTGTCCTTTCAAACAACGGACTTGTTTTCATTGGCCAGCAGCAGAGGAGGAAAAGTCAACGTGGTCATGGACGTTCTGTGTTCCACACCCAGGTGATTGATGGTAAAATCGACATCTTTATTACCAGGAGGAATAACTTGGGATAGAGGGGCATAGAAAAAAGAGAAACTGTTGCACAATCTATAATATAAAACCCGAAGGCCACTTCCGGAAAACCCGAAGGTTACTTCCATGATGGCTTCCGGACCATGGTGGTAACGTCACCAGTGCGGGGTAGCCGGGCGGCGCCCGGCTACAGGGACCGGCGGAGGAACGTTCCGCTCTCGAAAGTTCCGGCCTTCGTCCGTGCGCCTACAGGGACCCGAAGTTCCGGCCAGGAACGTTCCGCTTTTGGACGTTCCGGCCAGGAACGTTCCGCTTTCGGAAGTTCCGGCCAGGAACGTTCCGCTTTCGGAAGTTCCGGCCAGGAACGTTCCCGTCTGTCCCGACGCCTCCTCTCTCCTCCGGCCCAGTCCTCCCGCTCCAGCCTCGGCCCTCCAGCCTCTCCCCTCCAGCCTCTCCCCTCCAGCCTCTCCCCTCCAGCCTCTGCCCTCCAGCCTCTGCCCTCCAGCCTCTCCCCTCCAGCCTCTCCCCTCCAGCCTCTCCCCTCCAGCCTCTGCCCTCCAGCCTCTCCTCTCCAGCCTCTCCCCTCCAGCCTCTGCCCTCCAGCCTACCCTGTCCTCTGCCCTCCAGTCTCCCCTGTCCTCTGCCCTCCAGCCTCCCCTGTCCTCTGCCCTCCAGCCTCCCCTGTCCTCTGCCCTCCAGCCTCTCCTGTCCTCTGCCCTCCAGCCTCCCCTGTCCTCTGCCCTCCAGCCTCCCCTGTCCTCTGCCCTCCAGCCTCCCCTGTCCTCTGCCCTCTTCACCCCTCCAGCCTCCCCTCTCCTCACCCCTCCAGCCTCCGCTTTCCTCACCCCTCCAGCCTCCGCTCTCCTCACCCCTCCAGTCTCCGCTGTCCTCACCCCTCCTCACCCCTCCAGCCTCCGCTCTCCTCACCCCTCCATATGCAATGTACAGTATGTGTATATATGTGTGTATGTAGGCACTTCTGTCACTTTGTCCGCACTTCCCTCACTTTGTACACACACATACATACACACACACTCCGCTATACTTACCACTGGCCCTGCGTCCGCTGCCTGGATCCTCAGTCGACATGTCGCCGCCCCCAAACTACTGGATCCAATATAGCGTCCAAGATGTCTCGCCAAACTACCCGGACGACATATTGGAGCCAGTCATCCGGGGCGGCGACATGTCGACTCAGGATCCAGGCGGCGGGGAAGACGCACCGTCGGTGGTAAGTATAGCGGAGTGTGTGTATGTGTGTGCTGACCACTCTGCCCATGGCGCTGCGCTGACTACTCTACCCATGGCGCTGCGCTGACCAATCTCACCGCACTCACTGCTAACCACTGAGCCACCGCACTCACTGCTAACCACTGAGCCACCGCACTCAGTGCTAACCACTGAGCCACCGCACTCACTGCTAACCACTGAGCCACCGTGCAGTGCTAACCACAGCTACCGTGCAGTGCTAACCACTGAGCCACCGCGCAGTGCTAACCACTGAGCCACCACGCAGTGCTAACCACTGAGCCACCGTATACTCAGCTACCCACTGAGCCACCTGTATACACACAATTAATTTCACCGCACTCCCCTAATTATTAGTAAATAAACTACATATGGATTCTAGACTATCCGATTCTTTAGAATCGGGCCGCCATCTAGTCAGTTAGAATCATAGAATTGTAGTGTTGGAAGAGAGCTCTTGGTTCATCTGATCCAACCCACTGCTCAAAGCCGTATTCCCTAAATCATCCCAGACTGATGTCTGTCCTGCCCCTGTGAAGACTTCCATTGAAGGTGAACTCACCAATTAAATGGCATTAGTTGGAAGAGGAACTCAATGTAAATTGAAAAGTCCAGTGAAATGTACTCTTTAAAAGGGTGGTCTGAAACTAATAATTTTCATCTTAAATTACTATTTATTGTAATAATCTAATAGTTTTTCTAATAAGCTTCAATCAAAATATCCCTATCATTGCCTCTTTAATATATCTGCTTTATTTATTTATTTTATCTACTTCTCTTTTGATGATGATTCATTTGAGAATGTATGTTGGCATACTCCATTGGGACATCATCAGGAGCTGTAGTCACTGCCAGGGGCTCTGCCCCCTCCTTAAAGTGAAGCGTCATCAGTGACATCCGTTCCAATGACTGGGCTAGTCCCTTCTATACTGAGCATGTGTCAGTTGTCAATTCTAATTTACACTCAGTAAGATCCTGTTACTGTGCAATATTCTTCTCAGTGCACAGTGACAGTGTACTCCCTCGCTGGCTCTAAGGCTGGCAACACACTGTCCGTGTGGAATATGAGTCAATCGGACGAGTGTCGGATCATTAAACTGAATGACCTAGAAACACAAGCAGATGAAGCTCCCGTCCTGACAGGGAGAGGTCGTTCAGGGTTAATGACCTGACACTCGTCCAAGTGACTTTTATATCACATGGACAGTATATTTCCAGCTCAATTAAAAATGATGAGCCAGCAAGAGAGAGCACTGTGCACATTATTTAGAAAGGGTGCTGCAAGCAGGAAGAGCAGAGACCTGCCCTTTCTAGAAAGGGACATCATCAGGAGCTGTAGTCACTGACAGGGGCTCTGCCCCCTCCCTAAAGTGAAGCGTCATCAGTGACATTCATTCCAATGACTGGGCTAGTCCTTTCTATACTGAGCATGTGTCGGTTGTCAATTCTAATTTACACTCAGTAAGATCCTGTTACTGTGTAATATTCTTCCCAGTGATGAGTGACAATGCACTCCCTCGCTGGCTGTAAGGCTGCAAACATACTGTCCGTGTGGTATATGAGTCACTCGGATGAGTGTCGGATCATTAACCCTGAATGACCTAGAAACACAAGCAGCTGAAGCTCCCGTCCTGACATGGAGAGGTCATTCAGGGTTAATGATCCAACACTCGTCCGAGTGAATCGTATATCATACGGACAGTATGTTTCCAGGCTAATTAAAAATGATGAGCCAGCAAGTGAGAGCACTGTACACATTATAAGAAAGAGTGCTGCAAGCAGAAAGAGCAGAGACCTGCCCTTTCCCGGAAAGTAACATCACTTTTGGGATAGGGTTGATCCCTGGTCTTCCTGCTTGCCACATCCTTTCCTTACAATGTGCAATGACAGTGCCCTCTCTTGTCAAATCATCACTTTTAATTGGAGCCGATGAGGGAGTGCACTGTCACTATGCACTGAGAAGAATATTGCACAATAAGAAAGGAGCTTTACTAACCTATGCTGTAATTGACATATTGTTTGTAATTGTTCGAATTCAGGAAATTCTTAAAAACTTGACATGAGTCAATAGACCCAATTTGCTTATCTCTAATAGTTAATCATTATGGACAGAATTCTATTGTGACACATCTCTTGACAAGTTGTGAGTAGTTATGTGATTCCTAATTTATGACAGCAAAATCTTTCCTAATGCAAATTACAATGTATTGATTCTCCACCCTGAAAACATTTTACAATCACTAAAGATCAAGAAAGAAACATCGGCACTCACCAGATCGGCACATAGCGGGATTTTTTCATTTATTCAATCAAGGAGCGGCATACAAAAAGGTGCAGGGAGGGGGCGCAGAGGTGACGACGGCACCGTGGAAGGGTAATCACCCGAAACAGTGCCGTCATCACCTCTGCGCCCCCTCCCTGCACCTTTTTGTATGCCGCTCCTTGATTGAATAAATGAAAAAATCCCGCTATGTGCCGATCTGGTGAGTGCCGATGTTTCTTTCTTGATCTTTATTAATACTTGTGACTGTATTGGCACCACAGATGGCCCTGTGTCTCCCCCTCACATGTAATTTTTAGTTCCCTAGTGGGAATTCCAGCAATAGCTACAGTGGTGCCCCTTTTCTCTTTTCTTCCTGGACTGTATTTTACAATCACTGATTATTTTGTCAGTAGAATAAATCCCTCAGCCTTGCCATGCATTGTCATTTTGACCTGAACTGAGTCTGCCCTCCCTTAATATTCGGAATACGGCACCTTCTTGCTAATTCCTTTCTGTATTGCAAACTTTTTTTGTGCCAAATACTTCTATATGTGAGGTAGTGCTAAGTAATCACAATTCTGACTAATAAAGAAAAAAATCTTGAAAATGACAAAGAAATATTACAGAAAACATTGCAAATGTATACTTTTCTTAAAGTTTATTTGCTGAGATTAGAATGAGCCTTTAACCTACAGTACATTAGAGATGACAAGCACTTACCAGTATAATAGCTCATAGGTGTTGTTGCTGCCAGCTGCGCCGGCCTTCCATTCACACTTTAGGTTTTCATATTTGTGATTGATGCATTTGAAGTCTTTTACTTTTGTTTCAGGAGTTCCTGCAGAGTAAGGAATTGTTTGTCAGTTAGGGGCATTTCACATTGGCGTTTTTGCCAAAATGCGGCAGATTTACCGCAACTGTCACCTAACGGCCGCACTTGCGGCATGCTTGCTGCAAGCCCCATGCATTGTCTATGGGAGATGCGGTAAGTGTGCGGCAGGTGCGGCAAGTGCGGTTCCAGCAGGTGCGGCCACGAAAAAAACCTTTGCTCACCGCAGTTTTTTTCGTGCCCGCACCTGCCGCATCTGCTGCAAGTGCACTTGCCGCACATTACTGCAAACCCCATACACAATGCATGGGGGGTGCAGCAAGTGTGCGGGACCCTCGCTAGATGCATTTTTTTGTCCGGATCCGCCGGATACGGACAAAAACGCCAGTCTGAAAGGGGCCTTATACATATGGATATCAGGCAAAATCAAGGCATTTTCCTTGTAATTAAAGGGGGTTGTCTCTTCTTCATCAGGTGCACACTGCTCCCCAGGGCCTCGGCTTAATGCTTGTTGCAAGGCAGTGCAGTTGCAATACCCAAAAACTGGGGATTACATTAACCTATTCTTGTCTTTCTCTCTGTAGTGAGCTCACATGTTGTGCTCGCATCATTACCTGTACATGTCAGCTGATCTGATCAGCTGACATGTGAGGCTAACAAAACCGGTTAGAAAAGCGATCAGTTATGGGCTGTTAACCTTTTGTATCGCAGTGTCAATCACTGACAGCACGATCCAAAGCACCATGGTGGGGATTGCGCCATTCTCCGACAGCATCAGAGGTCCCATGATACAATCATAGGACCTCCGTTGTTACCTTGACAGCCTGGGGTCCTGTGATGACCCCGGATGCTGTATGGAATCACTTCCTATAGATGCCCAGAGAGCATCAGTTAATGCTCTGAGTATGTTCAATGCTGCTAGATTTTACCTTATTATGTCAGCTGTTATACTATTTTATGCAAAAATCTGTATTGAGAGGTGCAGTGGTGGTGAAGATGGTCGGAACAAGAGCTAAAAAAGCACTCCATGTCTACCGGAACCAGCTTGTAATCATTGATCATGATCAGCCACTGCATTGCAAAGTTGACCGCTAACCTTAGCAATGGGTTGTAAATAGTAAAATTAAAAGTAACTCCATTCTTGAGAGCAAATTGTTTTATATTAACAAGTATATTGTTGAGTTTTCATTGACTGTAAGCCATAATCATCAACAATTATAGAAATAAACACTTGAAATCGATCACTCTGTGTGTAATAACTATATCATATATGTGTTTCACTTTATGTATTGAATTACTGACACAAATTAACTTTTTCATGATATTCTAATTCATTGAGATGCAGCTGTATATCTCTAAAGAATAATACCTGGATTTACAGTATTCCAAAAACTTCATAGATCCCCTTTATATAGGACACACCTATGCGACATGGATATGCGATTTCCTTTTTATCCTCATCCTCTTACCTTCTACAGAAACTTGATAGTTGACTTCTACCCATTCACTCCATACTTCATTTCCTCCCGTACATTGGCCTCGCAAATAAGTTCTTATTTTTATTATGGCATTTTTCTCGAGATTGAACGCTCCTCTGTATGTCAGCTGTTTAATCCTAACTGACTTTGTAAAAAGAGATAAAAACATAAAATGAATGAGCGTTTTACTAAAGAGTCTTTACAATACGTGGAAGCATTTTTCCCTTAGTTAAAGCAGATTGGTCACCAGATTTCACAATATAAACTGTATATACGGTAGGTGAAATAAGTATTGAGCACGTCACACATTTTCTAAGTAAATATATTTCTAAAGGTGCTATTGACATTAATTTCTCACCAGATAGCAGTAACAACCTATCCAGTCCACACGGGCAAAGAAATCAAACCATAGTTGTTCATGAATTAAATTATGTGTAATAATAAGAAATGACCAGGAAAAAGTATTGAACATATTACTGAAATGTATTTAATACTTTGTACAAAAGTCTACGTCGGTGATGAAGCTTCAAGACACCTCCTATAAGAAGACACTAGTGGCATTTGGTGATCAGATGTGATTTTTGCCCATTCTTCCATACAAACATGCTTCAAATCCTAACTGTTTCATGGGTTGCTTCTATGAACTCTGGGCTTTAGTTCCTGCCATCATTTTTCTCTTGGATTCAGGTCAGATGATCATCTTGGCCATTCTAGCAGATTTAGGGTAAGTTCACACATACAGTTTTAACCTCGGTTTAGCAGCGGAAACCGCAGGTCGGTTTCCATGAGGTTTATGCAAATTTATGTTAATCCAAAAGCGGCTTTTGGGTTAACATATAAACCTATGGAAACCGACCCCCGGTGTGCACACACCGGCGGTTTCCACATGCTCATCTGTTGCTAACCCGCTGGGTTCCCAGCGGGTTAGCAAAGAATGATCATGTTCTATAAACCGGCCGGTTCTGCAGCGGCTGCAAGCAGAATCATGTGCTGCTTCCAGCCGCTGCAGAACCGACGCCACTAACCCGCTGTGCACCCGCCGCACACCCGCCCGTCTCCCGCCGCACATACCCGACAGGAAGCCGGTGGACGGCTGCCGAGCTTCCTGTCGGGTCCGCCCAGCCGCCGCCGACACTAAGCCGACGTATGTGTGAACTTACCCTTATTCTCCTTCCCTGAAATCAATTAAGAGTTTCCTTGGCTGTGTGCTTGGGATCATCGTCTTGCTGAAATGTCCACCCTCGCTTTATCTTCATTATCCTGATAGACAGCAGCAGATTTTTATCAAGAATATCTCCATACATTTGTCCATTTATTCTTACTTCACCTATATGAAGTTTGCCAGTGCTGTATGCTGAAAAACAGCCACACACCACCAAACCTCACTGTTGGTATGGTGTTTTTAGGGTGCACATTTTTGGCAACTAAAGAGTTCAATTTTGGTCTCATCTGTCCAGATTATATTCTGCCAGCATTTCACAATCTTGTCTAAAGCTACGTTCACACGGTGCGTATTCCTGCATTTTCCTGCATCAAAGGTCTCGAGATGGCTCACTAGTTTTACCCATCATGAGATGTTTCTTGTGTGGCACTTAATAATGAGACTCCTTGTTATAGGCCCTCAGTTGAACCAGTTGATATTATTTTTCACTAAGTGGCAGTATTGCTTTCTAATCACTGATAGATTTCAGCTGGTGTCATGACCTTACATGGCTTTTGGTGTGTTTTTGCACAATTCTGTCAATACTTTCTCCCTGTGTCATTTCTCATTATTACACATAACTTAATTTATAGACATCTATGGTTTGATCTCTTTGTCTGTATGGATTAGATGTGTTGTTACCAACATCTAGTGAGAATTTCATGTCAATAGCACTTTTAGAAATGTATTTACTTAGACAATTGGTGGTGTGTTCAATACTTATTTCAACCACTGTAT
Source organism: Allobates femoralis (assembly GCA_033576535.1). Lineage (NCBI taxonomy): Eukaryota > Metazoa > Chordata > Amphibia > Anura > Aromobatidae > Allobates > Allobates femoralis. The sequence continues at coordinate 153,755,739 of JARQOC010000008.1, read as the reverse complement.
TATGATATAGATCTCTTAACCTGGTGAGCCCAGTCTTCCTGCTCTGACAATCCATGTCTCAATGACTGTATAATGCTTTGTTATAATTTGGACACAATCTCTGCTGCCAAGCTTTATTGACACTTCCCACAATATCCCCCTTCCTGCTACTGCAGAGAGTTCACAAAGCTCAGTGCCAGCTGCACCCTGGATGAGTGGTCTGAGACTCAATTCATTTGGATTCATGAGCTCCATCACTCTTTAGCTGGACTCATAAAATGCCAGATCAATGTAAAGATTTTTATAGTGAGTACCCCAGCTAGTAGTAGTACACAACCATCAGATCTAAGTGATCTAATTAAATAGTTTGTTATAATTAAGTCTGATGACAGATCTGAAACTTTTGGCCTCAATAGTTTGTGTTGTGCACTTTTCCTTACTAATTTAGGGTAATTTCACATCTGCGTTTTTGCAAATCCATCAGAATTCCACCTTTTTTGCAAAAACCGGTGGCATCACACTCTAATAGAGTTCTGGACAAGTGCGGACATTTGCATTTTCATCGTGGTGCAGCAAATCCGGCAAGTGCCGCACATGTCCAGAACTAATATACAAAATACATTAGCCCAAACGCAATGTTGCTCCAAGTATGCTACATCCGGTTTTTGCAAAAAACGGCAGAATTCCACCGGATTTGCAAAAATGCAGATGCGAAAGAAAAGGAAAACCTGAAGTTCAAAAGTTCAGGCTTGCCTGATCTTCTGAAACTGAAAAAAAATCTAGATCTGAAAATACCCATCCATTTACAATGGAGGTGTAGGGTAATCATGAGTTCTGCCTCTACAAACCTGCTAGCAAATATAAGGACCCCGTCACACTTGGCGACGCTCCAGCGATCCCGACAACGATCCGACCAGGCCAGGATCGCTGGTGCATCACTACGTGGTCACTGGTGAGATGTCAAACAGTCAGATCTCACCAGCGACGCAGGAACGATACAGCGGTCGTTGAGACCCTGTCACTCTCAGCGTAGTATTGAGATCGTTGGTCATTGTCCCTGTCAAACACAGCAATGCACGCTGCCCAGCGAGAGCGCAACGACCAAAAAATGGTCTTGAATGGTATGTAACTATCAGCAATCTGACAGCAGGTGCCTGATCGCTGCTACATGTCACACATAGCGAGATCACTGGCGAGGTCGCTGTTGCATCACAACATTTGTTACTCAGCAGCGATCTCGCTAGCAATCTCGCTTAGTGTGACGGGTGCTTTTTTCCAGCTGTCTCATTTCTCATTGTAAGTCACTGCAGGAATCATTGCCAAGGCTGCTGTAATCACAGGTCACCATCTCTACAATCCTTTTAGTGCATATTACCTCCCTTTGTTATGAGTACTTTGTCATTATCAGCTTGAATCAATGCCTGGACTGTTATAATTACAAGATTTTCTAAGTAAAACGTTTTCTCCTCTGGCATATAAATAGCTTTTATCTCTATTTAGGTAAAATATTCATATTGATATACAGTTGCTGTCATCTTCTAATCCAACATCAACAAGGAGAGATTAAAGGGCCGCTTAAGGGTAACGGCACACTTAGCGACACTCCTGCGATCCCAACAACTATACGACCTGGTAGGGATCGCTGGTGCGTCGCTACATGGTCACTGGTGAGATGTCAAACAGTCAGATCTCACCAGCGATGCAGCAACGATACGAAATGATACAGCAGTCATTGGGACCCTGTCTCTCAGACCTGTAGTATTGAGGTCATTTGATTGTTGTCCCTGTCAAACTCACCGATGCATGCTGGGCAGCGGGAGACTGACAATCAAAAAATGGTCCAGGACATTCCAACAAGACCAGCGATCTCACAGGGCCTGGTCGCTGCTACATGTCAAACGTAGCGATCTCGCTTAGTGTGACGGGGGCTTTACTGTATTGTAATGAATGTAACATCCAAGTAAATGTTAAAAGGGTTGTCCCCTTTGATACACATTTGCGCATTCTCTCCATTAAATGTAAAAAAATTAGCTCTACTTCCCCCCTGGTCTGGGGTTTACTCTCTTTGATGTTGCCCTAGTCTATGTTGATTGGCTACAGCAGTGCCATCATGCCAGCAGGGCTACAGTGAGTAGCGTAACTTGAAGCTCATGGGCCCCAACGTGAAAAGCTCCAATGGGCCCCAATTATTGCAAATCTTTAATAGCATAGGTCAAAGGGATTCTCTCGGTTCCAGGGCTCTGGTGTGATTGCAACCCCTGCACCTGTTGTACTTACTCCCCATGTGATGTCAAACAAAAAAGAAAAAAATCCAGTTCCTTGGAAATTCCAAAAACTTCATTAAGAAAAAGGACTTAAAAGTCCAAGTCCATGGTACATTAAAAGCAATGCGTTTCGAATGAAGAAATGTTTTATGTCCAAGATGCTTTGATAAAGAATATTTTTTTGGAACGCGTTGCTCTTAGTGCACTATGAACTTTTAAGTGCTTTATTCTAATACAGTTTTTAGGATTTTTAAGGAACTGGATTTTTTTTTGTTGCTTTAGGCTGGCTTCACACCACGGTGTGATCCGGTCCGGGGCTGTCTGGGATGAACCTGATAGCCCCGGACCGGATCAGCACACAGAACCGGAGGGCCAAATGTGCCCTCCGGTCCTGTGTGCAGCCGGATGGCTGTAATTGCAGCCGTAGCTGCTGATTTTTAAGACCGCGGCTAGCATGGAGCAAGCCGCGGTCCTGAAAGAACAGGGGCGTGCAGCCGCCAGTGTCCGGTTCCCGGATCCTCCCGGTCCAGGGCAATCTGGCCCTATAGGCTCCCATGTTAGGGCGTGCCGGATTGCCCCGGATCTGGGAAGCATCATTTTTGTGACCGGAGAGAATAATCCGAATTCTCACGGATTCCACCGCAGAAATGAAACCGGATGGCAGAGAGCTGCCATCCGGCTCCATCCGGCCCCATAGGCTACAAAAACCGGTTCGGGGCTGTCTGGTTTACACCGGACAGCCCCGGATCGGACCTTACCGTGGTGTGAAGCCAGCCTTACTGTTCCGAGTAGTCACACGGGTTTCCTGGCTCCATGTTAATCCTGAGCCAAATATACAGGTGAGCTGGTATTTCCTTTTCCAATGTGATGTCAACACTGCAGCTGATTAAAGCAGACCCTGGTCATGGGAACACACAATTCTGGACCCCGAGAAAGTAAGAAAAGCTCTGTTTTTTTTGCCCATATATGAGCCTATTGGCAAATGTTTGCAGAAAGGGGACAATTTCTTTAATCCCAGATAAACAGAAAAAAAATGCCACAAAAAATGGAGCCTTGCAGCAATTGATAGCTGAGCTCCTGTTCTAACAGCAGGGATCAGATAAACCAATGGGCATCTAAGGAGTTTAATATTATGCTTTTATACCATTAAAGATTACAAAAAAAAAACAAAATCGATAAAATGTTATACTATAACTTATGTAAACAACATTACACATAATGTAAAAGAACACTCAGAACACTATTGCGGAGCGGCTGGTTTATTCTATAGAAAATGGAAAATTTTATTTTAAAAAATTGTATGTAATTTAATATTTGTATGTAATTTGAAATACAAATCTTCAGACAGATATGCCAATGGAAGTATAAAAAAATGTATCCCAAGTATATTTTCAATGATGAAAAAATACAAAAACTTGTTTCTGATGGTCCAAAAAGATTGGGCATCAAGGGGAATCTGTCAGCAGGGTTTTGCCTATGTAATCTGAGCACAGCATGCTGTAGGGGTTAAAAGATAGAATTCAGGGATGACTGCCCTATCAAGTTCGGATTTGTTGTTCGTTTAAGCAACAGGACTTATCATTGTTCGGACTATATTGTCTCACGCACAACAGTCCAACACGCCCCCTGCTGTGATTCAATCTCTATTAAGAGCCTGGTGTGGGTGGGGACGGCTATCTCAGCTCTGCTACTTTGCTAAATCTAAAAAATCTGATTAAGTCAGAACTGCTGCATCCAATAATCTAAGTGATACATTGCTAGATTCAGGGTCTTTTTGCCTAGATCATACTGCTTTCAGATGAAAAACAACGAAAAACCGTATAATGCACCTAAATAACAGGTATAGGAAATTGTTTGGTTGCAGGTAAAAATCATCAGTTTATTACATTAAAAAACAAGCAGACAATAACCAAAACCAGTAAGTACATAAAAGGAGGGTGCAGACAAGTTAAGAGACAGAAAACACTCTATGCCTCAAAGTTCAACATACCACCAGGGGTAAAATCAGCAGCCGAAGTACAATGTACAGCACAGGTAACACGGGTTTCACAATTACAATCCATACAAACAAGTCAATAAATCATAATATCGTCACATTATAAAGAGAGTGTAATGAGTACCCAAATAAATCTTACATAGTGCTGCAGCTAAAGTGCATCTATGCCCTAGGACGGTGGATGGAGAGGCACAGAGTGTCAGAGCCCCTTGTTTTTTAATGTAATAAACTGATGATTTTTACCTGCAACCAAACAATTTCCTATACCTGTTATTTAGGTGCATTATACGGTTTTTCGTTGTTTTTCAATTAGACTTTACGTAGCACCCTTTACTTATGAGGTCCAGTACGCCCTTCACTGAATTTGTTATTAATGCTTTCAGATGAGTTAACAAAAACCTGCTGACAGATTCCCTTTAAAGGGTTGACAATCACTTAACATTTATCTGAATGCACAGAGCAGACGACTCTGGTGGTCTATAATGGTTACCTTACCTTCCATCTTTGTTCATTGACGACTTGGTGGGTTATCTCATACCGGACAGGACACTCACTTGTGCTATTTATGAAAGCTGGAGGCTGCCACGTCATTTCTAAGATTCCCAAAGTTCCGAGATCCTTAATATGTATATCAGAAGGAGGATCAACTAAAAGGAAGAATAATTCAAATATTATCAATAAAGTCTTCTGCCATAATATTTGTTTTAAATATTATATCTGAGCACTTATAAAGGATAAATCCATGCGGACAATGATCTTTTTTCTTATGTCAGAAAACTTTAAGTGCTTTATTCAGTTTATGGTCCAAAATAAGATCCATAGTTAAATCTAATATTGCGCCTAGGTATTTCTTGACTTTTCCCGGACTTCATGTCTTACAGGTTGGGCTTTCTCGTATATTCATTGAATTTAGAGACCTCGATATTTTGTTTGTTATATATGTTCAAATTATTTTTATTAACATTTTCAAAGAAATTATTCATTACTTTAGTACAGATGAATTAGGCCCCTTTCATATCAGCGTTTTACGCTGATCGCAGTAGTTGCGGTGAAAAAACATTATTCATACTGGGTATAGACTTACTCATATTTGTATTACATACTGCTCTATTATATTGCTGGGCACATAGTTAATTACAATTAGAAAACATACTGCTCTACTATCTAGATATAATAGAATATTTGACTATATCTTACATAGCCCTTTTTTATTTATTTTAGCCAGCTGTATATTTATTCTTTTATGCTGCTTTCTAGGTAACTACAGGCGTATTAGTGTACATCTATTCCTGCTAAGCATAGAATTTATCTGGACCATAATAGGGATTTAAGTCCACTCTTTCCTTGTATCATTATATTACCTGACTGGGACTATATATATTTATTTAACTATTCTAATATTTATATCTGTACACAAGTCCCAGGCCGATCTGTGTAAAATAAAAAACTGCTTTGATTATATTCATCTAGGGGGCGGTCTAGTCTGCGGGATGTCGCTATGCTTCATCTGGTGCCTCCTCTCTTCTTGGTTTGTGTGCATGATGCATTCTACTTCATCCACTAAGTGTCCTTCATTGTGATCCAGCGCATACGCAGTACTCTCTGCCCAGCCAAGGGCAGAGCAAGAGATTGTAATGCACAGGTGCAGAATGCAGTATTCAGTCAAGGGGTCCCCCATGTGTCTGTGAAGTTTGTACCCCTAAATATAGCCTTTTGAAAACTCACAGTAAAAAGTCAAGAGGGCAATACCAGTGGCAGCAGTCAGCTCGCTTCCCGGGGGCCATTCCCGCCCCCTGAATCTCCGTTCTGCCCTCCTCCCTGTACTCGCCGCCTCATTGATCGTTTGTCATCCATCCTCGCCTGTGCCTGCTACTTCACGCAGGCACAGAGTGAAGTCTTGTTAGTGCGGTGCAGCGCTCCTGTCCCGCCTCCCGCCCTGACGTCAGCGATTATGCTCTCCCTGCTTCGTGTTATAACACAAAGCTCCGAGCACGCGAGCTGCGGTATACAAATATCAATTTACAAATGTTAATAGAATTGCAACATGAGCAACATAGCATTACAAGTATTTAGTTCCGAGTATTACAAAATGCCCACTAATCTGGCAGGTGTCTGAGACAGAGGTGGAACTACCGTGGTGCAGCTGGTTCAGGTGCACCAGGGCCCCGACCGGCTAGGGGGCCTCTTCAAGCCTGAAAGGGGGCCCCCAGACGACCCCCGTAAGCCGACGTCAGAAGAGAGGAGGGTCGGGCAAGGGAAGCAGACAGCTTCCTGCTTCCCTTGCCTGATCCCGCCCCTCCTCTCCTCTGCCCCTCCGGCTCCAGGGAACAGTGCGGCTCAGCAGGCAGGAGAGCCGCCGCAGAAAGCACAGGCACCGTGCCGCCGGTCCCTCCACCAATCCCCCCCCTGCTCCTCAACAGACCGTGCCGCCAGCACCCACTCCCCGGTCCTCAACATGCCTGCACTAGGGCCCCCTGGGGTTAAGGTCCGCCCCTGGTCTGAAATGATGGGTAGAAGTATCTGACCAGGAGGAATTTTTATGGAAACATTACTCATTTTTCAAGAATGTTTAGGAATTTAGAACCAACAATCTGATGGATATACGAATTTGGTTACAAATCGTTAAATAATATTTAATAGGTTCATAAAAAAGGTCATATTTACCAGCCATCTGTAGAGTTGATGAGCACCGGACATGAAGGGTTAAGTATACAATAAATCTTGATATCCACTGAAGGCTTACTCTTCTCATATTATTACCCAGGAAGCTTTGCTCCAGGTCCCACATTTCTTTTACTTTCACAACTCAAAACAAATCACTGAAAAGAGATGGAAAATTAATGAAAATAATAATAAAAGAAAAAACATGACGGCCCTGATTCATCAATTACAGGATATTTTAACTTACTTTTTGTCACATGGTACTATTTGCTGTTTTAGGGATTGTACGTTGACAGTGAGGTGTCAATCGCTGCAGGGGTGTGTCATTCTGCAGTGCTGTGACTCTCTAGTCCAGTAATGTTAATCACAGAGTATTAAAGCCATTAGTTTAATTAAACAATAGCACAAACATTGATAAGAGAAGCACAGTTGCATTTTGCTTTTTAACCCTTACAGCATGCTGTCCTCAGCTTACATAGCAAAAATCTGCTGACACATTTCCATTAATAGGCAAGAAATGATTATTTCTTTATTTAAAAAATTACATAATTGTTTGTTTTGTTTCTATTTTGAATTGTTCTGCTTTCATGCTACTTTATTATATTCCTGGAGAACCCCTTTACTAATAGTTATATTAATAGTCTAGTTGGTGTCACTGCCAGATGTCTGCAGTATTGTGTTTCCGCAGTGTCAGCCACCTGTTCTGCCAATTATTACTGGGCAGCAGCCCAAGACATTTTCAGCACTGACTAACAAGAACAGCATCCGTAACGCTGCTCATTAAAAAGCCTATAACACTCTCCAATAAATAGTCACAAAGACCCAGTATTTGCTGGTTGGCCGTTATTGCAGGATTGTGCTGTTTGTGTGCACACATCCGCCTCTATGAAAGACCCACACATCCTACAAATGTACAATATACAGAGGCTCCATTGGATTTGCTGCATAGATGTGTTTCATGAACAGATAACACTGGAGCAGCCCCCGCTATACAAGTGTATGCAACAGATTCTACACTGATACACATTTATACAATGAGTAATTGTAGGACCTGACATACGGCACGAAAAACATCACAACTGTCAGTGCAACTAAACAAATAAAGCTTCAAAATTCAAGATTCAAATTTCAAAATTAATGTTACATTTAATAAGAATGCAATTAATATTAGTGATCTGGTACAAATACAATCAACTAAAAATGTTATCCCCCCCAATTACAGGCTATAGCTAGAATATAAAAATAATGAAACTATTTATAAATATGATACATTCCAATTATTTTGTAAGGGTACCTTTACACGCCGCAACCGCGGCGAGAAATCTGACCGGCCATCTGTTGCCCCATCACCATCGCCGTGAAATTGCCTCGCAATTGCGCCGTGTAATTGGGGAATTTGGCGGCGATAAAAAAAGTTGCGCCTGGTTCCGATTTCACAGAACTGCTCCAAAATCAGAGGCAATCCTGAAGGCGACATTCCCGGCTTTTGGCGTGTGAAGGGGCGATAGGGATGGAATCTGCGTTGCCTATTGATTTCCCGTAGGCATTCCACAGCATGCTGGAGACCGCGCCCCGTCAGTGATGATTGGTGGTGGCTACTGTGTTTTCATTGGCTGTGCCTTCACACCGCGCCATATTTGAACAGCTGTCCATTCACACTACACAATGGCAATGACGTCATGTATTAGTCAGCTTTCCTGCGCAGGCTGGCCAATCATAACGCTATTGCGTTGTCTAATCAGCGTGTTTGGGGTGCGGAATACACCAGTCTGTCACGCCCATGTTCTTGCGGCGCTAATCATGTACGCCCACATTCCTTTGGGGATTGCAGCATGTGAAGCGGCGAGGGAACTCCACCTTATTGGTTCCGCTGTTGGTGTGGCAACTTCCGGGGTAACACATTGCCTTAGGTTGAGGGCGAAATTTCGGCGTGTAAAAGTGCCTTTGGCGCTCGGAGGCGACCATGAAAAATGTGCACGCGCACGTTAGATTTCCTCCTATCGCCGCCAAAAATTGCGGCGTGAAAAGGTACCCTTAGTGTGCCGTCACACGCTTCAATTTCCTGCACGATATCGCTTAAGCGATTTGCTTTTTTGATCACTTAAGTGATATTGTTTGTACGTCGCTGCGTGTAATCAAGTGATTTTACAATGTAAAATCGCTTGATTGTTTGATCGCATATTTGTGAGCCGGAGCGTGAATCAAGCGATAGTCGCTTGATCAATCTGCATCATCGTGGTGTCTGACACCGCAATGATCCATCTCCCAGCGGCAGAGCCTATGCTGGGAGATAGTAACTAAGGTATACTTCGGGTTACTAAGCGCCGTGCGGCACCTAGTAACCCGATGTGTACCATAGTTACCAGCGATCTCGCTGGTCCACATCGCTGGTGAGTCTGCCTGTGTGACAGCTCACCAACGATGTGAACGATATTGTTAGTGATTGCGCGTGCACGTGATCGCTTACAATATCGTTCAGGAAAATTGAAGCGTGTGACGGCACCCTTAGACATCGTCCTACCCAAAGGTGTCTCTTCTGGTCATATGTTTTAAAGACTAGATAGATTGACACATAGATAGATAGATAGATAGATAGATAGATAGATAGATACAAAACAGAAAAAAAACTGCACAGCACTCACAGACAAAATGTGAACTGGTGCCAGCAGGGACGCTGGGTCAAACTACTAGAAAAAATTCTCTGCAGCACTCAGCTACTACCAATGATGTACATGTGCTAACAAGCTGTATATATATGAGAAAAAAGTTTAAAAACTTACGTTTTTTTCAAAAAACTCAAAAGTCTTATTTTTTTATTTCTGAAGTTCTTGGTACATACATCGGCCAATGTCTGCTTGCTCATCAACTGCGACAAAGTGACTTCAGGTCTGATGAGTCCTACTCTGACATCCCTGTCCTCCTTGTCCACCCCCCCACTTCTCAGTAGGCGGACACCATCTCGACCCTAGACCACCTGTAGGTGATGAGCCAGCTCCTTGCTGCAATTTGCACCCTCATCACCTACAGGTGATCTAGGGTCGAGATGGTGTCCGCCCACTGAGAGGTGGGGGGTGGACAAGGAGGACAGGGATGTCAGCGTTAGAACTCATCAGACCTGAAGTCACTTTGTCGCAGTTGATGAGCAAACAGACATTGGCCAATGTGTGTACTAAGAACTTCAGAAATAAAAAAATAAGAATTTTGAGTTTTTTGAAAAAAACGTGTTTTTAAACTTTTTTCTCAAATATATATAGCTTGTTAGCACATGTACATCATTGGTAGTAGCTGAGTGCTGCAGAGAATTTTTTCTAGTAGATAGATAGATAGATAGATAGATAGATAGATAGATAGATAGATAGATAGATAGAAAGAAAAGAAAAAATAGAATCAGCACAAACTTGTATGTACTTATCCGGTGCAAAGTCCTGTAATACGGTGCTCAGCCGTCCCAAACAGAAGATCCAAAAAACAGGCAGCACTCCTTCATTCAGTGAAGTGGACAGCTTATTTTACCACCTCATGTGAGGCACATGAGGTGGTAAAATAAACTGTCCACTTCACTGAATGAAGGAGTGTTGCCTGTTTTTTGGATCTTCTAGATGGATAGATAGATAGATAGATAGATAGATAGATAGATAGATAGATAGATAGATAGATGAGAGATAGTATCACTATTCAATTTTTTTTATTTTTAACATTGAAAAATACACAAACATGCAAATCTATAAATCTAATGTAAGTGAAACTGATCAGACAAGGAAAAATTCTAAAAAGTAAAGAAAATAAATAATAACTTTGCTGTAAATGTAAGTGTGATAAAACCGGAATTGTTGCAACTTACCACATGTGAGATTCTGAATCAATTCACTCGGAGTTCCATGCTGCAAGATCTACAGACAGAATAACGTTGTCCCTGATGACATGGTCATAGAGGGCAGCACCCTCTTCCCTTCCCGTTAGAATCTACTTTTTGTCATCATCTCATATCATTACAATGTAAATAGAAAGCCCATGTTTCTGCAGTGTTTCATGTAGATAACATCATGTACAAGACCTACAACATGTTGACAAGATGTCTAAAACTATAGTAATTTATATACATGTGTGTAATAAGGATTTCCTGTGCATAATAACATCACATCTCATCATATAACGACAAACGTTTCGTTCAAGTGTAATTACAATTTACTGTTTAATATTAGGTGATGTGGTCGAATACAACCGTTAAAGAACTGTTATCCCCCAATTTCCAGCGTAATATCAATATAAACGATCAATTGAAATCAATGGCAATTTTATTTTGTAAAGGATTTGACAAAACTAGAATTGCCCATTGACTTGCATTGTCATCGATTACTTGCTGCAAACGCGGAAATCGCAAAGATAAGGAGTCGGCTGTCTGTCGTTTGCAAGCCTGCCGAAGCTCATGTCCTAGGCTTCGGCCTGCTCTCCCAGGTGCACAGAGATGATTGTAGCGGCTGATTGTTTTCTCAGCTGTCATTCCCTGTGATGTAACTTGCGACAGGGATGTTGCAGGGAGGACATGCTTTCTTGGACTTCTCCGCCCTGACTATTTAATTAAGATGATCCTAATGACTTTTTTTATTTTCAGATGCAATAAAATTTCTGCTCATCGTGTTGTGTTTTTTTTAACCCTATTGTAGTATTTCTTGGCGCGTCAACACGTGCCTACATTAGGAAATCTCGGCTATACAGCTGTGATAACAAAGCTGGCATAACTCCCTTTTACCGCTAGGCGTGCACCGCCACACAGGGCCGCTGGAAGAGCGAAGGGTGTTACAGCTCGGCGTCGAGGAGGCGCTTCAATAAACGCGCACTCTTCTGGGCGGCTGCGGTTCATGCATTTTGCAGCGGGCGGGTGCCAGAAAAAGCTTGGCCGCGTTTGCGCTGCAGATTCCAGCCCCAGCGCTTAGCTGTATCCTGGCTAGAATAGAAATTGCGGCAGAGCCCAACGCATTTTTTTTATTATTTCATGAAATTCAGAAATAATAAAAAAAAGGGCTGACCCTATATTCTTGTGTCCGGCCATGGAATCAAAACGCACCTGGCGGATTGGGGGCAGCCGTCCGCCTCTGATACCGCTGGTTTAGAAATACGGTGAAAGTCCCAACGTAATTTTTTTTTCTGGAAAAATACAATAAACAATCTAAAAAGGGACTCATTGTATTAACCTCCTCGCCCAAAGTTCCAGGCGTTATTAATCCAAAAGATGCAGTCCTTTTATTACATTGTTTTAAGACTTGTCAGATAAAGAAATTGTACGTGGGCTTCGCCTAATTTCTGATACCAGCGGAGTCAAACGATGGCAGCGAGGTTGCGCCCCATGACAACCAGTGCTTATGTACGTGCCATACACATGTATAATACAATAGGAGCACCTATTATTATGTTCATGAATCATATAAAAAACAAATCGTTGTGCTCCGCACAATTTATAGGTGTACCAGTACACTAAGCAGATCTGTTAGGCTGGGAACAGCGAGCGCAGAGGATGTCCCAACGCTGATATTGGGCCGCCCAAGCTGCAAATTGCAGCACCAGCCCCCCATCGGTAGGCCATCATTGAACGCCATACAACTCGTAGGCTGCCAACCAGCTCTTCCAGCGAGTGTACATGTTGGCGGTGAGCACCTGGTAATAAAGGTGGATTAATAACAGCTTTGATTATAAAGACTGTATTAACACCGATATTCTAATTCAGAAGGTTTGAACCGGCCACATAGAGATTCAATAATAGAGTATAAAAAATAAAATAGCATAGATAAAAATTTTATAGATAATAAAAAGAAATAAGCATTAGGTACTCCATTTTTTTAATTAAACAAAAATCCCTCACGTCGCGAATCAAAACGATGTACTCATGCAACACCCTGATGCATAGATAAGATTCTAACACAGGGAATAGCAACTGAGAAAAAACTCACTCTGCTGACATCAGGTCAGAGTGTGTCTAAGAACCTGGAGCTGCCACAGAGCGAAGTCTACTCCTGCGAGTTTCCCTGCTAAATCCTGGCACAGTAGCGAGTCAATGCAATGTCAATGGCAATCCAGAGTTGTGCAGATCCTCCTGGCAAACACTAGGATGCAATGATTTTGCATTGGCAGTTACTGTGCCAGTGAATAGCAGGGAAACGCAGAGTTACGTACGTTCTCACGTAATACCTAACTTCCAAGAACATCAGCAAATTGTAAAATCGCACAACTCGCTTATAGCTTCCCATTCATTACATTGGTACTCGCAAGACATTCGCAACGTATTACGATCCTTGGCTCGGATCGTAGAGTCAAAGCGTTTCGAGTAATTTTGTAGGACTCGCTCGCATCACTATTGTGTTGTGATGCCATTTTCCTGGTGATGAGTTGAAAGTGCATATAACGTTGTTATCATTCAAGACCTTCATTTTAAGCGAAGATCCTTTTGAATATAGGTATGGTCATTTAATGAAAGAAAACTGACTGCCAGAAGTTTTGCATCTATTATTTATTGATCATCAGGATATAGAGTGATTTCATTGTTTACAATGCCATAACTTAGTATTTTGTAGCATAACCTCTTGCTTTATTACTGCACAACACAGATGGGTCATTGAAGTCACTCGAACATTCAAGACATCACGAGGTAATCTTGCTCATTTTATTTGCAAATCTGCAAACAATTCATTTTTATTGCTATGGTATGGACCCATCGTCACCTAACTCATTCCCAAAGGTGCTCTATGGGTGTAAATGAGGTGATTGGCTCGGCCATTACAACAGGGAACATTTTTCTTTGGTTGCATTTCAATATTAGATTTTTGATTGCTGTCTGGAATCCCAGTCTTTGAAGTGGTTCCACGGACAGCATCGTATCCCATGTATCCTTGTACAATGGAGGCATTAAGCCGTCCGATCCATTCTATGCAGATCCGGTGATAACCGCGTCCTACCTGCCATCTCCACGCTCCATCCTCCACTTAGGTTTCCTTCATCTATTTCATTTCATATATGCTACTCCCGTTCATTACTAACATGTACTGATCCCCGGCATCAATTGCTCCCCGCTATTTTATGCTGTCCCCCCCGCTATTCTATTCTGTCCCCCCGCTCCTCTATCCTCATCTATCCCTATCCTGTCCCCTCTTCTTTTCCCTGTGTGTAAAAAAAAAAAAAAAACTCCCGGAGGATACATCACCTGTCACAGGCTCCCAGAATGCAGCACCATCAGGGCTAAAGGACCTGTGATGATGTCAGAGAGCCGGTCACATGACCCGTCAGCTGACCGCTCTGTGACATCATCACAGGCTCTTCAGTCCTGATGGTGTTGCAGTGTGGGAGCCGGTGACAGGTGATGTATACTCCGGGAGGAGGTTTTTTTTTTTTTTTATACACACAGGGAAGAGAAGAGGGGACGGGATAGGGATTAGATGAGGATAGAGGAGCGGGGGACAGAATAGAATAGCGGGAGGGACAGAAATAGAATAGCGGGGAGAGAGCATAGAATAGAATAGGAGAGGGAACAAGATGGAGGAGGCAGGAGCAGGGAAAGACAGGCAATACGGAGCCGACATTGGATCCGAGGTGAACTCGGATCCAATGTCCATAGGCTCCCATGTTGTGGGCACTCGGATAAGCCTCGGATCAGCAGTGATCTGATGCTGTCCGATTTGAGTCACAGACACAAAATCGTAACAGGCTCGATGGTGCCAAAATCGGATGCCAATAGTGGCACATCAGATCCAATCCGCTTCCCATAGGGGAACATGGTATCGGATTTCGGGTCTGTTTGTATCCGTTTTGAAACGGATACAATCGGATGACCGAAAATCGTAATGTGAAAGCAGCCTTTGCTAACCAATTTTTTGACTAAATTGGATGTGTGCTTAGGATCATTGTCTTGCTGGAATTTCCAGCCCATGCCTACTTTGGCTTTACCATGTGGAAGCATTACATTCTCCAGTGTATCCTTGTACATGGTAGCATTCATATTTCCATTCATTCTATGCAGATAGCCAATGGTAGAGGCAGAAGAGCAGCCCCAAACCATGACTTTGCCACCACCATGCTTCACTGTAGGTGTTTGGTATCTTACATCATTATGTTTTCCAATTGTTCAGTAAATATTGTACTGCCTTCATTACCAAACAGATTGAACTTGGATTCATCCGGCCACAACACCTTAGACCAATCTGTTTCTTTTCATTCTTCTTTGGCAACCTCAACTGGACCTTTCAGTTCTTTGCAGAGATTAAAGGCTTCTCGATTAACCTCGTGAATTCAACCCTCCTGCTCTTAGCGGTCACACCACAGTTTGGTGACTCACTTTGCCCCCATATTCTTCATTCATTAGGCACTTGACTCTGAGAACAGTTGAATTCCATAGCTGTCTCTTTTTGGCTTTTTCCTGACTTCACTCTCAGAATAATAAGTTTCCTGACATCTGGTGCTAAATTTGGCTTTGTCTTTGCCTTGTTTTAACCGAAAAACACACACAAAAATAAAAATAAATACATTTTAGGCAAAATGAGGCTGTCCATGGCAAAATATACAGAGCATATGGCCCTGCAAACGGGAAAAGCTAACACATAAAGGGATAAAACAATGTCAAACGCTATTTTCATCCTTAGAGCTGACAACCATTTGTATCCGGTTTACTAAAGTGACCAGGAAAATGGCATCACAACTAAACAGAAGTCATCACACTTTAAAGAAAAATGCAAAACATTTGTTTGCTACTTTGTATCTATCTATCTATCTATCTATCTATCTATCATAAAGAGAAAGAGGTTGCAGCACTCCTCATATCATGTAAAAAAATGAAGCCGTTATTTCGTAGCCATCTTGCACCCATGGCCGGAATAAAGCCTTGATTTTTGATATCATATGATTAGTATGTATGAAAACTATTGACGACTACTTGGTTTGCTTTGCACCCTGCTATCCACAGCTGTGCAGCTGCTTTTACAAATTGATATCTATCTTTCTATGTATCTATCTATGTATTTCGGTATTATCTATCTATGTATCTTTTTAACTGATTTAATGTATTTATCAGTGTAGATCCTGCTGTAGACACAGTGGGCCCCCGAGGGAGTGGGGCCCTTCAATTGCCCAGCCTGCCCTTCTTAATGCCGACCTGCTTCTTGGCCCGAAATGAACAAGTTGGGAACATATTGCAACATCTATCTTTTTTCATTCTTCAAGAACAACATCTTTTAGATCCTGGAAGCTGAGAGGAGAGTGATGACAGCTCCTTTCTTCAGAATTCCTCCCATAGGTGCACAGTTGGGTTCAGATCAGGAGACACTCGGCTACTGAATAACTTTCACCCTGCTTTTCTTCAGAAATGCAACAGTCAATATTTTCATGTTGGAAAAGTAGAGAAACACTAGAGGTATAATGTGGAGCCTACTGGACGGGATACTCTGTACCGGACCGGGGTATCACGTTATCAAGGCGGTCTTGGTGTCCCGAGTCCACAAGTAATGGGGGGTATTTACAGGGGGAAAGTTGTGATGCCACCCGTGGTATGTGGTCAGGGTGACCACCGCTGCTGCAGAACCTCTGGGGGTGATGGATAGCAGCCTGAGATGTGACGGCTCTCCACGGGCAGAGTCTGGTCCCCAGGGCAGTAGTGATGAAAACAGTTTGTGAGGGAGAACAGGGTTTGCAAGGATTATACAGACTCACGGTTTTGTAGTCTTTACTGAAGCAGATGGTAATTCAGCTGAGTACTGTCCACGGAGTCTGTACATGGGCCTGGTTGCTCCCACCCTGTCCGGGTCCTTTGGCTCCCTGTTGCTGTGTGTGTGGCCCTGCTGCCTCTTTAGCTAAGCTGCTGGCCCTGTCTCCTCTCACGGGTACCAACTTACTAGGCAACTTGAGTCTTGTCCCGTGTTCCTGACCCCGCCATGTTGCTTAGCTGTGGTACAGTGTAGATGTGGGACCTTCACTATTCCGGTGTTCACTGTGCTGTTTGTGTCAGGCACAGCATCGGATCCGGTATCCATTCTATGCGCTTCTCTGGGGTGAGTCTCAGGGGACTCGGTCTCCCAGGTGTGTTCCTCTCTGCTCCTTCTCCTTTCCTCAGACCTTGGCCGGCCTGGAACTGGACAGTGGACCAAGGGTTGAGCCTAACGCAGCTCTTTTACACCCCGGTCTTTCTTCCTCAGTGCTGCCCCGCACTGAACTGCCACTTCCTCTCCACACCAGAATATATAGGGAAGCAGTTTTAGCTTCCCCTTCTGGCCTGGAGGCGCTAGTGTAGAGTTGTGGGTTGTGTGGGGAGTTAACCCTCTGTGGTGGTACTGTGGCACATGAACCCTGGGGTGCCACAATAACAACAAGATTTTTATAGAAAAGTGACTAAAATATAATGTGTAGTAATATTATACCTATATGCATAATTGATTGCTATAGATCAATATTACCTGGTTTCATTATAACCTTTTTCCTATACTATGTCATATTGGTCATAATTCAGGGTGGGACATCTATATGGATATGACTAAATAAAATAGGAATGGTTGATGATATCAACTTCCTGTTTGTGGCACATTAATATATGCAGCATCTTTGCTTGCGTCCAGAAATTTCCATCAGATGCCGGCATTGGAGCCACGGTAAAGATTGGGTATCCATAGGATAATATTGATAGAGTTAACGCGGTGCTAACATGGCGTTAGCACCGCATTTATGCTGCCAAAGTGTACGTTTTAACGGAAACCAAGAATACCGTTAATCTGACCGTAGCCTAATCATTACTATTCGCTGCTTGCATGGTATAGTACGGTATTCGCATTACTTGTTACTCGGCAAATATCCCTTGTGCTCGTGAGTGATGTGTCCATCATTATCAATCTGACACAAATTGTCAGCTCCATCCACTACATAAAGTAAGCTGGCACCTCACTGAGAGCAGATTGAATGGTAGGCTCTCTCTGGGGGGCACAGCAAGGTGTTTAAGGCATTGAAATCGTAGAAAAGCCCAAACTCCTCTCCTGTCCCAGAAAGCCTCGTTTTATAGCCGGATGTGTGTTGGTGGAGCCTACCACTAATTAACTAACAATGGACTTGCTGTTCGGATGAAAACTACTTGTTACGAGTATAGCGAGTTTGAATATTTCGCTACTCGCTCATCACTGCTTTAGAGGGATGATGTGTTTGAAGGAACTCTAAATGATAAGGAATTGAGATCTTGGAAAAACGTCAAGTGGATCTATGAAAACTTCTTAAAGTGCCGTTACATGGTATGATATCATGAACAATATTGCTCAAACGTCACGGGTTTGGAGTCTTTCAAAAGACATCGTTTGTACATCGTTGCGTGTGACACCAAGATAGGAGTACGATAAATCGTTGGATCATTGATCCAGGTTTGAGAACATGTTCTCAAATCAAGTGAATCTCGATCAGCCAACCTGCTGCATCATTCGTGTGACACCAGCGATAACAATGTCGTTCACGACTTCTCCTATTCACAACAGTGAACAAGTATCATTCTCTGGGTTGAGCGAATGATAGCTGCTCACTGGATGGTTGGTGCGTCGTGCACGATATCTAGACTGTGACATCTCACCAACGATCTCTAAACGATGTCCTAACGACCCGCGTTCCCTCGAGATTGTTAGTGATATCGTTTTAACATTGAGGTGTGTAACGGTACCTTAAGGAAAAAACAAATCTCCAGAATATGTTGAAGGTGTTGAGGAACTGCTAAATACATACTAGTGCCTTGGATGTCGCATGTCTCTGATAATGCACTTTTTGCATTTACATTTAGATTTCTTCCCTCAAAATCTTGGGGATGTAAGTGATGAAAAAGGCAAGCGGTTTTACCAGGACATTAAAATAATGGAACACGCTACCAGACATTTTGGAATGACTCAATGATGGCAGATTCCTGTTGGATAATATATAGGGACAACCCTGAAAAATCGCATCAACAGCAGTGTAATGTCAAGCACTTTTAATTTCTGCTCATATTTCGGTTTCTATTTTGCATGTGAAATTATTTTGCTTCAATAAAAACTGTTTTGTAAGGTGAAGCATTTTTTTCTGATATGTAGATTACTGATTTCTTATTGTCGCCAGTATATTTTTCCTATACCTTATGATAATGAGGTTGCTCCATGGAAACTATTCGTGCTACAGAAAAACTATATACATTTCTTAAATTAGGACAAAAAGATGATTCAGAAAAGTACAAAGTCACCTGCGATTATTGAAAAATATTTTTTGTAGACCTGTGTTATTATTGTGCTGCTTTAAATCTTTCATGTTGGAAAAGTGCATGTCAACAAAGATATCATCAATGAATTGTAGCTGCGTGATACCTGCAACATTAATTCAGCCACATGAATGTTCACTGTAGTTAGCTAAAGTAGAAAACTAAACAGGGGCACTTGTTTCCCGTGACCCAATATGGTGTGCACCGCAGCAGAATGGAGAAATGATATACCTGGGTGTCATCCGTGAAGGAATCCTCTGCCAAAAAAGCCCACCTAAAATTTGCCAGAGCCAACGGTGAAAAATATGAATTCTACTCAGACATTATACTCTGGAGTGCCGAATTGCTGGACTGTGTAACATAGCTGCACAGCTATCCGGCAATCCTAAATTGAGTTCAACTGAGTTCACTGATGGCAGCAGGGAAGACCTCGGCTATGAACTCCAGTGAACTCTGTGACGTCACCGCTTCTTACAACCGAGGGCTTCCCGCAGCTATAAGTGCGTCCCACTTTTCCCACTTTGTGCTCCTGCCAGCTGTTTAATTTTCACAAATGTTTCAATGAACCACTTTTGTTGCGGTATTATGTCACTGTTTATATATAGTCTGTGTGTTTTTTTTATGCAATCTCAGCACAATTTCTATTGTTTTCCATGATTCTTTGCACACTCTGCACTTGGCATCATCATAGGTCTTTTCTATTCTGGCTTTTATAGCATTTGTTCGAATGTCCTGTTCTTGTGCAGCTAATATTAGCCCATTGGTTGTCTTCTTCAGAGTTCCATATGTAAGTCATAACCAAGTTTTTTCCTAGTCAACAATTCCCCTGATCTTGTCCCAAACTTGACCATGTAATGCCTTTTTTCTCCAGTTATCCATTATTGTTTTAGTGTATATTTCTGATAGTCTTGTTTTGTCTGTTGGACTTCAGTAAGACTCGTTTGTTCACTTCAATCAGTGAACTTTAGTGGCCGATCTTGATATAGCCAACCAGTGCATGATTTTCTTACCCGAATGTATGACTTGTAGTATCCTCTGCCACCAGCCTTTCTGATTTGTCCCTGAGGAAGGAGCCCGGTGGCAGCTCCGAAACGCATCGGAAATAAAGCAGAATATTTTAACCAAGACATTCCGACTGTTATGCATTCTTCACCCAGCAGAGCATGGTGAGTGGCACTTCGTCCCCCTTTGAATTTAAATTCACCACGTTGTCCGTGCAGGTGCGGGTCCTGCAGCAGCTGTTCAAGCGGTCATACTTGGTTGTGGGCTCACACAACCATATTAGTGAGCAGTTTTCATTAAGAATTCCTATCATCCTATCCGAGGGATAAGACCTATTGGCATTATCCATTCACAGACCACCTTTCTGGCTGGTTGCAATCTATCTAACATCACTGTAAGGGTGTGGATCATAATTACTAACCATCAACTTTCTTTTTTTCGATCAAGATTGTCCAACTCTGTTTGAGCCAAGTTGGCTATCCGAACAGTCCATCTTATGACTGGTAATGGTCAGGTGATTATGGCTGTGATGGTTTTACCATTTAGTTTCATCCTTCGAATTTTCACACTTTGTACTCAGAATCCTTACTAATCATAAGTTTCACTTGCTTGTGCTTAATATTATTCAGCTGTGGAAAGGCCAGGTATTTATAGGCTTTGATTTGAATCATAACAGTGGAGAAGACTCTGGTGGACATATCAAGACTTGCACTAGACTGAACTTCCTACAGAGCGTTCATCCATCAAGTCGCCATGGTTCAAGATAAGGATAAAGGCTGTTAAAATAAATAAAACTGATTTGATTTTGCATTTCAATTCTTTTGCTGTCCTCAAGTGTTTTTATTTTATTAACTGCAGTTGTACAGTCTTCAAAATTCCGCTGAAATGTCTGTACTTAATGTTCTCACAGAATGAGTCAACCATTGAATTTCAATAACAGATTTTACTTCAAATTCATCCATGTATCATAGATGTGAGATCTTTTCTGAATTCCTGGTGGTTTAATAACTCAGATTTGTTTTCTTCAGAATTATTGATAGTTTAATCATGGAAATAATGAACAACATGGGTGACAATGAATCACCCTGGACCAGGGGTGGGGAATGAGATCAGCTCAGATGTGTAAGGAAGGATGCAAGCTCAGCATGTTAGCTCACATCACGGGGAGGAAAACGGCCAGGGGATACACCCCTAGTCATGAAGGGGTTAATGCAAATTGTTTGTTTTTTTCATTTATGTATATAAAAAAAATTAAATGTATTACGTTACCCTTCTTTTGTGCCACTGATGAGTTTTGGGGGGTTTGACCTTTTGTTTGTGTTTTGGTTACATCAGCAACAGACTGATTGGAAAATGTAGCACCTGCTGTTAACTACGCTGGTACTTTTATGTTGAGGAGCGATGAAGGTTTTAATGAATAGTTTATTACCAACCTCTATGGATGCTAAATATTAGAGACCATAGTCCAAGTTGTTGTTTTATAATATCTTCAGCTCTTCAGTAATGGCATGGCTTTACAGATTACGACTCTAAATTTTGTCTTTTATAGATTAAGTGAAAACATTTTCCAAGCTATCCTCCAAGAAGCGGAGCCAACTTTGCATGAAAGAACAGATGGTTCCTTTTGGATCGTTTACTTAAAGATCATTCTATTGTTTCACATGTACCCAATGAAAACACCTAGCTTAATGTTTTATTCAGTTTTAAGTAGTATTTTATTTCAGTTTAGTAAACAAGATCAGAACATTCCTTTCTTATTATACAATCCTTCATAAATTAAATTGTTGCATTATTAATACTTAGAAAATCCTGATCCACTTTGCCACATCCAGAGCAGAAGGTGCGATGCCTAGAGAGAGTTTACATATTTAGAAAAGTGTGTGTTACTATTGATCATTGTATTATTTTATCAGTTTATTTTAGTTTTAGTGTATCAGTTTTTAATTTATTATTCAGTTAGCTGTCTGATTGCAAATCTATGTTTTGGATACAACGGGGAGTAGAATAATTGTATAAATCCCTGGGTAAATTCCCTAAATCTTTCCAAGTCTAAGAAGGAATTTATGATGAAAGTTTCTGAAGTTGATTTTGATCTTGGCTGTGTTGCCTCTATTTGTTCCAAATTTATCAGTGTTTAAACAATGAGTTTATTAAAGCAGGTGTGTTTCTTTTTATGTAACCCGGAGTCAAGTTCACGGGGGTGAGCATCTGGAAGTGGCCCACTGGGCCTTGACACCAATTATCACCATCTAGAGGAGTGAGCCTTGGAGGACCATTGGAGTCTATGGCTAAAGCCACAGGAGGTGGAGATAGGCTAAGCTGGTAGGTGGCTGCCAGGTGCAGCACCAGGGGCTATTGATGTCATGACAGCTGATTAGAGGGGTTTGGCTCTTATGGACAGATAAAGTTTCTGAGCAGGTGTGGCCAGAGTTGCCAATGCTGGCAGGTTGTGGGACTCAGGGCCGCTTCACATTGCGGCGTGATCCGGTCCTGCACCTGCGGCCCTGACTTATCAGCAGCGGAACTGCGTGCGCTGCACACCGGACTGGAGGGCATATTAGCCCCCCAGTCCTGTGTGCTGATCCGGTCCGCGGCTGTCTGGGTCCTCCCGGACAGCCCCGGACCGGATCACGCCGTAGTGTGAAGCGGCCTTCAGCAGTAGCTGATTGATGCAGACTGATATCTGGCGCAGCAGGTGCAGACCAGTTCAAGCTGGTAATGGCATGACAGATGCGCCGACCAGTGCAGACTGGTAATGGCATGGCAGGTGCAGAAGCAGGATCAGGTACTATGATGAGAGACAGGTTTAGTGGGTATTGCACAGGAATTCAACACAATACAACACAATACTAACACAGGAAACCTGAAAACTAGCAATAAGCCACTAACGGATTAACTGCGTTGCCAAGGCACATACCATAGGGGAAGGTGTCCTATGTGCAGTGTTTCTCAGCCATAGGTCCTTTAAGAAAAGGGGGCATGTCATGCGCTACCCAGACACAGGCCCTCAAGATGGGCTGCAGATGCCGGATCCCGGGCACACACCATGGGACCGCTGGAAAGATGAGTATGCCGTGGCCATCCAGCTCTCTGGTGCAGAGATGCAGGGATCCCAGGTCAAATTAAACAAATGCACAGCATCAAAAACTGATGTGTAAATATCCCATAACAATAGATATACACACTTATACTTTTGCTGCTTTTATATAAATAAGATGCAATCGACGTTAATCCATATTAAAATCACCATCTATCATGTACAGAAAGCGCAGTGCTCATGCTCTGGAGCCGGCCAAGACTGGAAATGACGCAACAGCGGCATCATACCAGGAAGAAGCATTACACAGATTTGATAATCCAGGAGCACACTGGAAAATAGGATATCACGCCCACCACTGAAATACAGAGAAGTCGGGCACCAGAGACCGATCGTATAGTGCACTCCACTTTAGTAAACACCATAAGACTTTAGGGATCCTGTTCCAGTAGTGCTCAACCCACCAGAAAAATAGCTTCAAATATGTCCAAGTCACAAAAAGTAGAAAGAAGAGGTGACATTCACCATAAAATCCCGCATCCCTTTTCTTATGGCTTTTAATACTTAGATGAAATAAAGTATATTGATTTCATGGTGAGTGCCACCTCTTCTTACTACGTTTTATGACTTGAAGTAATTCTATTTCTGCCCACCTGGTATGGTATGGCATATTCATTGACAACCTACTTTTCATCTAGGGGAGAGCCGAATCTGCCATACCAGACTTTCTGGATTACGGTACTTTAACAATAATTCTTTTAACTTGAAATTCACTTTGTTTCATCATCCCACATGTATGCATTTTCTTGATTTGCAATTTAATGGTATATCAGAGAAAACTATTTCTAGCACAAGATATCTGAAATCCTTAAAAAGTAACACTATTCTGCATGCATACAGTAGCCACCCTAAACATGGTATCTCAGTAATCCCCATAGGTGAGTTCACAGGATAAAAACAAATTGCAACCAGGACCATAATCTCAACAAGGATTTGTTGAATTCACATAAAAAGTATAGGGGTTGTCCTAAATTTATACTAAGGCTGAGAACATTGTAAAAAAATAAACCTTATTAGTAACACTGATTTCAAAAGTACTACGCAGTCTATCAAATTAAACCTATTTTATCCTTTCAGTTTAGCCCTCAATTTAATCAAAACAAGTCTATTATAAACTAGATGGTGGCCCGATTCTAACGCATCGGGTATAGAGATGAGCGGTGTTCGACTCGAATTGTTCGCCAATCTCAAATTCGAGCTGTTTTTGGCGATGTTCGAGTCGTTCGTCGAATTAGAACAATTTGCTCTAAATTCGGCAGTTCGGGGTCATGTTCGATTTCGGTTCGATTTCAGTTCCGCAAGGTATATACATACATTGCGGAACTGAAATGAAGTAAAATCAAGGGTTAAAAATAATAAAAAATCGATACTCACCTCTCTAATCCATCCAGCGACGCTTCCAGCACTGCCTACCTGTCAGAGATGTGATCCCGGCAGCGTTTCCCGGTGAAATGACGAGTTCTCGCGATAACTTGTCATGTGACCGGAAACCGCTGCCGAGATTATGACGTCACCGCAGGTCCTACAGGCCCTCACTACTATTCACTACGAGTGAGGGCCTGTAGGACCTGCGGTGACGTCATAATCTCGGCAGCGGTTTCCGGTCATATGACAAGTTATCGCGAGAACTCGTCATTTCACCGGGAAACGCTGCCGGGATCACATCTCTGACAGGTACGCAGTGCTGGAAGCGTCGCTGGATGGATTAGAGAGGTGAGTATCGATTTTTTTTTATTTTTAACCCTTGATTTCACTTCATTTCAGTTCTGCAATGTATGTATGTACATTGCAGAACTGAAATTGACCACTACCCTAGTGTTTTAGTGTGTTCGAGGGTGTTCGACGAACATTCGACGAACATTCGACGAACGGACCTCCCATTCGACGAATCGTCACTGCTCCTTCTGTCACCACTTGTCCTGTCACCGCTTGTCCTGTCACCGCTCCTCCATCTCTACTCCTGTCACTGCTCCTCCTGTCACCACTCCTCTGTCTCTCCTCCTTTCCCTGCTGAGCCTCCAGTGTGGTGACCCTCCAGTGTGCTGCTGAGCCCCTGTCTGCTGAGCCTCCTGTGTGCTGAGCCTCCTGTGTGCTGCTGAGCCCCCTGTGTGCTGAGCCTCCTGCATGCTGAGCCTCCAGTGTGCTGAGCCTCCCAAGCACAGAGCCTCCTGTGTGGTGACTACATGCTGGCAGTGCCAGCTTGGAGCAGTGTGCTCATCCTCCCCAGGGTTACAGCCACCCACAGTACCACCTGTGACTATAGCTGGCTCCGCACACTGCCAGGCATCCCCTCATCACGTTAGGTTAACACTGTGAATGGCAGCAATCAGCAGGCATCTCCCCCTGAATGAGTGGAAGATGCCATGCAGGTGTAGTGTCTGTGCTGGAATGGTCTCATCCCATTGTTACAGCAGGATAGGGGGCACAGGGCTTAGTATGGTCGGTGCACGCTCCTGCCGAACTCTGCTATTCTCCACTCGAGTTGCTGCAGCACCACAAGGAGGACAGCGGAGGACACCTGCCGTACACGGGAACACGCATACAGACACCTGCAGCTCAGACCCCGGGCTGGAACAGTGACGGGAGTGTGACAGGGAGGCCAGTGCGACCATATACATGTCACCCCGCGCTCCCGTACATTGTACTCGGTCACTGAGGGGAGGCGGCAACACCTGAGAAAGTTTGTGCCCACTCCCATCCTGCCCTGTCCGCACCGATGGGAGAGTGACTGGCAGTGCCTGCGTTCAGTGTCGGGAGCGCGCGTAGGCAGGCAATGCTGAAAGGAGGCAGCGCCTGAGTCAGTGTGAGCGAGGGAGCAGCGGCTGCGGGACGGAGCCTCCCTGTGTGCGGCACCTGCCGGAGTGGACTGACAGCTGCAGACTGTGATTGCCCACATATAGTCCGGACACCACGGCCAATCCAGTTCGGCGAGGGGTGACAATGAGGGGCTGAGAGGACTTCACTGCTGGGCTGCAAATTGGCGCGAAATTCGAACTTTGAATTTGCGCGCCTATTTGCACAGTCTGCGCTCATTGGTGGCCTTGTATTCATGCACGTTAGTAAACCATTCTTTAATCATGATAAAGGAATGGAAAACAACATCAAATGCTTTATCAACTGCTTTATGGAAAATGTCATATAGATTGTTAATTGTACTATTTGTGATAAGCTATTTTTTGGTTGCATGTCAAGAAAATTGAAAGTATGTATATCGAAAAATATTGCAGATATTGTTAGTACAATTAATCCAAGTAAATCTGTGCCACATGCTGCAAGACATTTTAACACTTATCATCAACGATCTGTTTCATCTTTACGAGTCTATCGCATAGAAAGAGTAAAAAAAAACCTTATCGCGTGGAGATCACGAGATGGCTCCTCGCTTGGAGGTGTTCTGGATCTACCAGCAAGGGACGCATAATCTACCGGGTTTAAAATGGTGCAGGGAGGTCATGTTTCATTAGTAGGGTTAATATCTCACTTTATAGTATATTTATTGGTAAATATTTTATATATAATGTGACAGAATTTTTCTCCTCTGTTTCTCCTCATGTTTTTCCAATCTCCACACTGTCCCCTCTCCATGCTATCTCCCCACACTCTGCTCCTTTTCCTCAGTGCACTCTCACACTGTACCCACCATACTGCCACCTCTCCATACTGTGCTCCTTTCTCATGCTGCCCTTCTCTAAACGCTATACTCATGCTGCCCCCTCTGCATAACATACCCACCATCCTTTGCTCTCACACTAACACCTTACAATAAAAGTTCTTACTTTCGTCACCTCTGCTATCATCTAGCAATCTTTTCCACATGTTCAGTGCAGCAGTGACATCAGCAGAATGATCATGTGGCCTCATCACACTAATGCAGGTCACATTGACCCTGTAAGTGTTAGTGGCAACTCATCTCTTCCATATAATACAGAAGAATGCAGGGGGAAAGTTATACCTGTTTTCTTAGCCGGCTGTCAGTTTACTAATCGGCAGGGAAAGTGAATACCACTCCTGGAGGACAGCAAAACGCTGCACCATGAGCGAGACCCCGGATTTCTGCCTGATGAGAAATACTCATATTGCCTCATGGCTGAAGCCACCCAGCTAAAAATTGCTTTAAAGGGGTTGTCCAGTCTAAAATGATAATTCTAAAGTCATTCTGACTGCAAACATATCAACAGTAAATATCGGTGTGAATGAAGCGCTGAGGTATGGGGTAAGGATTAAAAGATACACCTTTAATACAGCTTTACACTCTCCCGACTGCGACGCGCTTCAATAGCAAGCCTCCGGAATCAGGAAGCAGTAATCTGTGGTGATCCAGCCTGAGGGCTCTCACTGTCCAGGCGTGTACCTCCATTGTGCAAGGTCTGTGCACAGGGGCAGGCTGGTGCTTCAAATACCGGGAGGCAGAATTGTCCTGCCAGCCCGAGGTGGGGGGGTGTTTGAGGACCAGGGGGGGTGCTATCAGAGTTTGAAGACTGGGGGGTGCTAGGGTGCTAGCAGAGTATGAGGAGCGCTTTATGTTACGATTAGCAGCCCCACTTACCACACTGCCATGTACATCGGCTGGGCTGCTGTGAGAGTACCGGCGGCTGCGACCACGAAGCAGAGGCGGACCGGCCCCTTTCAGTATGGGGGAGGCCCTCGAAGAGGCCAATATCACCAGCCTGGGGGGCACTTGCCCCCCTGCCACCTGGACCTGTCCGCCCCTGTCTGTGCACAACTGGACAAGGTTAGTGAGCCTATAAATCTTAATTATACCACCCCCCCAGGTCCTCACTATAGTGCTCTTTCTTTTCTTTTATTTGCAAACATATCAATGCACTGTGCTCTGCGAGGATTCACCAGTTTCTAAGTTGAGATTGCCTGCAATTATGCAGTATGCATGTTCTCGGCAACAACATGACTAGTGGGCATAGCCTCGCTCAATACAAGTGTATGGAATGGGCATATCCGTCTAGTGGGAGCAGCCATCTAGTGGGTACGGCCTTGCTCCATACACTTATATTGAGTGAGGCCGTGCCCACTAGTCGTGCTGCAGCCGGGAACCTGCATACAGCATAATTTCGGTCAGTTCCAGGCATAGAAACCAGTGAATCCTCACAGCACAAAGTGCAGGCGCTGGGAGGATTGATGAGTCTATCACATAGTGACTGCAGAATTATCATTGTAGACCAGATAACCTCCTTAAGAAACCTAAGTTATTTTAATCAGTGTTGAATAATTTTCCAATGTAGTCCAGGCGAGACAATCAGATATGATATGTACAGTACATTGGTTTTCATTATTAGAGAGAATGATTTATCTCTGAAGACAAAGATCCAGTTGTCTAATGCAAACTATCCGCAACATACTGTAAGCTGATGATTCCTATCTGCAGGAGGTCATCGTCAGTAAGACTTCATTGCACAAGGACGTATGTAAATAATTATGCCAGGAAGGATTTGTGCTTTGCATATTTTACTACTGATTTTCCTACCTACTTAGACAATGACTTTTCAATTTATTGCCTGTTGGGTCATATTCCTGGAAACTTTATTTTAGAGCCCTGAGCTCTAAAGTGACTAAAGGTTTATAATATCTTCAGCAGGTTTTAATTTTTGATGTCCAAGAATAGCAATTGCTAATGGCGTTTATGATAATATTTGTACGAGAAGTAATGTGCTATAAAAATTGTTACCCATTTGACCGTGTAGTAGAAAAAGTAATTTAATTCTGCAGGTTGGTGATAGCATGAGCTATAATTTTATAGGTGCTATTTTGGAGTATATTTGATTTTTTGATTGCTTTTTATTTTAGTTTTGATTAGTAATGAGCAAACTTTGTTCGAACATGTTTCCCAATTTCAAATTCGGCAAGGACCCGGCAAATTCAATTCGGCATCTCGAATTCTAAGGTTTTGCCGAAATGTTTGGAAATTTGGAGAACGTTTGGTAGCAGATAGTGTATCAGATAGTGTCAGCTGATCTGTTTACCTGACTTGATTATTATGGTGACCAGATAAGCTGCCGCGCACGTCACTCACCGCCAGCTCTACTTCAGGTGTGAAGTGACTCACTGAGGTCACCGTTCAGGCAATCATCGTGGGTCACCACGAGTCACCGCTTATGGACGGAGCTCGCAGCTCATTCATTCAGTGACTGGAGGCTGTGGTGACAGGATACTATATTCTTCACCATAACCTTCAATAAAGAAGATGTCGTAGAGGATCGAGGAGTGAAATGAGGGAGTAATTAAGATGGAGCCCCTAAATGTCTTTGTGTTTTTATTTCTAATAAAATGTTTTCTCTTTGTGTTGTGTCTTGTTTACTATTTACTTGAAATTCTTAATGGCTGGGACTAATATTGACCCGACATGAAGAATCTCAGGCTTAATGCCAGCTGGCAATAAAAAGCTGGTATTAACTCCTTACTACCCAGTTTGCCACTACTACATGGTAACTGGAAGATGCAGATAAAGAACCAGGAATTGGCACTTCGTATAAATGCACCAATTTCTGGGGTATCTGCGGGCTGCTTTTCTATAGCGTGGGGGGGCCAATAATGAAGGCCCCTGTCACCCTGAGAACACCAGCCCTCAGCTGCCTAGTTTTACCTTGGCTGGCATGTAAAAGTAGGCCGAAGTCCACACATTTTTTTGCCAGCCAAGGTAAAATTAGGCAGATGACAGTGGTTGCTCGCAGCCGTTCACTTTATGTGTGCTGGACTAAAAAATACAGCGAAGCCTCACGCATTTTTTTTTAATTATTTATTTAACACTATGATGGCAGGTTGGTTGCCATACACTACATGAACATCTGGGATTGACTGTTGCAATCAGTCTGCATTTCCTCAATCTGGACAGTGATTGTGCTTGGTTGACATACACTTGTCAATATGGCAATCAACCTGCCGTCATGGTTTGTTAAATAAATAGTTTAAAAAATGCATGGGGCTTCACTGTATTTTTTAGTGTAGCACAGATAAAGCAGACGGTGAACAGATCAGCTGACCATGCATGTCACTCACCGCCAGAGCGGATGTGGAAGTGAGAGAGAGCTTGGAAATATGGCCTGGAGCAATCAAGCAGAGGCGACAAAAGTAAGATGATCTGTGTGAGTCTGTGTTTGGCAGCTTTTGGACACCTTTGAAGGTGTTTTCAATGAGTTGAAAGTTGTCTGCCATTGATTTTAATCTTGTTTGGTAAACAAGTCGGCGAACACCCCGCATTCAGCGAACAAATCCGAATGCGAATGCTCAAGTGTTCACTTATCTTTAGTATTGATAGGTGTACACATTACCAAAAAAAATACATTTCTGGCATTTTTATTTATTTATGTATTTATTACAATGTGGCAATCCTAAATGTGTCTTTTTCATTTATTATTTTTCATTTAAAGAATAGAAAAGGTGGTTAATATGAAGTTATAGATATTTATTTTTTTGTGACTATTCTTTGTGAAAAGAGGACAGACATGAGGGTTTTCAGTACAACTATTCATTATAAACCATCAACCCTCCAGGATGGCTTTACATGCAGTTTGGAAAGGGGGCCTGTCTGTATTCCCATTCAGAGACTGCAGTTTCTGTTGCCCATGCATCCAAGGATTTTAGCTGATTGTCCCCTAATCATTTCAGGAGCACAATTAAAATAAAAACAGTGTCTACACCCCTCCAGAAGTGGCTTTGTTCCAGTGATGTCAGGATGCCATTGTCACAGAATTACTATTTCATGCAGGCATTTTAAGCCACCATCAGTAAGCCCTTATATACAGCATCCTAGAATACTGTATATAACTTCCCAGGTCAATCCGTATGACACAAAAAAGACCTTTTATTATGTTCACCTATGGGGCGGTCCTGGTCTTGATTCGGCATCTCTTGTTGCTTCATGTGGCTGATTCATCCTACGTCATCCACACACAGTGTCCTCCATTGCCCTCCTGCACGCATGCACTTCTCTTTGGAGGGATGGGTCAAAAAATGGTCGCGCATGCATACTATAATGCTTTGCTCTGCATTAGGCACAGTAGAGAGAAGTACGCATGTACAGGAGCGCAATAGAGCACAGTGTGGATATGACGTAAGACATGTCATCCACACGAAGTAGGGAAAGAGGACAGCAATCGCAAGTAGAGAGGAGTCACCAGATAAAGATCAGTGACGCCCATCAGACCGTACTGCCACTTAGGTGAGTATAATGAAAACTATTTTTATGTTATACAGATTGGCCTGGGGCTTATATATAGCTTTCAGGAATATAAAGGCATACTAGTGATGGCCGCAGGTTTTATGGTGGCAGGTTCACGTTAAGCTACAAAAATTGATCCTAGAGGCTTGTAAAAAGACCTCTGAAAAATAAATGCAAAAGTTGCAACTCCAAGCATGAGTTGTGAAAACATGCCAATAAATATAAAATAATTTTTTTCTTGCTGCGGATAAGGTGTGTTTATGTTTTAATTTCTGTTCCAGACTCTACCAAATTAATGTTTCTGGGAGAGTGAAAAAAGAGAGCAAGCAAGTGCACAGAAAGGAAGGAGATAGGGGAGAGATACAGTGTACAAGGGGAGACAGGCATAGAGAGGGAAAACAGCACACATGGGGGAGAGACATCATACAGGGGAGAGACAGACCCAGGGGAGAGACTGCACAGAGGGGGGAGACACAGTACACAGGGAGACACAGCGCACAGGGGAGACAGGCACAGAGAGGGGAAACACAGCGCATAGGTGAGACAGCACACATGGGGGAGAGACATCATACACGGGAGAGACATAAGCAGGGGAGAGACACAGCACACGGGGGAGCAGGCACAGGCGGGGACACACAGCGCACAGGGAAAGACAGGCTAAGAGAGGGATTATATTTGTGGGGATTGTATATATGTACTACGGTTCGCAGTACTGCTGGGAGTTGACGCTGCAGTGTCACTTCCGGGTTCTTCTGTGGAGGCTGGAGAAGCTCTCACTCACCCGGCAGTGACACTGCAGCACTGTGATACCGGTGGCTGAGCCATCCATGATCACCTGACCCGATCTGTCCTGAGTGATCCTGATCCTCTTCCTGGCCTGCTGCTCCAGGTAAGATCCCCGGTACAGGGCTTTGGAGGGAGGATGCACACAAAAACAGTGACCACCAACATGATTTGGGGGGGGCTCAGATGGGGAGAAGCTTAGCTGAGTAAGCTACATCAAGGAAGAAGGGTCCTAGGGGCCCTTCCTTCCTTGCTGCAGCTGAGCTTCTCCTCCAGGACCCCCATTCCTAAGGGGGGGTCCTGGGGGCCCCAGGACCCCCCCTTCATTGATGCATCCAAGCTTATTCTCCAAGCTGGGGGAGAAGATTGTCTGCATCAAGGAAGGGAGGATCCTGGGGAGAAGCTCAGCTGCATCAAGTAAGGGGGGCCCTAGGACTCCTAGGGGCCCGCCCCTTCCTTTATGCATCCAAGCTTATCCCCCGAACTGGGGGAGAAGATCGGCTGCATCAAGGAAGGGGGTAGTCCTGGGGGAGAAGCTTGGCTGCATCAAGGAAGGGTGGGGTCCTGGGCCCCCCAAGACCCCACCTCCTTCTTGATGCAGCCGAGTTTCTCCCCCAGGCATATAGGGCTAGAGGCACTATGAAGAAAGTAAGCCGCATATGGGGGAGAGCAGAAAGAAATGGGAATGGCTAAATATATCACCTTGAGGCTGCATTGGGCTATATATGTTATAGAGAGGCTATGCTGGGCTGTATATATTTCCTGGAGGCTGTTTTGGGCTGTATATATTACTTGGAGGCTATGCTGGACTGCATATATTACCTGGAGGCTGTGCTGGGCTGTATATATTACCCACAGGAGGCCGTCTTGGGCTATATATGTTATTTGGAGGCTGTGCTGGTCAGTGTATATTACCTGGAGGCTTTGCTGGGCTGTATATATTACCTGGCGGCTGTGCTGGACTGTATATATTACCTGGAGGCTGTTGTGGACAGTATATATTACCTGGAGGCTTTGCTGAACTGTATATATTACCTGGAGGCTGTGGTGGACTGTATATATTACCTGGAGGCTGTGCTGCACTGTATATATTACCTGAAGGCTGTGCTGCGCTTTATATATTACCTAGAGGCTGTGGTGGACTGTATATATTACCGGGAGGCTATGCTGAGTTGTGTATGTTATTTGGAATCTGTGCTGGGCTGTATATATTATTTGGAGGCTGCAACTGGAAAATAAAATATGCAGCCCAGCAGCAGCCTCCACATATAATATACAGCCCTGCATAGCCTCAATATTATATTGACAGTACATTTAGTGTGGGAAAATCTGCAGCAAGAATTGATATGTGCAGATTTTCCCACACTAAAATACGCAGCATATCGGCTGTATATTTGAGTGGCACCATGTGGACAGGAATTAGCAAACCCATAAGCTTTGCTGGGAAAACACACAGCTGCATATTTGTTGCAGATCTGCTGTGTATACGCACCAAATATGTGGCAAAATACGTATCGTACGAACAGCTCCCAACGGAAACTGTATACAAATCCAGCATAATTCCTTTACAGTTTCATCTGCTTTAAGGGCAAAAACCATGTCCAGTCGGATGCAGTCTTCGCCTAATCTCGCCGGACACAAAAAACTCGCCTATGTGAAGACGCCCTCACATGTTCCATATTTACTAGTGATGGGCAAACCTGAACAACTATCTTCCTATTAGTTTTTAGGATCATATTAAAAAAAATTAAACAACTTTACTACTAAGATTTGATAAATAAATACTACAATCTATATGTTTACATAACCTGGTTGCACTATGAGGGGCGGGGGGGGCCCGAAAAATTTCTTGCACAGGGGCCCACTACAGTCTGGGTCCACCCCTGATTTCAATGCGTGCGCATCGGCAAAAGGGGCATATGGTGTGATGGGGGCCACATCCAGCACGGGGGGGCCAAATCCAGCACAGGGGGGCATATAGCCTGATGGGGGCCTCAACCAGCACAGGGGTGCTAATGTGATAGCACAAGGGGGCTAATGTGTCAGCACAGGGGGGCCTACAGAGTGATGGGGGGCCACATCCAGCACAAGCGGGCTTATGTGCCAACTCAAGGGGGCTAATGTGCCAGCACAGGGGGGTCATATAGCACAATTGGGGGGCCACATCCAGCACAGGGGGGGGCTAATGTGCCAGCACAAGGGGGCTGTATCCCAGGAGGAGAGACATATGCCGTATATGATTGTTAAGACGCACTATATGACCGATTCATTTGTAAGACGCATTATATGACTGACCCATTTAACATTGAAAAAAAAAAATTCTCTTTTTCTTCACCAAATTTGGGGTGCGTCTTATAAACAGGTATGTCATATAATGCGAAAAATACGGTAGTCCTAATAATATGATGAATATAAGAAGAAAATAGTAATTCATAAACATTCTTCTTAAATGTTTAATTACCAGATAAAATTAAAAGGGTCTTCCCATCTCCTACTGTTCTGGAATATCTGCATGGTATATCATGATTGTATAGTAGCTGTGATTGAGCTCTGATGCGTGTCACTATCAGCAAAGAGGGGGTTGTAATCCTCTTTCAGTTGCATGGGAATTTGGATGGGAATATCAACCATCTATCCACTGATGGTAGCGCAAAGAAGGTCCTGATTCTAAAGATAGACATATGTCCCATTTGCAAGAACCACATCTACATTACAAATGGCATAACCTGTTTAGCCAAATATCTACATACATAACTGCCAGTGGGCAATGTAACCCTATTCCATAATGCATCGCAGCACTAGCACTGTCAGTTGCGCAGGCGCAGTTCATGGCCGCAAGGCCACAAACTGTGCCTCCTCAAGTGATATACACGTCAAAGCTATTCCACCGGGAGATCTGCTGGCGGTGGCAGCCGCTCATCTCCCGCCACCGGGAGGTCAGCGATGATGCCGCCAGGAGATCAGAGACGCCTGCTGATGATCTCCCAGCGGCCTGCCGCACATTGCTATTCCACCAGGAGATCAGCAGTGGCTGCCGCTGACCTCCCTGCAGCGAGAGATGAGCAGCGGCCAGCTTTAAATTTCCCGCCAATACCACGCTGCTCAGATGATTGGTAGCGCGGTAATGGCAGGAGATTTAAAGCTGGCCACCACTGTTTAGCTGATTGGTCGCGTGTCGCTCGGCACGCAACCAATCAGCTGAGTAGTCTTTAAATCTCCCGCCAATACTGCGCTGCTCAGCTGATTGGTTGCACGTTGCCAATCAGCTGCTAGCGGTATTGGTGCCAGATTTCAATACCGCTAGCAGCTGATGTGATTGGTCGCCCGCCGCCGGGCTGGTGACCAATCAGCTGCTAGCGGTATTGGCACTGATCCGCCCACCGGGGCTTGGGGTACATGGAACCAGGCCCTCTGGTCGTTGTCTAGGGCTGCAGGATGTCATGGTGCCATGGTCTCAGGTGGTCAATAAAAGGGGAACAGAGGACAAATCTTTTAGAGATTAACGTGACGCCACCCGTGGTTTGCAGCTATGGGTAGATACCACTGCAGTCGGGACCTCTGGGGATGATGGCGGTTGGCAGCTGTGATGTTGAGCCCTCCACGGGCAGGGCTGGTCCTCAGGGAAAACGTGTGAGAAGTGTAGGTGTAGTGCAAATTTCTCAGTACCATCAGGCAGTCTCCAGCTGCCGTCTCTCGGAAGCAGTCTGTCTCCTCTCAGGCACAGCAATCAGTATCTCACACTGGGTCAAACTTTAACCAGGTTTACTTTTTCCCCTCAGCAGATGGTTACAACACAGTCAAAACAGTAGCAGCTCTGGTGTCGTCTAGCAGCTGGGATTGTTCGTCTGCAGCACCCCCTTTCATGTTCCTTAAGGGCCTTTTTGGTCTGTTCCGCATGATAGCTAGAGTCCAGCGGTCACGGTCTTTCATGGGGTGTCTTTCTAGGTCCCCTAGCCTTAATATGACGGCCTTCCTTTCACTGCATCGGGTCTCGGGACATAACAACCCAGCACCCCGCAGGGATTCGTGGTTGGGACATAAAGCTTCCTGGCCACTTCTGCAGAGCCGGCACTCTCGTTCCGGCTCGGTCCACCAGTGTCCCCGCTAACTCGGGCATACCTGAACCCCTTCTGTCTTTCATCATTGTCTTCAGCCTGGGACCCGGGCTAGCCAAATGGTGGCTCTGGATCCGGGTTCTCTCTCAGTGTGATTTATCTGACTACTTGGCTGATGGGTCTCAACTCTTTCTCCCCACTCTCATTAACGCCTCCAACTCACTTGACTTCCTTGACTAGCCTCCTCTTGGTGTTGTCCGTTCCTTTTTGTTGTTGCGTTCCCACCCCTAACCAGGTTCTGTCCTAACTCTCCACCCTCCACCTGGCTCCTCCCACTATCCCTTTGCTGGACATAGAGTACCTAGACTTGGGATCGGGAGTGTGTTGGGTGAGTGTGTGGGGTGACCGACTTACCAATCCCAGCTGCTATGCCGTCTAATGGCGACCGGGCCACAGGGGCTCCACAGCACCGCATTTCAATACCGCTAGCAGCTGACGTGATTGGTCACCCACCCCCGGCAGGTGACCAATCAGCTGTTAGCGGTATTGCCGATCTCCCGGCGGTGTCAGCGCGGGAAATTTAAACACACCTTTATTTAAATCTCCCGTGGCCACACCGCCGGGAGATCAGCGGTGCGTGATGGGGAAGAGTGGTGACATCACCACTACTTGGGCACGTGCAGTTTCTGCACAGAAGCCGCAGCCGCAGAAACAGTTTCATTTTACCTCAAGCAAAATTGCTTGTTGAGGCACCTGCCCTGTATGCTTTCTGAGGCACACAAGTACTCTCTGGAGAGAGGACTCTACTGTCCAGCAGTTTCTTCTACAGGCACCTGTATACCTGTATACTCTCTTAGGCACACAAGTACTCTCTGGAGAGAGGAGTCTACTGTCCAGCAGCAAATTCAACAGGCACCTGTATACTCTCTGAGGCACACAAGTACTTTCTGGAGAGAGGATTCTACTGTCGAGTATCAAATTTAACAGGCACCTGTATACCTGCACTTGCACATGCACTTGCGGCAGTTGCGGCAGCGAAAAAAACGCAAGTGTGAAAGGGGCCTTATTTCTAGTCTATTATAAAATTATGTTTAAACTAGAACTTGACATCTGATACACACATATAGGCCGAGACCAGTAAGTCCAACACACACTGTGATGCTCCCACAGTACATCCCCTTGAAATATTATGCAACCCACAGTGCATTGCCCACACATTGTATTGTGCCACCCAATGGTGCACTACACAATATACTATCACACCCTTGGTAGTGCATACCTCAACATAGATAATGGTGTACCCACAACCCTCATATTCAGTATGATGCCCAGCACATATTACATTCTGCCACAGTATGATACCCCCCGGTCCAGCCCCAGTCATACAGTAATATTCCCCCACAGTACACCTCCAGACACACAGTATAATGCCTGGTCTGTCAATGTCCCCTCACACAGTATGATTTTCCCACAGTACATTCCCCCACACAGTACTATGATCCTACTACATTAGACCACAGAGTTTAATATCCCCACAATAAATTTCCCCAAACACAGTACAAAGCTTTACAATCCCCCTCTTCTTACTTTTGTACTTTAAATCTAATTACATATATTGGCTACAGTCCACGTTCCCAGTCTTGGTAGACACCTATGCTGATTTGTATCATTTTTTTGTAATTTACTACATTTCAATAATAAAATATCATTTTAATACAGCACAATTCTGCTCCCTTTATCTGAGTGCATAACTTCTCAGATTTCTTTTATCATATGTGTCCATGCTGAAATGTGCCTACATCATATTATTAAAATAAAAGGATAAGTCTCAATAAAAAAGTTTCATTTTCTCATTTTTTTCTACATTTTTTTCACAATACAAAATCCAATTTATTTGGTATTCACATGTGAGCAACAAGTTTTACAATCCTGAATGCTAAGAAGAAAAAGACTAAAGGCCCATTCACACGCTGAGTTTGTGATGCAGATTTTAGATTTCCAAATCTGCACCTACTGGCAGAAAAATGCACCAAATCCCTCCCTGGCCTCATGGTGCGTTTATGATGCGTTTTTGTTG
Organism: Allobates femoralis; assembly: GCA_033576535.1. Classification (NCBI taxonomy): domain Eukaryota; kingdom Metazoa; phylum Chordata; class Amphibia; order Anura; family Aromobatidae; genus Allobates; species Allobates femoralis. Next base: position 153,717,429 of record JARQOC010000008.1, on the reverse strand, counting down.
CAGATTTTGAGGGGATTTGTGACTGTTTCGATAAAGCTTGGATACTTTGGCCAAAAAAAAGAAAAAACAGATGTGAAATCCTGCTCCCCCCCCACTTCGACACTATCACTTCCTGCAGATTTTAATGCAAATTAGGCACAAAATAAGCAACACATACACATCGTGCGAACATCTGCTGCTTATTTTGAGTTAAAGGGAACCAGCTTGTTTATACCCCCCTTAGCTATCACTGTCTGCACCTGCAGCTTCATAGTCCTATTCTAACCATCTCTGTCTGAACTCATAGTGTAATGGTACAGATGGGTAAAAAAGCATTTCACATTCTTATGTAATGAGGCAGTCAGACTACACATTGGAGGAAGTAGACTGTCTGGCAGGTTAATAGTTAATATTTCAGCTGAATGTCAGAACATTAGACCTGTGTGATGTCACGATCATGTGAGTACAATGAGTGGAGCTAAGTCTCCATAGCACATAACGAGTTTGCTTGCTTAGCGCCACCCACTATGGTCACATGATCGGGACATCACACAGGTCCTTTACACAGAGAATGTAAAGAAAAAACAACAACAGCTTGTAGTGCGCCTGTACACATGGGGCTGTTAACGGGCGGTTCTTTTGCGTTTAAACTCACCTGGTCTGGTTGTAAACCACAGCCCGTAGATAAGCTTATTAATATGAAGCAGCGGAATCCTCCGGTTCCGTCCTCGTGCTTCCTACGAGGTCTTCTCCGGGGAAACACTAGTGCCGGGCGGCGTCACGTGTCTAGTAAAGGGGCTGATCCAGCTGACGTCTTCTCAGGTCCTCTCCCTCCTCTGCAGCTCACTCCACCACTCTCCCCATAGGGAGTCAGAATGATACAAAAAGATGGAAGCGTGATGTATGTTTGGGCGCTGAGGTAAGGAAGATCTCTGATGCTGGCTTCTTTTCCGGACTTTATTAAAATAATTGCAGTTATAATTATTCAAGCTTAAGGCTCTCAAAACCCACGATGCATTTCGACGTGCACACATGTCTTGAGAAAGACGTGTGTGCACGTCGAAATGCATCGTGGGTTTTGAGAGCCTTAAGCTTGAATAATTATAACTGCAATTATTTTAATAAAGTCCGGAAAAGAAGCCAGCATCAGAGATCTTCCTTACCTCAGCGCCCAAACATACATCACGCTTCCATCTTTTTGTATCTTTACACAGAGAAGTTAATAGTGAATTAACCATAAACCTGCCAGATAGACTACATCCTCCAAGGTGTAGACAGTGTCTCCTTTACATAAGAAAATGTAAATGTATAAATGCTTTTTTCACACTATGAGGTCAGACAGGGATAGTTAGACTAGTATTATGAAGCTGCAGGTACAGACATTGATGGCTGTGGGGGCATAAACGAGCTGACAGGTTCCCTTTAACATGAAGGTCTATGGGTGAAAAATGCGGTAAAATCTGAAGCAAGAATGGACACGCAGCAGATTTTTACCAATAAAATATGCAGCGAAAAAAACGCACCATACGGACAGGACTTCACGAATCCCATAGACTTTGCTGGGAAAACACGCTGCACACTTAGTGCAGATCTGCTGCTTATATGCACCAAATACGCGGCAAAGTACACATCGTGCGAACAGACCCTCGCAAGTTGTCTGATCTTTAAGACATAAAATGCCCTGATCTATATATAAGTAGTTAGAAGACGTTTGTGCTCAAAGTGTAAACTAGGTAAAAAAGGTTTCCAGATTTTATTTGACGAGGCACGCCGCCAAGTAATTCCCTTTTTCCAGGAACACAAACAACATATAATCTTTTTTTCAGGAAAACAATCTGAAATGTAATTAAGAAATCCCCGTGCCTCCAATTTAGATGTTTCTGCAAAAATTCTAGGGAAAGAAGCAGGAAAAAGAAAAAGTTGTTCTAAATCTGCTGACAAGATTAGCAGGTGCTCATTGTTCTTAATATGGGACCATCCTATTTCTGTCCCTGTACACCTGTTTCACTAAAAATGAAATATTTCTCCCAGATAATTATTGCAATTACAGCTTTTGCTATACACATGTTTATTTCCTTTGTGTGTATCGGAACACATTAAAAAAAAACAGAGAGAAAGAGACAAATTGGACACAATTTCATGCAAAACCCAAAAAACGGGCCAGACAAAATTGTTGCCACCTTTCCAAAATTGTAGATAAACAACTTTGTTTCAAGAATGTGATGATCATTCAAACTCACCTTTGCCAAGTAACAGGTGTGGGCAATATGAAAATCACACCTGAAACTAAATAAAAAGGGGAGAAGTTGACTCAATCTTTGTATTGTGTGCCACACTAAGCATGGAGAGCAGAATGAGATTAAGAAAGAAAATTGTTGAAAAATATCAAAAATCTCAAGGTTACAAGTCCATCTGCAGATAAAGTGATGTTCCTTTGTCTATAGTAAGCAGTATAATCAAGAAGTTACAACCCATGGCACTGCTGTTAATCTCCCTGAAAAATGGATGGCCAAGAAATATTGATGAAATGTTGCAATGCTGGATAATCTGGATGGTAGATGAGAAGCCCCAATCAAGTTCCAAATAAATTCAAGCTGTCTGGCAGGCATCAGTGTCAGCACAAACTATACATCAATATTTAAATTAAATGAAATGTTATGTAGTAGACTAAAGGTACCTTCACACACAGCAATATTACTAGGCAATTTCACTGGCAATTTGCTGGTTGCAGTGAAATCATGGACACATTGTTCTATTTTGTTGCCGTGTACAAATGGAACAATGTGTCCATGATTTCACTGCAACCAGCAAATTGCCTGTGACATTGCCTAGCAATATTGCTGTGTGTGAAGGTACCTTTAGGAGGACCCCACTGCTGACAGAGATATAAAAGGGCTAGACTGCAGTTTGCCAAAATATATGTAAGCAAAAATCCTTCCGGGAAAGCATCCTGTGGATAGATGAGACCAAGATACTACTTTATGGTGTAGCACATCAATCAGTTGTTTACCAAATATGGAATGAGGCCGACAGGAAAAATAACACAATACCTACAGTCAAATATGATGGAAGTTCAAAGATCTTTTGAGGTTGTTTTGTTGCCTTTGGCACTGGGTGTCTTGACTCTGTGAAGGCATGATGAAATCTGAAAACTACCAAAATGTCAGAAAGCCAAGTGTCAGAATGCCAGGTCTGCATAATAAGGTAATGAGTCTTAAAGGAGAATAGTAACTGCAAACATACTTTAAGAAGCCCCCAGAAATAGATAAAAACAAAGTACTAAAGTTCTGAAGGGGCAGCAATGAGTCCAGATCTAAATCCCATTGACCACCTGAGCAGAGATCTTCAAATTGCTGTTGGAAGACGCCCTTCGAAAATGAGAGATCGGGAGCAGTTTATAAAGAAGAATCCAAAATTCCAGGTGAGAAGTGTAAGAAGCTTGTGGATGTTATAGGAAGCGATTGATTGTAGGTATTTATCCAAAGGGTGTGCAAACAAATATTAAGTTGAGGGTGCCAACAATTTTGACTAGCCCATCTTGGGAGTTTTGTGTGAAATTATGTCCAATTTGTCGTTTTTTTCTCAGTTTTGTTTTGTGTTGTTCCAATGCACACAAAGAAAATGTGTACATATGTGTTTGTGTTTCCTAGCAGAACATGGATGTAAGGTCTTTAAGAACAACATTGTTCTGTCAATAGAGGGAAGTCTTCTTAGATCACCACAATATAGACTCAATGTGCCTTTCTCACGACCTGAGTGTAGAAGTGAAGTTATGTACAGATTTGAAACTACGCTCTTGTCACTGGATTCAGAAAGGAGGTAAAGATGTGGAAAGTCAACTATATTTTTAGAATTTTTATATTCTTTAATAGAGGAGGACATAGTGGACATACAGCGGCATGCAATGTTTGGGCACAACTGGTCCAAATTACTGTTATTGTAGCAGTTGAGCAAGTTAAATTTAAAATGATCTCTAAAAGGCATCTGCCTGCCAGCATAAGGAGACAGATGAGCTGATAAGAAGACTTATAGCCGCAATGCTCCTCTGGGAAATATGCAAATTGTCACTTAAGTGAGGAAGTGGATGAACTCTAGCGCCACCTTTAGGTAGCAATCCTTGTAGTCATAATCAACTCTTTAACAAGCCTTTTAATATGACCAAGGATTTGTGCCCAGATCAGAACCCCAAACTGCAGACGCTGCGTTTCAGGGTGACTGCCCCTCATCAGTGCAGTGTGTGGGAATCCTGATCTGGCTGTATGAGAGGCTAAGACGAGGTCTGGGGAACTAGCTATCTACCTTATGGAGAGGAATCTGCCTGCCAGCATAAGGAGACAGATAAGCTGATAAGGAGACTTATAGCCGCAATGCTCCTCTGGGAAATATGCAAATCAAATCCTTAGTCATATTAAAAGGCTTGTTAAGGAGTCGACTATGACTTTGAGGATTGCTACCTAAAGGTGGTGCTAGAGTTCATTTACTTCCTCACTGAAGTGACAATTTGCTCTAAAAGCCATAAAGTTAATGATCAATAAACTAAAAAAGAGAAGCAAGCGCAGATAGGGTCTTATCTTTTAACAATCAGCGGCTTAAGAGCCGTAATAATCAAAGCTCACCTGGTCTAGTTGTGTGACACACAACCAGTATGAAAAGCATGTAATAGCGGCTGCTGCTGGACCCACACCTCCACGGCTATGTGGTCAAATTCCAGAATTTTCCAGGGACAATGTGCTGTCGGTCGCGCTGCTACAAATGACTCAAATCCAAAGTTCACTCTGTACATTTATTGGATCCATCCACTCAAATCCAAAGTTTTGGATCCAATAAATGTACAGAGTGAACTTTGGATTTGAGTTATTTGTGGCAGCGCGGACCGACGACACATTGTACCTGGAAAATTCTATAAAGTTAATGATGACATTTCCTTTGTATTTAAGGCACAAAAAAAAATTTCATCTTAATCCCTTTAAAGGAATAGTTGGTTATATAAAGGGGGAAGGGGAAGTTCCTATTGGCTCCTAGTGTGAAGGGAATTTTATCTTTGTATATGACCCTACTTAAAGTGTTTATATGTGCTAATAAAGGGGAAATCCTGGGTAAACTATACAAGGTTGTGCTGTATTGATTTCCTTAAGGCGGCATCACACGTGTCAATGAAGGCTGCGATGTCAGAAGCGACGCGCGGGTGCGCACTAGATTCCGACATCGCAGCCTTTGTGTCACACGGCAACATGTTGCCGGTGATGCCGCAGCGATGTGGACGGAGCCATCGCTCGCTGGGCTGGGATCAACCCAGCGAGCAATCCGCAGCAATACTGCGGTATAGGCTGGATCGCCGCCAACATCGCTATTGCGGTGTCAGATGGCGCGATCCAGCCTAATCGCTGGTTGCAGATTGACAGGTTTAATGTTCATCCTTGTAAACCTGTCAACCTGCGACCAGTGATAAATCGCAGTTGCGTCGCGCTGTCACACAGCACGACGCACTTGCGATATCGTTAGCGACATCGCTGATGCGTCACTTTTCGGCGGTGTCGCTCACGATATTGACATTGTGACGCCGCCTTTAGCGCTTGTAAAACAAACATTATTTGGAGTTCAAAAGGCATAGAAGAGAGTGGATTTTGCTCACACCAGCAATTTCAGGAATGTTGCATTCCTCTTCCCTCTTCAAGACCTGTGACAATTTTTGACTTTTCAGAGTCAGCTAGATCTCTTTTTTTAGCATTTTCCTTGAGGGAAAACAAGCTACATAATAATTCTGCATAAAGGGTGTTGTATCCTTAGACCACAGTCTCCCTCATTATACATATACAAATCACCAGATCTGCTTCATTCAATAAGCATTCAAGTATATACAGTTTGAAGTTGGAAAATCATCATACAAATGATAACATGGTCAACATATTCACTGCCTAATAATTGTGCACAGTGTATTAATGGGAGTTGCTTAGCAGCTGTCACGATCTCCACATTGCCTGTGTTGTTCTAGGTTTGTGGAGACTGTCAGGCTGGGCTGGCTCTGTGCCTCAATCACCTGAATTTCAGCTCACTTAAAGTCTATTTAAACTAGCTTGTATCTCTGCTCTGGGTCAATTGTACATTTGCATTTTGGCTGTGTAGGACTTGATCTCTTTGTGTTCTGAACCAGACCCTGCCTTTGTTTCATAACTGGACTTGACCCTCTGCTAGTGACCTGACTTCTCTTTTATTTTGTACCTATGTACTCTGTTTCTGTGTCTCCGGTCTCTCGGCTTGAATTGGATTTTGGTTTCTGTTAACCCCTTGCTGTACTGCGGCATTTCCTGGACCTGACCACGGATTGTTTTGACCTCTCTTTACTACCAGTAAGTAGTATAATTGTTATATTTACTTTTCATTTATTTCAGTTAGTTTTCTACTCCTCTGAGACTAGTTATTACTTGTGACCAGCGTCACAGCAGCACATACTGTATCGAAAGAAAAGTAGACGTCAGACCACATGGAATCCAATTAATGCTTCCTTCTTTATTGAGCGTATAAAACAGGTATCATAACATCAACAAGTTGGGATATATGTCGACGCGTTTCGGCAGGCCTTAGTCATATCGTTTAAATATGAGCATGATACAAATACATAGAACAAAATAAACCCACCCCCCTGACGTCATGACACGTTCAATGAGAACTACAACCGATGTAAAGCTTTTATTAGGCAGATTGCTAAGACAATGTTTGACAAGTCCAAAGGACAGGAATGAATGAAGAAAAAAGGAAGGAGAAATAACATCATATAATTTAAAATCCACTCCAAAAGGTAGTGAGTCAAGACCTGCATCCTGCTTTGGATTGTCCTGGAATAATCATATGGTGAGTGGAACACTCTCCTTTATAGAACATACTATAGTATAGTCCATACTATCATTCAAAGAAAACCTTTTTAGGTATCACTATAGCGGAAGTGGACAGTTATTACCCTACGCATACTATATGTGGATTGGATATGGTGAAATGGTTAGGGTCAAAAGAATCTCTTCAATCCAATTGTCTTTATCTATATAGTGCAATGTTACTGATAGAGAATACAATAGAAACTAGAAAATCCGAGAAAAAATTTAGCAGAACCCCTAGAATTTTTTTTACATATTTGAAAGAAGAAATTACCAAATAAAGAATATAGGAGCCATATGAATTTTTTATAAATGCAGTACTATGAAAAGTATCATTTTGAAATACCTGTCTTGAATCGGGATGACATTTTGGGAACAAGAGTGTGGAGTTTGTTATCAAAAAAGGAAAAATGTTTAGAACTATTTTACCACCTAGACTTTATGAACGCAATAAACCCACATGCCGTAAGAAATTAAAGTAGAAGTAATTTAGATGTTTGTACACATATGTTTGTAATAAATTATTGATATCATAGATGAGGGAGTAGTTTAGTATTTTGAAGCTTAAACCTGCCTTTGGTATGTTACGACTAGGATCAAAGGGTTGCAATGCGTCTGCATTCTGTGTTACTATCCCGCTATGCTGATATTTTAATAGGTTTGAACAAAGGAAATTATTTTATTGGAAGTACTCCCTTTTTCTTTTTACTGATTTGTTTGCGCGATTTAACAAATGGATTTGCTGTGTTATATGTGTTGGCAGGGGAACTAAGTTAGTGAACTGACTCTGTTTTACTACTTAAAGGTAGGTTATCACATCCAGAAATGTTACTTACCTACAAATATGGTGGTAATCTGCAGGTAAATATCCTATTTATATCATGTCTCGAAGGCTTACTGGATGTCACGGTGTAGTAGGAATACTGGTGAGGGAATGGCAGTTACGGGCAGGGTGACCAGGGCTAACTAGTCTGTCCCTAGTCTGGGAACCCTGAATAGCCCTGACCCCAAAGGTATCTCTGATGGTGAGAAGGTTCGGGTCTCCACCCTAAGCCCTAACTCCTCCACTAGCCCTGTGCTATTCCCCCTCACCTCCCTCCACTGAACCAGGTTACAGCAACCTCAAAGGAAAGGTCTTCAGTTGCCAACAAACAGGCCTGCACAGCACGGCTTCCAGGTATAGAGTGAAACTCTATCAGCAGCAACACCTGGTGGAAGGAGAAGCTACTTTAAAGGCCAGGGGGTGTAGGATCACACATTACTTCACATCCACCAGGACACAGCAATAGAACTGGCATTAACTCATGCAGTACTAGAGAAATTTTCACACAGTTTAAGTCACAGCAACATCAAGAATAGACGCAGATAATCAGTGCTAGGCAGCGCATGACACTGGAACAGGGAGAAAATTAGGTCATATCCTCCCTGCAGCCGCCTGCTCCCTCTGATCAGGGCGGTGTATTGAACAGACATAGTCCCTGCTCACTATACAATGAGTATGCTCTAAGCACTCCCAGGCACAGTGATTGACTAGATCCAATGGCTTTTATAGTGTGGATGTAAGAAATAAAGGATGGGCTTAAGAAATAATTACAGTGGCATCGGAATTTCCTTCTCTTAGATGTGATCGACTGCCTGCTCTGCATTGTGTGGGTATCATGCAGGATGTCAATCAATGCGCCGAGAGGAATTAGAGATGAGCAAACCTGTTTGGGGCCTATTCAGGTGATAGTTCCAAAGTGCTGCAGCATGCAGCGCTATGCTCCAGCCAGTACGCTCAGTGCTCTGGCCATTGCGAGCCACTTGAAGTCTCTGATTGACTTGAACTAGGGGTTAAATCCAACCTTTTGCCTGTAGTGTGTCTGTAAAATAAAAAAATAAAGACCCCCCACCCTCCCACCCCTGGGAGTGTTCCGCTGATGGCTGGCTGTATATGGCCGTACAGCTGAACAGGCAATCAGTTACATCCAATGAGGATCAGGGCCAAACTCAGATTCCACCAAACCCAAACTTCACAGGGTTCGCTAATCTCTTATCAAAATGTGCTCCCATGTAGTGAGCAGTATCTGATTCAATCCGTGCACATCCCAATAAGTGGAATCAAGGGGCTCCAGGGACAATAACATTAACGCATTCAGACATGACTTAAATGCCATTTACCTGAAGACTACCACTACATCTACAGATAGTGTTTTTGGAGGTGACAGGTGCCCTTTTAATCACACATCCCATCACAATGACGGGAAAGATTGGAGTTGATCATTTTTACGGATACAAATTATGTAATTTGTTGAGAACAATATGACATAACAATTAGTCAAGTGGAAACAAAATCATGACCCAGGAAACATTCCATATTATATCCAAAATGAAGGAATAAAGTTAAATCACAAAGAATTCAACTTACAGCAATTTCATCACAGCAAATCATAATGTGACTCAGCAGTGTATTGCCATGCTGGGCGTAGGGAGACACCCAGCGCTGGACGATGACAGGAAAGGGGTGCTAAGGGCAAAATGGGGGAATGGTGACCCCTAGAACAACTAGCGCTGACACCCGGCTCCCCTAACATCCCTATACAGTTTCCGCAACTGTCGCCACCAGGAACCTATTCCTTGACTGTCGCTAGACTACCACTACACAGGGCTCAGAGCGGGAGATCACTAGTCTGCCCGGCTAGCAACTAAAAGAACACACCAGGCGAACAACAAAGAGGGAAAAGATACACTTACCTTGTGCAGATCCAACAGCAAACTAACAGGCTCCAGGAAAGTGTGCCCATAATGAATCTGGCCCTGCTGCATCCTGCATCTATAGGTATGTTCACACTAGATCAGGTTTTTAGATACTTAGTCATAGAGAACGTTCTGATAGGGGTCACCGTGGAGTGGTAGAATGGCTTCCATACCTTTTTTGCAAAAAAGGCTCCAGGAAAGACTGCTTAGAGCTCTGATGCATCAGAATCACCTGAACAGCTATCACCAGCAGTGCATCCTGGGAGTCAACTGAATATATACACAGCTCAAGGGATCAGCTAGTCCTAGTGACTCCAGCTTCCACTAAAAGGGAAATGCCTCTTAAAGAGACAGAGACATTTTTCCTTTAGGATGTGGATCGTTTGGCCAAACGCTGGGACCTTTGCGAGTGACATCTACAGATCTCATCCTGGCCTCCTGACACACCCGTGACATGTATATGGTCACCAATGCCTGTATACACTCCCAATAACATTTGAGTATGTTACTGATGAGACGTAGGATGGTGACTTTTCGAAGACCTGGATCAGGCATTTGCGTGCTCCTAGATTGTTTTTAGATATGGGGAACAAGAGGGCCTCAATGGCATTATTGTCTTCATAATCCCGGAACTGTCTACACACTCTGCCCACATGAGGCTGTACATTTTCCTATACTGGTGGATCCCTAAGCCAACTATCGTAAGTCAGAAAATGGTTCTGAGGATTTTTCCCTGTACCTATTGGTCTATGGAGGCATAACCTTGGAGTTTTGCACAAACCTCCATATGTAGCAAGTGGTACCTAGACTACTATTATGGAACAATCAGCCAATTGATCATGTTGGATGATAGTGTATGCAGCTCAATGTTGTTGGTGCCAATGGTGGACCTCCAAATTCTAGTGTTCTCTGGCAAATGAAAATTAAAGTGTAAATGTCATTTTACTGAAAAAAATACTGCACTCGTTAAGGATGGGTAACATGACAGATAAGATAATACTTTTTTGTGCCATATGACTTATTTTCTCACATTTTTCTGTGCTTTTAAAAACTGCTTTTATGGCTGTGTGGGCGTGGACAGCATCTCTCAGCACTTTGTGTGTGTATTTCCACAGATTCTGAGAGCAGGCTGATAGTGAGCTGTGTGAGCGAACCAGCAGACAAGGTGTTAAAAGAGATTGTGATTGAGCTGTGTGGAGCCAGATGACAGATCTTTCCTTGGCACAAGCTATTGCTTTGCACAGTGTTTGGGCTGAGATATCTGATCATGTTTCCTCATAAAGTATAGTGGCTAGATAATGCCATGCCCTTTTCCTTATATATGTATTGTAAAGCGCTGCGGAATATGTTGGAGCTATATAAATAAAGATTTATTATTATTATATGGTTACATCCCTATCTTCAGTGAAGACGTTCTGACTGATAATGAACATATGTCTGCTTCACCACACAGTGTAGGGGTGACAACTTGTTTAAGGTTTATGAATGGTTTTCAACCAGAACTTTCTAATGTTGTATATTAGAAAGGTTTTTTAAAACCACTTGCTCTACATTATTATTAACGTATATACTCGTGTATAAAGTGACCGTATGTTTAAGCCGCCCCTATTTTGCCCCTAAAACCGGACAACCTATTGAATCGTTATAAGCGGGTGGACCCCAGCACAGGTATCATAGCCCAGAATGTGGTATACAGCCCCCCAATGGTTAGTATACAGCACTCCAATGATATACAGCAAAACCCCGTGGTATACATGCAGCTTTCTCAGTGTATATACTGATGAGAACTACACATTATATACACAGCCCATGTTCTACAGCACCCCCATGTTTTACAGCAGCCCTTGTAGGTTATCAGCTCGCAGTTTTACAGCAGCCCCAGTGTTATACAGCACCCCAGGGTTAACGAGGAGTCCCAGGTGTACCCAATGCTGCCCCATGGGGTACCCAGCAGCCCCAGGGATAACCAGCACCCCTGGTCATTCTTACCACATGTAATCGCCAGGGGTACCAGCAGCCTGGGAGTACTTCAGCTATACCCCTAGGGTGGTACCACAGCCCCTAGAGGTAACCAACAGCCCCCTGGGGTTACTAACAGCCCTGGGTACCCAGCACCCTGGAGTACCAACAGCCCTGGGTGGGACACGAGCCCCTGGGGTACCATGAGCCCTGGTGGGTACCACAGCCCTAGGGGTACACTAACACCCTGAGTGGTCACCCACCAGCCTCCGGGCGTGAACCAAATGCCTCAGGTACCATCAGCACCGGGAACCAGCAAGCCGCCCGGTACCAATGCCCAGGTGGTAATCCAACAGCCCCAGGGTACCAGAAGTTGTACCCTGCTGCCCCAGGGACAGCAACTCTGGTTAAAACATATTTTTTAAGCCCCCCCCGCTGCTTATACATTACCATCCCGGTGTTCTGATCGGCGCCGCTCCTCGGTGCTTCTTCTTCATCCTCCCGTCCTCGCTGGCTGCATCCGGGATCTCCGGCCGTCGCGCGATGACGTCATATCGCTGCGACGGCCGGAGATCCCGGATGCAGCCAGCGAGGACGGGAGGATGAAGAAGAAGCACCGAGGAGCGGCGCCGATCAGAACACCGGGATGGTAATGTATAAGCAGCGGGGGGGGGCCCTTACAAGGGGGGACAGTGCCAGCTTTTGGGGGGCCATATGCACTGCTTCCCCCTGCCGCTGATTGACAGGGGGAAGCAGTGCATATATAATGAGCGGCCCCACGTGACGGGGCCGCTCATACAGCAGCCTCCCCCCGCCTCCTCCAGCCTCCACAGCCCCCACCACAGCAGGTGGTACCGTATAGACCCGTGTATAAGTCGAGGGGGGGACTTTTCAGCCCAAATTTTGGGCTGAAAAACTCGGCTTATACACGAGTATATACGGTAAATAAAAATTTAAACAGTGGTTATGCTTTAAGCTGCACAGTTTAGGGCTGTAAGCACAGGTCTCACTATTGAATGTTTGGGCCTCATGCCGAATCATAGAGAATATTTCTGATGGTTTAATTAGATCCACATTCATCAAAATAATACATTAAAAACTGATTTAATCCATTTTAATGTATTATGTTGATGAATGTGGATACTAACACATTATTTAACAGCTTTCTTCCCCCCCCCTTCTTTTGGCGCCTTGTATGAATTTTGCATGTATTTTACTGCATGCATGTTATCCGTCACTGTACATGTAGCTGTCAGGAGGAAGGACTGCAAAATGCATTGACATTAAACCACTTTTTTCTATCTTGGTCTCGGATCCTTATTTGAATTCAGTAGCGCAGAATCAATCCAGTCTACATGGTATTTCTTCACATGTAATCGCAGATGATGCAGCAGCTGGAATCTTTGCTATATTAGTGGTTGCGCTACACACAACTCTAATAGGTAAGCACATTACTATTGCTGCCTCATTTTATAAGTTGGATAAGACCCTATTACGCTACTGCACATAGATAGAGTGAGGAAGCGATTGCCTAGCGTAGACATGATTAGGATCCGGGATAGGCTGAGTTAGGCTAGGGTGACACTTAAAATCTGAATTGTGTTCACCGCATCCAGATCCGGAAGCAGTGAACGCAATTGTCTTCAGACATTCAGCAATCCGGGAACCGGATTGCTGAAGCCGCAATCCGGTAACCAGATTGCTCAGGATGTGTAATCCTGAACAATCCAGTTACCAGATAGTTTGCTCATCCCTGCTGCCGCAGGGATGAGCAAACTGTTCTGTTGTTAGTAAAACTATTTATTTTATTCATAAATGCTTGTACAATGTCTCTAGGAGGTGCCCAGTCCCCCTAGAGACCTTACACCCACACAGGTGGGCTTATACTGCTATAATGTGCTATGTACAACAGCTGACTCCTGTCAGCTGTTGTACAGTTTTATGAATGAAAGCGCCGGGATCCTCAGAGCGGCGCGCATACTATTGCTAATGGTACAGTATGTGCGCCGCTGTCTGAGGTCCTGAAGCCTTATACAGTAGATCTATGGGCAGCAAGTTGTTTGGTCATACAACAAGGCGTTATGCATGGTGCCACAAAAACACAGCATTCCAAGAAAAACACTTGCTACCCACTGTCAAATTTGGGGGAGGGTCCATCATGATTTGGGGCTGTGTGGCCAATGACGGCACTGGGAATCTTGTTAAAGTTGAGGGTCGCATGGATTCCACTCAGTATCAGCAGATTCTTGAGAATAATGTTCAAGAATCAGTGTCAAAGGTGAAGTTACATCGGGGATGGATCTTTCAGCAAGACAATGATCCAAAACACCGCTTCAAATCTACTCAGGCATTCATGCAGAGGAACAATTACAATGTTCTGGAATGGCCATCCCAGTCCCCAGACCTGAACATCATTGAACATTTGTGGGATGTTTTGAAGTGGGCTGTCCATGCTCGGCGACCATCAAACTTAACTGAACTGGAATTGTTTTGTAAAGAGGAATGGTCAAAAATACCTTCATCCAGGATCTCATTAAAGGTACCTTTACACACCGCTACAACAGGGTGGAAATAACCGGGTGCTTCACGTGCACGAGCACGTACCAACGGTTACAAACGGTACCCGATACCGCCTTTACACGCCGCTACAAGGTGCTCTATAGAAGGTTTAATATTCCTCTGGATGCACCGCCGGGTGCCTCAAGTTACCTTCTGTAGAGCACCTTACCTCATTTACACGCCGTAACAGAAGGTAATATGGGAGGACCTGGTGCAGCAGGGACAGCACATAGGTGTGCCAGAATTGTGGATTACGAGACGTTCGTACGCAGATAGGACAAAGCAATAGCATCATGATTGGCCAGCCAGCGCAGGAGGCTGACTAATACATGACGCTCGAGCAATTGTGTAATGTGACTGGTCAGCTCCTTAAATATGCCGCCCTATGCAAAGACAACCTATCGTAACGCAGGAGCTTCCACCAATGATCGCTGAAGGGGGGTGGTTTCCAGTAGGCTGTTTCACACCCTGGGGAGTTAATTAGGTGGCGAAGACACCTTACCCTACCATATTTAGATGCCGTTACCATCGGGTTGAAATCAACCTGTTTTAGAGCACTGCTCTGAAACAGGTGCCGCAAGTGACGGGTGGCAACAAGCTAGTTTACACGCCGCTACCTCGGGTTGATTTGACGGTGCAAGATACATTTGTCTCATAAATCCGGTTGTTTCCACCCTGTTGTAGCGGCGTGTAAAGGTACCTTAACAGCTACAGGAAGCGACTAGAGGCTGTTATTTTTGCAAAAGGTGGATCTACTAAATATTAATGTCACTTTTCTGTTGAGGTGCCCATACTTTTGCACCTGTCAATTTTTGAAATAATGCATATTTCACATTTTCGGTTAGTACAATAAACCTCATTTCAATCCTGAAATATTACTGTGTCCATCAGTTATTACATATATAACACTGAAATAGCTGGTGCAAAAAAAACAATTTTTGAAAAAAAAAAAAGAGTAAGATTAAGAGGGGTGCCCAAACTTTTTCATATGACTGTAAATATGTCTCAATGTATAATTATTTATGGAAACATATGTTATATAAAACATGAAAGATGTATTGTTCAAAGCTATCTAAAAGAGAATATATATTTAAGTGTGAAGGTTGGGGGACAAAAACCTCCCGAGGTAATTGAGGTGTTGAGTTGTATTTTATGTCTACTAATTTGTTATTTTGCCCCCCTTTCTCCTTTGAATGTCTGCACCAGTTCACAGACAGGCTCCTTCCTGATTTATTGTTCCTGGAGCAATGTATCATATTAAATACACAACCACACAGTTTTTATGATTATATTTATTTTTGATCTCATCTTTTTGTGAACTACATTCTTCATTTTCCTCCCAAGACCGCAACTTCCTCACTTTTTTCACATATTTTATTTGTTTTTTTCTATTTCCACTATTCACGGTTATAACTGAGATATGTTTAATCATTGATCTTCTATTTAACACAAATGCAGGGGAGTAATGATCGTGGTCGCAGGGGCCCGCGCCACCCGTCACCTCCAGCAACCGCCGATCCCTGCATCGGGCGCCCGCTTCACATTGATGTGCTGCACTCAGCTATGGGGCCCATGTGTCAGTGAGAGGAGGAGAGGGCTGGAGAGCTTCCACTTTCTACTGCTGCTGCTCCTCCCCTCACTTCCTCTTACCACTGTCTGAGTTCCATCTGCGTTCCACTGTGGAACGCATTTAGCAGGCTGGTGCCGACTTCTCTCATTTCCTCCTTCTGAGTCTTCTCTTCAGTTTTTGTAAGGAGAATGGAGCAGTTGGGGAACCAGGAGAGGTAAGTACAGGGGTTATGAGGCTACATTATACTACATGTATGGTTGTGAGGCTGTATTACACTATATGGAGGACTATGAGGCTGCATTATACTATATGGAGGGCTGTAAGGCTGCGCTATTCTATATGGAGGGCTGTGAGACTGAATTATACTATATAGAGGGTTGTGAAGCTGTATTATACTATATGGAGTGCTGTAAGGCTGCATTATACAATATGGAGGGTTATGAGGCTGTATTATATTATATGGAGGACTATGAGACTGCATTATACTATATGTAGGATAATGGGGTTTATTATAATAATTGGATGACTATTGGGGTTACCTTACGAATGGGGGACTATGGGCTGCATTATAATACACAAAGGACTATGGGGGTACTTTGTAATAAATGGAGGAATATGGAGATGCATTATAATAATTGGAGGACTATGGTGGCGGGAGGAGGAAGACCATATAAGCCATAATGGGGAATATATATTCCACGATAAGGGCTATATACCTGTAGGAGGACCATATATTGCAGTATGAGGGACATTAATACATAATGAAGGGGGAGAGGGGTCAATCTGTGAGTCTTTAAAGTATTTAGAACGTTGCAAAGGGTGCATACACCTCACCAACGTGTGCGGGGGGGGCCCAGGTCTAAATTTTGCACCGTGGCCCACCAGAGTCTAGTTACGCCACTGCACAAATGCACAGGATGCACATCAATATGCCACAGGCTCACTTTTGATATTCCTTGACACCCTAGGGTTCCCTTCATTTTTTTCTCCTTTTTTCCGATAGCGTCCATTTTGCTGTCATGCCGCCAGTTTTTGCCCCTTTGTCTTTTCTAATGTTATATTTTCTGTTATCTTTATTTTTTTGCTAATTCAAGGATCAGGTTACAAAATGACATCAGAGTAACCTCCACCCAGTGTATACGTCATGACCATGTGCGCTGACTATGGTGTCTATATATTGTGCACCTTGTATTATGTATTGTACTATGTTGGTTCCCTGAGGAAGGAGCAGGGATATTGCTCTGAAAAGCGTCAGAATAAAGCCATTATTATCTGGCAACTGTGACTCCTTTATCGTATGAGCAGCGCAGATCTGAGAAACACTGTCCTTTTCTCGATTCGTCCTTGACTACCACTGCCTGCAATGGAGTGTGGATTTTGCAGCCGCCATACTATACGCTTACACTGCTTGTGGGTCACACAACCGTTACAGGTGAGCAGTTGCAATTGTTTGCTTCAAAAAAGTGATTTAAGGATAAGACCCTATTGCGCTTTCTTTCCTTCTTTATAGTTTTCCAATAAACTTTCAGGTTTTCATACTTTTAACTCTGTATAGCGATATGCCTTTGACTGCCGTGACCCAACCACCCTGACTCCCAAGGAGTGACGCAACACCATTTTAATCAACCAGAATAACTTTATTGAGGAGAGATATAACAACACTCATCTTTTATGTGGCTTAAATTTTGTGGTTGCAGCTTAACCAGGCAATAAATTGCCAACCAACAGGTTGCAGGGAGATTTTGGTGCATTTGGTGCAGGTTTCGTCACAATTAAACACTACGCCCCTTCTGCAGTTGCAACTTGAAACAAACACAACAATAGGGAGGGAGGGCAGGAAAGAGGTCCGGGTTCTCAAAAAGAAGCCAGAAGCTGTTGGGCAGGGCTTTTAAAACCTAGGGGTGGGAACTGCCCCAGGAAGGGGGACCCCCTCCACACCTCGTCACCCAATGGCAAACCTCTTGTTAGCCCAGAAGGAGGGCCTAGCAGTCAGGGGACTGCAGCCGAACAGTGGCTGCAGTGCCCCTCATTCTGCTGAAACCCCTGTTAGATCTATGGTATAGTTGCTTGCCGGTGGAGCAGGTTAGCAGTAGAATAATAAGTAAACTGGTCATCAGTTACAGATGGATAGTGATAATGACAGAATTAGTAAATGGTAATAACCAGTGTCAAGTCAAGTCTAGGTGGAGACAAAAGGTAAAAAGTATCCAACAGTCAGGATCAAATCAAATAAGGTTTCTGAGGGGTTAATCAGCAGGTTCAAGAGAGGTTCAAGAGATAGGACAGAAATAAAGGAATCAATCAAGAATAAACACTTATGAAAGACACAATATATGCAAAATCTGGCAAGGACAACGTGACCTGCAAGGAAAACTGTATAGCTGCCAAGTGTTAACAATGTGTTACATACACAGTTTAGATTGCTCTGATAGCCAATTCAAGAGGTCGTCACATGACAGCAAAAATATGCAAGAGGAATTTCTGGTTTTCTCATCCATTCATTTCAATAGAAATCTGCTTTGGATACGGAATCATAAAGATACATGGCGCTCCTAGTTCATAGGTGCGCAAGTAGGGTTCCTCCCTTCATTGGTCTCCACCAAACTATGTCTGCACAAGGGGTCTGGAACTTTGTATTAGCAAAATGGAGCTCCGACCACTTGGAAGATATAATAAGAAAATAACCATGGAACAGATATAGATCAATAGTAATATGAAATTGTGTTTAATAGTAACATTTACTTCAGTATCAATATTCTTCAATATATTCACTTCAGGACTGTCCTCTAAGATATATTTATTTTGCTCACTTTTATAGGGCCAGTCATTTCCACAGCACTTTACACTTTGCACTGTGGGGCTGAGTTCCAGTGTTTGGTCAGAGAGAAGGAAGCCGGCGGGCATTGGGCTCAAATGACGACACATGGTCACATTAGCCCCAAGCCGCAGTTACCGACAGTGCTGGAATGGTGGAAGCACGTAAAGTGAGTAATGGGATTATTATATTAATAGGGAGAAACAAGTCAATTCAGAAGTGGTTGTCCTAGGAGTGGACAACCCCTTTAAATGTGTTTAGCGTAGGAAGTTCACAAAGCTTCAAACTGAGTTAACTGTATTCCACACTTATATTCAGAAAAAACACTACAAGGATATAAATTCAGAGAACCCGCCAAAAGGTCTGATATCCATTACACTTAGCAGAACCAAGAAGGCCTCAGTGATAAAGGCAACACAGGTGTTTAAAACTGATGTCACAATCACTCCCAACCTGCCATGACATGGGGGAGGTGATTGGTGGTATTTTATATGCACACAGATGAGGTTTCCATAGGGTGTCAGTCACACAGGTACGTGTGATGTAGTGTGTCTGTATACAACTTATTGATCATGCCCATACTATTAGATCAGGTGGACTGCCCAGCACTATATATATATATGTACAGCTCCGGAAAAAATTAAGAGACCACTGCAAAATGTTCAGTTTCTCTGATTTTTCTCTTGATACGTATATTTTTGAGTAAAATGTACATTGTTGTTTTATTCTATAAACTACTGACATGTCTATGAAATTCAAAGCTAAAAATGTTGTATTCATTTTCAGCAAATGAGAAATCGTCAAAATAATAATAAAGGAACAGTGCTTTCAGACCTTAAATAATGCAAAGAAAACAAGTTCTTATTCATATATACAAACAATTATACTCATGTTTTAATTCAAGAAGAGTTCAGAAATCAGTATTTGGTGGAATAACCATGATTTTTAATCACAGCTTTCATGCATCTTGGCATGCTTTCCACCAGTCTGTCACACTGCTTTTGGGTGACCTTATGCCACTCCTGGCACAAAAATGTAAGCAGTTCTTTTTTGTTTGATGGTTTGTGACTATCCATCTTCCTCTTGATTACATTCCAGAGGTTTTCAATGGGGTTCATGTCTGGAAATTGGTCTGGCCATGACAGGGTCTTGATGTGGTGCTCCTTCATCTACACATTGATTCACCCAGCTGTGTGGCATAGGGCATTGTCCTGTTGGAAAAACAGTCCTCAAAGTTGGGGAACATTGCCTGAGCAGAAGGAAGCAAGTGTTTTTCAGGGATAACCTTGTATACAGCTTCATTCATACGTCCTTCGCAAAGATGAACTTGCCTAATTCCAGCCTTGCTGAAGCATCCCCAGATCATCTGGGATCCTCCACCAAATTTCACAGTGGGTGCAAGACACTGTGGCTTGTACGCCTCTCCAGGTCTCCGTCTAACCATTAGATGACCAGGTGTTGGGCAAAGCTGAAAATTAGACTTACTCCAGTTTTCTATGGTCCAATTCTTATGGTTTTTGGCAAACTTCAGCCTGGCTCTCCTTTGCTTCTGATTGATGAAAAGCTTTTTTTCTAGCTTTACATGACTTGAGACAGTCACAAAACATCAACAATAAAGAACTGCTTAACTTTTTGTGGCAGGAGTGGCATAAGGTCACCCAAAAGCAGTTTGAAAGACTGGTGGAAAGCGGCCAAGACGCATGAAAGCTGTGATTAAAAATCATGGTTATTCTACCAAATATTGATTTCTGAACTCTTCCTGAGTTAAAACATAAATATTGTTGTTACTAAATGAATAAGAATTTGTTTTATGTGCATTATTATGTACCTATAAAAAGACAACTCAGAAAAACTGAAAATTTTGCAGTGGTCTCTTAATTTTTTCCGGAGATGTACATGCATCACACAGGACAAATGCCCCAAATGGCCCCGCTCCATCCTGCAAAAGCATAAAAAGTGTAAAGAACAATGATGGCTGATATTGTGAGGTATTGGTGGATATTTTGGCCAAAACACACAAGCTCGTAACCAACGTCAAGGGTCCTCAAGCTTACGAGTCCCTAACACTATGTTCAGTTATAAACACTACCGTGACATAATTTCAGAAAACTCACCAAAAACAGCCAAAAGGCCTGATATCCATTACAGACCTCAGTGATAAAGGCAACATAAGTGCATAATACCGATGCAACAATCACTCTCAACCTGGCATGACATGGGCGAGGTGATTGGAGGTATTTTATATGCACACAGATGAGGTTTCCATAGAGCATCAGTCACACAGGTACATGTGATGCAAAGTGTCTGTATACAGCCTATTGATCACGCCCATACTATGAGATCAGTCATGCTGCTTAGCACTATATACATGCATCACAACGGACAGACGCCCCCAAAGGGTCCGGCTGCATCCTGCAAAAACATAAAAAGTGCAAAAAAAAGATGATTGACAATGTAAGGTATTGGTGGATATTTTGGCCAAAACATGCAAGCTCGTAACCCGCGTCAAGGGTCCTCACGCTTACGAGTCTCTAACGTTATATTTAATTATAAACACTACAAGGACATAAATTCAGAAAACTCACCAAAAACAGCCAAAAGACATGATATCCATTGCACTTAGCAGGACGCAGCAGGCCCCAGTGATAAAGCCAACACAAGTGCATAATACCGATGCAACAATCACTCTACATGTGCGTTGCCTTTATCACTGGGGCCTGCTGCGTCCTGCTAAATGCAATGGATATCAGACCTTTTGGCGGTTTTTGGGGGAGTTGCATACTTATACCAGATGGTGCACAGAAAAAGGCATCAACCTGAGTGTAGAAAATAGTTATCGTCAGGCATTAGTCACAGAGATCATATCAGGTACTTTATTGCTTAGCTAGGCGTGCTGGAGATGTGCTTGATATGTTAGATATGATAAGATATGTTAGTAATTTATTTTTCCTGGATTTTTGCCTTTTTGCAGATTTCAACTTGATGAAATAAAGAACCTTGATATTATCTTTGTTACGGGAGATTAACTACGCTTATTTCTCAAACTGTATTACTATTAGAGATGAACGAATGGCTTAGTAACTAATTAAGTTTGTTATATATTTTCAAAAAAATTTCAGATTTTCCAGAATCTTAATTTTTTTTTTTTTTTCAATTAGATTTTTCATCCATCATTTTAGTGGATTCTTTTCAGGGCTAGGAAGAGTTAAAACAAAGAAAATATATATACTCGCCATTCCTCACATGTTGCTGCCTCGTCTGCTGCTCCACTTCTTGGCATTATTCTTTGTTTTTCCATTGCTCTATTCTGCCGCGGAGGCAAATATGAGGCCACTTAACAGAGATTGTGACTAGGCTGTGTGGAGCCAGATGACAGATTGGAAGCATGTGCCAAAGAAAGAGGAGATTACAGTGATCCTGACATTATGACATTGCTTAGCAACTGTGCTGTAGACTGAAGTAATCTGATACATTGTTTCCTCACCAGCTGCAGTCAGGAACTCACACAAAGTGTAAACCACGCCCCCGTTCCCTTATATGGTTACATGCCCCGTATTCAGTGTGAGAAGCTTAAAGAGAACCTGTCAGCTTGTTTTATCCCCTATGCTACCACTACCTGTCCCTGCAGCTCATGAGCTCATCCCTAATAATCCCTGTCTGACCTAAAAGTGCCCTATAAAGCTTCAGAAAAATGACTTAGAAATTTACATGTAGTCTCCATCTCACACTGCTCTAGCCTGAAACTCCTCCCACCGGGACTGGGTTTCTCAGCAAAGCATTAAACCCTATAGTCCCCTGCTCTAAAGGTGGGGTCACACGCGGCAATCTCGCCCGCGACATCGCCGCAAAGTGACGTCACAGCGATGTCGCGGGCGATATTGCAAGTGCGTCGCGCTGTGTGACAGCGCGACGCAACTGCAAATTATCGCTGGTCGCAGGTTGACAGGTTTATGAACATGTTCATAAACCTTTCAACCTGTGACCAGCGATTAGGCTGGATCGTGCCGTCTGACACTGTTGGCGGCGCGATCCAGCCTATATCGCAGCGTTACTGAGCCATCGCTCGCTGGGCGTAGCCCAGCCCAGCGAGCGATGGCTCCGCCCACATCGCCGCCGCGTCACCGGCAACGTCGTGCCTTGTGACAGCTGGCCTGCGATGTCGGAAGCGAGCGGGCACCCGCGCATCGCTTCCGACATCGCAGGCCAGATCGCTGCGTGTGACCCCACCTTTAGTGTGTGAATGCAGATTGAGAGCCTCAGACCTACATTACCTCCCAATATAAAAGGAATACTGCACTCTCTGTCTTGGATGCAGTACCCCTCTGTAGCGCACGGACTAGTGGGGTGCTACACTGTATATAAGTCCTCAGGCAGATCTTTATAAAGCAAAACATCTTTCATTATACCTACCTAGGGGGCGGGTTGGTCCGATGGATGTCGCTGGTCTGACGCCTCCTTTCTTCCTCTGAATGCTGTCCTCTTCTTTTGTTCATGTGGGTGATGTGTCCTACACCATCCACACACAGATGCTTTCTTTGCCCTTCTGCGCACACATACTTCGCTCTGCCCTGCTGAGTGCATAGCAAAATATTATAATGTGCAGGCACAGGGAAATGTCAAAAACCGTCCTCAGCAGGACAGAGTAAAGTATGCGTGTATGAGTGCAATGGTGGAGACTGTGCGCAGGTGTCAAAGGACACGTCACCCACTAGACGTAGGGAAGAGGATGGGATTCACATGAATATAGGAGGCATCGAAGCAAGACCTGCGACACCCATCGGAATGGACCACCCCCAGGGTGAGTATAATAAAAGATGTTTTTTTGCATTATACAGATCAGCCCGGGGACATATACAGTACTCCACAATGCTGTATATAAGGTTTTACAGGCGGTGACCACAGTTTAGATGGGAAAAAACTGCTGACAGGTTCACTTTAAAATTCACTCCTAACAAAACCGTATATACTGCAGCGAGTCATGGTCTCAGCGGTAAAATAGATATGACAGGATCCAGTCTGAACAATGCTCTGTGAGCTAAATACAACATGCAGCAAGTGAAGAGATCTCTCTGAATGTTAACAGCAATATGTCAGTGTAGAGTCCCGGCTATTGACAGATCATTGCCCAAGCTGTCTACCATTGTATCCACCTCTCAGGTGACACATACGCGTCTGCTGTCTGTGAATATAAGATAGCGTATTTTCATTCAGAAACTGTTTTGAAAGTAGTAAAACAACAACTCAAAATCTCTTCGCAAGGAAATGTGCATCTCAACATTTCATGGCTTAAACTTTGTGCGGTCACTAGAGTGATTGCTCAGAGATATTGTATATGCATCTTCTATTTACTTCTATAGGAGTCCTGGAAACAGCAGCTCAGCCTCCGGTGCAGATAGATGGCCCTCCAATGGCCTGTGCATAGAGATGGATGAGATAGGTATGACCCTTTGAATGGGTATTCCGGCTCCACTCACTTGCACATGAATGTCACGTCACCAGCTCCCCAATAGACCGAATCCTTACTCAAAGGTAGGAGTGATCCGGAAATAACCCCTTTAAACTTATCTTTTTTCTTTAGTGCTTGAGATTCGGCACTTTGTTTGTTTATTTAGGCCATTTTCAGAGAGATGACCGCATAGCTTTAAATAAAGTCTTAATAGAGCTTGGATGTTCAGCATCTGGAAATAACGACTGCTTATGTGGCTGTTGTAATTCCTATATATGGATGATAAGATGATAGCACCTTATATACCATGACAGATATACAGTACACTCAACACTGACTACTATTGCACATCATTTATTTGGATTCCACACATTACTTTCTTTTTATTTCCAGTCATCTCATATGTATAGTCCAGGCCTGATTAAGAGCAATGCTCTGCATTTAATTCCTTTAAAGGGAACTTGGGTTCAGGTCTCTTTTGCCCGGCAAACCAGCAGTAGTCACATTTGCAAGTCAAAATTCCCTTCCTCACCAGCCCTGTATAACATCAATCTCTAAAATCAAGGTGTATAAAAAGCATTTATTACCTCCGTTTGTTATATGAAAATTAGGGCTTTGACTAGTCAATGGAGCGTTGTTTCCCCAGACTAGTTGGCCTCTTCCGTGTTATCAGCCACTGTGGGAGTGATAACATGATTTTCATGAGCCGACATCATTGCAGCTCTGGAAATCTTGCGCATGCGCATGGCTCCTTTCAGCAGCATCCATGCGACTTTGAATCTGGGTCTACGCATCCCGACTTCAGAGGGGCACACTGAGCATGATTGGATGTGCAGAAGCTTTTCTTTTGATTATGTGCAGTGCACCTCTCTGTAGCCGAACATGCACACCTGGCTTCAGAGGTGAAACTGTTGAAATGAGCTGCGCGCATGCGCAAGATTTCCAGGAGCTGCAATGGTGTCAGTTCATGGAAATCATGTTGTCACTCCCAAAGTGCACGATAACATGGAAAGAGGCGACTAGTCTGGGGAAACAACACCACATCAACTAGTTAGAGCCCTAATTATGTACGAAAATGGAGGTAATAATAGGTTTTTTTTACACATTGATTTTAATGAATGTTGCTATACAGGGCTACTGAGGAAGGGAATTTTGATGCACAAATTGACTGCTACTAACTTGGATGGCATAAGGGACCTGAAAGGTTTCCTTTAAAGAAGACCTGTAAGCTTTCCTGACATTCCTGTTTTACTAAATACCAGCATTCACCACAAAGTAACAATTGTTGAGCATCTTTTATTATATCTCTGTTTTGCTCTATCCCTCTGTCCAACCCAACTAGAATGTAAGGGATAACTAACAAAAGGTTTTCACTATCACAGACAACGCCCCTAAACAATGGCTAGGCTAAATGGATGGTTTATGTCAACCATAACTCATGTATGTGAATGCCCAGTCAGTCCAGACCTAAATCTCAAAGAGAATCTGATAAAACATGAAAATTGCCCCGCCTCAGACGCCTCCATCCATGACTCATGAATTAGAGCAGTTTTCAAAATAAGAACGGGCAAAAATTTCATCCTCTATATGTGCAAAGCTGGTAGACACATACCTCAAAAGACTTGCTGCAGTAATTGCAGCGAAAGGTGATCCTACAAAGTATTGACTCAGGAGGGTTGAATACTAATGTACATCACAATTTTCAGATTTATATTTTTAAAATATTTAAAAAATCATGTATCATTTGCTTTATCTTTCACAAATGCTTGCTCTTTAGTGTTGGTTTATCACATAAAATCTCAGTAAACTGTATTTCATTTTTTGGGTGTAATGAGAAAAAATGTGGAAAAGTTCACGGGGTAGGAACACATAATTAAGGGGGACCTGCATCTTGTTATCTGGACAGCCCGGGGTCTTGAAATGACCCGGAAACTGTCCTGATTCACTTCCTGCTGACGATGATCCGGTGACATATCAAGCAGGAAGTGATCATTTTGTCTGGATGGCCTGTAACCCATTCAAACATAGGACAAGTGATCAGACCGTAGAGTATCGAGGCCCTCTAGTGGTTAAAGTATTAAAAAAAAAAAAAAGTTCAAATCACCCCCCTTTTGCACCATTGAAAATAAACTTTTAAAAAAAAAATACACATATTTGGTATCGCATGTTCAGAAAAGCCCGATCTATCAAAGTAAAAAATCAATTTTATCTGCTCTGTAATCTATGTAATGGAAAAAAGTCCAAACGCGAAAAAATTACGTTTTTGTGGTTGCCGCCACATTGCAATAAAACACAGTAACGGGTGATCAAACCAGCACATCTACCCAAAAATGATATCATTAAAATGTCAGCTCAAGATGTAAAACATAAACGTCACACAGCCCCAGATCCCAAAAAATGAGGACGCTACAGGTTGCGGAAAATGGCACCAAAAGTGCAAAATTCCTTTTTCCAGTAAAAGTATACATGTTTTGTATCTACGAACTCTACGACCCGAGGCATCACACCGTCACATCAGTTTTACCATACAGTGAACATGGTGAATAAGAATCCAAAAAACAAACACGTAATTGCACTTTTTTTGCAATTTTAACCGCACTTGGAATTTTTGTTCCCATTTATGTACACTATATGGTTAAAAAAAATGATTTAATCAGAAAGTACAACTCGTCCCACAAAAAAAAGCCCTCATATGTCTATATTAATGGAAAAATAAAAAAAAGTTATGGCTCTTGGAAGAAGGTTAGGAAAAATGAAAACCAGAAACCCGACCAGGGGTGAAGGGGTTAACCCCTCCTGCAACTAATCACACAGTGAGGAATGTGGTCTGAATGTTAAAGGGAACCTGTCACCTCATTCTACCCCCTTGACCTATCACTAGCTGTCCCTACACTTTCCTAGCTGCTCCCTAACCATCCCTCTATGCTGTAAATGCGCCCTATAAAGATGGTGAAAAATGAGTTATAACTTACAAGTAGTCGCTCAGTCAGGAGACTGAAAACGCGGCTCCAGGCTCCATTCTCCCCTCTTTGCTTCAACACTGCACGCCCCACTGGGCATCATCATTTGTTCTTGATCTCCTCCTCCTGTTTGAATTTCCCATCCTCTTCTGCTCCTTTGATGCACTGGCCGGTACGTCATATCCGGCCCGGTGCATTGTGGGGGCTCATCACGTGGTACAGCCCCGGCTTCTGGCGCATGCGCAGTGCGCATATTGAAGCTACCCTGGTCGTGTGGTAGAGGCCAGCTTCAATATGCGCCAGAAGCCGGGGTTATACCACGTGATGAGCCCCCACAAAGCACCATGCCAGATATGACATACTGGCCGGTGTATCATAGGAGCAGAGGAGGGCGTGAAATTCAAACAGGAGGAGGAGATCAAGAACAAATGATGGCGCCCAGCGGGATGTGCAGGGATGAAGTGAGGAGGGGAGAATGGAGCCTGGAGCCGCCTTTCCAGTCTCCTGACTGAGAGACTGCTTGTAAGTTATAAGTCATTTTCCGCCATCTTTATAGGGCGCATTTACAGCAGACAGGGATGGTTAGGGAGCAACTAGGAAGGTGTAGGGACAGCTAGTGATAGGTCAGGGGCTTAGAATGTGTTGACAGTTTCCCTTTAAAATATTTTTTTTTTGCATTTGGACATTGCCATGGAATCTGTGAC
This sequence comes from Allobates femoralis, assembly GCA_033576535.1. Taxonomy (NCBI): domain Eukaryota; kingdom Metazoa; phylum Chordata; class Amphibia; order Anura; family Aromobatidae; genus Allobates; species Allobates femoralis. The sequence continues at coordinate 153,689,832 of JARQOC010000008.1, read as the reverse complement.
CGTGGTCCCCATAGCATTTCAGCTTCACACAGAAGTTGACCGTGATTGAAACACCTGTCTGAAACAGCACCACACTACTCTGAGTTTACATCACCAGTATTATCTTCTGCTAGGTTATGTTGGATAGATTAGGGACTACCAGTAAACAGACCCCTTAGTTCCCGGCTCAGCCTTATCATGATGTTAATGTGGTTTAGAATGTTCAAAAATTCCAACATTTTAAATATTTACTTATTATTCACAGTGGAAGCCAAAGATAACAGACCCACATTACATGTCACACTTGGCAGCTCTGACTTTACAGGTTTATGATGGATGTTGCGGTTGCAGATGTTGTAAGAGCACTTCTCTGTACTTTCCATGCAGAAAATTAAAACGTTTGGAAATGATGTTACATTTTGTAAGTGAGAGCAATGGAGCGTTCTGTACAGTTTCTGATTTACAGTATCAGTCTGATTTATTAGATATCACTACACCCAGCATTTTACATTCACTTTTACGGCCTTAGTTGCATAATCATTTGTAACTTACTTGATCATGCAAAATGCTTCAAAATAATTTGACAGTATTATTTTCCCTAAGCAATATGAGGAATTACAGTTTACCCATTATTTGGCGGCATGGCGCTCCTTTATTCTGAAATTCGTCCTGTATTTATATGCAAATTATCTCTGAAAGTGCCCATCCAGTCAGACAGTAGATAAAATAAAAACTAAAACTTAACTTTTAATAACTATGTACAGTGGGGGCGGAAATTATTCAGACCCCATTACATTTTTCACTCTTGGGTTCATTGCAGCCATATGGTAAATTCAAAATAGTTAATTTGTGGCGCCCCTGTGGTTGCAACAGAGGGGTACTGCATCCAATTCATGAGGGTAGTATTCCTGTCCTCAGTAAACACAGTATGGTAATTTCAGACACCCACAAACACACCCAGCACACCTGGTTCCAGGGACGGCGGGTGAACCCAATAGTGGAAAGGCCCAGGCAGTCAGCGGGACAGCAGGGAGAAAGGTGGAAGGTGGGAAGTTAGGAAGGAAGCAGTCAGGAAGTAGAAACGGGACAAGAACAGGAAGTGGTCAAGCAGTTAGGAGAGAAAGCTGGAATGTAGCAGAGCAAGGACCTGGAAGACTTGAGTGTAGATGAGGCTAGTCCCGGTGCAACAGACTGCAGAGAGATGGAAGGAGCCCTGAGGTCACGAGCAGTGAGTGTTCCACCTGTGCGGCTGAATCTGAAGTGAGACCAGAATGGAAGGTTGAGAACCAGGGGACTGGCCCTGAAGGTGGTGAGGAGACTCTACGCTCCAACCACAGAACTGGAGTCCACGAGATCTAGAGGAGTTGTGGCAAACACCCGACACGTCCGCCAAGAAGGTAGCTGTACTAGGGTCAGGGACATGGCCGATCACCCAACAGGATCTGTGGCTGCTAGATTGGGGCACTGTGTCCAGAGGCGCGAGCAGGAGTTAGGCGAGCAGGCAGCGCTGAGGAAGAGATCAACCCGAGAAGGAAGGAACATAAAAGGGGGTGTCTTGGACAAGCCATCCCGGTTGCTGAGGACTATCTGGACTGCGACTGTACCAGAACTGTACCCTGTGGTGTCTGCAGAAGGAAAGTTAAGTAAACTGGGTTTGGAATTCAGAACTGTGTGTGAGACTGTTCATTTCCTGCCTGAGGAGTGGTAGACTGATGTGCCGGGCAGGCCCAGGAGCCTGCCTATGAGATGCTCTGATGCCTCTCTCCAGCCAGAGCAGCCCTGCTGGCCCTCCACCACCAATACCTAATCCTAACACCGGATGCCCTGGGGAACCGCTCCACCCGTGGGAAGCAAAACCATCACAGTTGCCATTCCATCATCTCCTGATGTCCCAGACTGCATCGGCAGCTACCAATAGCCGCATACTATGGGTGGTGTCACGACAACCATCCCCAAAACCCTATAATTTCCCTTGTCCCATGAACTTCTACCCTTTTTATTGACCGCTTGGGGCCACGGACTAGGTCACGATCCCCCAGACAACATCGCCAGAGGGAGGCCCGGCTCCGAATACCCCAAGGCCCCCATGGGGCGCGTCACATTTTTTTCTCATTAATGTACACTCTGCACCCCATCTCGACTGAAAAAAACTGAAATGTAGATATTTGTGCAAATTTATTAAAAAAGAAAAACTGAAATATCACATGATCAGACGCTTTGCTCAGACACTCCTATTTAAGCCACATGCTGTCCATTTTCTTGTGGTCCTCATTGAGATGATTTTACTCCATCATTGCAGTTCAGCTGTGTTTAATTAAACTGATAGGACTTGATTCAGAAAGGCACACACCTGTATATATAAGACCTTACAGCTCACAGTGCATGTCAGACCAAATGAGAATCATAAGGTCAAGGAGCTCAGAGACAGAACTGTGGCAAAGCACAGATCTGGCCAAGGTTACAATAGAATTTCTGCAGTACTCAAGGTTCCTAAGAGCACAGTGACCTCCATAATCCCTAAAGGGCAATAGTTTGGGACCACCAGAAGTCTTCCTAGACCTGGTCATCTAGCCAAACTGAGCAATCGTGAGAGAAGAGCCTTGGTGAGAGAGGTAAAGAAGAACCCCAAGATCATGTGGATGAGCTCCGGAGATGCAGTAGGGAGATGGGAGAAAGTTCCACAAATTCAACTATCGCTGCAGCCCACCGCCAGTCGGACTTTTATGGCACAGTGACCCGACAGAAGCCTCTCCTCAGTGCAAGACATATTAAAACCTGTATAGAATTTGCTAACAAAACACATGAAGGACTCCCAGACTATGAGATATAAGATTCTCTGGTCTGATGAGACGTAGATAGAACATTTTGGTGATAATTTTAAGCGGTATGTATGGAGAAAACCAGGCACTGCTCATCACCTGCCCAATACAATCCCAACAGTGAAACATGGTGGTGGTAGCATCATGCTATGGGGGTGTTTTTCAGCTGCAGGAACAGGACAACTGGTTGCAATTGAAGGAAATATGAATGCAGCCAAGTACAGAGATATCCTGGATGAAAACCTCTTCCAGAGAGCGCTGGACTTCACACTTGGCCGAATGTTCATCTTCCAACAAGACAATGACCCTAAGCACAAAGCTAAAATAACAAAGGAGTGGCTTCAGAACAACTATGTGACCATTCTTGACTGGCCCAGTCAGAGCCCTGACCTAAACCCAATTGAGCATCTCTGGAGAGACCTGAAAATGGCTGTCCACCAAAGTTCACCATCCAACCTGATAGAATTGGAGAGGATCTGCAAGGAAGAATGGCAGAGGATCCCAAAATCCAGGGGGGAAAAACTTGTTGCATCATTCCCAAGAAGACTCATGGCTGTACTAGCTCAAAAGGATTTGTCTACTCAATACTGAGCAAAGGGTCTGAATGAGCTAGTAGTCAAAATAATCAGACTCGCTATACTCGTGCCTAGTAGATCATAATACTCGGGTGTTCAGTGCGAGTAGCGAGTCCAATAATAGTCAATGGGAAATGCGAGTAATTGTCTGTTGGACCCAAAAAAGCGGTCTGAGGGCTGAAGAAAAGGTTGAAATGGGTGCATGATAATTAGCACAAGGGCTGTATCATGGTTGGGTTGATGAAGGAAGCAGGCCTCAGGGGCCAAACAATTATGAAGCTAGGACTACTAGCATAGTTCTTGCAGTGCCCAATGTGCAGGCATAGCCATAGTGTCTCCAAAAAGTAGCCCAAATGGGCTGTATTATGGTTGATGAAGGAAGCAGGCCTCAAGGGCCAAACAATTATGAAGCTAGGACTACTAGGACTACTAACATAGTTTTTGCAGTGCCCAATGTGCAGGCATAGCCATAGTGTATCCAAAGATTATCCCAAGGGGCTGTATTATGGTTGATGAAGGAAGCAGGCCTCAAGAGCCAAACAATTATCAAGCTAGGACTATTAACACAGTAGTTGCAGAGCCCAATGTCCAGGCATAGCCATAGTGTCTCCAATACGTAGCCGATGTATGGACATAGGAAGCTTGGGCATCCTATTCTCAACCTGTTCCTAGTTTATCACCCCTTCAGGAGTCACAGGAAACATTTGACCCTAACCTTGGCCACTCTGAGGATCTGTTTGGTCCATATCCTTTCATTGCCTCTGGCCTCTCACCGCGCGACATTGAAGAGGAACGTGAGGAGGTATCGTCTGTTCATGGCCAAATAATTGAAAACCCACGGCCAGAAGAAAGCCACTTTCATCCACGTGAAAATTACAGCACACAGTCTAGTAAGTGACACCTCACTACAATCAGGGTCTCGGTTTCTACATTGTTCTGCTCTCAGATTAGGTGGCAAATGACTGGTGGTATATTTTAAACCTACTTTTGTATGTACCAAATACTTATCTTAATTTTCACCTTTTTTGGATCTATTTTAATTGTTTTGGTCTGCTTTTCTTTTGTGTTTTTTTATGTTCTGATTTGTGGGCTTGCTTGTTGTTTTTCAGATGTTTGCAGTCTCATCTTTTTTGCATAAATGTTTTCCATTGTCCTCCCCCAGGTATAATTTTCCATTTTAAAAAGGAACATGTGACTTTTTGTTATAAAAATGAGCAAAACAGTTTAAAGACAAAAATAGAGTATTTTTTATTTTGTGCAAAATCCTTGAACCTAGTGTGCCATTTAGAAGAAAATGGTGCAAAAAAAAAATCAATAAATACAAGACATAAAAAATGTAAAAAAAAAATGAGTCACATAAAAAAATGCAAATGGTGAATGAGGCCCCAAGTTCATACTGAATGACCCATGTGTTGATAATTGTGTGTTTTAAGTGAAGTAGGAAAAAGAAGTAGGTGTTATGTGCATGGATAGAGGTGTAATGAGTTGTGAAATAAGATTACTTGGTAATGATCTGTGTTGTCGAGATGATATCATTTCAAAGAAGGAATTCTACAAGAAGCAAAGTACGTTTCTAGAGACCAAGAAATGATCCTCATAATTTATCGGAATACCATGAAAGAGAACATCAATAAATGATCTGATGTTAAGAAATTTAAAGGTATTGTCTGGTTATCCACTGGGATCCAGATCTATCGGCAGATTGGAGATCTTTTAACCCTGTTACAAGATCGAGCAGTAGGTCAGATGCAAGATATTGCAACACCATTTATTCTCTTTGGGGTTGTCAGAAAATGCAAAGCCCAGCGCACTGCAGCCCACTAGGCCCTGTCACACACGTCAATGTCGCCAGCGATCAGACGGCTGATCGCTGGCGAGCTGTCACACAGGCAGACTAACCAGCGATCATTTTGCCTGCGACATCGTGGAAATTATTTAAATATCGTTTCCACGATGTCTGCAGGCTGGTATCCAGGGTAAAGTGCGGGTAACTAGGCAGCGCGCTTCCTAGATACCCGATGTATACCTTAGTTACCAGCCTCCTCCGCTCACCGGCTGGTATCTAAGGTACACAGCGGGTAACTAGGGGCTGGAATCCAGGGTAAACTGCGGGTAGCTAGGCAGCGCGCGCTGCCTAGTTACCCGCAGTTTACCCTGGATACCAGCTCCCAGCGCTTCCTGAGAGGCGCTGGGAGCTGGTTGATCGCGTCTCCCGGTGTACACCGGGCGACCATTGCCAGGTTTTCAGTCCAGTCTGAAAACCTGGCGATGCAACCAGCGATTTATCACTGGTTGATTCAGCATGTCACACGCGTCAATATCGCTGCAACATCACACGCAGCAGCCATATTGACACGTGTGACATCCCCTTAAGGGAATGAATGGACCATCGGTCACACATGCGCATTGTCATTCCATTCTAACAGATAAAAGTTCCAGATGACAAAGTCTGATTCCTGCATTGATGACCAAGTCTTCTTCTATGCTTTGGATAGGTGACACCTTCATTTATCTGATCAACACTTTTAAGCTATAGCCTGAATGATCGTCCAGAGCTGCAATCACAGTTCTGCTGAACACTGGCTGAAAAGGTCACTAATGTAAGAATAAATTGTGCAAGCATTAAGAATGATTGGAGCTGTGGATGTTCAGGTTCTGGGGACGCAGCAGAACTTTTTTTTTAAAGTTCGTCTCTTCACCCACATACATACAGCCATAAAAAAAAAACTTACAGGGGAGGGTGGGTTTTGTTATTTTCATGTTTTTATACACACTACAACTAGTAACGCTGATTTTCCCCACGGTGAAGCCATTGATACACCGCATGCGGCACACATGCGGCTGAGCACCAAGTGTACCCAAGCACAGCAATGCTCGCTTCAGGGATTTGCGTATGTAGAGAACCTGAACTCTAAACCCTTAAAAAATATTAAAAGTCTGTGTTCCGTATGAACTCCGAACTTTAGAGTCCGATTCTAATCCCTAGTAAGCCCCTATAACACACAACTTACATTGAACATATTTTAGTAATGCACCGATCACACAGGACACATTGTGCTCACATGCAAGACACTTGCCTCAAATATAACCCCAACCACTCATCCTTTCCAAATTTCTTTTGCCTCTTCAAGACCCTGCAATAACCTTCTTGCAGTCATACACAGTTACTATAAACGTCTTAAGGTACCGTCACACGCTGCCATATGGCTTCCATATCGCCGGCACGGCAAACGCGCACGTTTCGGGAACTTTTTTCAGAGATAAATAGATAGATAGAGATCTCGCCTGCGTTCTACGGCGATCCTACGTTCCGGACATCGCCTGCAGAAGACCGGAAGCAATCTTCCTTTCACACATCGCCGTGTCACAGGGCACAATCATAGCAGCGATGTTGCCATACTGTTTTGATAGTGGCGTGCTAGAGTGTTTTTCACTGTGCCCCTATCATTGCGGTTGGTGGACATAACTGCGTTCCCATTGGTCAGCCTTGCATGAACGCACGAGTCATCAAATAAGGCGCCTCGGACACGGCCAGCCAATCGGAACGCAGTATCACCCACCAATCGCCGCAGATGGGATGCGAAAAACACAACATCCAAGCACGCCTACTTGATTTCTTTCACGATCACTGTGTACGTCACCCTCGCCCTGTCACACGCCACCATGCGCTGAAATCACCTGGTGAAAATCGCCTGATTTCACTGCAGTGCAGGGCAATCAGGTGACGCTCCACCGGCGATTTATCGCAGTACAATCTCCCAGTCACACGCCGCTACGCACAGGCGATGTGGTTTACACATCGACTAATTTGGGAATTGCCAACCAAATCTCCAGCGATATGACGGCGTGTGACGGTACCTTTAGAGATCTCTGCTCTGAAGCCACTGATATTGTGAATTCAACTCTATCAAAACATGCAAAAGAAGGTCAGGACCAGATAAATTATAGAATTTTGATAGATGGTTTCAGCATCCAGGCATTCCCTTATTCCATGAATTCATATTGTCGGACACACTCCGCCAACAGGCCTACACATACCCCACAAATTAAATAAACCCATCCCTAACATTTGTTGAGTTGTTCTTTTTTTAGACGTTTCCTTTTGTAATACAAATTTATCTGGTGATCTTATAACAACACTTGATTCCAAGATGACTAATGTTAACTAACATCTGAAGCAGCGATGAAAAGCTAAACTGAAGTACGTGATGATAACTTAAGTTACAAGAAGTTTTTGCAATTTAAAATATCATCCATCTGTAAGATAAGAAGACACAAAATAGGATTGTCCATGTGCCTATTAATTACATAATGCTTACTGAGAGCTATGGAGATAGAAAAAGAGAAAGCAGAAACAATTGTAAAGTAATGGAACAGTCCTGCTCTACTAGACTGAAGAAGCTTTAAAGGGTTGTCTCTAGAGATGGGCGAACTTACACTGCGAAGTTCGGGGTTTGTAGCAACACAGAGTCCTAGGGTGATCCTTGAACACTGACTTCTGACTGTATGTTTAGTTCCTGTTAATGTACTGTATGTCATCTTACAGGAAGAGGGAGAGACAGAGGGAGAGAAAAAGAAAGAGAGGGAGAGATGGAAAGAGAGACTGAAAGAGAGAGGGAGAGAGAGGGAGAGAGAGAGAGGAAAGGTGACTGTTTTCAAAGGCAAGGAACACAGCACTTACAGGCTCAATGTTAAGGAGCTTGTAAATGCTGCTCCGAAAATGCTTGGATTTCCAGATGCAGCCAGATTCAGTGCCACTGAGTACATACAAAACTGCAGAGGCCAAGCTGCCTTCCATAGCAGTATTGTAGAGCTCAAGTTTTAGACAAGCAGCTCACCCATGCCACTAGTCCGAACTATCAATCTTCCCAGAAGAACTGCCCTTCAGCAAGCAAGATGCCAGGAGAATGTGTTAGCCGTGAATTAAGAACATGGAGCAAATCATTTAATGTTGTACTGTAATTAATAAATTTACAACTGAGCCTACGATCAAGCTCTGTAAATCTATAGTGCTTGTGTGGCGCCCTGCTAATGCAGGTAACCACATATCTCTCTGCTGCACAGCTGGGTTTCCACAGCAGGTACTACTACAAACAACACCTTCCACCCGGGCACAGTAGGGGGAGCTCAACCTGCTGCACTTAGGCAGGATCCCCTATAAATACTGCTGCTGGGGGCGGAGTTAGTCAGAGTGTAGCGGACGCTAGAAGAGCTGCAGGAAGGTTCTGGTGCTGGTGCCACGAGTAGGCACAGACCCAGAGGAGGCCTTCAGCGTCCCACCAACCTAAGTGGGACTGAAGGCTGGGAGACCAGAAGCATGACCAGAAGCAGAAACAGGCAGCTCCAGCTGGGAGTTCGTTCTAGAGAGGAAACAGAAGCCGGATATTGGGGATCCGCGCCAGTGGAGAACTACAAATCCCACAGGAAACCCCTCGGCAACGAGGAAGCTATAGCTACCCGGTCTCCTGAGAGAGTCAAAGCAAGGGAGCCAGGTGCAGTGGCCACTGCAGAAACAGAGAGAAGGGTGCCCCACAGACCACACAGGAGGGAAGGAGAAACAGAGCAAAGAAGAGAGTGGAGGCAAGTCCTGATTTAATGGACTGTGCTTCAGAAAATACAAAAGGAGGAGGCCTTACACCCACTTGCTGTGTGAGCCCACTGTACAGCCAGCTATCCGTCAGTGCTTGGGACCATTTGCCTGAATACCAGCAGTAAAAGGTAAAGAGACTTCTGCTGCGTATGTGCCTTCTTTCTACTCCCTCACTGTGCCCCTCCATAGACTTTTCCTATCCACCCAACCAACCCAACTCTGCTGCATCCTGCCGAATCTCACCACTCTGCCCTGGAGGTCCCAGTCCTGCCTGCAGGGACTATTCCATCATGTCCGCCATCACACCGACCTCCAGAGGACTGTAGCGGAGCTGGTGACCATCACCAGACTCAGAAGGTGGCATCACGACAAAGACAACTTGTAAATACTCCCTGTAAATACCCCTTTTCACTGACCCCCAGGGCTACAGCCTCGGGCAGCCACCTGTGACATCCCGCACCCGAACCGAGTCCAAGCCCTGAGTACCCTGCCCTGGGCGAGTCACTTGATCGTAATCAATTTCTGATAGCACATTCCCTTTAAAGGTACCGTTACACGACACGACGTTGAAACGATGTCGGCAACGATCTTGTGGGCGCGCGATCGTTTCTGACATCGTTTTGACATCGTTGGTGAGATGTCACACGTATAGATATCGTGGACAACTCACCAATGATGTTGTGAGCAGGTATCGTTCACAAACCCCGCGAACGATCCCTGCTCATTGATGTGAATGGGCCAAGTCGTAAACGACATCGTTATCACGGTGTCAGACACCACGATATACCAGGCTGGCTGATCATTGATCATCAGGCGTTAGAACATGTTCTGAAACCTGCGATCAGCAACCCAACGATTTATCGTTTGAACTTGGTACAGTCACACGCAACAAGGTCGTAACAATGTCGCTGGAACGCCTCCAAACCAGTGACGTATCAGTGACATCTTTACCGATGTCGTGCCGTGTAACGGTACCTTAAAATTCTGACTCCATGCCTCATAATAAGTACATGCTGGGTGGCTCGGTGGTGCTCATGCACATCACAATGTCATGTTTGCTGACTCCATTCCTAAAGGTAACATGTTCAGAAATACAGCAGGAGGTAAAAATAGGATTTTTTTTTTACAGTTTTCTTGAGAATCAATTTGAAAAATAAACCCATCAGTCTTGACGTGAAATTGGATGCAAGAGGCAGGAATTGGAGATGAAGCAGGATGCAGTTTAGTCAAGATTATGAGAAGTCAGGAAAGTCGGGTCAAGGTTAAAAAACAAATAATAATACCTACTATAATTAACAAGAGTGAGTTTTGGTGGATATATCTCTACTACAAAACCGAACATGATCCATGGACAGGGGGCTGGCTGGCTGAACTTGACCTTGCTATCAGGTCGGGGGGGGGTTCAGGTCCGGGGCCGGGTGAGGAGCAGCGGGGGGGGGGGGGTTGGGGGTGCTATCAGGTCCGGCCGGGTGAGGAGCGGTAGGGAGGGGGATGGTATGGGGCTATGGTGCTATCACCGGCCGGGTGAGGAGCGGGTGGGGGGGGTGCTGTCAGAATTCTGGCGCTCACTCACCACTGTACTCGCGCTGTATCTCCTGTATCTCATTACAGCAGCTGCGGCCGCAAACCGAGACCAGCCAGCCCATTTCTTTAAAGGGACAGCCCTAACTTAGGGCAAAACCAGCAGCCTGAGGGGCGCTTGCCCCCCTGCCACCTGGGCCAGTCCACCCCTGTCCTTGGAGAGGAACAGCACTGTGACTAGAGAAAGAACATCCCTTTTCTTCTACTTGACTTCTTCAATAGAAATACACACAAGTCAAATCATGGCGTCATGCCTCAACTTGGCAGAGATTATAGAATTACCGTACTCATAGATCACATTCTGTTCAAAAAGGTTCTAGAACTAATTCTTTGGAAGCAGCACGTGTTGGGGGAGCCTTCGTTGAGCTGTAAATAATATTTCTTTCCTTGACTACAAGAAATCAAAACACCTGCAAAGATTACCCAAAACCAACCGATATTACTAGAGTATGCAGAGGAAAAAATAAGGACCACATAATACACGAGCTTCACATGAAGAATCTTTGATGTGGCTTTTTCTAAAGAAATTCTCCTGAAGTCTCCAACATGATGTGACCTGCAAGTCAAGAAGGCACACAGTCAGAATCGGAGGGAGATTAAAATTAATCTTTTTGCATTTTCTCCACTGTTATTTGCAGATGTTCTCCTTTTTGGTGAAGAAATCTGAGCTTGCTCAAAACTTGCCCTTCAGACTGACTGGTCTGTGGCTATACAGACACACATTGTACATCGCAGGTAACAATGCACTGACACCTATATGTATATATATTATAGCCAGCATTATGTTTTTCAAGAATTTGTACAAAATTGCTTTTCTGAGGTATTGGACCAGTTAGCCAAGACACTGATACCAGATGATGTGTCCATCAGGATTGCCAGCCTACTACTCAATTTTTCCTGGACAACTGCACCAAAAATTCAAATGCCATGTTTTCATTGGAGAGGGTAAAACTTATAAAGAAGCATAGACAGTGATAGGCTGTTCAGCTAAAATGATCTCCAATGCTTTAAAATGGAAAGCAAAACCAGAGAGACGTGGAAGAAAACGGAAGACTACTATTAGAATGGATCGAAGAAGAGCCAGAATGGCAAAGGCTCAGGCAATGATCAGCTCCAGGATGATCAAAGACGTCTCAAGTTAACTGTGAGGACTGTGACAGTTAGAGAACGCCTGTGTGAAGACCATCTATTAGTGAGAAGTCCCCACAAAGTCCCACTGTTAAACAAAAGGGTTAACAGAAAGTGCTGGGTTTCATAGATCCACCGCGCTGACCTCCAGTGAAGACAAACAGAGTGATGTATAAAACTCTGTTTAATGGGTAATTTGCCTACCGGTTTCGTGATTTCAGTTATCACTTCATCAGGGCACCTTGCCCTGATGAAGTGATAACTGAAATCACGAAACCGGTAGGCAAATTACCCATTAAACAGAGTTTTATACATCACTCTGTTTGTCTTCACTGGAGGTCAGCGCGGTGGATCTATGAAACCCAGCACTTTCTGTTAACCCTTTGGATCCTTACTTTTGCTGGGCACCTGCTGCGACCATAAGAGAGAGCGGAGTTAGTTGGTTGTGACTTGCACAACCAAATCAGGTGAGTCCTTCCACTAAAGGGGGACACTGAGGATAATTGTACAAAAGGAAATTACTCTATGTGCGCTCCATTTCCCTTTTTACTGTTAAACAAAAGACATGTATTGAAGTGGATACAATTTGCCAAAGAACACATCAACTGGCCTAAAGAAGAAAAAGGTTTGGTACAACTGGCCTAAAGAGAAGTGGAGAAACATTTTGTGGACTGATGAAAGTAAAATTGTTCTTTTTGGGTGCAAGAGCCACAGATCAGACAACCTCCAAACTCTGAATTCAGCCACAGTACACTCTGAGGACAGTGGAGCCTGGTGGTGAAGCATCATGATATGGGCATGTTTCTCTTACTATGGTGCCAGGCCTATTTACAGCATACCAGGGATCATAGATCAGTTTGCATACATCAAAATACTTGAAGAGGTCATGTTGCCTTACGCTAAAGAGGAAATGCCCTTGAAATGGGTGTTTCAATAAATCAATAACCCTAAACACATCAGTAAACAAGCAAAATCTTGATTCCAGTCCAACAAAATTGAGGTTATGGAGTGGCCAGCCCAATCCCCCGACCTTAATCCAACAAAACACTTGTGGGGTGACATAAAAAAATACCATTTCTGAGGCAATGCCAACAGATGAAAATAAATTGTGGAATGTAGTCAAAGCATCTTGGGCTGGAATAACAGTTGACAATTGCCAGAAGTTGGTTGACTCTATGACTCTATGCCATATAGATGTGAAGTAGTTCTAAAAAAAAACTGCGGTTATGCAACTAAATATTACATTAGCAATTTACAGGAAAGCCAAATCTTAATCATATATATACGCTTATACATACATATATGTTTATGTATATTTGTATATATAACATATTTTGAGTTCGCAAACACAAATGCAGACATTACTATTTTTTTTTTTTGAACAGCCCAATATTCATTTTTTGTTATTTTCTGTAGTTAATGATATACATTTCTCTTCATGTTTTGATTAAGAAAACAGAGTGCAATGTTTCCAATGCATATAAATAAAAATTGTTATAAAGATTTTGGGCATAACGCATGTTTTTGAACACACTTCAGGTCTCAATCCAACTAGACATGTTAGGCCTTTCTTAAAGGGAACCTGTCAGGTGGTTTATGTCCCTAGCTATCACTGTCTGTAGCTGCAGCTTTATAATACGAGTCTAATCATCCCTGTCTGAGCTCATAGTGTAATGTGAAAGGTGAAAGAAAAGCATTTATATACTTACATTTCACTCCCCACCTTGGAGGAGGGGGACTGTCTGGCAGGATAATAGTTAACTCACTATAAACTTGGATAGCTAAAGGACCTGTGTGATGTAACGATCATGTGACCATAGTGGGCGGAGCTAAGCCAGCAAACATATTATGTTCTATGAGAACTTAGCTCCGCCTATTGTAGTCACATGGTTGTGACATCACATCAGGTCTCCCAACATGTTGAAGCACAAGGCTGAAATGTTAACTATTAACCTGCCAAACAGTCCCCGTCCTCCAAGCTGGGGACTGACTGCCTCATTACATAAGGAAATGTAAGTGTATAAATGCATTTCTTTCACCTTTCACATTACACTATGAGCTCAGACAGGGATGATTAGAATAGTATTATAAAGCTGCAGGTACAGACAATGATAGCTGGGGAGGCATAAACCAGCTGACAGGTTCCCTTTAATTACCTTCTATTGAGTGAGGCTAGTTATGACTAGTTGACATGTGACCGTGTCACGACTGCAGGGCTGTGGGGTACTCGGAATCGGGCTACAGTACTGCTGGGGAGTCACGGGGATCGAGACCCGGCTCCATGACCCTTGCGGTGTCAATAAAAAGTTCAGGAAATATGGTTTTGGGGATGGTTGTCGTGACGCCACCCGTGATGTTCGGCTATTAATGGCCAACGCTGTGGTGCGGGACCTCTGAGGATGATGGAAGCGCAGCTTAGGTGGTTTCGCTCCCCACGGGTGGACAGAGAGACCCAATCCAGCAGCCATGGGTCCTGTCGGGCGACCGATACCAAGTCGCCTGACCCTAGTGTGGCTACCTTCTCAGCGAATGTGTCAAGTGTTGGCCACAGCTCCTGTAGATCTCGTGGTCTCCGATTCTGTGGTTGGAGCATTGAGCTTCCTCGCCACCTCAGGGCCGGTCCCTGGTTTCCAACCAGCCCTTCCATCCGACTCCAGTTAAACTTGGATTCAGGTGCACGGGTGGTTCTCACTGCCTCTGCCCATGCCCCTAGGGCTCCCTCTGCCTCACTCGTTGTCTGCTGTTCTCGCGACCCAGGACGAGCTCCTCACCACTCAAGTCCTCCAGGTCCTCCTCGTCTCTCCACTCACTACTCTCTAACTCCACCTACCACCCACACTTTTTCCTTCATGCATCTCCTGACTGGCCCTCTCTCTGTTGGGTCCACCCACCGTCCCCAGAACCAGGTTCTAAGGGTGTGTCGGGTGCTTGGTGGGTGTCTCAGACTTACCATCCCATTTCCGTGAGAACAGAAATACCACACCCATGGAGTGGGTGCAGTACCCCTTGTGGAAACAAGACCGCAGGGGCACCACAACTGCATATACGCAAATCACATAATTGTGATCACAAGCCTGCGAGCTTGTCCACTTCATGCCCTGGTACTGGAGAATCCTGACAGCACACACTGTGAGGATTTACAAGTCTGTACATCGCCTAACATGCCATCATGGAGTGCAGAGTTTACAGACTTGTCTCACATCAAGAATTTCTGGGATGACAGGAGCTACCAGCAGTGGATCTTCATGATTTACCCAAGTGTATTCAGAGACAGAACATTCCTCAGATGACCATTATTAACCTCACCAATAGTATCAGAGGCAGGAAGTGCTGTGAATTCTGTACGTGGCTCAAACTTCAGACTAAATAAATAGAGAGGGTTTATTTACATTATTCAGATGTTATTAACAAGTCTCTATCCTGCGGTGTCTACAACTCCATGACTTTTCCATCTTGACGTTGCAATTTCAATGTTGAGAATTGTATAAAACAAAGAAAGGATCCCACTTCACAAATAAAATTCCCATTTATTAGAAATTCATTACAAGTCCTGGAAGGGTTGCACAAGTAAAAATCCAAGCGGAATTTGTAATAATTTGTAATAAATGTGAATTTTACTTCTGAAGCTGGATCCTTTCTTTCTTTTCAATTTTCTACATCTCTGCAAAGACGAGTGCAGACTCCAAATTCCCAAGAATTTGTGGTTAGCTGGTTATATTTCTTTACTGAGGATTGTATACACAGTGTGGAGGTGTACCTGTGAATAAAGTGCATAGTGCGACACTATACACAGCATCATAATATATACACACTAAACTATAGTATGCTGTATATATAAGACCCTGCCGTATACATCACATAGGAGAAACTGAGACTGCTGGCTATATATATATATATATATATATATATATATATCATATAGAGAGGATACAGGCTTCTTATATATAATACAGATGACCCAGACTGCTGGCTGTGTATATATAACACAGGATAAAGGCTGCTGGCTGCATATATACAAATATATATGCATCTGTATATATGCAGCCAGCAGCCTTTATCTTCTTTTATATATACACAGCCATCAGTCTGGCTCCTCTATATTATATATAAGAAGCCTGTATCCTCTCTATGATTATTATATATATATATATATATATATATATATATATATATATTTATACGGTATACATATATATAAGAGAAAAAAACTGCACAGCACTCACAGACAATGTGAACTGGTGCCAGCAGGGATGCTGGAATAAACTACTAGAAAAAAACCTTGCAGCACTCAGCTACTACCAATGATGTACATATGCTAACAAGCTGTATATATATATATGAGAAAAAATTAAAAACTTACGTTTTTTACAAAAAACTAAAAATTCTTATTATTTTTTTTAAATCTGAAGTTCTTAGTACACACATTGGCCAATGTCTGCTTGCTCATCGACTGCGACAAAGTGACTTCAGGTCCGATGAGTCCTAACGCTGACACCCAAGTCCTCCTTGTCCACCCTACCCCACTACTAAGTGGGCGGACACCATCTAGACCCTAGATCACCAGTAGGCAATGAGGGTGCAAATTGCAGTAATGGAGCTCCAGGAGGGCGTTGTTTCTCACAGATATATTACAGCAAAAAATCACAAGCCGGAGTATTGATCCCACGTTCATGGTTGTGTTATTCGACAATGCTAGACTGTGCCTACGGTGAACCATGCTGGCTAATTGTAACTGTGGTGCTTACAATTCAGCATGGGTAAATGGTGTGAGAAATTGGGCTCAGGGTTCTTTCACATTACGATTTTTGAGGATCCGTGGCTGTCCGTTGTAAATCGGACAGCCACGGATCCAATTTGGCCCCCATGTTATCCTATGGGGATCGGATTGAATTTGGCCTAATTGCCATCCGATTTTGTGGGATCCGATTTGTGTTCGATTTTTTGCTGTGCCCAAAATCGGAGACTGCTCCGATTTTGGGCACAGCCAAAAATTGGACTCAAATCGGATCCCACAAAATCGGATGGCAATTAGGCCAAATTCGATCCGATCCTCGGCCTTTAACATGGGGCCTATGGTGCACGGGTTCGAGGAAACACAGGATCGGCCCTCGGACCCGATTTTAGTGTACTGAGCATGCTCAGTACACCAAAATTGTTCCTCACCATCTAATTTCACTTCCGCATTATATATACATACATTGTGGAAGTAAAATTTAGTTAAAGGGTTAAAAATAAAAAAAACATGCTTATCTCTCCAACGGTATCCCACGCTGTCTCACTCACTCCTAGGACTGAAAGACCTGTGGTTACCTGGCAACCCGATCAGCTGAGCAGTCATGTGACCAATCAGCTGATCGGGTTGTCACATTACCACACCGTTTAAATCTCCTGCCCTCCAAAATTGACCGGCGGGCGGGAGATTTAAACAGTGCAGTCATGTGACAACCCAATGAGCTGATCGGTTACATGACCGCTCAGCTGATCGAGTTGCCAAGGCGACGCCAGGACCTTCAGCCCCAGGAGCGAGCGAGACAGCGCGGGACACCGTTGGAGAGGTGAGGATGATTTTTTTTATTTTTAACTCTTTGTTCACTCCCGCAATGTCTATATATGTATAGACATTGCGGGAGTGAAAGTGCCCGGCTTGCCTGCACTTTGCAGGCTCAGGCTTTCTGTGTCGGGGACCGTGAAAATCACGGACCCGGACACAGACATAGCATCTGAAGGTCACCACTGATGCTGTCCGTTCCTGTCTGTGGGGTCCTACAAAAAGTAGGATCCCACAGACAGGAAAAAAAACGTGATGTGAAAGCAGCCTCACCTAAAACAAGCCGTGCATTCTCATGAAAGCGCCATACAGCACATTAATGTGTGCATTTTGATGCAGCATTGGGGCAGTCATGGTACTGTAGATGAAGAAAACGAGAGGGAAATTAGAAAACAAAAAAATTCTGGAGGCAAGTTCTTGACAGAGTGATTAATGTCACATTAACACTGGCAATGGCTAATCTTCCCTTAAGAGGTCACAAAGATAGGCAAGGGAAACTGTGGTGTTTTTTTATTGTCCCTGATTCAGTGGCTGGCAAAGTATGACTCTACTCTGCACCAGTTATTAGAAATGCCAAAGGGATCAGTTCGTTATCTGAGCCACAGAATTCAGGATGAGATTATTGCTTTATTGCCCAAGAAGATAGAGCTTGAAATTGTTAGTGAAATCAAGAGGGCTACATTTTTTGAATAATCATGGATACAACACAACACATCTCAAAAACTGACCAACTTAGTCAAATTTTATGTTATGTAACTGTTGAAACGAATGAACAGAATACCGTTAGTGTTAAAAATAAATGGAGTTTTCCTTGGATTTCATCCAATAACTGATCAAACAGCTGCAAACCTTGAATGATAGACTTAAGCCCCTGTCACACATAACGAGATCGTTAACGATATCGTTGTAATGTCTCAGATTTTGTGACGCAACAGCGATCCCACTAACAATGTCGTTATGTGTGAAACGTACCAACGATCTGTCCCCTGCTGTGAGATCGTTGATCGTTACACACCGCTCTGGGTCATTTCTGTGTCGTTGCACTCCCACTGGGAGCGCTACATCGTTGAGTTTGAAAGGGACAATGGCCAACGATCTCAATGCTGCACTATGGAGTGACAGTTCCCAACGACCTCGGTATAATTCTGGATCGTTGCTGAAGTCGTTGGTGACATCGCTGGTGAGATACCTGTTTGATATCTTACCAGCGATGTGAAAAATGACGCACCAGCGATCTCTGCACATCGTTATCGGGATCGCTGGTGCGTCGTTATGTGTGACGGGGCCTTTAAATAAAATTACTGACGAATTTGCAGAGAAGGCCAGAAAAATGTATTTTAAGTAAATTGGTCAAACTTCAATAGGATTTTGCTGTTTGAAATATCTTTTTCACTGAACATTTCTAAAATTCCAACATGTGTATGGCTGACTAATGCTTTCTTATCTTGATTTCATTTGGTAAAATGCGTTTGAATATATTTTCAAAAAAATGTTACACAGTATTGATTACAAATTATTATTATTAAAGGAATTGTCTGGGACTAGTTTATTATTTTTATGCTTGCCTGTATTGTTTGAAGTTTGAATCTGCAATAAACCACATTTCTTTAACGGAATCTGACTCACTGGATTTAATCTTCTTCTTATGTGTCCATGCCCGGAAGCAGGGCTAGTCTGTGCAAACCTGACCCATTGGAGCCAGGAACCTCATTTTCGGTGAGTTGTTTCCATACTCCCCCTCCCTTCCTACAATTATTTCCTTATAGGCCTAACTAACAAAAGGGTCCGTTTCACGCTTCAATGGTTGAACGATCTGATCAACGATCCGACTTGACCTAGATCACTTGAACATCGTTCAATGATCGCTAGTGAAATGTCAGATATCGTGAACGATGCAGCAACGATTCCGCGACAAGCGAACGATACTTGCAGTCATTTGATTGCCTACGTCCTTCAGTTCTGAATAGGTGAAGTCTTTAACGACATCGTTATCAAGGTGTGACACACACCGATGCTGCAGGTTGGATGGACAATCATCGTTTGGTTTTAGGTCTGGTTCAAAAACCTCCCATCAACGATCAGCCGACTTATCGTTGATCGTTTCTACTTGTCACACGCGACAACATCGTTACGACATCGTTGCTCCACCCAAAAAGCCGTGACGTACAAACTATATCGTTAACGATATCGTAGCGTGAAATAGGCCCTTAACAGACAGGTAGTTTCTAACTACCTGCCAGTTCTGCCCGCGATCAATCAGCGACAGGTGCAGTCCGGCTGCGAATTGGCGCAGAATTTAAACTCAGCTTCGCATTGCATTATTCTTAAATTTTCATATATAAACTACATACCGTATATACTCGTGTATAAGCCGAGTTTTTCAGCACAAAAAATGTGCTGAAAAGTCCCCCCTCGGCTTATACACGAGTATATACGGTAATAAAAAAAAAAATAAAAAAAATATACCCGGCTGTATACAGCCCCCCCCGTGGTATATCGGGCCCCCCCTGTGGCAACCTGTAAAGGAAGCAATGATTATACTTATCGGGTCGCTGTCGCCGACGCCGCCGCTCTGTCACCGTCCGTCACCGCGCTCCTCCTGGTCTTCATGCTTCCTTCACCGTCGCACAGGAAATGACGTCATTTTCTGTGCGCCGGTGAAGGAAGCATGAAGACGGGAAGGAGCGCGGTGACGGACGGTGACAGAGCGTCGGCGTCGGCGACAGCGACCCGATAAGTATAATCATCGCTTCCTTTACAGGTTGCCACAGGGGGGAGGGCTGTATACAGCCGGGTACCGCTGTATACAGCGGGGGCTGCTGTATACAGCGGGGGCTGCTGTATACCCCTCTGGGGCTGCTAAATACCCCTCTGGGGCTGCTGTATACCCCTCTGGGGCTGCTGTATACCCCTCTGGGGCTGCTATATACCCCTCTGGGGCTGCTGTATACCCCTCTGGGGCTGCTATATACCCCTCTGGGGCTGCTTATATACCCCTCTGGGGCTGCTGTATACCCCTCTGGGGCTGCTGTATACAGCTCTGGGGCTGCTGTATACCCCTCTGGGGCTGCTGTATACCCCTCTGGGGCTGCTATATACCCCTCTGGGGCTGCTGTATACCCCTCTGGGGCTGCTGTATACAGCTCTGGGGCTGCTGTATACAGCTCTAGGGCTGCTCTATACCCCTCTGGGGCTGCTCTATACCCCTCTGGGGCTGCTGTATACCCCTCTGGGGCAGCTGTATACCCCTCTGGGGCTGCTATATAACCCCTCTGGGGCTGCTGTATACCCCTCTGGGGCTGCTGTATACCCCTCTGGGGCTGCTATATACCCCTCTGGGGCTGCTGTATACAGCTCTGGGGCTGCTGTATACCCCTCTGGGGCTGCTGTATACCCCTCTGGGTCTGCTGTATACCCCTCTGGGGCTGCTGTATATAGCTCTGGGGCTGCTGTATACAGCTCTAGGGCTGCTGTATACCCCTCTGGGGCTGCTGTATACCCCTCTGGGGCTGCTGTATACCCCTCTGGGGCTGCTATATACCCCTCTGGGGCTGCTGTATACCCCTCTGGGGCTGCTGTATACAGCTCTGGGGCTGCTGTATACCCCTCTGGGGCTGCTGTATACCCCTCTGGGGCTGCTGTATACCCCTCTGGGGCTGCTGTATACAGCTCTGGGGCTGATGTATACAGCTCTGGGGCTGCTGTATACAGCTCTGGGGCTGCTGTATACCCCTCTGGGGCTGCTGTATACCCCTCTGGGGCTGCTATATACCCCTCTGGGGCTGCTGTATACCCCTCTGGGGCTGCTGTATACAGCTCTGGGGCTGCTGTATACAGCTCTAGGGCTGCTGTATACCCCTCTGGGGCTGCTGTATACCCCTCTGGGGCTGCTATATACCCCTCTGGGGCTGCTGTATACAGCTCTGGGGCTGCTATATACCCCTCTGGGGCTGCTGTATACCCCTCTGGGGCTGCTGTATACCCCTCTGGGGCTGCTGTATACAGCTCTGGGGCTGCTGTATACCCCTCTGGGGCTGCTGTATATACCACTGGGGAGGCTACTGTATACTACCACTGGGGAGGCTGCTGTATACTACCACCGGGGAGGCTGCTGTATACCACTGAGGGGGCCTGTATACCACACTGCTGGGGGCTGTATACCTGTGCTGGGGTCCACCCTCGGCTTATACACGAGTCAATAGGTTTTCCCAGGTTTTGGGGGCAAAAGTAGGGGGTCGGCTTATACACGGGTCGGCTTATACACGAGTATATACGGTACTTATTTTAGAATACCTGATGTGTTAGAATCGGGCCACCATCCAGTATATATATATATATAATGGTTTCAGAAAAGAAATAATTCTGCTCTCAAGACCCAAAAGCATTAGTGCTTTTTTTCTTCAGTGTAAGAAGTAAATCAATTTTTTTACCGTAAGTAAATTATGGGGCGGGATAAACGTCACTCAGCTGCAAAATCTGGTTAATGATTATACATGATACAATTCCATATCACATCACACATACAATGAATTTATAGCTGGACAGCCAATAATGACAATAGGGTGACACTATATTATTACTATTATTATTATTATTATTATTATGCATTTATATAGCGCCATTATATTCCATGGCGCTTTACATGCTAAAAGCGGCAACTAGGACAAGTAACATAGTAGTAATAAATGTGGACAATTCGGTTGTACAGATACAAGTGGGGAGAAATTCTGTCCGCGAGGCTCACAGTCTATATATGGCCAAATGTTCCAAAATCTACAGTGTAAACTGTGAAAATTAAAAGATACTCAATAAAGAAGGGTAAACCCACAGACTAGAGCATCAAGACAACAAACTCCCCAAAGGTTTTTGTAGCTTCTCTAAACCCCATCCTCAGTACTTCTACTGCAACCAAATTCTGAATGAATGGGAAGGAAAAACACTCATTACTAAAATCGCAAGGATACAATTCCTTTAGAAAATTAAGGACAGTTTTAGATAATTGACAGGATCATGAATATGTAGACTAAGCACACTTACAAAAGAAAAAAAAAAACTGCCCAAAAATGAAACGGGGTTAAAGTGGAAGCATTGTAATTAGGGATGAGCGAATCGGACTTTTAAGTTTGGTGTTGTTACAAAACATTTTCAGTGTTCGAGTTAAGAGTTCAGGTGCTTTATGTACACAAATCATTGGGGTGAGCATTGCTGTGCACTCGGTTCTCGGGTACACTCGGTGCTTGGCGCAGTGTGAGCTGCTTGCAGTGTTTGATCGGCTCACACTGGGGGTAAAATCAGCGTTATCACATGTAGTGTGTTCCCAAAAAAAATTGCAATCCCAGCCCTCCCTCCACTGGAAGTGCTTTGTTTATGGCTGTTTGTGGGTGGAGAGAAGAACTGCCCAGTGACTTCCAATGTGGTTCGGTCCCATTTGGGTCCAGAACAGAACTTTATATAAAGTCCGGCTGTACCCCCTAATCCTGAACTTCCCTGGGTCCACTCTAGAACAACGTGCATGCCCCTCAGGCATAATTGAAAAATAGAACAGCGCATTTTCTAGTCCTAGAAAGCAATTTCTTCAAATGGATCCCTCTACGACTTAGATTAAGGGCCCTTTCACATCAGCGTTTTTTTGAAATCGCGGCAGATGCGGTGAAAAAACCGCATCTGCCGCGATTACCGCATACCGGCTGCACTTGCGGCGCGGTTGCGTTTTTTTCCATGCAAAGTATAGGCGGACTTGCGGCAGGTGCGGCAAGTGCAGTTTTGCACTTGCGGCATGTGCGGCCGCGAAAAAAAAACGCGGTCAGCCGCGGTTTTTTTCGCGGCCCACCTGCTGCAAGTGCAAAACCGCACTTGCCGCACCTGCCGCAAGTCCGCCTATACTTTGCATGGAAAAAACCGCAACCGCGCCGCAAGTGCAGCCGGTATGCGGTAATCGCGGCAGATGCGGTTTTTTCACCGCATCTGCCGCGATTTGAAAAAAAACGCTGATGTGAAAGGGCCCTAAGACACATTTAGAGGAAAAAAAGTTGATCAAAACAAAAAAAGGATGAAATTGAATCCTGACCACTCAATGAGAGCAGTTTGCCACTGTGAAAACCCGACAACATTAGTAGTGTAAAACACATTTGAAGGTTAAACTGAATCGCACACAAGCTACAAAGGGGAAAAACATCCTAGAAACAAAATAAAGACTCAATGTCAAAACTATTTTTCCCACAGTACTATTGCCCAAAGGCTGGAAAACTGAAAACATGGAAGGACATCAACAATATTGCTAGGAAAAGCAAGAATATGCAATGTTTTGATCCAAATAACTAATTTTACAAATAATAAATGATCCAATATCCAACCAGCCACATCTGTTAGCAATTGTAACTCTTCTAGGAAAATTAAGACTGCCAAGTTGACCCTCTATTGTTATTAGGAAAACATTTTTCAGTCAAACCACTAAATCCCGCTTGGCATCTTTGAAAATAAGGATTACTTACACTTACATTTCTTGAAAACTATGGCTCAGACAGAATCCCAGCAAAGAAGGCCAACAAACCAAGTAGGCTCTAATGTCCTTAGTCATGTCACAAAGCTTATTAAAGTGTCAGACATTTACTAGCACGGAAGCTACATCCAGTAAGCGTCCAGTAGGGGGCACTAATGAGATTGTTCACTTCCCTTTTGCATGAGAGCACATTTGTAACCCCCACTCTCATGGGGTCAATGCTAGGGATGGGCGAATCTACTCGCTAGGACTCGTTACTCGGCGAGTAGTAAGGGACTCGCAGGACTCGGTACTCTGCGAGTTTCCCAGCGTTTACTCGCACGAGTCCAATGCAAATCAATAGCAAACGCTGACAAAACTAGGATTGCCATTGTTTGCATTAGACTCGGCTACTGTGCCAGTGATAGCAGGGAAACTCGCAAATAACTGCTGTTACATTGGGAGCCGAGTCCAGCTGTCTGCTCTGTGCAGCTCCAGGGTCCTAGAGCCCGCCTGCTCACAGAGATGATGTAGCAGTGCTGAGATTGTTCTCTGTCTGCTCATTCCCTGTGCATAGACATCAATATCTATGCACAGGGGATGTAGCAGAGAGGACATCGCGTTTTGGACTACATCGGACGGAAGAGGATTTTTTTAATTAAAGATGGAGTCCCTAATGACTTTTTTTTTAATTTCAAATAAAAATTTTTCTCTGTGTTTTTTTAACCCTTTATTGGAGATTCTTAGTGGCTGGGTCAAACGTGGCCTGACATTAAGAATCTCGGGCTTAATACCAGCTTGTATAACAAAGCTGGTATTAACCCCTTTATTACCCAGCGTGCCACCGCCACCAGGGCCGCTGGAAGAGCGGGGTTCAGCGCCAGAGGATGGCGCTTCAATGAACGCGCCATCTTCTGGGGCAGCTGCGGGCTGCAATTTGCAGCGGGGGGTGCCCAGAAATCTTGGGCATCCCTGCGCTGCGGATTCCAGCCCCCAGCTGCTTAGCTGTACCTGGCTAGACATAGAAATTGCGCGGAGCCCCACGCATTTTTTTTTATTATTTCATGAATTTCAGACTCAGAGTCTCAGAGTCAGAGTCAGAGTCAGAGTCAGAGTCTCAGAGTCTCAGAGTCAGAGTCTCAGAGTCAGAGTCTCAGAGTCAGTCAGAGTCTCAGAGTCAGTCAGAGTCTCAGAGTCAGTCAGAGTCTCAGAGTCAGTCAGAGTCTCAGAGTCTCAGAGTCAGTCAGAGTCAGTCAGAGTCTCAGAGTCAGTCAGAGTCTCAGAGTCTCAGAGTCTCAGAGTCAGAGTGTCAGAGTCAGAGTGTCAGAGTCAGAGTCTCAGAGTCTCAGAGTCAGAGTCTCAGAGTCAGTCAGAGTCAGTCAGAGTCTCAGAGTCAGTCAGAGTCAGTCAGAGTCTCAGAGTCAGTCAGAGTCTCAGAGTCAGAGTGTCAGAGTCAGAGTGTCAGAGTCAGAGTCTCAGAGTCAGAGTCTCAGAGTCAGTCAGAGTCAGTCAGAGTGTCAGAGTCAGTCAGAGTGTCAGAGTCAGAGTGTCAGAGTCAGAGTCTCAGAGTCAGAGTGTCAGAGTCAGAGTCTCAGAGTCAGAGTGTCAGAGTCAGAGTCTCAGAGTCAGAGTCTCAGAGTCAGAGTCTCAGAGTCTCAGAGTCTCAGAGTCAGAGTCTCAGAGTCAGAGTCTCAGAGTCAGAGTCTCAGAGTCAGAGTCTCAGAGTCAGAGTCAGAGTCTCACCCTCAGAGCCAGAGTCAGAGTCTCAGAGTCAGTCAGAGTCTCAGAGTCAGTCAGAGTCTCAGAGTCAGAGTCTCAGAGTCAGAGTCTCAGAGTCAGAGTCTCAGAGTCAGAGTCTCAGAGTCAGAGTCAGAGTCTCAGAGTCAGAGTCAGAGTCTCAGAGTCAGAGTCTCAGAGTCAGTCAGAGTCTCAGAGTCAGTCAGAGTCTCAGAGTCAGAGTCTCAGAGTCAGAGTCTCAGAGTCTCAGAGTCAGAGTCTCAGAGTCAGTCAGAGTCTCAGAGTCAGAGTCTCAGAGTCAGAGTCTCAGAGTCAGAGTCTCAGAGTCAGAGTCTGAGTCTCAGAGTCTCAGAGTCAGAGTCTCAGAGTCTCAGAGTCTCAGTCTCAGAGTCAGAGTCTCAGAGTCTCAGAGTCAGAGTCTCAGAGTCAGAGTCTCAGAGTCAGAATCTCAGAGTCAGAGTCTCAGAGTCAGTCAGAGTCTCAGAGTCAGAGTCTCAGAGTCAGAGTCTCAGAGTCAGAGTCTGAGTCTCAGAGTCAGAGTCTCAGAGTCTCAGAGTCAGAGTCTCAGAGTCAGAGTCTCAGAGTCTCAGAGTCAGAGTCTCAGAGTCAGAATCTCAGAATTTCATGAAATAATTTAAAAAAAATTTGTGGGGCTCCGCGCAATTTCTATGTCTAGCCAGGTACAGCTAAGCAGCTGGGGGCTGGAATCCGCAGCGCAGGGATGCCCAAGCTTTCTGGGCACCCCCCGCTGCAAATTGCAGCCCGCAGCCGCCCCAGAAGATGGCGAGTTCATTGAAGCGCCATCCTCTGGCGCTGAACCCCGCTCTTCCAGCGGCCCTGGTGGCCGTGGCACGCTGGGTAATAAAGAGGTTAGGGCCAGCTTTGTATTATCAGCTGGCCCTAAGCCCGAAATTTATGGCGGTCACACCAATATTAGACATGACCGCCATGAATTTCTATTAAATTGTTTAAAAAAAAACACAACTCAGAGAAAATTTTTTATTAGAAATAAAAAAAAAGCCATTAGGGACTCCATCTTTAATTAAAAAAATCCTCTTCCGTCCGACGCAGTCCAAAACGCGATGTCCTCTCTGCTACATCCCCTGTGCATAGATATAGATGTCTATGCACAGGGAATGAGCAGACTGAGAACAATCTCAGCTCTGCTACATCAGGCAGCAGGCGGGCTCTAGGATCCTGGAGCTGCGGCAGCCAGCACACTGAGCAGACAGGACTCTTATCTGTGCGAGTTTCCCAGCGATTACAGTTGCAAAGTAAACGAGTCCAATGCAAATAAATGACAAAACTAGGATTGCTTCAGGCTGAAGCTTCCGAGACACATCTGTGATTTGTAAATCGCACACTACTCGCTATTACTCGCTTCCCCATTCATTAACATTGGACTCGCTAGACTCGCAACGAGTAGCGAGTCCCGGGCTCGGACTCGCTAGAGTCAAGCGATTCCGAGTAATTTAGGATTCGCCCATCACTAGTCAATGCCAATAAGACCACATACACAGCTGTATAAATTAACACATGTACTAGATCCCTATGGACCAATAAAGACAAAGCCATCCAAATAAGTGGAATTTCTGATCAATTTCCATAGTAACTGCTCTTTCCAAAAAAAAGATACAGGAAAAAGAGCAGCCCCTTAGCAAACATTTGTATAAAAAAAGATACATGAAAACGCAAGAACAATAACAATCAATGAGGATGAATAGGAAGCAACCCAATGATGACTTGCTATTTGCTTTAGCAAGAGGGACATTTAAGTAAAAATCGCAAAAAAACACGTAGAATATTCAAAAGTTGAACATGGCACTAAAACTAAATGGTTTATCAAAGCCATTACTGAGAGAAATCCTAAAAAGATGAGAAAAGTCAAAGCCTAAAAGAATTGTGCCAACATCTCAAATGTTGATAATAAATTTGGCTAAATAAATCAATTATCATTAACGCTTTAAATGTTCTTTTTCCAAGCCTGCATCTTTCCCAGCAGATGATTGAATTATTCAGCCATCATCTGCCTTTAACAGCCGCGGATGGAGCAAATCTTCACCCACATCTGTTAGAATAGTTAATGTTGCTGTCAATCTCTGACAGCGGCATTTAACAAGCGCCAGCAGGGAGCATGCCATTCTGCGCGCCCATCAGTACGCCCAGGATGTGATTGTGGTGCGCTGTTGAGTTTCCATAACATCTGGAGGTCTTTTGAAGACCCCGTACTTTTTATGTCAAGTCTCCAGTGAAAACCGGTGTTTAGATGGTGTTCTTAGGAGACAGTGATTTTTGTTATACACAGTTGTGCTGTTGCACTGCTATGTATGGCACAAAACATCCGATGATTGCAGGTTCAACTTCCCTAATTGGACTAAAGAAGACAGAAAGAAGGGAAAAATACATTTTTTTAAAAATAGGGAATTAAAATGTATACTTTCAAATTACTCCCTCCTGTTATCCCATTAAAAATAAAGTAATTTAAAAAAATGAGAGTAAAAAGGATTTGGATGTGTAACCCAACTGAGGAACACAGCTTTGTGTGTCCTTAGTCATATCATATGATTTAGGACACATCTGCATCAGAAACGCGTCAGGATGGCCTCTGACCATGAATGCTGTTTTAACTAATTTCTACGAAATTTTAATCTTGATTGTTATAAAAATTGTAATAAAAATAGTTGTTATTGTATTTATAAAAGCCTTTTCAAAATATGTAATAATTTAATCCAATTGGTAAACTGCATAATGAGAAAAAAAAAGTGAAACGATGAAATTGCTTCTTTTTGACTGGCGCAATATTGCAATAAAAGACACTTGTCTATGCCCCAGCATTACTTTGGTCAGTCACCATTGCACTCATGCAAGGTGCAGCTTTGCCTTGATTAAAAAGGGAAGGCATTACTAGTGCAGTGCTACCTGCCAGAACAAACTGGCCAAGGCAAAGCTGCACCTTGAATGAGTGCAATGGTTGACTGACCAAACTAATGTTGGGGTAAGGAAAATTTTTCTAAATTTGTCCTTTGCTGTTTTTCGCCACTGATTTAGTGGCTAGGTTTTGTGAGAAGTGGGGACCATTAAGTGGGTCACAAGCTTACATGTTTTGGACCAAAAGACAAACTAATACCCCACAACTTCATGAATTGGTATTGTTTTTTTTTGCATTCTTTATATTGCAGGGTGCAGCTAGGCCATATGGGACGTTTGCTCTGGCAGGTAGCAGTGTTGTAGTGCCAGAAACAGCCCGCCTACTGAGATAGGGGCTAATGTAAGAGGCTGGGCACACATTGCAGTAACCTGTGTGAACAGCCTCATATGTGAATCCTATTCATTGTGCAGGACAGCCAGTGGTTCGCTGCCCTCCAAGATTAAGGAGGTGTTTAGTGATTGGAGGCTGGTGTCCTGCACTAGTAATGCCTTCCCTTTTTAATCAAGGCAAAGCTGCACCTTGCATGAGTGCAATGGTCGACTGACCAAACTAATGCTGAGGTAAGGAAAATTTTTCTAAATTTGTCCTTTGCTATTTTTGGACACTGATTTAGTGGCTAGGACTTGTGAGAAGTGGAGACCTGTGAAGTGGGTCACAAGCTTACGTGTTTTGGACACTTGTCTATGACCTCATCATCTCCCGCTTCGACTGCTGTAACCTCCTACTCACTGGCCTCACCTCTAAGGGTACCATCGCACGTGGTGACAGTACCGCTGATTTGTTAGGCGATGCAGGGGCGTGGCCTATCGGCACCGATATCGCCCCTGCATCGCCTAATGTAAAGGGGCGATGTCGGCGCCTCTGAGTGCTCGCCTGGATTCACATCAGTGATGTGAAACCAGGCGGCCAATCTGGGGTGATGTGTACACATCGCCCCATGTAAACGGCCGCCGGTGACCTGACAGGCGATGGGAGCCACAGGCTCCCATTGTACAGCATCGTCACTGGGGTTTTGAGACACCCCGGCGGCGATGCCACCTGTCAGCTCGCTGGTGCATCGCCGGGGGTATCTCCCTGCGTAAACGGGGAGCGGCGACGCTGGCGGGGCGCAAAAAGTGTGTGCGCTCCCGTCAGTCGCCGTCGACATCTCCGGCGAGGTGGCACCGTGTGACGGGCCCCTAACTCTCTTGTTGCTTTTCGGCAGCAGAGACATCCTTTCTCTTTCCCATGTTACTTGAAAACTGTGACCTACTCAATATTGTGGAACACCCAGTCTTCCTTTTATTGGGCTCACCTGCCAAACTAATTATCACAAGTATATGAGATTGATTTCAGTGATCCAAAGAACCCTGAGACACAATACCATCAATGGGTTTCATTGGCAAAAAAAAAAAAACCCTATGACACTTAAAACCAATTTGCATAATAATTTGGAACATGGTGAATATATTAGAAGAAATGGGTAGATTGTAAGCAGGAAAAAGTGAGTAACGTTTTATCCACCTTGAGACTGTATAGGAGTCTCAGGATGGTGCTTTTAAGTGGAAGTGGGAAGGCAATAAGTGTGGGAGTTTGTGGATACACCACTAGCAAAAAAGCTAGAGAAATTACCAGTTAGAAGTGAGGTATGGAGTCAAAAAGAGATAGGAAACTCACGTCTTCATTATCGTGCAAGATGCCTATGTAAGTAAAGTGACACTAAAACCGAAAACTAGATTGTTTATTATTTGTGCATCTAGTCATATCTCGATAATAAACCAGCAACATATCGTCTGTCTAGAATTAATCATAAATCACAAAAATCTCCAGCTTCCATATCCATCAAAGTTTTATTATTCAAAATGTCTTTGCATTTTTAAAGTAAATAAAACTACAATGTATTGTATTTTCTTGCTCAAATTGATATATACGGTAGTTTTGCAAACCCATTTTCTCCCAATCTTATAAATTCTTATGATTTCTTCCTAAATTAGTTTTCACTGAATAAAAAAAAAGAAAAACGTGAGCCACGTATTGATACAACATGCAGTGTTCCGGAAATTCTTCGAGAAAGAGGCTTCATCATCAATAGGAAACCTCTGAAAATCAAAGCCTTTATCTGTGACGAACATGAAGTATAGTGAAAAAGAATGTTTTTGACAAAAGCAATAAACAATAGATCCCTTTAAAATATATTCATAGAATATTCAGAATTTTAAAAAGTAAAATAAAACATACCATTCGGCACAGCTCATAGAAGTAATGATATGCAGACATTAACACAATATTGTAATATAAAGCAGATGCAGAGTGCTATGACAAACTGGTGATGGAACAATCATTTTCACACAAACAGTAAAGTGAATTAGGATGTGAAAAGTAGAAAAAGAAATGTGAAAAAAAGTCAGACACAAAAATTGGAGAATTCAATTGCCACCCACCGAAAAGAGCCAAAGCTACAAAGTGGAAAGACTGCTTTAAAATATGGATGGAGAATGTAAAGGGTTTTGGCTGTAGATTGTAGCATTGCTGACGTAAAGGGTGGTTTCCATCAGAACGCCCCAATTAGATGTCATTTAAGAACATATACCGTATATACTCGTGTATAAACCTCCCCAGTGGTATATACAGACCCCACCAGTATATACAGCAGCCCCAGTGGTATACAGGCCCCAGCAGTATATACAGCAGCCCCAGTGGTATACAGGCCCCAGCAGTATATACAGCTGCCCCAGTAGTATACAGCAGCCTCCCCAGTGGTATATACAGACCCCAGCAGTATTACAGCAGCCTCCCCAGTGGTATATACAGGCCCCAGCAGTATATACAGCAGCCCCAGGGGTATATAGCAGCCCCAGTGGTATACAGGCCCCCAAATGCTGGCACTTTAACCCCCCTGTGTGGTAAGGGCCCCCCGCTGCTTAACTTACCAACCCTGGTCTTCTGCACAGTGCCGGTCTTCTGTGCTCCGTCCTCCATGCTCCCATCCTCGCTGCATCCGAGATCCCCGGCCGTCGCACGATGACATCATATGCCTGCGACGGCCGGGGATCCCGGATGCAGCCGGACAGGAGCATGGAGGACGGAGCACCGAGGACCGGCGCTGTTCAGAAGACCGGGGATGGTAAGATAACAGCGGGGGGGCCCTTACACAGAGGGGGGGCGAGTGCCAGCATTTGGGGGCCAGATATACACTGCTTCCCCTGCCGCTGATTGACAGGGGGAAGCAGTGCATATATAATGAGCGGCCCCACGTGATGGGGCGCTCATACAGCAGACTCCCCCGCCTCCTCCAGCCTCCCCAGCCCCGGACACAGCCCCCACCACCGTACTGACCAGTGTATAAGCCGAGGGGGAGACTTTTCAGCCCAATTTTTGGGCTGAAAAACTCGGCTTATACACGAGTATATACGGTAGTTAAATGCATAGAGGGATTTATGATCCAGAGCAGAAAGTTTTTATAAAATTATCTTCTTTGATAAATGCTGTGTGGGCTGTGTGATTGCATTCAGGAATGTTTTACTGCAAAATATTGTGGTGTTTCAGTGTAAACATATTTTGTGTAAATGTCCATGGACTAAGCATCTCCGATGACCATTCCATCTCCCCGCCCTAATCCCTTAATCTGCATATAGGGAGAAACATGTCACATGTAGACCAAGATGTGTCGGTCAATTGGAACAGGACAGGAAGAATGACCCACCCCAGGGTCGTGGGGTACCTCTTTCCGAGCATTGATTTGCTGGGGAATGTCACGGGTAGCCTGTGCCCGGACTCGTGGCCCTGGCGGTCGCTCAAAAAGGGATAAAAATAAAATAAAAAGAGTTTGTGACGCCACCCACGGTATCCAGTAATGATACCGGCTTGCTGCAGACCTCCGGGGATGAAGTTGGAGCAGCTAGTTGGTAACACTCCTCGTAGGTGGAGCGGGATCCCTGAGGCAGTAATAGAACGGAGAACTCACACAGGGAGGCGGCTCGTCAGGTGGAGTTGCAGGCCAACAGTCTCTGTCGGCAGGAGTATGGCTCCTCCTTCGTAGGCTAATAAACACACCACACAGTCTTACTCTCTGACCCAGGTTTTACTGGTGACTTTGGTAGCAAACAGTTCTTTGCATAGTCCACGGGTATTGCTGGTCGGGGTAGCCACCAGGGGATTAGGACATTTCACTGGGGATCCTCGGTGATGTGCTTGGTTGTCCTCTCATCAGTCCTTACTGCGCTCTCCTCTTTCCCTCCTTGCGCTCCTGCACACAGAGCCCACCGCCGGTCCCCACGGATCCTTACGGAGTCTAACGCCCTTGGAGCCTCTGGTGTGGAGTCTGTCACCTCTGGGCCTCCTCCTGGAGTCTATTGCTCTCTGAGCCTCCTTGATCCTATACGAGGGTCTTAAGGGAATTATGTCGGGGTTGCTGCGACCTCTAAAGAAGTCTGTGCCATCTGGTTCTGCGGCTCGGGGATCAATGGCCGCATCGCCTCGGAGCCGGTCCTCCAGTTTGGACTGGATGCATCCAGCCAGGGAGATGTTCTCCTCCCACTGGGACCGATTTCTTAACAGATTACCCTATTGGTCCCATGACCTAAGGTGTGTGGATGCGTGTGGTGAGGGCTTCCTATAAAAATCCCAGTCCCCAGGTCACAGGGATACTACATACTGGGGTGTCTGGGTGCAGTACCCCTCCGTGGTGTCCCAACCAGTGGGGTGCCACAAGAAGCCAACTGTCGAGCTGCCTTGAACTAATAATCAGACACACAGACACTGGCTCAGACTAGTCAGAGAGACAGTCCCTGCCTTGTACTAATCATCAGAGACACACAGTCCCTGCCTTGTATTATTCATCAAAGACACACAATCCTGCCTGACTAGTCTTCACAGATGGTCTATTCCTGGGACTGGTAATCAGAAACACACAGTCACTGCCTAAAACTAGTCTGTTGTGCACCATCCCCACCCTGGGCCCATTTGAGCCAGTATGCTTTATCAGTTTTTTTCCTTTTTTCCAATTTGCCTATAAAAGGTATTTAACTGAGATAGAGGCAGAAAATGGAGTTTAGGAACCCAGTGAAGGTACCGTCACACGGGGAGATATCGCCGGCGATGTTGCCGGCAACCGAGGGGCGTGGCCAGGTTGCGGCGACATCGCCGGCGAATTGCCGCGTGTGACAGGGCGATAATCAGGCGATGAATCGCCTGAGTCACATTGCCAGGTTTCCCAACAATGTTGGGAAACCTGGCGATGTTGCTCAGGCGATTCTGCCTGATCGCCCTGTGTAACGCGGCGATCCGCAATGTTACGGGCGATTCCGCCTATCTACTACATTGCGGGTTATCGCTCGCTGGGTTGCCGGGCAACCCAGCGAGCGATAGCCGCGGCAACTAGCCGGCGACATCGCCGGTAAGTTGCTCCGTCTGACAGCTCACCGGCG
The DNA here is from genome assembly GCA_033576535.1 of Allobates femoralis. NCBI lineage: Eukaryota > Metazoa > Chordata > Amphibia > Anura > Aromobatidae > Allobates > Allobates femoralis. Next base: position 153,656,063 of record JARQOC010000008.1, on the reverse strand, counting down.
ATGTTGTCAGGGATGCGCGCTCCCGCAATCCCCGGCAACATCGCCGGCGATATGTCCCTGTGTGACGGTACCTTAAAGGAGACATGCCTCAATGCAGCAACTAGGTGGTTTATCGCTATGGCCATATTTATAAAGCTAAGTGCCAGTTTTTTGCTCATCTTAAATATTTCTATGTTCTAATTGTCATAGCAGAGTGACGCTTTTTCTACTATTGTAAGTATTGTTTGGCGTCACACCTGTGCACACAGACAGCATTGAGTGCCACAGTTATTCTTGAATTTGAGTATGGGCTCATACCCTCTGTTGTGCACCGTCCTTGCCCTGGGCCTGTTTGAGCCAGTGTTCTCTGTAATCAGATTTTTTTAATTTGCCCATAAAAGAGGAGGTTTTTAACAGAGATGTAGGCTGAAAATGGAGTTTAGGAACCTAGTCAAGTAGACACTCCTCAATGCGACGACTTGGTGGTTTATCGATATGACCATATTTATAAAGCGAAGTGTCTGTTTTTTGCTTTTTATTTGCTTAACTTAAATATTTCTATATTTTAATTGTCATAGCAAAGTGCCACTTTTTCCACTATTAGAACTAGTCAGAGGCACACAGTCCCTGCCTAGGAATAGTTATCTCAAATATACAGTTCCTGCCTCAGACTAGTCATCAGAGAAGCAAAGTTCCTGCCTCGGATTACTCATCTGAGACGAACAGTCCCTGCCTGACTAGTCATCATAGACAGTCTATTCCTTGGACTAGTAATCAGAGACACACAATCCTTGCTTCAAACTAGACTTCAGAGATGCCCAGACCCTCAGACTTGTAATCAGACATACTCACACTCTACTTTGCATCTCACACCGTGTGTCATCGGCCTTAGAGTAATCTGTGATACAGTCCTTGGCCAGCTTTGATTTTTAAAGTATTTTTAATCCAAAAGGCCACAGTGGTTCAAAGTAAAACATTGCTGACTTCAATCGCACAGCCAGTGTCTAATTCATGAAATATGTGGCTTGAATAGCAGGAATCTGATGACAGTTTTGCTTTAAGCCATACCGGTATACTGTGCACAAGGAATGCCGGCAATTCTACAATTTAGTTATGTCCTAAAATCATTGTCCCCTATTCATTATTGTTATTTCTCCACTAATTTGAAGTAATCTGCTCCTTTTAGTGACTTTAGTATTTTCACCTTATTCCCGATACACTTTGGACACTTTTTAACGTGTTTCTTTTTTAAAGAGAACCTTTCATGTCCGATAATACTATTAACATACAGATATAGGGATAATCTGCAGGTTGATAGCGTTATGAAGATCTTCCGGCAGCAGCACACTTTGTACAGTGGCCGGGCAGCTTCATAACGCCATTGACCTGTAGATTAACCCTATATCTGTACGTGAATAGCGTCATCAGACCTGACAGGTTCCATTTAAGCCTTTTTTTGTCTTAGACAATTTTGCCTAGACAGATTCATGAAACGTGACTTTTACCAAATATTTCATTTTTGGCTGGCATCTCACTAGAGTTCCACCCTAGACTAAGGTTTCAGGAGTTTTCACTTTGGCACATTGTGACTTTTTAATGGATTTTTTACATTTGGTGGGTGGAAGTAGAGAAAAAAGAGAAAAAAAAAAAAAAGAAGAGAAAAAAAATAGTAACTTTTATTTAACGTAAAATTCTTGAACCGCATGTGCAAATTTTAAAAATTTGGCACAAAATAAACAGGTTAGAAAAGGAAAGAGACTTCAATAAATCAGACCTAATGTGTTCGGAATTATTTTTTTCCCACTTATCTCCTTAAGGGGAACCGGTCATGTCCTTTTTGGTTATTAAACCACCCCCAATGTTATTTACATCATGTTGTGTTGATTTTTTTTTTTTATTGTATTGTTTAGTTGTGTTTATCCCAAAAAAGCTTTTTAGATACTTTTCATGTTTTCATTAGCTAGCTGAGCAAACAGTTAAGCAGTCATCCGGCTGGTTAACAGATGTCATTGAACTTGTCGGACCGCCGACTGCTCTGTATAAAGGACCTGTGTGATGTCACGCCATGTGACTGCACTGGGCGGGGTTAATCAAGCTAAATAATAAGCTGTATGTAGACTTCACTCCCCCTTATTATAGTCACATGTTCGTGACACCACACAGGTCCTTTCAGCACTTTCTGAATTTCGGCATTGCTACAAGTTATTAACTGAACTGTTAACCAGCTGGAGAACTACTTGACTGTGTGCACAGCTAGGTAATGCAAACATGTGTCAAACTTTTTTTCTAGATGAATACGATTTAATAGAAAAAAAAAGTTATTGATGAACACTACATAATTTAAATAAAATTGGGGGGTGGTTTAATACCAAAAAAGGATGACTGGTTCCCTTTAATGAGTTTTATGTGCAGATTGCTGCAACAGAATTGTATTAGATGTGGATAATCCACAGATATAACACACGCGATCATGGCCTCCTTCACATGTCCGTGATAAAATGTTGCCGTGTCATCAGTGTTTAGATCAGTGTGTTATCCGTGTGTCCATTTACACCATCCGTGTCTGGTTTTTTTAAGAATGGATCATTAACTGAATAAATTACAAATACTTTTAATATTAAAAACGTACAGTACACGGCGCCATCCATGTGTTTTTCACGGAGCCATAGATTTATATTGGCCCTCGTCATCTGTGCTGTTAGAAAAACAAATGGACATGATTCTGTGTGTTTTGCATGAACACATTATGCATGTAAAAACATGGACATCATAAGTTATAATGGGTATGTGTGGCATTCGTGAAAAAAAATGGATAAAACTTGTGCTGGAAACACGGACATGTGAAGGAGCCTAAGAACACATATAATCCGCAGATGACTATCAAAGCATTGTCAAAGCCAAATACCAGTAAGTACTAAAAAACAGAGCAGCTTTAATGCATGGTATACCAAAAAGGGGAAAACCGTAGTGTCAAAAACACAATAAAAACGAAAAAAAACCTTGAAAAACAATATAAAAATAATGCAAGTATCTTACACAGAAGGAGCAGAAAATCTGCAACTCAAACACTCAAATACCCAGTCTTAAGCCCCCGTCACACATAACGAGATCGTTAGCAAGATCATTGTAACATCACAGCTTTTGACACGTTACAATGATCTCTCCAGCGATGTCGTTATGTGCGACACTTAGCAGCGATCAGGCCCCTGTTGTGAGGTCGCTGATCACTGCAAAGGGCTCAGGACCATTTCTTGGTCGTTGGTCTCCCGCTGGTCAGCACGCAACACTGTGTGTGACAGCTAAAGACCAACGATCAGCGATCTCACAGGCTGGTAACCATGGTAAACACTGGGTATCTAGGCAGCACGCGCTGCCTAAATACCTGGTGTTTATAGTAGTTACCAGCTTCCTTCCTGCTTACAGGCTTAGCTAAGCAGGGAGGACACTGGTAACATCACTTCCAGCGAAGTAGAGGTGGCTCCCAGGCCCCTGATCGCTGGGGAGATCTGCCTGTTTGACAGCTCCTCAGCGACCAGGTAGCGACGCTCCAGCGATCCCGGCAGATCGTTATCAATCGGGATCGCTGGAGCGTCGTTGTGTGTGACGGGACCTAAAGCAGTCTCAGAAAATGGTGACACAAAGATGAGCTGTAATCAGGCTTTAGCCTTCAGTGATAACTGGTGATAAGCGAGCACGAAGATGCTGGAGAGCTCAGTGCTCGGACGGGCTCAACTCCATAATGGAGATTCAATGTCAAAATCTAGCTTTGTTTTCCAAAGTGTCTTCCATAAAAATGCTCAAGTTTCCTATTGACTTCGAATATACTCAGTAATTGAGTTGAGCACGGCCAAGCATCTGACCTGCTCATTTCCAGTACCGGGCACTTGTGATAACTGTTCCGATTCACTGTTCTTACGTATCTTACAACCTTCCCAGAACCAAGTAGCTCCAGATCATTAATTTTTTCCACCATGCAATACAGACATCAAACTCTTCCAGGCGTTCCTTTATTTACTACACTTCATGGCTCACATAGAGTATGTTCTTGTCTTTCATCCAAAGACCTCCAACTTTGACTCATCTGGTATTTAGTGTGTACTACAAATGTCTGTTTCTTCCCAATTGATGTGTTCTCGTTTGCCGCTAAGCAATTGGGGCATCTGCTTCTGTTTTACCACCAGCTCTCGCCAACGGATATTGTGTCCTGGGGCGTAAACAATAATCTCTTCAAATGAATAATATGGTTGCAAATTCTGAGAAAGCAAGATCTGAAAAAAATACTTCAGTTAATTAGATCTGTCTGCTATTGTTATTATATTTGGCCCAGTAATCCAATGGAAAAAACAAAACCACCAAGTGAATCTAGCACCCGAGAAACCATCCTCAACTCCTGACGGTCAGTCAAATTATTACTCTAGCAATCCTACATTAAAGACAGCCCATTAACCCACTCAAAGATAAATTATTATTTCCGCCTTTAGGTATCAATATTAGTTTTAAATAATTTGTTCATTTTTTTAATCTAACATTTTATTTTTTACTTTAGGACAGGTTATTTTCTCTTATGGTAATTTAACGAGATATGTCATTATTATGACAAAGTAAATAGACCAGCAGGAGACCAGAATAGACTTGGAACAGGAGAGCAGAAGGATTCATAAAGTGAGTATGACTTACGTACTCATTTTTATAATTAAATGGACAACCATTTAAAATGATCTCTGCCATTTCAACAGACTTTGCATAAATCAATAGTAAAAGTGAATATGAAAAATGTGTAATATACCTAAAATCAAAGAAAAGTGCTCGTTTCTCCCCTTATGAGCCTCTTCACCTTCTCCCTGAACTCATCGTTCACTCTGAAATTCATCTTGGCCAAAACAAAACAGACTGCCATCTAACTGAGGAATCATAGGAGAAGTGCCATAACTGCGTAACGCAGAAAAAAGTCAAAGAACCAAAATTTATGGTCGCCGCAACAGTGCAATAGAATGCAATAAGGCGATCACATCAGCTCATGTACATAAAAAGGGTATCATTAGAAACGTCAGCTCAAGACGTAAAAAATAATTCAAAAAGGGGAACGCTATTGGTCAAGGAAAAAGGCGTAAAAAGTTGTTTTTTTTGTTTTTTTCACCACTTAGATAACAGTAAAAGTATACATGTTTGGTATCTACAAACTCGTACTAAACTGAGGCATCACACTGACATCAGTTTTACAATATAGTGAACACGAGGAATGAAAAATACCCCAAACTATTGTGGAATCTGACTTTTTTTTGCAAGTTCACAGCACTTTTTTTCCAGTACATTATATGATAAAAAATTATGTCATTCAAAAGTGCAACTCATCCCGCAAAAAAAAAAAGTCCTCATATAGCTCCATTGACCGAAAGATAAACAAAAAAAGTTATGGCTCTTGGAAGAAGGGGAGGAAAAAAATTGTAAAAATGAAAATGAAAAACTGAAAAATTGCCTGCAGATGTAAGGGTTCCTTTACACGCCGCTACAGAAGGTTAGAAACAACCGGGTGTCGGAGACAATTGTATCTTGCCCTGTCAAAACACCGCAAGGTAGCGGCGTGTAAATCAGGTTGTTGCCACCGGTCACTGTCGACACCTGTTTTTCAGCAGTGCTCTAAAACAGGTTGGTTTCAACCCGATGGTAGTGGCGTGTAATCAAGGAACAGGAAGGTTTTTGCGACACCTAGTGAACTCCCTGGGGCGTGACACAGCCTCCGGGATACCGCCCCCCATCAGCGATCATTGGTGGAAGCTCCTGCGTTACGATTGGTTGTTGCTGCATAGGGCGGCATATTTAAGGAGCTGACCAGTCACACTACACAATTGCAACAGCATCATGTATTAGCCGGCCTTCCTGCGCTGGCTGGCCAATCATGATGCTATTGCATTGTCCAATCATCGTACGAGCGTCTCGTAATCCACAACTCTGGCACGCCTATGTGTTGTCCCTGCTGCCCCAGGTCCTCCCATATTACCTTGTGGTAGCAGCGTGTAAATGAGGGAAGGTACTCTACAGAAGGTAACCTGTGGCACCCGTCGGTGCTTCCAGGGATAGAAAAAAACCTTCTGTAGAGCACCTTGTAGCGGCGTGTAAATGTGGTATCAGGTACCGTTAGCAACCGTTGGAACGTGATCGTTCACGTGAGACACCCGGTTGTTTCTAACCTGTAGCGGAGTGTAAAGGTACCAGTAGGCTTAGCTGGTATTTGTTTGCAAATGGATGTTAATTGTAATACATGCAATGACCACAGTGCCACCTGACAAACTGCTCCACCACCAGTGCCACCTGACCAAAACTGCTCCACCACCATTCGACCCGGCGCTCCACCACCAGAGCAGACCCAACCTACTGTCTCTCTCCCCACTGCCCTGTAGAATGTAAGCCCGCAAGGGCAGGGTCCTCTCTCCCCTCTGTATCGGTTAGTCACTGTTAGTTTGTTCATTGTATTTTTAACTTGTTTGTATGTATCCCTTTCTCATGTACAGCACCATGGAATCAATGGTGCTCTATGAATAAATAATAGCTTTGTCCATCAGGGGCTGGCTGGCCCAGGCCGAGCCAGTGGTCAAGTAGCAGTTTTGGGGCCGCCCGGCCATCTGTCATATTGGTCTGGGAGGCCGCTCTGCCCCTGAAGCTCACAGCTCAAGGGCTACTGCTGTGTGCTTGCCCTCCACGACGAAATTTGCCAGCCAGGCTCTGGCCATCATGGTGTGGCCAAACATTTATGTGCAGCTTTCCACCTGCTGTTTCTATGCATCTCCACCCTTTTCTGACTCCATGAAGTCAGATATGTCAATAAAAGGAGAAGGGTGGAGATTGAGGAAAACAAGTAGGTGGGAAAATGCACCAACATGATTGACCGTGCCATGATGCAGTGAGCATCTGTACTCGGTTTGAACAGTTATTCTGTGCTGACAGAGTCCCTTTAACATTTGACTTTTTGAAAGAGTAAGGCCTTGCTCACACTGTATGTTTTTGTTTTTTTTGTGATCTGCTTTTGCATGAAAAAAGGATCACTTCTTGTGACGCCCAGGCAAAGTCAAAGAATTTTCAGAAATGCAGTTCCAATGCTTCGTTGTTTACTGGTCCATTTTCGGGGCAGAAAACGCATCCAGAAAAAGAATGAGCCTATCAATTAGTGATGCATTTTTTCCACTGACTGCATCGTAATGAAAAAAAGCTGCAAAAAAGTGTCAAACACACAACTCAAAAATGAATCCAGTTTTGCTGCTGAAAATTCTACAAAATCACAGCACAAAAAAAGATAAAACTGCAGCAAGTGCACATGGCCTAAATTTCTCAGTCTTGTAGAACTCAAACATATGGAATATGATCAGCTTCAAATAAGTGGTAAAACGTTATTCTTATTATAAAGAGAGTTTGACAATTTGTTTATCAATGGGGGGTGTGAGTTCTGACCTCTCGCACATCACCACAGCTCCACTCATGACTGTTGGAAAGTCCAGCTCTGTACTCGGCTTGCTCCGTCAACGACGCAAATGCGGGGACACAGCTCCCTTCCAAATTTGGAATTTTAGAGCCCCATTCTCAAGAAGGATTATTTAAACTTACTATTTCTGCCTTGAAGTCAGATGAGTAAAGCCCCAGTCACACATAACGATATCGTTAGAGAGATCGTTGTAACTGTGACGTTACAACGATCTCTCCAGCGATGTCGTTATGTGTGACACTTTGCAGCGATCAGGCCCCTGCTGTGAGGTCGCTGATCGCTGCAAAGTGCTGTGGGTCATTTTTAGATCGTTGGTTTCCCGCTGGTCAGCACGCATCGCTGCGTGTGACCGCAAGAAACCAGCGATCAGCGACCTCACAGGGCTGGTTACTATGGTAAACACCGGGTATCCAGGCAGCACGCGCTGCCTAGATATCCGGCATTTACCATGGTTACCAGCGTCCTCCCTGCTTAGCGATGCCTGTAAGCAGGGAGAACGCTGGTAACTATGATAAACAGCGGGTATCTAGGCAGCGAGCACTGCCTGGATACCGCGCTGTTTATCATAGTTACCAGCGTTCTCGGCAGTGCTAAGCAGGGAGCGATGTGGGAGGTGGCTCCCATGGCCTGATCGCTGGGGAGATCTGCCTGTTTGACAGCTCCCCAGCGATTAGGTAACGATGCTCCAGCGATCCCGGCAGGTCGTTATCGCTGTCGGGATCGTTGGAGCGATCGTTATGTCTGACAGCACCCTAAGGCTACAAGCTAGCTGAAAAATGTTGCCTGAAGGCATGATAAACTGACCTGTGTGCTTTTACGTGTTAAGAAACCTATTTTTACCTGAATACGAATAAATGGAAATTTTATAAAGAACTCAAGGTGCAATTTTCCTCAACTCACTGGACAATCTTTGGAAGTCATTCTCAGGATTGGTATGTGTCCCAGTAGTCAGAACCCGACCAATATGTAAATGATGACCTGTTTTGAACAGATAACTCCTAAATTATGGGAATAACCCTTTAATGGGGCTGCACGGTGGCTCAGTGGTTAGCACTGCAGTCTTGCAGCGCTGGGGTCCTGGGTTCAAATCCCACCAAGGAGGACATCTTCAAGGAGTTTGTATGTTCTCCCTGTGTTTGCATGGGTTTCCTCTGGGTTCTCCGGTTTCCTCCTACTCTCCAAAGACATGCTGATAGGATGTTTAGATTGCGAGCCCCAATGAGGATAGCATTGCTGATGTCTGTAAAGCGCTATATAAATGAATAAATATATACTATGAATACCTGCACCTGCTATTTCAACAATAAGCACTTTTGGTGGCATTCCAAGAAGGTGAATATACCAAGATTTCTTACGGTAATTTAGATTTCACTAGCTTTCTTCATTGCATTTCCAAACTAAAACATTTAAACCTTATCAATGTACAACAGGTTTCCTCTAGTTCAATCCTGTTTGACAATGTATGTTTTGGGGATTGCAATCAAACATTTCTCCAGAACTCGGTATATTTTCCTATGTAAATAATAGAACTGTTATTACATGAACACTTGGCAAAATTCCAACTTAGTAGAACATTCAATTTTTTAAATGTAAAGTAAAAGGGCAGCCACGTGTTAACACTTAAAGCTAAAAATCCTTTTTAAGTGCAAATTCTTTACATGAAGTAAGATTAGTCCCTTACCCCATACTGTCTGCAACCGAAATGACTCAGACGCAGCAACATGATCTAGCAACTAGCGTTTATTTCCTACTTATGTTAACATTCTAAATTCAAGGTTATCAACCTTCTCTTATATCTATCAGATGTATGGCTCATCAGTGCGCCTCATCTCCAATGCCCCCTTGCGTTAACTCTCTGTACAAGAGTTTGCACAATGTGATGCCCAGCATGAGACAGGATCCATTGAGTTGCTGCAGCAGCTTTGTGTGAAATGAATGAGTAAATCTAGCACAACCTCACACCTTGTTATGAAAGAAGCAATACAGCAGTAAGGGAATGGGATATCAATTATGGAAACCATAGTCCTTTACGGGGTAATCACATCCTCAACAAGACCTAGCAGCGTTAAAACAAAGGTTATACACAGATGTGGACAAGATCTAGATAGACACCGACAAGCAAAAGGGTAACAATCAGGGATGAGCGAATACTAAAAAAAAATTTGGGTTTGGATTATTCATAGAAAATATTTTGGACTATTTGTGTATTTATCGCAAATAATGAATCGAATGCAAGTCAATGGGAAACTCAAATCATTTTCCAGCAGACACTCCCAGGAGGTCTGCTGGGGCTGTAAACATGCTGAAATTGATGGAAAGGTGCTGAAACTGAAAGGGAACAGCAGAGAGAAGATACCTGGAAGCATCGGACACACAGGTCTCGCTTCTGAAAACAATGCTGTCAGAGAGTATTACACCACTCTGACGTGCAGTCCCCCGCCTGTTTGTGACAACCAGCTCATGTAGACAAAGGTGTTGGATACTTTGCCAGGATCGATGGTAGTCTCCATGCTGCACAACATGTGAGTATAGCACAAGAGGAGTTACCCATAGTGCTAGACTGTTCGAAGTATGAAACGCACAACAGTGTTCCAGCAGGACAATAACCTGGAGCATACGTCAAGACTGGCAAAGAAATGGTTCAATAACAGAGGTGCTGGATGGCGCTCACAGGCCCCAGACCTCAAAACTTGTGGGTAAAGTTGAAGAAAAAGCTGTATACATACCCAAGTGAGTAGACCAATCTACACCAACATTGGGAGCATGTAGAAGAGACCTGGGATCAGGATATTGGAATTGGATAGAGAGCATGTCCGGAAGTATTCAGGCAGTGTTGAACCAAAGTTGCATTTACAAATACTAATATTTAGATTTTTAGGAGCAAAAAAGTAAATTGCATTGACAAGACTAAAATCTGCATAACTAATCATATGCTAAGGAGTTGGAAGTCAAATTTTTGTATAGGATAGCCAAGATGATGGTCTCACACTCAAAGCTGTAGTGGGGTGGTGAGATTTGGAATTTGAAAGTCAAAGGTTGAAAACATTGTCATCATTTTGCTCTTCAGTATATATCCATTTCTGAGGTCTAATGGAATCATTTGGTAAACATTTAAATCACCTGTATTTATTGTTTTTGCAAAGTGCAAAAGGAAAATTGGCCCAGTGACGAGTGGAATTTGTATAAAGGTGTTCCTCATGCTAAAGGCAATAAATCAAGGTGTAGTAATACTCAGCTATACTCATTTCGGAGTTGAATTGCTTCGGGAACAAATTGAAATTGCATTTTTTTTCTGACGAATGAGCTTTTCTACTCTGAAACGCAGATTAATAAAACTGCTCTTTTGTCCAACACCATCATCTCGGTTAATCTCTTCTTGACCGGCAGCGCGGCAGATTTATCCGAGTATATGGCTTTCCACCATTACATTTACTGCTGGTTTTATACCAGCATATGGAGCAGCAGCTGGTATCTATACCTACATATGAATTGTGCCTGACGCAACCTAGTCAGGTGAGAAATACAATATCTATAATGTACATTGCTTAGATGTTGTTCTCTTGTGTACGGTCACTTTTTAGCTTAAACCACAAGCAGATCTGTAAGAATCCATCGCAAATTATTGTTAACATGTTCCTCGCTACTACCGACCTCTTCCTCAGGAGAACCACAATCATAAATGCAGACAAAGACAGTTACTCAGCTTAGAGGGAACCAGTCATGTCTCCCAAGCCCACCTACCAAACAGCATTCACATATGTATGACATTTACTGTCCAACCAGCCCTGTGTAATGTTATTCATAAAATCAATGCTTAAAAAAGCATTTATTAACTCTTGTCTCTATGCTAATTAGGAGCTTTGACTAATTCATAGGCCCTTTTTCCATGGTATCACACCCCCATAACATGCTTTCGAAGAACCAGCCTTATCGCCAGGTCTTGGAAATCTCATGAATGTGTGTGTCTCATAGTGCCTCGGAAGAGTGTGTACACGTCCTGGCTTCAGGCGATACAGGTCATCATGCCCACAGGACCATAATAAAATGGAAAGAGGGCTGACTAGTCTGGGAGAACCAATGGCCCATCAATAGGAGGGTTGAAAGAAAAATAATGCCTCCACCTTTATAACTCTTCAGCAGATGGCAGCACTGATGTGAAAGGTACTGAATTTTTCAGTAGACTCTCCTCTATAACTCCAGTTGGTGGAAAGCCTGAAAAAAATTAACAGTTGTGTTATTACAGTGTAAAGTATGGAACCCTGCGCAGACGGTCAGTCAATACGATTTAAGCAACGTGCCATCATTAAACTCTGACAGCAGGTGTCACCCCCAAAGAAATTCATCAGGGAATGCAAGCCATTTACAGTATGGTGACCACACACAATGCCAGACCACATATTTCACATGCCACCACATCAGAACTTTAGGTGACCGATGCTCCCCACCAAATGGCATCCTCCATACAGTCAAGATTTGGCGCCGTCTGACTTCCATCTGCTTCTGATGATATATGGGGACATCACTATGCATCTGATGATGAAGTTGAGAGAACGCTGAGAAGCTGGTTGTGGCAAGAGTGTCAACTTCTTCTGAGATGGCTTCAGAAAACTTGTTCATAGTTGGCAGAAGTGTATCCAATTGTCTGGTAAATATGTGAAAAGGTGAATATGGGTAATTAAAGAGCACATTCTAAGGATTATTTCTGCATTTGATTAAAATATTCCCACCCAAACCAAAGTTATTAAGATGGAGGCATTTCTTTTCATTCTGTCCTAAATGGCATAAAAAGAGCAGAGGTCATAAATATTTGTTTTTTTTAACATTGATTTTAGTGAATAACATTATACATGGCTGGTTAGACAGGGAATTTTGTCTTACAGATTGGAATGCTACTGGGTTGGAGGCCATAAGGAACCCGACAGATTCCCTTTAAATAGTTGAAATATTTAAAAACTGGCACCAAGGCACCGAAAAAATGCCCAATGAGTATGAGCAGTATTTTCATCAGTTTAAATAAAGCAAAACACAAAACAATTAAAACAAAAAATGCAAATCCTTTACTAAGATGGTCCTTATATGTAGTGCATTATTTACACTGTTTAAGCCCTCCAAGTGCCGTATTGTAAAATTACCAGGTGAGTGCAAAAAAAAAAAAACCCAAGGCATATTATTACATGGTTAACTTTCCACTTAAAGGGGAACTCCGGGGAGATAACTTTTTTGTACAGTCCTTGCACTCCTGGATGCTAAGCTGCCCATTACATTTGTGTCATGTTTAAAATATAAATCTATTTATCACCTACTGCTTCTTACCAGTCCCCAATCCCAGAGGGGACAATGCATCATGCCTGATTGAGCAGACTCTCCCCCCCCCCCTCTCAGAAAGCTTTACTGCCATCCAACACTTCCTCATTCATTCACATAGGCATGACACCATAACAGGTCCTAGACTAAACTGGAGTTCTCATTCTATACAGAGCAGAGAACAGGAGGTGAGACCAATGTGTTGACAGGACCTGCTGTGACATCACGCCAACGTGATTGAAGCAGGAAGCGTTTGTTCTTGGACACAGGGATGCTCACTGCAGAGGAAGGGGGAAAGCTGCTCAGTCAGGCATGACGTATTGTCCTCGAAGGGAGTGGTGATGGCTAAGCAGCAGCTAGTGAATAACTGATTTATATTGATACTAAACATTATACAAATGATTTTAACAATAGCTGAACTTGGATTCAACTTACCTGGCTTACCTTAGGAGCAAGAGCTATGGAGGATAAACAGTTCTCCTAATAATTGAATGTCATAGAAGTTTTTTTTGGAAAAAGAATGGCCCACATTTACCAAAAATGTCAACTTGCGCAAATGCAGTGAAAGAATACCCCGTGTAAGTATTACAATGTAAATAATACATTTGCCATATAATATGCTTCTTGTTGTATGGATATATAATTTGTTACTCAAAATGTTTCATAGGCCACTGCTTCTAGAGAAGAGCCCTTTGACAATTTGCATGATAAGTTAGATTGTACTTTCTAACACTTAATAAAATACCATGTTTTTCTGGTAATTGAATGGTTTTCGGCTCAAGTCTACTGCCATTTATTCATTGGTGAGAGAAGACTACAATCAGACAACGATAATGTTAATGAAATGGTTTGAAATTTTATTCATAGAATATATACAGTCTTATTCCAGACAATACATGCAAGATCAATGAAAAACAGAGTCCTATTTACAAACCAAAGGAAGTAGAAGGGTAAAAGGTAACATAGAAAAGTTGGAAGCATTCACAAAACTTTTTTTTTTCTCTTTCCAGAATGAAAAAAATCTAGAGTTCAAAATTACTTAAATAGTAATCAGACTGGCAGTATTACAAATATTTACACATGGAAAAAATCCAAATGACAAAAAAAACAAGATGTGCTACTCAATAGGCGACACTTTGGCGCAGAAATCAGTATGTACAGTACAGCAAGAGACTGGCAGGAAAGTCCATTTCAAAACGACCCTGGCTAAAAACAACGACTTGTTTTGAAGATTTTATAAACCCACTCCTTGCCTCTTCATTTTCCCTTCCAATTCAGCACTGATGCTCCGGTGATCCTCCCGGCAAGCAAGTCACTGCTGACAAAACTTAAGTATGGCATAAGACTACTGGTGACAACCAAAAGTCATCACATTAATTCTATATAGTAGTTTATGAAATTTAGCAATCACAGGGGCACAAAATTTATAATAAACCTAGTTATGTTATAATTCTATATTGACCGTGCTTACAAACATGGCAGCACTTTTCGTTGTCACTTAGGCAAAGTAAATGTTGTCACAACCAACAGAACAGAAAAACAGCAAAATCTTTGCACGGTAATAACGACATTTTTTTAATCATCAAGTTTTGATTCTCTAGAAAATGGCCCGATTATATTCTGTGGGCAATAAACAGGAACACTTTAAAGGGCAATGACAGATCGTACTGCCCATTTAAGGTCTTGTCACACGCTACGATGTCCCAGCGATCCCACCAACGATCGAGATCACTGGGACATAGTTATCTGATCGCTGGTGAGCCGACACACAGGCAGACTCACCAGCGATCAGCGACAACGCTGGTAACCAGGGTAAACATCGTGTAACTAAGCAGAGTGCTGCGCTTAGTTACTCGCTGATTACCCTGGTTACCAGCTCTCAGCGTGTGCTGTGCGGCGCTGGGTGGTCGTTAATTTTTGGTCTCCCGCTGTCACACATGCCGATGCTGTCTGCCCAGCGGGAGACCAACGATAAAATAATAGTCCTGGCCATTATTCCACGATCAACGAACTTATCGTTGGTCGATGATACGGGTCACACACAACAATGTCGTTTCGACGTCGCTGCAAAGTCGCAAGGCCGGTGACGTTGCAACAATATCATTAACAATATCGTAGTGTGTGACGGAGCCTTTAGGATTAACCAAACTGAAAGCTAACTTATCACCTGGACATCATGCGGATAGATTTTGGAGACCCTAAAGCAATGGTGAACGAGTTGGTGCAGAGGAACTCACAGAGTGATCCTAAAGACAGTTCAATCCTATGACAGCTGCGAGATAGGTTAGAGGTACAAAGTAATCCTGAGAAAAGTAGACGTCTGCCATATTATGCATCAGGACACTTCTTAAAGTATTTAAAAAGAGAAGGGGCACGTATGGCAGGCTTTATATTCCTGCCCAGTACTTGGCACTTTGTTAAGACTGTCAGCTACATTAACACTTGTGGGAGGCCTCACTAAGAAGGAAAACTAATATCAGAGGTGAGTTTCTTGCTAATAATATCAGCTTTAGCTTTGACTTGGTCACTATACATATGAATGACTATTTAATTCTACTTTTTCCCTGACACTCAATGCAGGGGAAAAGTCTGGCCCGTCACAGCTTCCACGATGATAGTCGATGAATTATGAAGCTGGATCCATGAAAATTAGCTAGTTTTGATTACAAAAAGGGTGGTCTAGGAATAGACAAATACCATTTACGTGCAGATAAATAGGTCTTTAATTCGCAGCAGCTAAAGGGAGAAAATGTAATTTTATTGTCCCTGCAGCTGCAAGTTTCAAGTGATCAATAATATGCAGAGTGTGGTTACAGACACCTGCTGCCATAAAGCGAGCATGATATAATCACCCACTGGCACCATGACAGCCTGCGTGTGCACAGCTGGCTGTCAAAGTGATCAAACACACCTGTCCCAATAACGAGAAGTGAATGGCTGCAGGCAGAATAAAACTTCATTTTCAGCTTTCCATGTAGCTTCTGCTTCAGTAAGATGACTATACAGGAATTAAACACAATTTACCCGACCACCACTATATCTGCAGGTAAAGGGCATTTCTCAAATTGTCAAGATTCCTTTAAATTTCAGTTTTTCATTCAATTACCATAAAAGAAAAGATCTAATTTTTTAATGTAGTTGATATTGCAATGATGTTAGAAACAGATATAAATGTTAAGTATTAAAACAGATGAAACATTATGATCATGAAACTAAAACTTGCTCAAGGGACCTAAACAAAATAAACACAAAAACTTCCCTTTCAGTTTCTAAGAACAGCTAAAAATAGAGAACTCCTCAAATTTCTAAGCAATTTCACTATAAAGGAAATGTTTATAACCGGAGTGTCCAAGAATAAAGCATACAAGGGGCGTGCCTTGTGCACAGCAGAAATGCAGAGGCTGTGCATCCACAAGGTTACAGATCGCCTTATTCCTAGGAACCTAGACAAAGGTCAGCTCAGCAGCAAGCATTGTTAGCACTGAGAATTTCCCTAGATAATGAAAACAATGACCACAATCAACTCGGAACAAGTCCAAGTTCCTTCTTTATTACCTAGGAAAAAGCTCTAGGGGTCAGAGGTGGTGTATAACCACATCTCCAAATGCAAAAACTATGCAGATATTTGTGTCCCCCTTGCCAAAGTTGGAGGATCTGACCCTACATACGAGATATTTGCAGTGAAGGGTCACACTTTTCTTATTTTTATACATTTAGGGTGGGTCAAAACGTTCTTTCATTGTAACGTAACATTTTTGCAGAGTATTGTAGGTGATTAGGGTAGAGGTAGCAGTGTATGTTTGCACATTGGCAACTCGATTCTCATTATGGCTTTGTTAACTCCATCTCATAATCAAAAGCAAAAAAAATAATACTGATTATACCTTATTTGTGAGTCTGTACAATGGGCACATTTCTATAGGATTGAGGATACCCCACATGCTGCCACAACATGGTGGGAAGGATGGAAATATCAGTGTCGCGAGACCTTACATGGATCTAACATTTTACAGTGTTTAAGTTCAAGCAACCTGCTTCTCACAGGGTCCGTGCTGGAGCCAGGAGGGTATTAAGGAGGAAGTATAAAGGCCAAAGGCCCAGTCACACATAACGACGCACCAGCGATCCCGATGTGCAGAGATCGCTGGTGCGTCGTTTTCACATCGCTGGTAAGATGTCAAACAGGTATCTCACCAGAGATGTGAAAAACGATGCACCAGTGGTACAGAATTATACCGAGGTCGTTGGGAATTGTCACTGCATAGTGTAGCATTGAGATCGTTGGTCATTGTCCCTGTCAAACACAACGATGTAGCGTTCCCAGCGGGAGCACAACGACGTAGAAATGACCCAGAGCAGTGTGTAACGATCAAAGGCTGCACAGCAGGGGCCAGATCGTTGGTGCGTGTCACACAGAACGAGATTGTTAGCAGGATCGCTGTTGCGTCACAAAATTTGTGAAGCATTAGCGATCTCGTTATGTGTGACAGGGTCTTAAGTTCCTTTATTTTGTAAAACTTGTATTTTTTTATGGGGGGGGGGTCATTTTAACGTGTCATCAGTAAACGGTACTATTGTTTCAGGTTTTTTTGTTGTAAGAACTGTGTTTCTTAACGTTGATTTAAAAAAAATAAAAAATTCTATATCCCTACATATAAAAAAAATGTATAATTTTCCATTGTTAAACTGACCAATAGGTCTTCTAGTAGACTTACGACTCCTGCTTTGTACACAAGACATTAGGAGTCTCATTATCACAGACATAATTGCGGTAGGGAAAGAGAACGCGTCTATACACAGTGGATAACAGGATCCACCAATTACAATAGATATCACAGCTCACCTTCTCCCCCTCCTGTACACTTCATATATAGAAGATAACAGAGGATCCACCATTCACATTAGGGGGATATCACAGCTCACCTCCTTCTCCTGTACAATGATTGATAATACAAAATCTACCATTCACAATAGGTGTCACAGCTCTTCTCTTCCCAAACCCTTTATCCTGATCAAAGCATGCTACGTTTTTACCATTATACAAACCGACAGGATCTGGGTCAGACTTTTGTTGCTAATGTTCATGTGAATTCATGTGGATTCTAAAAT
Source organism: Allobates femoralis (assembly GCA_033576535.1). Lineage (NCBI taxonomy): Eukaryota > Metazoa > Chordata > Amphibia > Anura > Aromobatidae > Allobates > Allobates femoralis. Next base: position 153,638,197 of record JARQOC010000008.1, on the reverse strand, counting down.
AAAGCCAATGGGTCAACGCAAAATGTAAAATATATTAATATAGATAGTAATAAAAAAGATAATATACATTCTGATAACACATTGGGATTAAAATACTGTAAAGCCTCTTTAATTAAGGACAGTCCCTCAACCCTCTTCATGAAGACACAGCAGAGACCATTTTTTGCCCTGGAGGACCAGACTGGTCTGAGTAACCCTCAGATAGCACCCACGAGACCAGTGAGGAATCCTCATAGAGCCCCCACCAGACCAGCGAGAAATCCTCAGAGCCCCCACCAGACCAGCGAGAAATCCTCAGAGCCCCCCACCAGACCAGCGAGAAATCCTCAGAGAGCCCCCACCAGACCAGCGAGAAATCCTCAGAGAGCCCCCACCAGACCAGCGAGAAATCCTCAGAGAGCCCCCACCAGACCAGCGAGTAATCCTCAGAGAGCCCCCACCAGACCAGCGAGTAATCCTCAGAGAGCCCCCACCAGACCAGCGAGAAATCCTCAGAGAGCCCCCACCAGACCAGCGAGAAATCCTCAGACAGCCCCACCAGACCGGCAAAAAATCCTCAGAGAACCCCCACCAGCCGGGCAAGTAATCCTACAGCTCACCAGACTGGCAAGTAATCCTCAGAAAGCCCAGATCAGCCGGGTGAGTAATCCTCAGACAGCCCACCAGACCAGCGAGTAATCATCAGAGAGCCCCACATCAGACCACAAGAAATCCTCAGAGAGCCCCCACCAGACCAGCGAGTAATTCTCAGAGAGCCCCCACGAGACCAGCAAGAAATCCTCAGTTAGCCCCCACCAGACCAGCAAGTAATCGTCAGCCCACCAGACCAGTGAGAAATCCTCAGACAGCCCACCAGACCAGTGAGTAATCCTCAGAGCCCCCACCAGACCAGCAAGAAATCCTCAGAGAGCCCCCACCAGACCAGCGAGAAATCCTCAGACAGCCACCAGACCAGTGAGTAATCCTCAGAGCCCCCACCAGACCAGCAAAAAATCCTCAGAGAGCCCCCACCAGACCAGCGAGAACAACTCAGACAGCCCACCAGACCAGCGAGTAATCCTCAGAAAGCCCCCACCAACCGGGCAAGTAATCCTCAAACAGCTCACTAAACCAGGGAGTAATCCTCAGACAACCCACTTGATTGGCGAGTAATCCTCAGACAGCCCATCAGACTGGTGAGTAATCCTCAGAAAACCCCCATCAGCTGGGTGAGTAATCCTCAAACAGCCCACCAGACCGGCGCTTAATCCTCAAACAGCTCACCAGACCGGTAAGTAATCCTCAAACAGCCCACCAGACCGGCGAGTAATCCTCACACAGCCCCCACCAGACTGGTGAGTAATCCTCAAGTAGCCAATCTGCTGCAGGGGACTGAACATTTGCTAAACAATGATTCCAGTAAAAAAAAAAAAAGCAACATGGTGTTGACTTTCCATTCATGACCTGGTGCTACACCCATCAAGTTGACTCCTTTGTACTCTGGGCATTTGTATTTATTTGATTTGGCACATCACTGGTATCTAAAATGACATCCTCAAAGATTTCTGAAGAACTTCTTTATGGGAAATAATAGCCCTAATAAGTGTGAAAAGATACCTTGCGATTCTGACAAAGGTAACGCGAAATGTGCGACAGGTAACAAACTAACCTATGGATATACTATTTAGTATGGTTTGACTATGGGAGCATAGCACTGGGTATTTTTGTAGAGGGACAGTCCCTTGGTAATGTGTGTATAGACATACATTATTATGAGCAGCCATTGTAGATACTGTGGTTTCTAATGTTGGATAATGGATTGTGCAGTATACCCTCAATCTATGGGTTTACCGGTGTGTTCCGGAGTTAACGTCTACTGTTTTTAAACCATCTAACACAAGGTCCCTATATGAGACTATTTTATCCTATCTCTTAACATTACCAAACGGGACAGGGTATAATGATCCCTCCCACAAAGGAAAAATTCACTGATTGAATGAATGTTTTTACTTTATTATGCAATTAAATTGATAAGCATGAAACATTTAAAACATTCCCTCACAGAGGGACACAGGAGGGAGGGTTAGGCCAGAAAACATACAATAGTACACAATCTGATAACATCATAAGGGTATGTGCCCACTGGACGGTTCTGCATCTTTGCAGACCGTCAGAAAACCGGTGAAGAATTGCAGAAACTGAGTTTTCTGACCTCAGCAGTGTCCATCGTTTTTTGAGCGGTTTTATAGCATTTGTACAGCGTTTTATCGGCGGTTTTCTGGCGGTTTTTCTTAGCGTTTTAAAGACGGTTTTTTGAGCACTTGTAAGCTGGAACTGCTGGAAAAACGCTCAAAAGAAGTCACTTGCTCTATCTTTGAAAACCGGTGGAAAACCGGTGAAGAAAGTGGAAAGGAGACAAACAAAAACGTTCTAATGTACACAGCGTTTTCTAAAATCCATTGACTAGCATGTTAAGCCAACCGCTGGTTAGGATTAACATAAATTAACATAAAACTCAGCGGAAAACGCCGACGGAAAACGCTAAAAAACAGCCCATAAAACGTCCAGTGGGCACATACCCTTATACTCTACATAAGAATGTGCTTTCAATCTAAAGGGGATGTCACACGCGTCAATATCGCTGTCAATGTCGCTCGTACGTCACGGATTTTCAGTCGCTCGAGCGACATAAAAGTGACGCAGGAGCGAAATTGAAGCGTGTGACCAAGCGATGCAACCAGCGACATGTCGCTGATCGCAGGTTTCACTGCCAGATGTAAAACCTGTCGCCATCACTCAGTAGACCTTGTGCATCGCTGCGTGTGACACTAAACTCAGCGATTTATTTTCTATTTTGACAACGTACAAGCGACTAAATAAAATCGCTCGCAAGATGGCGACATCACCGCATCGCTGGGTCATATTGACACGTGTGACATCTTACCTGCGATAATTCCACATCGCTCAGGCGATTAATAATTTGTGACGCATGAGCGATATTGCGGGCGACATTGACACGTGTGACAGGCCCTTAAGGGGCACTTCACACACAATGAGGTCGCTAGCAATATCGCTGCAATGTCACAGGTTATGTGGTGTAACAGCGACCTCTTCAGCGATCTCGCTATGTGTGACACGTAGCAGTGATCGGGCCTCTGCTATGAGATCGCTGATTGTTACAAATGGTTCTGGGTCATTTTTTGGTCGTTGCGCTCCCGCTGGGAAGCATGAATCGCTGTGTTTGACAGGGACAATGACCAACAACCTCAATACTACGCCTGAAAGTGACAGGGTCCCAACGACTGCCGTATCGTTGCTGCGTCGCTGGCGAGATCTGACTGACATCTAACCAGTGACCACGTAGCGACGCACCAGTGATCCCGGCCAGGTCGGATCGTGGTCGTGATCGCTGGAAAGTTGCAGCGTGTAAAAGGACCCTTAGAACCACATAGGATATACACAGTATTAATCTATGGCTTCCTACACTACCCCTAAAAAGGGGATTATTAGCAATTCCTCAAATATCTCTTTCAGGGCAGTCAGTATTCAAATGTAACACCCCAACCACGAGTGATAGACACCCAACACTGGAATTGCAATAAGCTATATCACAGGTGGCTATACTTCTACCTCCAAACACCAGGTTAAGTGTCCATAGTGTGACAACACCTATAAAGTATCAGAGGACCCAAGCAGTACCTGCTAAGCAAGTACTTAGGTTATATGTAGAATAGGAGCGTGGGTCGGCTGAACTGATCAGGTACAAACAGGTACTTAACCTGGGTGTTTGTAGGTAGAAACATAGCAACCTGTGAAAATCCAGTGTTGGGTGTCTATCACTCGTAGTTGGGGTGTTACATTTGAATAGTGACTGCCCTGAAAGATATATTTGGGGAATTGCTAATAATCCCCTCTTTAGGAGTAGTGTAGGAATCCATAGATTAGTACAGTGCATATCCTATGTGGTTCTAAGATTGAATGCATATTCTTATGTAGATTATAATGATGTGAATGTGGTCTGAGATACAAATCACGTGCCTCTTTGCGACACCAAGCTAAAACGAACTACGCCTATGGATGAGTGTATACTGCAGGGAGGAGGACTTAAATTTTATCTTTACTTCGTGTCGCCTCTTAGTGGGAGAAAAGCCTACACCCATGGTCCTGTGTCCCCCAATGATGTGAAGGAGAAACTGATGTTATCAGATTGTGTACCATTGTATGTTTTCAGACCTAACCCTCCCTCCTGTGTCCCTCTGTGAGGGAATGTATTAAATGTTTCATGCTTATTAATTTAATTGCATAAAAAAGTAAAAACTTACTATATCAGTGAATTTTTCCTTTGTGAGCAGGATCATTGTACCATGTCCCGTTTGGTAATGTTTGTCTTAAACCTTTTCATTGCAGTTGGTAATTGGCCGGACTCCTGGGTTGTTTTTGGAATCAATGTATTTTGGAGGGCCATTCATTGGTATATTGGTCTTATAGGAATTTGTTACTGTGAACCTATGGTGGGTTTACACACACCAATTTATCTGTTCAATCTCTGAACCAATCTCTGGTTGCAGTGAAATCATGGATACATTGCTCCATGTTGTACACAGCCACAAAATGGAGCAATGTATCCATGATTTCACTGCAACCAGAGATTGGTTCAGAGATTGAACAGATAAATTGGTGTGTGTAAACCCACCATCAGCGGCTGGGTTACTGGTCTGACAATAAAACCACAAACTAAAATCAGCAGAATTCTGATTGTACATTAAGAGCGCCTCTATATACCTATGGAGACAACAACAAAGTAACATGGATACAAATGCTGTAAAGAAAGTGCTGCAAAGTTATTAAAACTTATAAAAGTTTAGGCGGCTCACCACCGAGTATGTACGTCAGTACCCGTGTCCTAGTTGGGTATATTTCTGGACTGACTGGCTAGTTATACCCATGACTAAGGATAAGCCCATCCGAAACCCGTCAGTTGCCCGTCCTGCACTTACTCCATGGACTGTCACTGAACTTTTAATCTTTCTATGGACTTTAACCATAATAAATGGAGATTTTAGCTACGCTGGATCAAACTTTTCTTCACTTTGCAAGTTATTCAACTTACATTTCAATTTCAATTAAATTTTACACGCATCACTATGTCAAACGTAGACTTTCATAGGAAATTTTAGGTCGTGGTGAAAAATCCACCTGTTTATTTTCGGATATGGTTAATGAAAAAAACAATGGCACCAAATAACAGACGACAAACTAAAATCCTATAAAAAAAAAAAAAATATACACAATATTTTAATTACATCTGCATATAAAAAAAAGTTAACTGGAAATTAAGGGATAATCGAAAGATTAAAACTCACAACCACAGCCAACTATATCCATAATAAATAACTAAATCAAACTAAAAAACATAAGTTTATATTACATTGTCTTTTAAAATAAATGTACATCGGTCAAAGTGAAACGTGTTATTCGGCTGTTTTGGCTTTTGCTGCACGTCCAGTGATTCTGTTGGAGACTTCAGACTTCTAGAAAAGGCTTCAAATGAATAAAAAAGTATTTACAATCCAGACCCAGTGATCACGACGTGAAGTAACAGTACAATACCATAGTGAGAACGTAAAAAAAAACCATCAAATTAAATAGGAGAAACCCTGTCGATGTGCGAACGTAAGAAGTGACCTCACGACGCCTCCGCTCTGCCTCTGTGACGTCACGAACGCAGGCACTTCACATGTAAACAGTCTACAACAGAAAGAGGTATTGGCACCAACTCAAGACTTGAAAAATAAGCAAATATATACAACTATAAAACTAGAAACAAAAATTAAAGTCAGTATCTTGGAACAGTCACAAAATGGAAATACACTGGATATCAAAAAAAGTCTATAAATTACTAGAAGTGCAATAAATAATCCAATCACTGGCTTATATTAGTGCGGCCAAAAAAGTACTAACAACTTGTTAAAGCAAGTCATGTTTAAAGCGAAATGCCAACCCCATAAATCGCATGGTTTCTAAATTAATTATGTGCCAATTACAATTTATTAACACGTATTTAGGTTTTCCCCCCAAACATAGGTCTCCAAATCTACACCAAAGACAGTTTAAAGGGAATCCTTCACCAGGTTTTTGCTACCTGAGAGCAGAATGAGTCAGAGACCCCAATTCCAGCGATGTGTCACTTACTCGGCTGCTTGCTGCAGTTTTGATACAATTCTTGTTTTGTCTGCTGATCTACTAGTTCTCTGAATGCTGAGCTCTGTACATCCCCGTCCACACCACTGACTGGCAGCTTCCTGTCTACACTGTGCATAGGCAGAAAACTGCCAGTCAGTGGTAGGGGCGGGTTATACAGAGGTCATGAATATGGAGGGTTAAGTGGCAACAGGTTTTACTAGTCGTCTAGTGGTTATATCAGCAGGATTATTATAGAAACTGGTAACATACTTGTGACAGATTCCCTTTAATTCTGTTTGTTGGCAGCCACCACTAGAGGGAGAAAGGAGCTTACTCCCAACAGCCCATACATTGCCAGGATACTAGTACCCCTTTCTCCACTCCCCCTAGTGATGGCTGCAGGTAGCGTCATTTTTTTTTCTTTACCCAACATCTGTACACAGATTTCGGAAAACTTAGAAAAAGAGCCTTAAGATGCTATAAAGATACATTATAGAGAACCTGTGAGGAGGATTAAATCCCCAAACCACCATCAACCTAGGTAAGGTTAAAAAGAATAAAATAAGTTTTTTTTTTTAAATAGCAAGTATTGAAATAAGAGTCATAGGGGTGGAGCCACCCCTCTGAAGAGTCATCACAAGCCACCACCAGTATTCAGTAAAGTAAGTTTTATGTCCTGCTGAATCGGCCAGAATATAGGAGGACTTTATCCCCAACCTATTACTATCAGTGACCGGTTGATGGAGTCAGGGCATAAATCCTCCTTTCAGAGGAAACGAATCATCACATTATTTCAAGAAAACATTGTGTTAAAGAGGAGGACATTTACTTTTTTGCAGCTTTAAGACGACATTTGCTGTGGTTGGTTTCTTTAGGGCGATAGCATTCCAGACAGACGCATCATTAGAGCCACGCGCCTTTCTGCAGAGCACACTGGCTTTGCTGGGAATGATGGAGCCACTGCAGTTGTGACATGACTCAGGGCTGATCTATTGGTTATAACACTCTGTTGTTATTTAACCCTATGAAGGGGTAATTAGAATAACTTCAGGCCACAGCTGCAAACAAGGCCGGTTATGATCCACCGCAATGTCAAGACAAAAGAGCTTAGTCACAGCCATTTGTAAGAGCTCAGTAATGATGCAGAATAGTATTGCTGGCAGGACAGGTGGAAACAATGATTATGGTGACTGCACACTGCCTGAGGACAATGATCCAGCTCCAGTCATACAGAATGTATGAACCCATGTACCTGCAGAGCATGTGTGAGAGGGAGATGCATCCTTTTATTTCAGCTGCATGTAAAATAGCAGAATTTACCTAAAATATACTCCGATCAGAGCTTTTCTGCACAAGGCGTTAATGGGGTTGTCCAGTACTTTTATATTGATGGCCTTTCCTATTCCAGCAACCTTCAACACTGCTGATTGGCTGTTACCTGCCAGATCTGATTACTCGCAGAGTAGAAAACAGCAAAGCTCCATCAACAGTTTAGTGACTGCAGCAATCATTTAATCAACTGATAAAAGTGGAGTTGATAGAGCTGTGCAACTCTGCAACTGTCCTCATCCGGTCATCACCGGAAACAGCTGAGAGGAGGAGAAAACCACCCATCGGGTTAAGGGGAACAGAGACACATGCCCATCAGGGGGTGAGGGGACAGAGAGACGCCCATCGGGTTAAGGGGAACAGAGACAGATGCCCATCGGAGTTGAGGGGACAGAGACAGATGCCCATCGGGTTGAGAGGGACAGAGACAGATGCCCATCGGGGTTGAGGGGGGACAGAGACAGATGCCCATCGGGGTTGAGGGGGGACAGAGACAGATGCCCATCGGGGTTGAGGGGGGACAGAGACAGATGCCCATCAGGGTTGAGGGGGACAGAGACAGATGCCCATCAGGGTGAGGGGGGACAGAGACAGATGCCCATCAGTGGGTGAGGGGGACAGAGAGATGCCCATCAGGGGGGCAGTGGGACAGAGACAGATGCCCATCAGGGGAGTGAGGGGGACAGAGACAGATGCCCATCAGGGAGTGAGGGGACAGAACAGATGCCCATCAGGGTTGAGGGGGACAAACATGCCATCATGGGTGAGGGGACAAACCTGCCCATCGTGGGTGAGGGAGACAAACCTGCCCATCGTGGGTGAGGGAGACAAACCTGCCCATCGTGGGTGAGGGAGACAAACCTGCCCATCGTGGGTGAGGGAGACAAACCTGCCCATCGTGGGTGAGGGAGACAAACCTGCCCATCGTGGTGGGAGACAACCTGCACCATGGGTGAGGGGGACAAACCTGCCCACCATGGGTGAGGACAAGCCTGCCCACCATGGGTGAGGACAAGCCTGCCCATCATGGGTGAGGACAAGCCTGCCCATCATGGGTGAGGAGGACAAACCTGCCCATTTAGGGAAGGGGAGAGACCTGGCTATTAGGAGGGGGTGGGGGGGGTTGGGGGGGGGGGGGGGACAGGCCTCTTGAAGAGAAGGTAAAACTAGGGGGAAACCGGCCCGTTGGAGAAAGGTGAGGTGCAAAACTCGCCCATGGATGGGGGTGGATGGTCTAAAACAGTACATCAATGCGGCACTAAATGTAAAATTACTGGACAACCCCTGCAAATGGGTTGCCCAGCAGACCGTTCTTTTATAATTTTTTTTTTTTTGTAAGGTAAAAACGGGTGAGAGCTCAGAATCTTTCTTTTTGTTTAACTTAGAATTAATTCTTCACAGCTCCCGTCTAATGCTTACCCAATCCTTGCTAATCTTAATAACCACAAAGTGGACTGACCTCCACCGGTGACTGGAAAAAGAGAGGGCAAGTTTTTTTTTGTTTTAGACCAGTCTAATCATTGTGCAAACATGTTTAGCAGATTGGGAACCCATTTGCCTAAATGCCTCCCCCATGTCACTAAACCTGGCCAGCTTGTGTATCAATGAATATACATTCACATCCACACAAACACGCATTCACAGATATGCAGTCGGTGGTATTTTACAAGTAAAAAGCATCAATAAAAACAGATTAAGAAATTAAAATCCTACAAAAAAAAAAAATGACTAATTCAGTATATTCAGCCAGGGGACAGTAGCTGTGCACAGTTCACATGTCAGGGATGACATAACTGGAGAAGGTTAAGTCTTGCCAGTAAATCCACTGCTGAGGCTTTAGGATGAGCCAGAAGAGCGTCAGTGCTTGTCATACTAGGCTTCCCATTGAAAGTCACACTGAAGAAAGCTGGGAAGTTCTCAATAAGGGAAGTTCTAATAGTGCTTGTACTGTCACCCCGACTTTCACCAGTCCCCTCTCTTCCAAGATATGGTGGGGTAAACATAGCCTGTCCTGGAAGAGAAAACCAGATGAGACGATTAACTATAAATCTGAGAATGGCTGTCACGGTGGGACCGCACATATATACTCACTTGCGGAACGCCGAGCTTCTTACAAGCCTCCAGAAAGTTTTCTACATTACGCCTGCATTTTGCCATGCTGAGTTTAGGCTGAAAAAAGCAAAGAAAAAATAAATCACATGTATCAGGCACAAACCAGAATCATGGATCCAATTATAGTGACTACATAGGAAGCATGGTCACATGCTTTGCAGGCTGTCATCCTATCTATCGGCTTCTAGCTAAACCCCAATTTGGTATAACCAAACCTCAGACAAGAGCTTCATGGTCTTATACTGATGCATTATATACCATTAGACCCCTCCATCCCACTAAGGGAACGTTCCCCACAGGAGGACATATTTGTAGACGAAAACTGGTGGAAGGCGTGATGCTCTGCAATACATTTTGCAGCAAAATAGGTTTACTTTAATTAAAACTGCTGCAAAGGCTGAAATGTTAGAAGGAAAAACATTATATAAAATATGTACCTTATTTTATGCAATTTAGACCCTTTTATTAAAAAATAAAAATAAAAAAAAAATATTGATTTTCCCCCTATTCATTTGAATAGGTGAAGAACGATGCAAAGACAAGTAAAGAATTGATAAGCTGCAGATACGAAAAAACAATGATTGTGCAAATCCGCAAAAAAAAAAAAAATATGTGCAAGAGATTTCAGACACCTCATTTACTTTGCTGGTACTGTATTGAAAAGAAAAAAAGAAGAAAAAAAGAGCATTGAGCTTCTCTGGCTCTTGGTGTAGGGACTCCCGGATCCAGAAATGCTCATGGCACATGATGGGATGTCATCTGCACCTCTGGTCATGTGCACTATTGTCTCTCTGAAGCCAGGATGCATACACCCGGCTCCACAGTGGTGCGGAATGACCTGAAGTGCAGCTGACGTCCGATCATGCACAGTTAGCGTCTCTGAAGACAGGGGGCTTACACCCACTGTCAGAGAAGCTCAATGCTGAGGGGTGCATAGCTCTGTATAGCACTGCCGATGATGCTGGGTGCTGTTAAACATGCCCACAAGGGGGTGATGAAATGCAAAATGGGACAACTAGCTGGGGAACTAATGCTCCCTGACTAGTCATAGCCATAATTATCATCTCAAATAGTCTTTAAAAATACTTTTTCTAAAGATATGTTTATGGATGCTCAACATGAAAGGCCAAGAAATAACAATTTATTAGGGACCAGGAGGAAGGAAACACTGCTATATTTTTGTGTAGATTTGCACTAAATCTGCAGCAGAATACATGACCGGCCATGTGTGGACAAGATGGGAACAAATCTATCCGCCTGTTGTAGGAATTTTATGCAGAGTGTTGGAGACTGCAGATTTTTATTGCAAATAATGTAGAGAGGAGATGTAGGGGTGGCGATGAGCAAGCACTACCGGGTGCTTATGAGTAGCGATGAGCGAGCACTACTGGGTGCTTATGAGTAGCGATGAGCGAGCACTACCGGGTGCTTATGAGTAGCGATGAGCGAGCACTACCGGTGTGCTTATGAGTAGCGATGAGCGAGCACTACCGGGTGCTTATGAGTAGCGATGAGCGAGCACTACTGGGTGCTCATGAGTAGCGATGAGCGAGCACTACCGGGTGCTCATGAGCAGCGATGAGTGAGCACTACCAGGTGCTCATAATGAGTAGTAGGACGCTCAGACGGGCGCAACTCGAGTACGAAGTGTGATTGAAAGTCAATGGGAAACTCGAGCATTTTTCAGCAAGACTTCATGAAAAAATGCTTGAGTTTCCCATTGACTTTCAATCATACCCCGTACTCGAGTTGTACAAGTACCCGGCATAGTAGTACTTGCTCATCACTTGCAGGGGAAGTCAAACAAATCAGTGAGTTTTACACATGCAGATATTATCATCAACTGTGAACACTCTACAGTACAGGCTGTACTCTGCTATAAGGGATTACATCTTGGCGTATCCATCACATAATCCAGCCAGAAACGAGCAAAGAGAATTGAACAGATCTATAAGATTATAAATCATGACCAAAATGGGGTGAACAACAGTGTTTTCTCCACCGCACAAGTGCTGGCTTCAATCAGCGAGTTAAACACTTCATTCTGGTCACTGGCTGACGGCTATGTATTGTTTTTGAAGATTTGATTCTAGTTTGTTAGACTGGACCAATCTGGATATCCCTGAAATTAAATGCAATTTCTAGATGGTATAAATACTTTAGGAATCGTCCTGGATACTTCAGTTACTGAAGTTCTGCACAATTTACAGCTGTAACCAAAGACAAAAATATGTCAATCCCCAAGAGCAAATAATAAGCGCACGTCTTCACACACGACATCTGCTCCTTGTGTTGTAAAACAAAATGTATTCTATTTTATGAAGTGCCAAAACCGATTCAGGATTTTTTCTTCCTCTCAATTGCAGCATTGAAAGGGTTAAGATCCTTCTTCAGGAAGGCACTTTTCCCCAGCCGCCATGTTAGTGCGGGGTTAGTGGAGGAAGCTAGTCTGTTTTATGGCCACCGCAAACTTAAAAAGACAAGGACTAAAAGGCTTTATGTTCACCACATAAAAAATAAAATAAAACTGAGCTTTAAAGGGAACCAGTCTTGTTGTTTTGTGACTTTACACCGCCCCCAATGTGTTTTAAATGATGCAGTGTGAATCACCATCATGGTTTTCCCTAAACAAAATTTCACATATTGATCTTAAAAAAACAAAAACTGACTATATATGCTGAGGTGACCGCACACACGTACCTGGCTTCAGTCATAGGGGAGGTGACCGCACACACGTACCTGGCTTCAGTCATAGGGGAGGTGACCGCACACACGTACCTGGCTTCAGTCATAGGGGAGGTGACCGCACACACATACCTGGCTTCAGTCATAGGGGAGGTGACGCACACACATACCTGGCTTCAGTCATAGGGGAGGTGACTGCACACACTACCTGGCTTCAGTCATAGGGGAGGTGACTGCACACACACATACCTGGCTTCAGTCATAGGGGAGGGGATTGCACACACGTACCTGGCTTCAGTCATAGGGTGAGCGTGTTACTGCACAACACATTATACATTACATGCCTTGCATGTAATGAGAGATAACTGCACACACATACCTGGCTTCAGTCATAGGGGAGGGGACTGCACACACATACCTAGCTTCAGTCATGGGTGAGCCGCTTTTGTTTACAGTCACTCAAGTTCATTCATTATATATTTTTTTTTATTTAATCATGCCCTCTGCATTATAATTGAATGACATAACTGCAGAAGCAGTGGTGATGTCAGAGCATGTGAAATTAATGGCCGGAGTTAAGCAGGCCTGAAATGAAAGACCCTTTGGGCTTACCTTGGCTCATTATGAACACATGTTCATGACATCACCACAGATCCTTCTACAGCAGAAGTGAATTTCTGAAGGTCCTTAAGTGATAATATATTACAATGCAGGGGGGGGGGCATCAATACATTTCAAGAACTGCACATCTGAATGTGACTTGATACAAGTGATTGCCACCCCGATGACTGTTTGTGCAGGTACCTAATGTGCAAATATATAAGCATCTAAAATACTTGATAAATACATGAATTTATTTTTTGTAAACCAGGTAAGTGATGCACAGGGCATGATCTAAATAACATTGAGGGAAGTTTAAAAACAAGAAAGGACATGACAGATTCACTTTAAGTCTAAAAATGGTCTAACGAATTCATGAGTGGAATGAACAGCAATACCCCGAGAAAAACTTTGGTTGAATGTTATAGGAGAAAAAGGATCTGTCATGCAAGAAAATTGAACCCATAATTCTGAACCGGACAACCCCGGCCTGCTTTGATAAGACTTCGGACAAGCTGCATTACATACAAGGAAGGAGGGAAAATCATGCTTGCAGCTATCCGAGAAAGGAGAAGGCAGAAAAGTGTGACTGGAGAGATTCAATTACGTTAAACCGAAGACTACCGTACCTGGCCATCACTATTAACTATAGGGAATAATCTATGATAGGGAGGAGGGATACCAGGGCCTGGGGACACAAGTGTAAGCAGATGTCCAGTCCAGCAGCACAATGCTATCCTATAGGATGAACAGAAAACTAGAAGACCTTGTGGATCTCGGATGAAGTGGTCTGAAGTACCACGAAACGCGTAAGAATTAGACATTAACGTATTGCTTTTAACATCTTTGATTCCTTGGATTTCTTGGAACCAACGGACAGACGGCAGCGCACGAATTACCACCTTTCATCTAATGCTTTATAGGATGAACAGGACATGATATGGACAGGTCAATTGGTATTTTTAGTCTGTGAACATGCTACCAATCATTGAGTGGCACAAAGCACAAGGGCCCAAATCATCATTTGTATTTTGTTTCCATTCATTTTTATTGTGTCTTGTATTCTTTGAGCCAAGTTTTTCAAGTGTGTCACTTAAAAACAGGCCAAAAGAAGAAAGATAACAGGAGGAATACCAAAAACAAGCCAAAAAAGGTTCAAATGCAATAAGAAATTGGGCCCAAAGTACTTGATTTCGCTTTTTTAGTGCTTGCAATCTATGGTTAATAAGGAATTGACAATCACTACCACATTAACATGGATCCTTACCACTGCTGGTGATGGAACGTGAATACTTGCAACGGAACGGGGTCGTATGTGATTGGCAAGATGACATAATACTACGCCGTCCATGAGCGCTCCTCCAATATCTTCGGGCAGGATGACCTTCAGCCTGGACTCCAGATTCTGTGAAATAATTCACTTCTATAAATTAAGAACCAGGAGACGCATCTGTAGCCCTGTACATTTTTTGTAGGTTGAGTATCTATATATTAGACAGGGCACAACATTGTACTAACGCCCCTCTCAATAGCTATAGTTTGCCCAGAAGGAATGGATTTATAGCATCAACATGGTGATCATTGACAGTGTTCTGGCTACCAATAAAAATTCTAAGGGGTTTACCAATTTATTATACCACTTGTTGTAAAAATGCAAAATTAATGTACATTATAATATACTTGCATTGAGAAATTTGCAGATATTCGTAGTTTTCAGCAAATTTTACATTGACTTCATGTTGTCATTACATCCTGTACATTGAGCCTGCATTTTCCTTTTAAAAATCTCATCCTTGATATATTAGACGTCACCAATGACAAGGCAAACTGGGTCATCTGATGCAAGTGACAGGATGAGGAGGGGGACTAACAAGCGGCAGGATAAAATTGAGATCTATGACCTTTTTACTGATCGGTGAGCGTTTAAATCCTGCTTACTAAGGCAGACCAAAGTAAACAATGCGCACACAGCAATCTGTACGAGATGGCTCAGGGCACATTGGCCGCATAGCTCTCGGCAGCACGAGAGCAGTGGATACAGCATGATGCACCTCCGAGGCAATGAAAGATCATTTCACCTGGTGAATCAACATTTTGCTCGTTCATTGGGTGATGGTAGCCTGTTTGCACTGCAAGATAATTGTGAATGATCATTGTTAAAAACTATCTTGTAAATGCTCCTTTAAAATCAGATAAAAGTCCATTGTGGCTCCACCAATTAAATGCAAAGGTCAACTTCCACTAGGATCGCTCACACAAGTGATGATGTTCTCTTCGAGAGAATCAGGTTAAGTTAATAACACTTGGCTCAAATTTTGACCCAAGCAGTCATTTTACTGTGGTCAGATTCTCTTGCATGCAAGAATCAGAACAGGTGTGAAGACGACTGAAACTTTATTTCTTCAGTGTCGGCATATATCAGACTGTCGTCTCATGATATCCGAGTGCTGTTTGAGATTTAGCATGTATCTATAGACTTGCATGGCTGCGTGCGATCTGATATATGCTGCCAATCACAGCATGCTGCTAATTTTTCTCATACAAAATCAGCATGAGGATGGCACAGCCTCATAGTGTAACACTGGACCGAGTGCAATCTGATAAAACATCAGAAACCAGACATCATGTTATAAAGTGATGTGAGCGAACCTGAAGATATGTTCACACAGTGCGTTTTTACCATGGTTTTATGTTAATGTATGCAAATGAAAACCTGCATTTTTGTCTTACTGCAAAACCTATGTGAAAGCAGGAAATGCTGTCCACACACATTGGTTTATTTGATGAAGTGAAAGCTGCATAGGTTTTCCTGCGTTTTGAAAAGATTGATCAGTTCTTTTCAAAATGCGGGGGAAGAGGGCCGCTTCTTGGAGGAAGAAGGCCGCGTGGGGGGGGGGGGGGGGGAGGTGGCCTCCCACTCTTTGCATGTTGCGGCTAGGACAAGGGTACCGTTGAAATGCGTTAAAACGTTCCAGTGCCTTGTGATATTGTAATATGAAGCGATGAACTAAAAATTTTCATTTTTCCAGCCAAATTTTCTATAACCTATTTAATAAAACAACTTGTTTTTATTGTGTGAAAAAATATATATAAGGAGCCGCGCGGGGGGGGGGGGGGGGGGGGGAAGAGGGCCGCGCGGGGGAAGAAGAGGGCCACAGATCAGTTTTGGCCTCCCATGTTATTCTATGGGGCACGGATTGGTCCTATATAGCCTCAGTGTGTGTCAGTTTTGTCACTGATCCATTTGTGTCAGTTTTTTCATGCACCCAGAATCGGAGACTGTTGCGATTTTGTGCTACCTTGAAAAAAGTGGACACAAACGGACAGACAAGGATCCATAGCTATCCGCATCAAATAACATGGGGGTCTAGGAGACAGATCTGTTAAACAGAAGCAAGGTACAGCTCCTCCCAGCCCCATCTCTGGTACTGATGATGGATCAGTGAAAAACACTGGACATCAGCTGGCATCACTTTGAACAGATCCGTTCCTGTCCGTGCGGTCCTTGAAATTCAAGGATCTACAATGATGTACACAAAACGCAGTGTGAAGGGGGCCTTACAAATTCTACTAAATTCTTTATTCTGATAAGATAGTGAAAAAAAATTATTATAAAAAAAAAAAAGCAGCTAAGTCAACAAGCTGCATCATTGTATACAATTTACACAATCACTCCAGCAAAACATATCATTTCTCAGAAGTGCCTGCTTTAAAGACAAGCGTTTTGAGAAAATGTTACTTATTACAGTAAATGTAAATGACCTTAATTTTGATTATAGACAAAAACAGAACGTCTCTTGCTGCAGGGCACCTGGCACCAAAACCGGAAAAGCACTTCAACCCATTTTTCTTCCTTCTCAGTAATGTCCTTCCTAGATAACTGTTCATGTTGCAATATTAATATACATGTAAAGGGAAAGAAAAAGAAAAAAAAGGCAAAACATGGCTATTTTTAACCCCTTAATAATCGCCAAAACCGACTTGAGATATGTGAATAGGATTCCCCGAAGGGTGAAAGTGCAGCAGCTGAACTTTAAAGCAGTCACCCTGCTGCGTCAGTCCCGCTGAGCGGTCCAAGGTAAAATCCATATATTGCAGCGTTCATGATTTGCCTTCAGAATCACAGATCTACAATGCCCCATAGGATAAACACTCAGAAAACACCAGACAGCACGGCCTTTTTGTAAAAGTTATATCCTTGAACGTCATTGAAACTTTTATGGTGGGTTTACACACACCAATTTATCTGTTCAATATCTGAACAGATCTCTGGTTGCAGTGAGATCATGGATACATTGTATCATTTGTACACAGCCACAAAATGGAACTATGTGTCCATGATTTCACTGCAACCAGAGATCTGTTCAGATATTGAACAGATAAATTGGTGTGTGTAAACCCACCATTACCAATGAATAGCATGGGTCCGCTTCATTTTAATTTCTTGAGAATAAAAGTTTGGTTCCAAGAAATTAAGGAAGGAAGATGACAGCAGGGCCGTGCTTCAAGAGAATGTATGCAATGAGATAGCTGTGAGAGTGTGCACTGGTGACAGACCAAATTTACCAATAGCAGCAAGCAATTCTTATGATCAAGAACGTCTAGTGCACACGCAAATTATTATTATTAATGAGGACTCATCCGCTACAGCAAAGCAGAGACAGGCATCATGACAACAAGAGTCCGTCCATGGCAGCGGCTGGTGCGGTTTGTGATTGAGGGCAGCTCCATCAGCCTGTCGCAGGCAGAAACCCACAGGTGCGGCAGCTCAAGCCTGGTGCTACCTATGAATGTATGTATATGTATATATATTATACTATACATGTACCTGGCCAGAACCTGGGGGGGAACATGTATAATGCATAACTGCGGTGCACTCTCAGCTTATAAACCAGAGAACCCTTGCAGTGCACAGTGCGAGTGTCGGGAGGATTGATGGGTCTACACTCTGAGTGAGTGAACAATTATGACTTTAGACCAGACAATCCCTTTAAGACGATGGGCAGTGTGAACTTCCAATATTATAATCTTCCTCTGTCCATATTTATCAGCCACAGAAAAAGATCTCATGCAGAGGGG
Organism: Allobates femoralis; assembly: GCA_033576535.1. NCBI lineage: Eukaryota > Metazoa > Chordata > Amphibia > Anura > Aromobatidae > Allobates > Allobates femoralis. Next base: position 153,620,230 of record JARQOC010000008.1, on the reverse strand, counting down.
GGATCTGACATGTCCATGGATTACACAGTCCACCCCAGTAATGCCTACCCTTGCTGCCAGGCTTCCCAGTACATGATAGCAGTGGAACATCTTTGGCTGCACTCACACAAGCCATAATTATCTCTACATAAAGTCGAGTCCGTCTTCTCCGCAACTCTAATCGAGTGTGAACTGAGCGTCAGTTTACTGTGCTCCCATCTGAGAATCAGATCACAGGAGCGGAGACAGAACTTCATTTTTCCATTGTTTGTATCTGTGTATGTCAGACTGCACTTGAATGACATCAGAGTGCAGTGCGATGTTTCATACCCATCGACTTGTATGGGTGTGCAGTGTCCAATGTATGCAGCTACTTACAGCATGCTGCTACATTTTTCTCAAGCCAACTTGGCATGAGGGAAAAAAAAAATTAACATGGGAAAGCATTGTCCTTAAAATAAGAATCCAATATTTGATGAAAAAAAATGGACATGGCCCTCATCTGTGTTGTACGCTCAAGTCAGTGAGACCTTATAGTCATATAGGAAAAATATATTAAAAAAACATTTCAAAGGAAGGAACTAAAGACTTATTTTTAGCCAAAAAACTTGGGGTAGATAACAGAAGCATCACTTTGTGTACATCTTTCTTTTCAGATACACTGTTGATTGCGGTATAAAAACCCCCAAAAAATACCTACTTATTTAGTTTCAATCCGTTAATTAACCTGAATTACACCTCTGGGTACCCCACAGATTGCTACAACAGTGCACGCCCTGAGCAAAACATTGAAGTTGAAACGTACGTCGGCTGTGGGATCGAGGCAGGAGCACTGTGGCAGTCAGGGGTCCAAGGAGTCCATTCAGGCACCAGGTATTTGGAACACTAGTATTTAATATATGATCATTTAATGACCGTTTAGGTTTGTAGGAACTTCCTTTTAATACAAGTGTGATGGTGCTGTAAATATATTATTTCTGTTCCCCTGTTAGGAATTGCTGCTATTTATGTGCTTTTTTTAGCCCACCCTAGTACTCTGTGCATGATAGGGACTGTGTTCCCGTCTAAGACATGTTATGTATAATAAATCATTTTTATATGAATTAATTTTAATCAATAAAGTAACTTTTTGCCATAAATATTGGATGTGCTGATTCACTAAAAAAATATCAACACAGTTTAATTTAATCTGTGGCGATATTTTGTAAGGTAAAACAGTGGACACAAGTCTCAATCTCCACTGGCAGTAGGACTGTATCCAGTAGGAGCTGCAGGGAGCGGTCAGTCGGGCTTTAAATGGATTCATTGTCTATGGGAGCGCTCTGCTCGCCATGTTTGTCAATGTCAGACTTTAAAGGGAATCTGTCAGGTTCCCTAAACCCTCTAAACTATCAGCAGACACGTGTGGGCCACAATTCCCTGCCTAATCATCCCGGTCTCATGATATTCTGTAAATCCGGTGTTAAAAAAAAAAAAAAAAATTCTAAAACTCACTTTTCCTATGCTAACAGGCCAGCGAATAGATGCAAAGGTGTTAAGTTCAGCCTGCCTAGCCTGCCCTGTTTCCATGATACGATGCCTCATGTAGGTTTGGGAACATAATCACCAGTAGCCGACGTCACATTGAGTTCCCGGACATCTTGCACACCTTCTGTATTTGGTGTACAAGGCTCCCGCACTTCCAAGTATGCACAATGCAGCTCTTAAGCCGGTACCTACACCCAATACAGAGAGACACTGTGCATATACTGAAGCTGGGGAGGCGTACAGCCGGATACAGAAGGTCCGCGAGATGTCCGGGGAGCTCAAGTCACTGGTCTCATTAGCATAGGGAAAAGGATTTGCAGAATATTATGAGTATAAAGGATGGTTAGGCAGGGAATCTGGACCCATACATGCAACTACTGATAATTTAGGGGGCTTTGGGGATCTGACATTCACTTTAAATATTGCAGCAGGGTGTACTCTTATCCAGCCGCTTCATTCTAATACTGGCACAGGACAGCAGGAAACACAAGATAAAGCTGGAATGGTATCCACGGTCCGCGCTGCTGCTCTTTATCCAAGGAATCCACAAGAGGTTTATTACCATCAAAAGTTCTTTATTTCATCACACCAACACGTTTCGGTGCTGTCCCAGCACCTTCCTCAGGGCATGGGACAGCACCGAAACGCGTTGGTGTGATGAAATAAAGAACTTTTGATGGTAATAACCTCTTGTGGATTCCTTGGATAAAGAGCAGCAGCGGGACCGTGGATACCATTCCAGCTTTATCTTCTGATTTCCCGCGGTTTTGTGGCGTTGGTGGAGGTTCTGCAGCAGCTGCCTTATGCTTTTAAACTGGTTGTGAGTCTCACAACCATAAAAGGTGAGTGGATACACTTATAATCCACATAAGAACTATAGTGTCTGTTTGATAGGGCACAATCTGCGCCTCTTGTATCTCCCTTCTTTTCTAGCAGGAAACACAAGTCCCTAAATTTCTTTGGTTGTTATTGGCAAACCTTCTCACACATGGTGCCCACTCCCATTATATTACAGTATTTTGTGGAGGCAGTGTTACCCCCAGTCTCACATACGTTGCGCAGGTGCAGTATCTGCTCCCTTTCTTCTCTTAGATGTTCCATTTTTCTTCGCATTGTGAAACCTGGATCTAAAGAGCCATATTCTTGACGCGAAGTGCGACTAAATGCTGAAATGGAAAGGAAATACGATTGAGGTTGTGAAAATACGCAATTATTAACTCAACAACATCAGAAAATTGACAGTGTTCACCTTGCTGCATTTTTGCAGTAAGTGATTTGCTCTTTAGCGCTCCTAAACGACCACAATCACTTACTGCAAAAATCCTTGCCTTCCCTGAGAAATTGTGGCTGGAGCAGCAGAAGAGCAGTGAGATTCCCCAGCCTACAGGACCTGGCGTGAGGTCAGTGCTGATGCAGGAGCAAGCAGCGAGGAGACTGCACTCGGCAGTAGATTCCCAGCAGGTTCTCAGACATTACTCCAGAGTTGTGCAAGGGTGCACAACCCCTCCAGGTGAGCGGATAACCTCCCCACCATATAATTATCCCACTAGACCACCAGATACTACTCATGTTGCGCCTCTCAACCTTTTTCCTTGCACCTTGCTGCATTAACTCAGTCTGCACCTGCTCTTCTATTTATGGTCTAAGGGGCCAACAGAAACACGGAGTTGTAAAGTACTAAAAGAAAACGTGTCAGAGCATAAGTGAGACCTCCCATGTGTTCACCACCACCATCTGTGGTCAGGCAGTGGAAACAGTGAAAACGTAAAGGGAACCAACCACCTCAGATCACCCAAATACACAGTTAGTACATGTCCCTGCACCCTAAGGATACCTTTCCAGCACTGTTTTTGTGTAAAATCTTGCATTAGTATAACTGATAGAGTTTATAAACTTACTAGCCTGGAGACATCTGGGCGTATCCCTCCTTCTGTTATACTTCAGGGCTGTGCATTGCATGTCTGTGCTGCCCCTCCCTCCGTGCCTGCTGCCCTGCCCTGATGGGCGTGATCGTTATCTCCTCTGCACAGAGGGAGGGGGAGCACAGCCATGCAATGAATGCACAGCCCTGAAGTATAACAGAAGGAGGGATACGCCCAGATGTCTCCAGGCTAGTAAGTTTATAAACTCTTTATATCAGTTATACTAATGCAAGATTTTACACAAAAACAGTGCTGGGAACGTATCCTTAGGGTGCAGGGACATGTACTAACTGTGTATTAGGGTGATCTGAGGAGGTTGGTTCCCTTTAAAGGTTGAGACCTGGAAATCAGGGCAGCTCCGTGCCATCTTCATCATGCCCAGCTTGATTGACGCCTCTCCTTAATTGTATATATCAGCCTTTCCCAACTTCCAGTCCTCACAACCCCCAACAAATCATGTTTTAAGGATTTCCTTAGTATTACCCAGGTTTCTGAAGTCTTGATAATTCCATCACCTGGGCAATACTAAGGATATCCTAAAAACAAGATGGGTTGGAAAACAGTGAGAACGGGAGTTTGGGAAACACTGGTGTATAAAGTGGGTCAGACAGCAAGAAACACAAGATAGGCTCACCTTAAAGGGGTTGTCAAGACTAAAATGATAATTCTGCAGTCACCATGAGGCTGCAGATATGTTAGTCCTCTCAGCACCCGTACTGTGCTCTGCGAGGATTTGCTGCTTGTTAAGCCAGGAACGGACAGTAGTTATGTGATATGCATGATCCCGGCAATAATACGACTAGTGGGCGTAGCCTCGCTTACTACAAGTGTATGAAGCAGGGTCGTGCCCACTAGACAGCAGCGCCTACTAGTCAAACACACCCGCTCCATACATTTGTAATGGGCCAGGCTGCGCCCACTAGTCGTGTTGTTGCCGGGAACATGTATACTGCATAACTGCAATCTGTTCCTGGTTTAGAAACAGGCGACTCTTCGCAGTACACAGTGCAGGTTTTGGGAGGATTGAGAAGTGACTGCACAATTATTTTTGACCGGACAACTCTTTTAAACTCTTTGCAAAGTTGTCCATTGCATAATTGTTCATTTGCTTCCCAATTGAAAACAAAGACACTTGCAAAAAAAAAGTAAACTTTTTTTTTTTTTTTTTTTAAATGGGAGTTAAAAGAAAACCAGTCATGTGATAGGTGATGCCAAGACTGTGGGCAGCAGATATCAAGTGTATGATCACAGCCAGGTATGTTTCACTCTGAAATGCTGCAGTATTTCAAAGAAACTGTGCAATAGTTGTAAAGGCAGGTCCCCAGCGGCTTCTCCCACAGCTTTCTCTGTGGAGAGAAACTTGTCCAGGACCTACTTGTAAGACTAGTGCACAGTGCGGCTCCAAACATTAAGGTGACATGGCCGTGACATGACCACAGGTCAGCACACCAGAAGAAATATTCAGTGATCGATCAATATATTACACAGCTGCGGGGGTCATTACTAAGATTAAAAAATAAAAAACCATGACAAATGGATTGAGGTCACTGATTTCAGCTTAAGTATCCACCCCATGACCGACTGTTCAGGTACATAATGCAAATATCTAAGCATCTAAAGTGGTTTTTTTTGTTTTTTTTTTCTTATGGTAAATACATGGATTTGTTAAACCGGGTAAGTGATGCACAGTGCATGATCTAAATAACATTGGGGGTGGTTTAAAAGCAAAAAAAAGGACATGACCGGTTCCTTTTAAAGGTATGTGTCCATGTTGCAGACATTTCTCCACCCAATCTGCATGTCTTGGCAGCAAAAAGGCATGTGTTTTTGCTTGTGTGTTTTCTATGATGTCTATGTGAAAAACACAGGCAAAACGCACAAAGAATTGACATGAGCAGATTATTTTCTGCACCAAATCTGCAAGGGAAAAATAGGCAACGTGTGCATGAGAGTTCAGGCTTCTCAATGACTTTGCTGTCTTAAGGATTTGCATGTACATTTGTGACAAACCTGCATCCAAAAATGCATCAAAAACACGTGTGCACACAGCCTTATACTTTTGAATGACACATTTATTTTATAGTGTAACTCATCGCACAAAAAACAAGCCCTGATAGGACTAGGGGGAAAAAATAAATCAAAGTTATTGGAAGGCGAGGAAATAATAAACAGAAAATCACCCAAGGGTGAGGGGACTAAATACAAACAACTGGCCTCTCCATCTTTGAACATGTCTTGGGTGTGGGGTTTGTAGATTGAGGCTTTCTCCAATCATGTACATCATTGGCCAAGAGGAAACAAGGAAAATATTGAAGTCAGCCTTCAACGGGATTGAAAAACCACTCAATGAAAAACCGTAAGGCCCCTTTCATATCAGCGTTTTGTCCGGATCCGGCAGATCTGGACGGAAAACCGCATCTGCTGCGTAACGGCCGCACTTGCCGCAAGGCCCATAGAGAATGCATGGGGCTTGACACAAGTGTAACGCAAGTGCGGCCGTCATGCGGCAATTATGCTGCATCTGCCACGCAGTTAAAAAAAACACTGATGTGAAAGCAGCCTTAAGCCGGCTGTCACACAGGTCAATGTCGTCAGCGATCTGATCGCTGTCGACATTGACGGCTGATCGCTGGTGAGCTGTCACACAGGCAGACTCATCGGCGATATTGTGGAAATGATTTAAATATCGTTTCCACGATGTCTGCAGGCTGGTATCCAGGGTAAACTTCGGGTAACTAGGCAGCGCACGCTGCCTAGATACCCGATGTATACCTTGGTTACCATCCTTCTCCGCTCACCGGCTGGTATCTAAGGTACACAGCGGGTAACTAGGGTCCCTAGTTACCCGCTGTGTCCCTTGGATGCCAGACAGTGAGCGGAGAAAGCTGGTAACTAAGGTATACATCTCGGGTATCTAGGCAGTGCGTGCTGCCTAGTTACCCGCAGTTTACCCTGGATACCAGCTCCCAGCACTTGCTGAGAGGCACTGGGAGCTGGCTGATCGTGGGTCCCGGTCGTCACACGCAGCGATGCTGCGTGTACACCGGGCAACCATCGCCAGGTTTTCGGTCCAGTCCGAAAACCTGGCGACCATCAACCTGTGATTTATCACTGGTTGATGCGCCCTGTTACACGCGTCAATATCGCTGCAACGTCACGTGCAGCAGTGATATGGACAGCGATATTGACGCGTGTGACGGCCCCTTAAGTGCGGTGCAACGAGTCTCTCATTGTCTTACTGCACAGATAAAACAGTGTGATGCCTGGGGCATGACCTTATCTGACATGTTCCTTTAATTATGTATTCTAAGGTAAATAGGATATTTATATCCATGAATAGCAATGAAGAAATACAAATTCTGGGTAGAGGATTTTCTTGGGAAATAAGTGGACTAGTAATACATACCAGATCTTGGCTTCAATCCAAACGGCGTTGGTGAATTGCTATGTGACCTCTCACAATCCTATCATTCAAAGATGGCAAGATGAAATAAAACATTAAGAATCACAGTTTAGGAAAAAAGAAATGCAAACTTTACATTTTTTAATGTACCAAACAACAACTTATTAGAAAATACAAGAGGATGAGTTTGTTTCCATCTCTCAATGCTGGTGGGACCTGCATCCCTAAACCCAGACGATCGGCTAGAGTGATTTTATACTTACTGCGAGGAAAACAAATATTTAGTCAGCCACCAATTGTTCTCCCACTTAAAAAGATGAGGTCGGCCTGTAATTGACATCACAGGTGACCTCAACTATGAGAGACAAAATGAGAAAACAAATCCTGAAAATAACATTGTCTGATTTGGAAAGAATTTTTTTACATTTTGGTGGAAAATAAGTATTTGGTCAATAACAAAAGTTCATCTCAATACTTTGATATATCTTTGTTGGCAATGACAGAGGTCAGACGTTTTGTGCAAGTCTTCACAAGGTTGGCACACCCTGTTGCTGGTATGTTGGCCCATTCCTCCATGCAGATCTCCTCTAGAGCAGTGATGTTTTGGGGCTGTCTCTGGGCAGTGCGGATTTTCAATTCCCTCCAAAGGTTTTCTATAGGGTTTATATCTGGAGACTGGCTAGACCACTCCAGGACCTTGAAATGCTTCTTACAAACCCACTCCTTCGTTGCCCTGTCTATGTGCTTGGGATCATTGTCATGTTGAAAGACCCAGCCGTGTTTCATCTTCAATGCCCTTGCTGATGGAAGGAGGTTATCACTCAAAATTGCACGATACATGGCCCCATTCATTCTTTCATGTACATGGATCAGTTGTCCCAGGCACTTGGCAGAGAAACAGCCCCAAAGCATGATGTGGCCACCCCCATGCTTCACAGTAGGTATGTTGTTCTTTGGATGCAACTCAGCATTCTTTCTCCTCCAAACACGATGAGCTGTGTTTCTAACAAAGAGTTCTACTTTGGTTTTATCTGCCCATATGACATTCCCCAATACTCTTCTGGATCATCCCAATGATCTCTAGAAAACTTCAGACTGGCCCGGACATGTAATGGCTTAAGCAGGGGGACACGTCTGGCACTGCAGGATCTGAGTCCCTGGCAGTGTAGTATGTTACTGATGGTACCCTGTGTAACGTTGGTCCCAGCTCTAGGCAGGTCATTCACTGGGTCCCCTCGTGTGGTTCTGGGATTTTTGCTCACCATTCTTGAGATCACTTTGACACGACAGGGTGAGATCTTGCATGGAGCCCCAGATCAAAAGAGATTATCAGTGGTCTTGTATGTCTTCCATTTTCTAATTATTGATTTCTTTGCACCAAGCTGCTTGCCTATTGCAGATTCAGCCTTCCCAGCATGGGGCAGGGCTACAATTTTGTTTCTGGTGTCCTTCAACAGCTCTTTGGTCTTCACCATAATGGAGTTTGGAGCATGACTGTTTGAGGTTGTGGACAGGTGTCTTTTATACTGATAAGTTCAAACAGGTGCCAGTACTAAAGGTAATGAGTGGAGGACAGAGGAGCCTCTTAAAGAAGTTACAGGTCTGTGAGAGCCAGAATTCTTGCTCCTTTGAAGATGATTAACCACATGCAGCCAAAAAACAAATCCAACACGGCACTTGGCAGGAAGCGCGGGTTGTGGCTGGGCCCCATGGGGCGTCATTCATCCAGTGGTACAGAGACATCGTACTGGGCTGCCCATTTGGACTAGTGGCGGGGCCAATGGGTAGCTATCAGATGCTCTGTACCATTTTGTATCAATGTGAAAGGCGTCCTATATAGACAAGCCTTGAGTGCATGGCAAATCACCTGTCCCAAACCTAGGCAGGTTGATGGTGGTTCTATCATTCTGTGCACCTGTGTTTGTTCTATTTAAGTGGGGTTCATTCACTTCCTGCCAAGTGCGGTGTTGGATTTGTTTTTTGGCTACATGTAGTAAGTTATTTAATGTGCCCTTTTTTGAGTAGTTTTTCTTTGTAGGTGACCAAATACTTATTTTCCACCAAAATTTGAAAAAAAAAAAAAAAAAAATTATTCCCAATGTGTTTTTCAGGATTTGTTTTCTCATTTTGTCTCTCATAGTTGAGGTCACCTATGATGTCAATTTCAGGCCTCTCATCATTTTAAGTGGGAGAACTTGCACTTTTCTCCACTGTACAAGTCACAGATTAGGTTTACAGGACCTTTGGGTTAAGTAAAAATCTGCTGTAATTTCTCTGGAAAAGCTTACACAGCAGGGGATGTTATCCCGAGAAGTAATGGGCCGTGAGCTATATCCAAACTAAGTAATTTCTGTAAAATCACCACAAGTGATCCTGGAATTGTTTGAATATACAAGAGAATGTTAAGAAATTCCAGAGCAGTTTTAACACTTTACTGATTGCCAGTGGTTAAAAGGGAAGGCAATTCAAGAACGGATAGGAGAGACTTCGGAATCAACATAAAATAAAACTACCGTATATACTCGCGTATAAGCAGGCAGCTGGTTCACTAGACCAATCAAGTTCTCTTAGGGTAGGGTCACATTGCAAACATGAATTGCATTCACCGCATCCGGATCCGGATGAGGTGAACGCAATGCCGGGCACACACATTTTTTTACAAAAATGTGTGGTGAATACCGCACTGCGGTAACCGGATGGCTCAGGATGTGTAATCCTGAGCCATCCGGTAACTGCATAGGTTGCGGATCCCCGGCTATTGCCGGGATCAGCAAACCTAGTAAAGAGTTAAATTGATTACTAAAGTACTGTTTGAGGTCTGTAGGGGGGGCTTAGACCCCCCTACAGACCGGCCGCCCACTTCGGTGGCCTTCTAGTACAATATCCCCGCTGGCACGGGCTCCTCCGAGCCCTTGCAAGTTCCCAACACCCCCAGCCCCCCGAATTACTATACAGGGGTGCCTGCACCCCTCTGGTATACTTATTCCTGTATGGGGGGAAAATGATATATTAAAGTCATGGTTAAAGTACATATTTACGTGTATCCTGCTCCAATGTTGTGAATAATCCATGGGCGGGGCTGTTTGCGGCAGCCTCCGCCCCCTCATTTCTCATGGCCGCCCCCTCTATGCCTCATCCATTGATGTGACGCTGGACGCGTCATGAAAGGGGCGGGGCGAACCCGTCACACCGTGCGCCCCGCCCCTTTCATGACGCGTCCGGCGTCACATCAATGGATGAGGCATAGAGGGGGCGGCCATGAGAAATGAGGGGGCGGAGGCTGCCGCAAACAGCCCCGCCCATGGATTATTCACAACATTGGAGCAGGATACACGTAAATATGTACTTTAACCATGACTTTAATATATCATTTTCCCCCCATACAGGAATAAGTATACCAGAGGGGTGCAGGCACCCCTGTATAGTAATTCGGGGGGCTGGGGGTGTTGGGAACTTGCAAGGGCTCGGAGGAGCCCGTGCCAGCGGGGATATTGTACTAGAAGGCCACCGAAGTGGGCGGCCGGTCTGTAGGGGGGTCTAAGCCCCCCCTACAGACCTCAAACAGTACTTTAGTAATCAATTTAACTCTTTACTAGGTTTGCTGATCCCGGCAATAGCCGGGGATCCGCAACCTATGCAGTTACCGGATGGCTCAGGATTACACATCCTGAGCCATCCGGTTACCGCAGTGCGGGTCCCAGAAACGCTGCGAAAACTGCTGCCTGCATGATTTAAAACGCAGGCAGCAGTGCCGGATACGGCCACCGGATGGCTTGTGAAGCCATCCGGTGTTTTGCATAGGCTCCTATGAGGAGCGTTTCCTGGTCCGGTTTGGAGCTTTTTGAAAGCTCCAAACCGGATCAGGATTTAAAAAAAAAAAACGCGGATGTGACCCTGGCCTTACTGCTGAAAAGTCTGCACTATGTAAAAGTTAATTACCGTATATACTCGCGTATAAGCCGAGGGGGGGGGGGACTTTTCAGCCCAAAAACTCGGCTTACACGCGAGTCACTGTATACTGTATACACTGTATACAGTATACAGGCCGACCACCCCCATCAGTATACAGGCCCCCCCCTCTTGCTGCGGCAATCCTGAAAAGGAAAACATTATTATCCCTGCCGCTGTTCCGCCGCCATCGCGCTCCTCCGGCTTCATCCGGCTTCTTCTGGCTTCCTTCTCCGGTGGGCGCAGGCAATGACGTCATTGTCTGTGTGCCAGAGGAGGAAGCCGGATGAAGCAGAGGAGCGCGATGGCGGCGGCGGGACAGCGGGAAGGATAAGTATAATAATGTTTTCCTTTTCAGGATTGCGGCAGCAAGGGGGGTGAGGGGGGGGGGGCTGTATACTGATGGAGGAGGGGGCCTGTATATACCACTGGGGCGGCTGCTGCTGTATACTACCACTGGGGCGGCTGCTGCTGTATACTACCACTGGGGCGGCTGCTGCTGTATACTACCACTGGGGCTGCTGCTGTATACTACCACTGAGGCTGCTGTATACTACCACTGGGGCTGCTGTATACTACCACTGGGGCTGCTGTATACTACCACTGGGGCTGCTGTATACTACCACTGGGGCTGCTGTATACTACCACTGGGGCTGCTGTATACTACCACTGGGGCTGCTGCTGTATATACCACTGTGGCTGCTGCTGTATACTACCACTGGGGGAGGCTGCTGTATACCACACTGCTGGGGGCTGTATACCTGTGCTGGGGTCCACCCTCGGCTTATACACGAGTCAATAGGTTTTCCCAGGTTTTGGGGGCAAAAGTAGGGGGGTCGGCTTATACACGGGTCGGCTTATACACGAGTATATACGGTAAGTGGATTTTTAAATGTAGGATGAAAAAAAAACCATTTATAATATAATAAAACAACATTTATAGTTAACGGTGGTCCAGGCAGCATGGTGCGCGAATATTTACAGACAGCATAAATCAGAGACCAGTTCTGTTATTTAAGGCATGGATAGTATAGGAACAGAGCTTTCAGTCGAGGGAAGTGGGGCAGGTAGAAGCCACCAGCGACCGGCCTCCTGGACTTGTCTTTCGAGCCACATGGTCCCTGGCCAGCTTTTAAAAGTTACTTTTCTCTGAAAGGCAACAGCATTTCAGAGCAAAACAAGCAAGACTTAAGTAATGTAATTAGTGGTAGATTAATAATGCTCATGGTACAGGCAGCATGAAGCTGTCAGGTTCACCTTAAAGAGGAGATGGCACTTGCTCAAACAAATAAACACCTTGGAAAATCCATGGACTTCCCCCCCCGATTCTGATGTTCTTTTTTTTTCATTTTGTGCTGTTTTGATCCATTGCAGAAATACTGTGCTGTGAAAGCAACAAATGCGGTTATGTAAAGTCTCTGCTTGTAGCTCAGCTAGGTGTTTATTTAGACCAGACCAGGAGCGTCGCAAACAGTGCAGGTTTTCAGGATTTCCTTAGCATTGCACAAGAGTTGGAATCATCACGTCTGCAGGTCATTACATTATAACCTGTTCAATACTAAGGAAATCCTGAAAACGTTTCCCACCCCTGCTTTAGGCTAGATTTACAGATCCGTGTTTTGCAGTGAAATGCACGGATACTGAGCATCCCAGCGAAGTCAATAGGGTTTTTAAGATTCGTCATTCAGACAAAATTTTGTCTTTTTGGCTCAAAAATGGATCCTCACAAAGAATGAGCATGTTAATTTGTGTGGCGTTTTTCTGATCCGCTTTTCCCATTGACTCCATTGTCTATGGGCTCGAAATAATGCAACAGTCGAAAATGCAGCAAAAACAGATAAACGCAGTTTGTGAATTTTTTATGCTTTTTTTAATTTTTTTTTTTTTAAAAGCTGATCCGTTTTGCAGCTGAAAAGCAGATCCTCAAAAGAAGCAACAAAATCGCTGTGTGAATTGTAGCCTTAGAGTCTTCTATGGGGGTGTGCAGTTTCCCCCCTCCCTCCCAGATGCAGCCAACCACAGCTCAGCTGCTGATCTAGCAATCTCTGACACAGCCAAGCTGTGATTTTAGCATCTGGAAGAGAGATGTAGGAAAGGAAACTGCAGTGCGAGTTACCGGCCACCAGAGGTCACGGTTTGCCATTACATAGACCGTGCATGGTTGATTTAAACTGAATTCTGATAACTGCATATGGAGGCTTAAGAGGAGGTGGTGCGAGCTTCAGGTGGTAGTGGCCGACCAGAAGCCACCTTAGTTACTCGAGGATGTTTTTGTGCACCAATTCCTTTGGTTTGAGAGAGTTGCGTTGGAGAAGACTGGTGGAAACAGATTCGGACTCCTGAGAAGCCATCTTCAGTGACTTATCTGGAGGGCCTCGCATGAGTCGTATGCCAAATCTATGCTTCATCTTTCAAGTACATCACCTTCCTTTGGCCACTATCCTATCGAGCACACAGACAACTAGCCTATCATCACAGAGACTAGGTTTCAGTTGGTAAGTTCTGAGCTCTGACCTTTCCACATTGAACTTGGTGGTAATGTGCAGGAGGGCATAGGGAGTTTTGTGCCAAACAGTTTAGCCGGCACTACATCATGCTAGCAGTGCTCAATGAACTAAGCGCTCTATGATTACAGCATTGGAGAGAGAATATAGCTGTACGGGTATGTGCACATCAGTAGTTTTCTGGGCTGTTTTTTGGCGTTTTCCGTCGGCGTTTTCCGCTGAGTTTTATGTTAATTTATGTTAATCCTAGCCACCGGCTGGATTAACATGATACTCAATGGAGTTTAGAAAACGCTGTCTTCATTAGAACGGTTTTTTTCTGGTCGTTTTCAGTTTTTCCACCGGTTTTCAAAGATAGAGCAAGGGACTTCTTTTGGTCGTTTTTTCCAGCGGTTCCAGCTTACAAGTGCAGCAAAAAACTCAGTTTTAAAAACGCTCAGAAAAACAGCCGACAAAACGCAGCAAAAAATGAGCAAAAAAACGAGCAAAAAACGAGCGACTCTGCTGAGCACAGAAAACTCAGTTTCTGCTAATCTACACCGGTTTTTGGACGTTCTGCAGAGATGCACAAAGTCAGATGTGCACATACCCTAAGACTCTTGGTACATTTCAAATCCTTCCTTTTGGTAAATTACCTTCAGGGTGGGAGGAAAGGGAGGATTAAAGTTATTGATAAATTTATGAGCTGCTGTGCTGCACAATGGGTGGGCGCCTCCTGACACCCATTTTAATACTTCGGTAACTTCTCTACTACTGCAATAGGCAGGAGTATTGTTAGAATAATTATAGTATCACAGGCATTACAAATCAACTTAAAATGTTGTGCAGCACAAGGGTCCAGGATGTCATTTGCTGGGTGGGTGTAAATTTTTTTGTGCATTTCTCCACTTGGTGTCAGAGGTTTGGTAAATCGAAGTTGCAGTGAAACGTTTCTTCGACAAGCTTGGTCTAGTCGTTTACCTCGTTCACGGTTTTGCTTTATGCTGGGAAGCCCACCCTAGTACACTGTCTACAGGGTGAGAGGGCATGCACCCAGAGAAGACTCAGAAGAACGACCTCGTTGGACTACAAAGCAGATTTCACATGGTGCGTAACAAGTGTGAGGATCTCTGCAATGGAATGACACAACAGATAACTAAAAAGAACAATCAGAGGAGCCCGGGGGAGCCCCAGATTTCAACGGAGAATTAACCGGGGGAAGCCCCAGATTTCAGAATCCGGGGGAGCCCCAGATTTCAGAATCCGGGGGAGCCCCAGATTTCAGAATCCGGGGGAGCCCCAGATTTCTTTTTTAAGCAAGTCACTTGTCTTTAATAAGCAAAGCCACACACTGGTCACATGCCTAGTACAAAGCATCTATGATAGATGTGCCCCTGCAGCTTTACAGAATGTAAGCATGCGTACAATTATACTCTTTGTAATCAACTCATGGTACATATGTACCATGATATTTAAGCACAGCAAGTAGGAAATTCAGAAGCAAGATGTTTTTCTGCTGGACCAAGTCCCATTTTGGCTGGAACCTATGAACCCAAAAACAATCTACAATTCTACTCAGTGTATAAGTATTAGTACAGTATTGTGTGCTTGCTTCTGCTAAACCTGCATATGCTTTACACAGATTAAAGCACCAATACAGTGTTTGTCTTGCAATACTATAGTGGTGCTTTACACCTGTCCCCTTTCTTATACCTTCTGGCGACTTCATCTTTTTTCGACATTGCTCAGCTCCAGCAGCGCCATCTTGCGCTTGTTACCTCTGACTGGCTGGAAGTCACAAGCGATCTATACAAGTCTATGAGTGCCAGAATGAGGCTCTCAAAGACATGTTATGAGCTGTGACCTCTGCTGCACTCCAAACACTGGAGCTGCCGGCAGTTCACAAAGTAGAGACCACGTGGAACAATGCTGATAACTAATGAGATGAATACAGCAGAAGGAAAGTATAAGATAGGGGTCTTACATTTAAAGCACACCTCCAGCGGTAATATAATAAAACATTGGAGTGGTGCTTTAATCTGCCATCACAATGACGGTCTTATAAATATGCCAGCTCAGATCAGCAGAGCATGCATCCTAGTTGCCATAGTCACTGCCAACTACTCCACGATAAGGACACCATGGCCAAGGCATTATGAAAGAGAATGAATTAAGTTGTGGGGGGGGTGACTGGACTGGCATGTTAGTTTTAAGCAAACAAACAATATAGTTGAGCATAAATTGAATTTACAAGCATTGAGATTTTTGATAATGGAAAAAGCAACCATGGGACAGAACATACACTAAAAATCAAATAAAAGGAAAGAAAGCACGAGATGTACCTCTGATGAGACAGGAGATGAGGGTGACACATTTGCACTATCACTGTTTTGCTAAAATGAAATGAGAAAAAAAAAGTTAAAATGAAATAATTCTGTATATAAACCCGATATGTAGAAATCCATAATTACATAAGATACATTGTAATTTGTTTTAGAAAAAACAGCTTCCCTCCCCCTGAACTCTTCTTCATCCACTGATAAAACAGCCCACGTCTGTCCTGATCATAGGAGACAGACGGCAGGCCTTATGGGACACCGCACATTTATTCTCTATGGAGTGAGGAGCAGGGAGGGAACAGATGCTGAAAAAGTAGAGCTCTGTAAGACATGCTTTACTTCACCCCAGATTCAGGTCAACACAGCTGAGCTCTGCTGTACACCACCCTCCATGTTGCTGCAGATCGTCTAAGTGAAGGTACTGTCCACTCTGTGCTGTGTACGGTAGAGATCACTGCAGCTCGTCAGTCCCCCAACAAATTACATGGAGAAGAGGAAAAACTGGTAACACCGCATGACAGAAGTCACATAATGGCCAGAAATGGTGTCAGTACTTATGTACACATACAGGACACCTTTTTATCAAAAGATAGGAAAAGGGAATCTGTCTGCAGGTTTTTGCTACTTAATCGGAGAGCAGCATAATGTAGAGGCAGTGACCAGGATTACAGTGATATGCTACTTATTAAGGTGTGTTGTAGTTTTAATACAAATCAGTATTTTCTTACCAGGAGATTATCACTGCATCCCAGGCACAGAGCAGTCCAGCTAATCTGCATAACCCCGCCCCCACCATTGATTGGCAGCTTTGTGTGTACACTGAGCAAGCTACCAATCAGTGGTGAAGGGTGGCGTTATGTACAGTTCAGCCTTCTGACTACTACTACATCTACAACAGAGAACACAGGGATTCTATGTGGGATACTACCAAGCAGTGTAGTAAGTGACACATTCCTGGAATCAGGTTTTTTTTTACTTTATATTATGCTGGTAAAAGATTATATAGCAAAAACCTGCTGATCGATTCTATGTAAAAGCACCATAAATATTAACTAGTGGGGGAGGCTAATTGTGATGAGGTCTTTCAAAACACCGCACACAGACACGAGGGATTCCTGCTCTTCTGTCTGTATACATCACACTGACAAACGTAGCCGCCGCAGCATGGAACACAACACAACATGCAGCAGTACTGAGCAGTGGGGCTGTGAATCCATCTCTGTGTATATCTGTACCTTCCCCCTCATTGTCCACACTCATCTATACTAAGAGCAGCGGCTGTAAGCTGAATTTTAGGCACGTCTGTACAGAGTGAGCCAGCAATGTGCCAGGATGTGCTTTACAACAGCTGCTCACCCTATAGTGAGTGGTGACCGGCTACTCCCTACGTGCTAGTCCCCATCACTGAAAGACGGCGTCTCCTAGGAGGAGAGAAGTTCATAGTTTCCCAGTAGTCTCGCTTTCAGTAATGCAGCCGGACACCATTGAAACACAATATAGTTGCAGATTAACCCTTTATTTGCAGGTAAAGTGTTTTCTAAAGCAACTTAAAGAAACGGTTATAGATTGTTTGAGACCACAAAAAGGGCTCCTTGAAGAGGACCTGTTACTTCCCTGCTGCATGGCAATCTAAATGCAGCATGTCTGCTGCATTCAGGGAAGGGGTCCCCCATGTCTGTGTGTGCTGTGTACCCAAGATATAGCCTTAGTAAAACTCACTGTTAGAAGCCATGAGGGCAGTTCCTGGTGCAGGATCCAGCTTGATTGACGGGGGCCATTCCCTCCCCCTCTGCCTGTCTGTGGCTCCTCCTGCTGTGCTGTTTATACTTTGTTAAAACAGCAGAGCAGGAATCTGGCACTGACGTCAGGACAAATGATTTGCATGCTGTGTGAGGCAGGATAAGAGACAGAGGAGGAGGGCAGAGCTAGCACAGCAGAAGCAGCACAGAGAGGCAGAGGGGGAGGAATGGCCCCCGTCAATCGAGCTTGCTCCTACATCAGGGAATGCCCTCATGGCTTCCAACAGTGTGAGTTTTACTAAGGCTACATCTCACGGTACACAGCACACAGACACATGGGGGACCCCTTCCCTGAATGCAACAGACATGCAGCAGCACTCAGTGCTGCATTTAGATTACCATGCAGCAGGGGGCGACAGGTCCTCTTTAAAGGGGTTGTCTGCTCTAAACTTACAAATTTGCAGTCACTGTGATTGCAGACTTATTAATCCTGACAGCTCATGCACTGGGAGTATTCGCTGGTGTCTATACCGGAAACTGTGGTCATATGGCCGAGTGTGTGCAATATGCATAGTCCGAGCCAGAATCTGACTAGATGGGTGTGACGTCACTTAATACACTTGCATTGAGTGAGGGCATCGCCTATCTAGTCGGATTCTGGCCGGGAGTATGCCAGTTGCATATTTTGACACTTGACCACCATTCCTGCCTCTGACAATGGAGAATACTCACTGCGCAGGGTGTATAATGTGAGTATTAATATAGCTACAGCCATAGAGTTATTAAAGACTTGTCAATTTAGACAGGAAAACCCCTTTAAATCTGAAGGTAGATGGGGATCCTAACACTCATCCCCACCACACAGGAAGGGATTCCATGACAAGAATGAGATGGAACCCCCTTTAAGATAGAGATACTAATTGTCTGTGTGTAACTTTGAAAAGCAAAAGAATTGTCCAAGTATCAAAAAAATAAATAATACAAATATAAAAAAAAAATAAAAAAAAATAAGCAATGGATCAGGTGATCGAGCACATGCATTTCATGTGGATTCAGTGTGAAGATCATAACAGGTGGAATATGGAGGGAGGAATACAGGAGACTTTTCTGGGGGCCGCACCTCATCATGGTCATTTCCACTAGAACACTTCCGAGAAGATTTGTACTGTTGGGGAAGGAACAAAAGAAAAAAAAAAAAAAAAACAAAATTAGAAATTTCTTTATAAAAGTTGCAGATGTGATTTTTAGCAGCTAAATAAACTTTGAAAAGTTTTGTGCAAAGCATTGCATTTTATATTCACACATTCTATCCTAACAAGTGGCAAGTTTGTTTTTTCCTTTTATAAAAATATACTTTCTCGTGTCATGCGCATTCAAAATTACAATTTTACCCACTTCCACGGATCCGATTTGGCCTCCATGTATCCCTGTGGACACGGATTGGTCCTTAATGACCATCCATGTGTGCAGGAATTCGACTGTGTCCGCTTTTTTTCACGTCCCCAAAATCAGAGACTGCTCCGATTTTGGGCTCCCTTCAAAAAAGCGGACAAAATCAGACAGAAACAGACAGCATCGATCCGACGCTGTCAAATTCAAATAACATGGGGGTCTATGGAGCTCAGATCAGGAAAAAACAGGATTGTTTCCCGGATCCACTGATAGTGTACAGAGCATGCTTAGTACACTATATATGCTCAGTAATTTCACTTTAGCATTGTATCTACATACACTGCTGAAGTGAAATTAAAGAAACCAATGTATTATTAAAAAAAAAAAAAAATTGCCTGCTGATCGGTAGGCAATTTAAATCTGTCAGCTGATGTTGTCATGTGACACATCAGCTGATGGGTTGCCGCCCCTTCCCAGTCAGCTAATTCAGGTCATGGGACACTCAGCGGAGAGGCGAGTATTTTTATTTTTAACACGTTGCTTTCTTTCGCAATGTATATAGATATATTGTGAAAGTGAAAGTACAGCCCCACTTGCCTGCGCTTTGCAGGCACGGCTCCTCCCAGCTCGGTGTTCGGATCCCTCAAAATCACTTATCCAGACACAGAAATGGCATCCAGAGTTACCAATCCGGTCCTGTCAGTGTGATCCTGCAAAAAACAGGATCCCCACACACAGACAGGAACAAAACGTGATGTGAAGGGGGCCCAACACCTTCTTCCCTTCTTGGCATCTTATCACCTTCCTCTCCTTGTCGTTTGGGTTATCTACCCACTACCTCCCTATTTACAGGTTCCCACTCCCTCCCCCGATCCTTAGTAGCTTTCTATCCATTGTGTCCACAATTTGCCAAAAAGTGTATTCCTCTTTCTCTTAGCATAGATCCCTTTCTCAATCTATTTTATATTTTACTGAACCCTCTTCTAGATGGAGGTTCCTGCCTGATCCAATACTTCGCTATTAATTTCCCTTCCGCCACAGTCTAATAGTAAATCCTTTATAACATTCTTATGTGCCAAATGGAATCTATAACCTACGTTTTTCTGGCATCAAACATTCTACTTCACTCCTCAATGAACGGCGCATTGGACTGAATTTAGATTGGATGTTACATGATGGCAATGAGTTGGGAAAGTTTATAGGAGACATCTTCATGGGTGATGAAAAGTGGAAACTTGATTCCTTGGTAGAACAGGACACGAGAGTCATTAATATTGGATTTTTCTTGCCTGTGCTGACAGTAGGATCATTGATATGGAAGGGGGGAGGGAGGGTCAATTTATTTCCCGTCAATTATGTAGTGAAGATAATACAGAGTCCTTACTGCCACCTAGTGGCCACATTTATTGCACACTATGCTTTTCAGGAATACAAAAGTTTTCCATATTGCTATAGTTTATGGATGTAATTTGCTTTTATATAATAATTTGAGCTGCCAAGAGGATGGGTGACCAGAATAAGCCACGCTGTGTGGTGTGAAGATATTCAAGGCATTAAGTAATGATGCTGTAAAGACACCACATCAGTGATGCAGGATAGGGTGGCCTATCGGCTGCTACAATGCAGTGTGGTCTTGATGGGCTTTTATCTCCTGGTCACAAGTTAAGAGTATGTGCTATGTGCTCACGATCCAGAGGCAGTATGTGTTGGATGCAGCACCTCAAGACCTTGGGTGAATGCGGGTTAATGCAGCAGTCATGTGCCCACAAACTGCATCGGGTGCAAGACGGCTTCTCCCTGCATTCACCCGCTGGGAATCGCTTCCGTCTCCGCAGCATAAAATAAACATGCTGCGGAGATGCGGCAACCCACAACACAGTTGAAATTACGCTGCGGAGGGGAGAAGCACAGTGTGCATGGGATTCCTAGAAATCCACTGTGCTGGTACTGTACAACACAGTGTTTTGGATACAGCAGCGAGGTGCCGAGTCCAAAACGCTGACATTCCAGATTGTGTGCATGCACCCTTATACTTGTACTATGGAAGTGGCTTATTTATTGACTACAAAGCTTGTTGTATATTAATATTCAATTAAGTTAAGTTTAGAAGCCATATCCATATAAACGTTTATGTTCTGACAATCTAAGTCCAATGGTGATGATACACAAGCTGTTTACACTGTGACATAGTGGACTTTGACTTATCGACTTCAGGGGCAGGTTACACTAATAATGTAGAATAACTAATAGAGAACCAGGAACACATTGGTTTTATTAAGTCGGTCTGAAAAATTCCACGTATGTCGCAGCAGCAGTTCCTAGAAGGTAGAGGGTAAATGCAGCATAAGGGTGCGGATGGGCTTGCTCGATATAATAGAGTACAGGCCAAGTCACAAGAATCTCATATATACGCTGTGTAAATTGCCCACATGTAAAGTCATCTGTGGCGCAGATCTTAAAAATGTGACAATCCTTTGTGCATAATTCTTGGCAGACTTTGTAAAGTTCTAATAAAAATCTGCAATTTACCCACAAGTAACAAATGATGTGGACATGCAGCAGAAGTGCTGGAGAAAATCCAAATATTCTCTGCATGTGTGAGTACCCTGCGGTGAATGTTACATGTGCAGACACCTGACCAATGTTTGTCCAATCAGGTCAATATTGTAACAGGATAAATACAGGCATGGCCAAAATGGTTGGCAGCTTGAAGTTGTTCCACTATTTCTCCGACAAAATTATTGGAATTACACATGTTTTGTCATATATATGTTTATTGTGTTTCAGTACAACAAAAAAAAAAAAAAAAAAAAAAAAAGCGGCAAATTGGAAATAATCTCACACAAAACCCCAAAATGGGCTAGACAAAATTGTTGGCACCCTCAATTTAGTATTTGGTTCCTTTGGAATAATAACTGCAATCAATCTCTTCCTATAGCCTCCACAAGCTTCTTCTCACCTGGAATTTTGGTCTCTTTATAATCTGCTCCGGGTCTCTCATATTTGAGAAGTATTCTTCCAACAGCAATTTTAAGATCTCTCCACAGGTGATCAATAGGATTTAGATCCCGTGTCATCGCTGTCACTTCAGAACTCTACAGCACTTTGTTTCCATTCAGATCTGAGGCTTTCTTAAAGTGTTTGGGGGTCATTATCCTGCTGGAAGACCTTTGACCTTGTATGCATACCCAGCTTTCTGACACTTCGACATTGTGCCCCAAATTCTTTGGTAATCTTCAGATTTCAAGATTTCTTGCACACAGTCAAGGCTCCTAGTGCCAGAGGTAGCAAAACAACTCAAAACATCTCTGAACCTCCACTATGTGTGACTGTAGGTCCAGTGTTCTTTTCTTTGTAGGCCTCATTACGTAGTTAGTAAACAAAAGCAAAAAAGCTCTATCTTGGTTTTATCTGTCTATACCATGCTTTCCCAGGAGTTTGATTACTCAATAACATCTTGGCAGGCTGCAGTCTAGCTTTTTATGCCTCTGTCAGCAGTGCGATCCTCCTGAATCTCCTGCCATAGCATTTCATTCAGATGTGGACAGATTAGTTTGTGCTGACACTGATGCACCCTGAGCATGCAGGACAGCTTGAGCTGACACTGATGCACCCTGAGCCTGCAAGACAGCTTGAATTTATTTGGAACTTTGTTGATGCGCCTTTCATCCATTTTCTTCTGCCATCCACAACCAGGGAGATTAACTACAGTGCCATGGGTTCTAAATCTCTTAATTATTGCTGTGCACCATGGACAAAAGAACATCAAGATCTCTGGAGATGGACTTGAGAACAACAAAAATAGTTGAAAAATATCAACAATCTCAAAGTTACATGTCCTCAGACAGTTCTCTTCGCTTTCTGCTCTCCATGCTGAGCGTGGCACACGCAAAGCTCGAGTCTACTTCTCCCGTTTTTATCTGGTTTCAGTTGCAATTTTCATATTGCCCACACCTGTTACTGCCACAGGTGAGTGTGATCGAGCATCATGTGTGAAACAGAGTTGTTTACCTACAATTTTGCCTAGCTCATTTTGGGAGTTTTGTGTCTGATTTGCCTCCTGATTTTGTGGTGTTCCGATAGACACAAAAGGAAATAAACGTGTAATTGCAATAATTTTCTGGGAGAAATACTTCACTTTCTGGAACAATTTCAAGGTCCAAGACTGTAATCAATTAAAATCTGTATCATCTTCCAGTGAAATGATCCAACAGGTTTCAAAATCTATTTGTCAAACACAATGATTTTATCTTGTAATCAGATATCTGAAAGACAACTTTACTACATGCCCCTTCTATTCATCCTAAACAGCCATATGCCCCGTTACCTTGAAGTACTCTCTGCGGGTCTGCTTGGATCGCCGCCTTTCCTCCGCTTGCCACACTGCACACTCTGAAGCCGGCCATCCTTGCTCATTAGTCCGGTCCTTCTCCCCATCCTGACAGAAATAAGAAAATCACAGATACTGACAAACACAGAAGACATAGAAGATGCCTATTTTCTCTATATGATCTCAAAGCTTCATACAGATATTCATACAAGCCCCCACTTTCCCTAGAGCTCACACATTGCTGTATTAAGGCTCCATATAGTACAGAGCAGGGATAGGACCCCCATTTTCACTCTCAAGGGTCTTTACTGCTCCTTCTCTATGTATCTGACCTCATACAGGGCTCCAGAAGGCCAGCTGAGCCATAACCCCATCTGCTGGGTAGAAATATTTATTTCTTATTTGGTGTCAAATATTCGGCCCCGCACGCTGGCCCAGGGGTCGGCCCCGCACGCTGGCCCAAGGGTCGGCCCCGCACGCTGGCCCAAGGGTCGGCCCCGCACGCTGGCCCAAGGGTCGGCCCCGCACGCTGGCACAAGGGTCGGCCCCGCACGCTGGCACAAGGGTCGGCCCCGCACGCTGGCACAAGGGTCGGCCCCGCACGCTGGCACAAGGGTCGGCCCCGCACGCTGGCACAAGGGTCGGCCCCGCACGCTGGCACAAGGGTCGGCCCCGCACGCTGGCACAAGGGTCGGCCCCGCACGCTGGCACAAGGGTCGGCCCCGCACGCTGGCACAAGGGTCGGCCCCGCACGCTGGCACAAGGGTCGGCCCCGCACGCTGGCACAAGGGTCGGCCCCGCACGCTGGCACAAGGGTCGGCCCCGCACGCTGGCACAAGGGTCGGCCCCGCACGCTGGCACAAGGGTCGGCCCCGCACGCTGGCACAAGGGTCGGCCCCGCACGCTGGCACAAGGGTCGGCCCCGCACGCTGGCACAAGGGTCGGCCCCGCACGCTGGCACAGGGGTCGGCCCGAGTCAAGCAGTGCTGGGATCCTGGTTATAATCCCGCCAAGGACGACACCAGCAAGGAGATTTTATGTTCTCCCCGTGTGTGTGTGGGTTTCCTCCAGATTCTCCAGTTTCTTCCCACACTCCAAAGACAAGGAATGTAGATTGTGAGCCCCAGTGGGGAAAGTGATGAGGATGTCTGTAAAGAGCTGTGTAATTAATGGCGCTATATAAGGGATTATTATATATTATTCTACTAAGAAATGTAACAGGAAATGTTATACTCAAAATTTTTGCTTATAATAAAAATATATAATTATTTCATATAATTATGTCAAAAATTATTAATAAATTATGAAGGTATACCTGCCAATTACACGGCGACAATTGGGAATGATCCGCCGAAGAACAACTGAAAATGCAGAGAGGCAGTGTGAGTTCATACATTTCTGTAAAATCCGTTTACCTTAAAAAAACAAATGTGAAGAGCAGCACCATGAGCCATCGCTGAGCTGGTGTGCGCAGATTTATAATGCAAAACAGCTTGTCATTGATCTGTTTTCCCTTTAATAGAACAGTTCTTACGTTTAGTAAAATTCAGCAAATCAGCATTAGAAGCCATAAGATTAGTGAATCATCCTCTACTGTCAATCACCCTTTATATCGCCCCATTGCAGCTTACATAGACATGACGTGATAGTGCCACCTGCTGGTGAATGCTGGAATGAACACGAATTAGACATCTTTTTCTTCAGTTCATCAGGCCATCGTTGAGTCTACAGTGTTTGTTTGCATCATTGCCAAAAAAGTGTGCACCACATCAACAATGTGAATACCGCCGGAAGCTTACATGACAAGCTATTCCTATAGATTTTCCAAAAGGTAACAGGAACAAATGGTTGGCAGCCCAAGGAGGGCTACATGTATACCGGTAATGTTATAAATGATATCAAGTGGGATACTTGCCAGCTCACCTCCACTAGAATGCATGAAGCAGCCCTGGTACACTGAATAATCAAAAGAAAACCCTACAGTAAATGGAGCTGAACAGCTTGGTCTATACACTGTGCAGTGGCTATAGAAATGAATAGCACCAGATCTGCAGTTCTCGCCAGCAGCCACTATGCAGTACATGGATCTGTGCCGTCCTGGCTCCATTCACTTTACATGTGGTCCCCTGGAGCTGACAACAGCCGATCTGTGGGGGCGCTGGGTGTCGGATCTCGCTAACTAATTAATTACCTATACTAAAAGCATATGGCCATTCTCAATGAATTATATCATCAAAAACTTAATTTCAGTAATTCAGTACATAAAGTGAAACGCAGATATTATATAAAGTCATTACAGACAATGATCTATTTCAAGTATTTATTTCTGTAAATATTGATGATTATGGCTTACAGCCAATGAAAACCCAAAGGGCATTATCTCAAAAAATTAAAGTAGGGAGGATGAAGGGTTAAAAACCACGCTGCCTTATACCACCATACAAAAGATGACTATAATATTGATTTAATAGTCATCGCGTTTCAGGCCACCCTTAAACACTCTAAAACATGACAATATGACATTTATGTATCCGGAGGAAGGGACCAGGGAGCCCTGAAATAAGTGGACTAATAAATGATGTCTCGGAGTATGGCAGCACAGTTTTTAACCCTTCATCCTCTCTCCTATATATGCACCATGCTGGGGACTGCAGCAGGAGTGATCTGCTTCTATAGTGGTTGTGACTCTCACAACCACACAAGGTGAAGCCTCCGACACCTATTTAGGTCAGTTTATCTCTTAGACCCTTCACCTTCTCTACTTTAATTTCTGAGATAATGACCTTTGGTTTCATTGGCAGTAAAACCATAATCATCGCCATTAACATAAATAAACACTTGAAACAGATCACACTGTGTGTAATGACTCTATATAAGCGTTTCACTTGATGTATTGAATTCCTGAAATCATTTAACTTCTTGATGGTATTCTAATTCATTGAGAGGCTCCTGTAGACTGTCATTTGTCTGAACAACCCCTTTAATTTAAATTGGCAAATGTTATTAAAGACGACAATCATATGACCTGACATGCAGAGCTGCTGTGTAGGAAAGGCTTCTGTACTAGGGGACTTTAAGGGGTTGTCTATTACTTGAAAGACTCCTTCTCAATTACTACACTCCCTCATGTAAAAATTCAAAAAAAAATTAAATAATCAGTTTCTACTCAATTCTGTTGCTGGCACCGATCTCTCAATACCGGGGTCTCACATGAACCCTGCAGCCCATCACTGGCCAGTAATCGTCCGCCTACACTCTGATATCCTCGAGATGTCTTTTGTATCCAAGGGAAGTGAGAGAAGGGTTTCTTTAGCGATTAGCTACAGTTCTCATATGACATAATGTGATATGAGCCCCGCAACAGCGGAATCTCCGGAATAGCGCTGGCACCAAAGGCGAGTACTAACATGGGGCAATATAGTAATTGAAAAGGGGCTGTCAGAGTATAGGCCGGGTTACACGCAGCGACATCGCTACTGATGTCGCTGTAACGTCACAAGTTTTGTGACGTTGCAGCGACTCGTCGAGCGCTGCGTGTGGACATGCCGCAGTGACCAGCTCGCTGACCGCTGCGGAATGGCCGGGACCATTGTTCAAATCGTTGGTCTTCCGCTGTCATGCATGCATCGGGATGTGAGACAGGGCAGCGACTAGCGACACCCTGACCAATCCCAGTGACCGTTGGGTATCAGCACATGGCTGGGTGATCACTGGTGAGATCTGCCTGTGTGGCATCTCCCCAGCGATCCCAGTCCGGTTGGATCATTGATCGGGTCACTGGAACATCGGTATGTGTAACCAGGCCTTATCACTTCTTTTATGTCTTGATACTGCCGTCCCTTTTAATGAAGGTGATGTAAAATGACAAATCTGTTGAACGCTTTAGAGTTTACCCTTATTAAACCTCTAAATATTAGATACCTTGTCACCCGCCCCGCGGCTCTCGTCCTCTGGAAGAGCTTTTCACTGAATGACGTTCTATAACTTAACGGCCGCCGTCTGGTCACACATTTCAACAAACCAACCAAACCCAAAGATGAAGAAGGCAGGAGGAGGAGACAGGTCGGAAAGTGGAGAGTTGTTAGTTTTGTCAGGAAAGAGAAGAAACAAATTACGGTTAGAGATCTAGTCTAAAGACAGGAGGGAGGAAAATAAGTCACAGCAGTGTTAAATAGTCATTAAAAGGTAGTGAGACTTTGGGGGTATATACTGTTTGTTTTCACTAAAATGCATTCATTTCTACCTAAAATTATTCAAAGGTTTAATTAAAAATTAAAACTTCGCAGCCGTTCGGCTTTTGCAGCTTTCATATAACAGGCTGCAGAATCCCACCAGCAATTCCATTAGGTGGTCTTAACTCCATGGTTATCTCTCTGCTCCTGGAAGCCCCTTTATATGGAGTAATAGGTAATTAAAATAGAATTTACAAGCCCCCAAAAGTATCCATAGCCTTTACAGACTTGTGAAGATGGCATGCAGGGCTACAATATGAGAACTAATGTTTAATTGTCAGTAAACCATAGTGGAAGGGAGGGAGTATAATCTACAGATCATTGGGGGTCCGACCTCTGCAACCACTCCAGTCCCAAGTACTTGAATGGAGGAGAGGACACACGATCCATGCATTGCCTATGGGACTGGCAGAGACAGCTGAGTATAGAGTTCCCTTCTCAAGATTGCTGGGTTCTCAGGTGTCGGAAGCCCAGCTACCAGTCAGTTATAGCCTATACTATGTAAAGGGGATATCTTATGAATTCCAGAATACCCTTTTAAAATCCAACTTTAAAGTATGCTACCATTACTGTAATGAATATGTGGAGAGTATCTGGGTAAAGGGTAGTTCCCATTATGACATGCAAAATGTTCATATAAGCAGAATGTTCTCAGCAGGTTTTTGCTACTTTATTTGAGATCAGCATGATGAAGGCAGAGAGACCCTGAATCCAGCAATGTATCACTTAGATTACTGGGTGCAGCAGTTCTAATACAATCAAAGAATTTGGATATGCAGCAGAACTAAGAGTCCCAACCACACCAGGCTCTGTATGTACAATGTCTATAGACCTTTTTGTGGCATTAAAACATACTCTAGCAAAATGTGAACAGGTCCCTTACAACCAAAGCTGGAATAGCAGCACACACCTCCATACCTGTATTTATGAGATCTTGGATTATTTCAGTAGAGCAAACGGGAAAAGTTACTGCTGAAACTCGCTGGTTGACATAGTGCGAGCAACATCACTAGTCTCAGAACAATGCGGTAGTGTTATATGGTATATATTCCTCTTATAGTGCTTATTTAGATTTCCTGTTTTACTGATTTGTGAGTGCTGGCATCACACTTGCACATATATAAAGCAATGCGGGCAATGAGTACAAATCTTAGCCAATAGTGGATTATGCAGTTTGTCAGCGCCTACTTTGATGTGGCCAGCAGATGTCGCCATCGCTCCCCTGACGGCTCACTCCAATTTTGAACAACTTGTAAATATAGATTGGGGTTTTTTTAAACATTTGTGGTTATACGCAGATTTATCTGAATGTTGGATTACATAACTATGTGCAGCCTGTGAAGGTCAGTCCTTTATGTAGATTGTACGTTAATGGATGGTCACAGTATGTAGTTCCAATATAGCGGGTGTAAATATAGCTGTGAAAGGCCCAGCGAGGTATTGATCACATCCTGCACTGTAGGTGCTGCTACCTGTTGTGCTTTTCTTGCTGTAGTAACTGTGCTGCTATTTTCCTCAGG
Organism: Allobates femoralis; assembly: GCA_033576535.1. NCBI lineage: Eukaryota > Metazoa > Chordata > Amphibia > Anura > Aromobatidae > Allobates > Allobates femoralis. Next base: position 153,591,416 of record JARQOC010000008.1, on the reverse strand, counting down.
TCGGTCACTTCCTTTATTTCATCCTCTTCTTCCTCTTCTAACAACTGCTCCTTCTGAAGCCTGAAGGGAGAAATACAGACAAGAAAATCACCGCCATGTTTGGCTGCTTTGTGTCTCAGCAGTGAAAAGCCGCTTTTAATTCTCTTTTTCTACACAAGGTACAGAAAAGTGAGGGTTACAAACTTCATGAAGTCTCAGAAAACCAAACATAGAATAACTTAAATACTCTATTTTTTATTTTATATTACTAACCGTCCATTGCTCCCCTGCAGCAGGGCGACGTCCTGTTCTCCTCCCGGCAGCCGACTGACAGTGGAGCGAGGTGCACTCACACGGCTCAGCTTCCGGCAGTAGAGCAGGACGTCGACTGCTGCAGGAGACTGATGGACGGGGAATATAATCGATTACCTCCGGTGTTTGCTCCGTGATGGGGAACTATTCTGATGGTCATATTACCAGGATGGAAGAATGAGGGGCATATACCAAGATTGGGACCATTTATACCAAAATGTGGGGGGGGGGTAGGGCCGAGAAGGGGGGGATGGCATCCATATATATCAAAATAGAGGGGATGGGGTCCATATATCAAATAGAGGGGATGGGTCCATATTATCAAATAGAGGGGATGGGGTCCATATATATCAGGATGGGGCCCATTTATAACAAATTGGGGGGGAAAGGGGGAATGGTGTCCATATATATCAAAATAGAGGGGATGGGATCCATATATACCAGGATGGGAGGATGGGGCCCATTTGTTTCAAAATGGGGGGGATGGTGTCCATATATATCAAAATAGAGGGATGGGGTCATTTACGGAGGTAGGATGGCCCATTATTCAAAATGGGGCATGTGTTCATATATATCAAATGAGGGGATGGAGTCATATCAGGATGGGGCACATATACTGTACCAAGGATGGAGCACATACTGTATCAGGATGGAGCATGTATACTGTACCAGGATGGGGCCCATATACCTGGAAGGGGCACAGGACGGGGGACATTAGAACAGGATATGAGGACATTACAGCCATAACAGTGTCAGCAGCAGATTCCCCTCCCCTATAACAGTGCGACCAGATTTTTTTGCTCTAGCTTTTTTCTATTTCCCTCCTCTAAAACCTGGGGGGGGGGTGGAGGGAGGTGGGGGGGGTGTGGGGGGAGTCTTATAGTCACGGTGCACATTTTAAGTCCAAATAAATACAGTATGTGTCTGCATTATCATTGAGTGTCCGAGGTAGGCTGGGACATTAAATAGCTTTAAGTGCATCCATTCACTGTCCTAACGATGCAATGACAGGGTCGGATGGTTTACCACAGCAGTCACTGCCTATTTTGGCTTTCTTTTTCATAGGAGATAGTGAATTTCATGGAAGTAGATTTTTTACTTTTCAGTTCCTGAAGGGTAATACTATGTAAAACATAAGATTAAAAAAAAATTGTAAACTACTAATACAAACAAAATTAAAAAGCAAAATCAGCATTATCACATATGTACAAGATGATTTATCAAGATACATAAATACTGGTTATTACGTTACGACAGATGAAAGCCCACAACGAGGTGCCATATACATTATGGGTTTATTGGGTTAGGTAAAAAGTTAGTTTTTTTTTTTTTTTTAACATAAAAACATAGAAAAGTGTCCTTGAGATGATCATCTCGCCCTCAATCCGATGTCAGGTGTCAGACAGGAGACAGATCTACTGTATCATGACACGTTAGTCCTGGTTGTGTATTGGAGCAGACATAATAATCACATTTCTTCATAACGATCAGAAATACCTTTGTTCTTCTTCCCATTCTTCATTCTCTTCCACTTTTTCGGATTTCTCATTTAATTTCCCTCTTTCCTTAAATAAATGGGAAGACACACACCTCAGCACTACAAGACACTAAAAGAGATGGAACGTTGCGCTAGTCACATGTGTGCAACACAATACCTTAATATAAGAAACAAAGGGACCCGTGAGCTGAACGTCACCATGATCTGTGTCCTCAGCGCTGGGGTCATAGTCGTAAATCTCCTGATCGTGACCTGCAGGATTAGGAAATCATACCGTTAAGAAGAAAAAAAAAAAGAAAAGGTTCAATATATGCTTTTCCTGCATGCTGCCTATTCATGTTTTATTTTAATTTTTTTATAAATGTCACATCAGTAAAATCTATTAAAAGAAGCACTTATAGGGAATCGGTCACCAGATTTTTGCAACAAAACCTGAGTAGCATAATGTAGGGCTAAAGCTCTGATTCCAGCAATGTGGCACTTTACTGGGCTTCTCAGGTAATTTTGATTAAAAAAGAGAATTTTGTTTACGTACCGTAAATTCTTTTTTCTTTAATCATCAATGGGAGACCCAGACAATGGGGTTTAGGGCACGCCCTCCGGAGGTCACACTAGGTACTACAAGTTTGTAGACACCGCCTCCTCCGCTTATAAACCCCCACCGTAGGGAACATCCTCAGTTTAGTCCATAAGCTGCGAGGAGAAAAAAAACCACACCCGAAACATCGGGAAGAATGCCGTGCACAGACGGTTTGAACAACCCGGAAAACACTGTCTCAACAGAGAACAGATCAAATGCAAAACATGCAACGGAACAACTGGGTGGGTGCTGGGTCTCCCATTGATGATTAAAGAAAAAAGAATTTACGGTACGTAAACAAAATTCTCTTTTTTCTGGTCATCATAATGGGAGACCCAGACAATGGGGATGTCCTAAAGCAATACCCCAGGGCGGGAAGAGTTCCTCAAGAAGACGGATAATCACAGGTCCCCCTTAAAGGTGGGCAACCGCCGCCTGGAGGGAAACCCGCCTGCCCAACTTGCATCCGCAGAGGCATGGGCATGCACCATATAGTGCTTAGAGAAAGTGTGCAGGCTGGACCAAGTGGCCGCCTGACACACCTGTAGAGCAGACGCTCGATGTCGCAAGGCCCAAGAGGCACCTACAGCCCTGGTAGAGTGAGCCTTCAATCCCACCAGGAGAGGCAAACCAGAGACCGGTAAGCCTCTTGAATGGAAGCCTTAATCCACCTGGCCAAGGTTGACTTCGAAGCCGCGGACCCCTTACAGCGACCTGTCGTAAGAACAAATAAGGAATCCGAACTCCTGAAGGAGGCGGTCCTGGACACATAAATGCGTACAGCTCTCACGAGATCCAGAGTATGGAGGTCGCGCTCCACCTGATGAACGGGAGCGGGGCAAAATGATGGGAGAACAATCTCCTGGTTCAGGTGGAAAAGTTGAAACCACCTTCGGCAAGAATTCTGGCCGTGGGCGCAACACCACCTTGTCTTGGTGAACCACCAGAAAAGGTGACTTGCACGATAGTGCAGCCAATTCTGAGACCCTCCTTAGAGACGTAATCGCCACCAGAAAGGCCACTTTCTGGGACAGACGAGATAGAGAAACATCTCTCAACGGCTCAAACGGCGGTTTCTGTAATGCCGCCAGGACCATGTTAAGGTCCCAAGGGTCCAGAGGTCTCTGTAGGCGGAACCATCCGCGACACCCCCTGCAGAAATTGACGCACCTTCGGGAGGAGCGCCAATGCGCCTGTCAAACAGCACGAAAGTGCTGATACTTGACATTTCAAAGAGCCAAGGGATAATCCCAACTCCAAACCCGACTGTAAGAAAGCCAACAACGTCGGGATGGACAAGGGCCAGGAGACCGTCCACCAGAGGCACACCAGGTAAAAAAGATCTTCCACGTCCGTGGTACATCTTCCTGGAAACAGGCTTTCCTAGCCCGATTCATAGTGGCCACCACTGTAGGGGAGAAACCCCTAGATGTCAGGAGCCAGGCCTCAAGAGCCATGCAGTCAATCTGAGGGCCCTGGAATTGAGGTGGAAGAATGGGCCTTGTGCGAGTAAATCTGCGCGGTCTGGAAGAGCCCACCTGTGTCCGCCTGACAGTTGGCACAGGTCTGGGTACCAGGACCTCCTGGGCCAATCCGGAGCCACTAGAATGGCTATCTGCACTCCGACCTGATTTCCACAGGACCCTGGGAATCAGAGCCAGAGGAGGGAACACATACGGCAGTTGGAAGCTGGACCAACTCAGTATCAGAGCATCCACCCCCAGGGGACTGAGGATCCCACGATCTCGCCAAGTACTGGGGCACCTGATGATTCAGCCTTGAGGCCATCAGATCCACGTCCGGAGTGCCCCATCTGCTGCAGATGTCCCGGAAGACGTCTGGATGCAGGGACCACTCTCCGGCGTCCATCCCCTGCGGCTCAGGTAGTCGGCCTCCCAGTTCTCGACCCCTGGGATGTGAACTGCGGAGATCAAGCAGTCGTTTTCCTCCACCCAGGATAGATGCGGTGGACTTCGGCGAGGGCCTGAGCGCTTCTGGTCCCTCCCTGATGATTTATGTAGGCGACGGCCGTCGCATTGTCGGACTGTACCCGAATGGGTCGTCCTGCCAGGAATTTCTGAAACGCCAGGAGCGCCAGATAGACCGCCTTGATCTCCAGGACGTTGATCTGCAACGTTGACTCCGCTGAGTCCAGAGGCCTTGAGCCCTGTGGTGTAAGAACACCGCGCCCCAGCCCTTCAGACTGGCGTCGGTGGTCACCACTAACCAAGAAGGTTTTGAGAAGGATCTTCCCCGTGACAAGTGACGTGGCTGGAGCCACCACTGCAGGGAGTCCCTGGTCGTTGTGACAGTGCCACCAACCGATTCAGAGAGATCGCTCTCTTGTCCCACCGGCGAAGAATCTCCAGCTGGAGAGGACGGAGACGAAACTGTGCAAATGGCACCGCCTCTATTGCCGCTACCATGCGTCCCACCAGTCTCATCAATTCCCGAAGGGAATGAGTGAGGTGACAGGAGAACGTGCTGTACTCCTGAGTGGATCGCCAGCTGCTTGGCTGAGGTAGAGACACCAGGGCTGAGTCCGTGTGGAAATCCATGCCCAGATATGTCAATGACTGGGTCGGAACCAGGGTCGACTTCTGAGTATTGAGAAGCCACCCGAACTGTTCCAGAGACCCCATGGTCGCTTCTAGGCTCACCCGACAAAGGTCTTCCGATGGCGCCCTGACCAATAGGTCGTCCAGATAGGGATGACGGCGTGACCCTGCACATGCAGGAGAGCCATCATAGATGGGCCATCACCTTCGTGAACACCCTTGGTGCAGAGGCACCCGAAGGTAGGGCCACAAATTGGAGATGTTCGTCCCCCACTGCGAATCGTAACCAGCGTTGATGAGCCGGTGCAATGGGCACGTGAAGGTAAGCGTCCTGATATCGATGGACGCTAGGAAGTCCCCCTGCGACAGAGCCGCGATAACGGAACGTAGGGATTCCATGCGGAAACCTCCGCAACCAACACGTGACGGTTGAACAATTTAGGTCTAGGACCGGTCGAAAGGAGCCGTCCTTCTTTGGGACAATAAAGAGGTTGGAGTAAAAACCCCTGAACCTCTCTGCCGTGGGCACTGGGACCACTACTCCGTCTCTGCGGAGTCCCTCCAACACCCAGAGAAAAACCTGAGTCTTTTCTGGGATGGAACAGACCGATGGAATCGGGATATGGTTTTGACGTCAGCTCTATCCTGTAACCTCGCGAGACTACGTCTCGAACCCACTGATCTTGAACGTGAAGTAGCCACTTGTCCTGAAAGCGAGACAAGCGGCCCCCCACCTGTGGGGAGGCAGGATGAAAGAGTGAGTCATGTAGAGGCGGGTTTGGGGGTGGTAGTTGCCGCCCCCGCCGGCTTCTTTGGCGACTCTTGGAGCGCCACTGAGAAGCGGGCTTGCCCCCACGGTCCGTGCGAGCGGACGGTGCTGATGACTGTGAGCCGGACCGAAAGGACCACTGCTTTGGGTTCCTCTTAACGGTATACCGTGGCTTAGGCTTATTCTGCGGTATCTTAGACTCAGCAGAATCCTTTATCAGCTTGTCCAGCTCTGTGCCAAGAGTCTGTCACCAGAGAACGGAAGATTCTGCAGAATCTTCTTAGATGTGGCATCTGAGTCCCAAAGACGCAGCCACAACAACCTGCGGATCGCTATCGCATTGGCCGAAGCCACTGCTGAGCGAGTGGCAGTTTCCAGAGACGCCGTCCTGGCGTAATCCGCATAGGCCCTTGCTCTCTCAGTGAGTGCCAGGACCTCCGGACTGGACCTTGCCAGGTCAGTGATACCATCCAAGCAGGTAGTAATCGCTTGTAAGGTCCAGACCGTGGCAAAATTAGGGGCAAATGAAGACCCCACAGCCTCATAGGAAGACTTGGCGAGTTGCTCGACCTGTCTATCAGTAGCATCCTTCAGCGAGGAGCTATCCGAGGCAGAGAAAAGGGAGCGTGCAGCAATTCTAGTCATGGAAGCGTCCACCTTTGGAGACTGCGACCATTCCTGAAGCACCTCCTGGGGGAAGGGAAAGCGATTGTCCTTAGGTTTGCGGACATAGCGCCGCCCAGGATGTAACCTGGGTGCTCTAACCACCCTTCCAAAATTAGTGTGGTCCATGAAGGATCCACTTGGTCTAGCCTCTGGCCGCAGCCATTGATAGACCTCCTTCGGGTGCACGACAACCTCTTCAGGGGGAGTCACGAGACGCAAGGTCTCATTGATGGAGGACACCAGATCCTCCACCCCGTCTGGAGGTTCAGACACAGACACAGACCCGAAGTTTGAACCCCCATCATCTTCCTCACCATCAGAGGAACGCTCCTCCTCAGAGAGAGCCTGGAGCTCGGGTGAATCCTCACGACGAGCCCGCTTAGGGGGTCTCACAGCAGAAGAGGGAGACACCCGGGGGTAACTGGAAGGAGTAGCTGGGTTTTCCAGTCTCCTATGCAGTGCCTCCAGTGACTGCGACATGGAGGACATCTGGGACAGCAGGGATTCATTGATCCTATTCTGCGTTTCCCATGGCCCTTGGATTACCTGAATCTCAGGGTACAGCACCGGAGCTGCTGTCTCAGCAGTGCCAGTCCGGGCTTCTGGGCGTCCGCAGTTATTGCAGGACCCCTCCACCAAAGTTCCCTTGCAAGTAGCACAGGTAATGGTGTTATCCGCCGCCTTAGCAGCATGCTTCTTAACTGAGGACATAGCCACAGTAGGGGTTGTTGAGGTCAAGGCCAATAGACAAAACAAACCGGGAATCCCGGTGGCTTACCGACCGCAGTAACGCGGTGGGAGGAAGCGGTGTGTGTGTGTGACCTCCGCGAGTTCCGGTCTCCCTCTGAAGTGCAGACACGTGCTGCCGTAGATCCCAGCCGGGAAGTGAGAGAGAAGATGGCCGCCGCCAGCACAGACGTGGGCGGCGCCGGGAACACGCGGGAAGCACACGCACACGCCCCCGGTGACGTCACCGTAAGGGCTGCCTCTCCTCCTCCAAGCAGCCTCTGTAATGGAGGTGCTGGAGCCCGCAGCGCGGGAAAACAGTGCGGAATCATCATGCACACATACCCAGACTGTCATCACATACAAACATGCACAGTCTACGGCCTCAGCCCCTGTGACACACAGGGCGGTCAGCCAGGGTGACCCCAGCACAGGGTACACCGCCAGATCCGCGGACCCGAGGGTAACGCGCGGTCTGAGTGTCAGGACACATAAAGTGCCAGACACTACCCCCAGGCACACAGGAGACACAGAGTGCCTCAGTGCCGGTCCGGTCTGTAAGCACCATTTAGGGAGGCCTCGGACGGGGGTTCAGCCCAGTCCGGAGTGTAAGCACCATTTAGGGAGGCCTCGGACTGGGCTGGCTCCAGTCCGGTCTGTAAGCACCATTTAGGGAGGCCTCGGACGGAGCGGAGCTGTGCAAGGCTCCCATCTCCCACTCTCCAGAGCCCCCCAGAGAGGGATGGAAAGGAGCGCAACAGCGTACCGGGAGAACACAGAGTGTCCAGGCTCTAGGCCCTCCGGTACCTCCACCAGCGTGTGCCACAAAGGGTGAGCGGGGAGGCTGTCGCAGGTCCCGACCAGGACCATATTACCTTGTCTTCAGACGCCATCACGTAAGTAGTGAGAGTGCAGTGAAGTGCAAGCAAAGCGTGATCCTCCGAGCACACTAAGTTTAAAACTGAGGATGTTCCCTGCGGTAGGGGTTTATAAGCGGAGGAGGCGGTGTCTACAAACTTGTAGTACCTAGTGTGACCTCCGGAGGGCAGTGCCCTAAACCCCATTGTCTGGGTCTCCCATTATGATGACCAGAAAATATGCTTTTCCTGCATAGCTGCCTATAGCCCGTTTTATTTTTTTTTAAATGTCACATCAGTAAATCTATTAAAAGAAGCACTTAAAGGGAATCTGTCACCAGGTTTTTGCAACCAAACCTAAGAGTAGCATAATGTAGGGCTAGAGCTCCTGATTTCAGCAATGTGCCACTTACTGGCTTCTCAGTGTAATTTTGATAAAATCACTGTTTAATCAGCAGGAGATAATCATTACAGGACTACTTGGCCTGCTGCCAGCATACTCATGAGCTTTGTAACTGCAATCAGTGGTGTGGACTGGGTTATAGAGCTTCATATTTTAATAACTACTAAAGAAAACCGTAATTTATCAAAATGACAGCAAGCAGCTCAATAAGTAACATCACTGAAATCAGGGTCTCAACAATATGCTGCTCCCAGATGGGGTGGCAAAAACTTGTTGAGAATCCCTTTAAGGTCTCTGTGTATTTAGTGATTTATTTTTTATGAATTTTTGCAAAAAGGTGTCTTTTTTAAACATAATGGCTCTAGACGACTTCTACCACATAATGTGAACAGACCTGTGTTTCAAATCTTTCCATCACACTTTACTATTATAGCTTACCTTTATGGGAGTCCAGCTTACTCCCTAGTAAATGATTGTCGTTTTTCAGTGCCTGGTCTCTTGATTCTGATACCTGAGAGTGAAGGCTGATTGTATCATCATCAGATGGCTGAACAAAGAAGAAAGGGCCACAGGTCATTCCACAATATAGCTATACCCTCGATAATAAACCTACACTGTATGCAGATTATGTACAGCACACACACCTCTGTGTTGCACTTTGTTCTGCCGTATACTGGCTTGACAGGACGCTGTGCACATTCTTGCCATATACACCAGGAGCAAATGCTAAGACGACCCCACATTAAGTGTGAATAAACCCAATTCGGGTGGAATTACTCTTTCAGGGCTCAAATGGATAGTGGACGCACAGATCTAATGTTATGTTATATATGCAAAACATCAAAAGACATTGTGTGCTAGGACCCCCCCACCAATCATTAGAAAATGTGACCCCAGGAGTCCCGCTCCACAGACATGGGGGTCCCAGGGTTTATAGACTGACCGGCGCTGTGGATTTGCCATCGTCAGCAGGTGTATTTATCCTGGGGATTTTTACCATTTGCAACTTTATCTTTGTTTTTTTTTTTCTCCTCCATTTCACAAATGAGAAGCCACACTTCACAATCAGCCCAATACACAAAATATTGGCAACATTTCATAAGACACTGCCATAACCGGAGAAGAGCAGGACAAACGTACTTCAGTCGTTGACAGACGCTTATCCCCATTGTCACTGCCAATGCCAGAGTCAGGTCCATGGTTTTTACTTGGGTAGAAGTCCTCAATACTAGAAGTGGTAAAAAAAAATATAGAGATTAAAATGTGCTACAGGTCATCATCTATGGACAGGACATGGGAGATATCCAAAGATGAGCTTTAAAGTGTACGCAGCCATTTTCTTGAAGGTCTTAACCTCATGCGACAGATACACAGAACATTTTCACATCAACCGCAGCACTTCTTCCCCAGCAGCTCTGGGCCCGCCGCTTTTGTCTTTGACTTGTGTTAGCACAAAAAGCCTCTTATTTTACTAAATGGATCAAGTCCAGGGAACTGGATACCTTTGCACGTACGGTAGCAATTTTATGATGCTGCATTTGATGAATTAGGCAGAATCATCTGTAAGGCCCGCTTCACATCACGTTTTGCGCCTGTCCATGTGGATCCTGTTTTTTTAAAGGACCAGATGGACAGGAACGGATTTGTGGAAACGGGTGCCAATTATATGGTCATACAAATGCATTGGAGAGAGAGAGAGAAAGTGTGAGAGAAAGAGAGAAAGAGAGAGCGAGAGAAAGAAAGAGAAAGAGGAGAGAGAGCGCGCATTCTCAGTAACTAAAAATCGGATTCGGGAAACTATTCAGTTTTTTTCTCAGATTGGGCCGGATTAGTTTCTGTCCGGTGCACCCAAAAATGATGCAGTCTCCGATTCTGGGTTCCAGACAAAACAGGACAAAAACGTATCCCATACTGAATGCACATAAATGGATGGTCATATATGACCAATTCGGCAGCATAGGGATACATGAAAGACAAATCTGCATCCCTGCCGGATGCCCAAAGCCGTGGTGTGAAGCCAGCCTAAACAGAAACCACAATAGCCAAAACAAGACTAAATTTAAAGCGCACTAATGCACAAGTGAAAAAGTCGAAGAACTCCAAAAAAATAGACAAAAAAAAAAAAAAAAAAGAGGTGCAAATGCAATAATGAATTGGGCACCATGTTTTCCAGTCTTAGGCAGGTTTCACACACACCCAATAACACTAGGGCCATTCTTGCTTCGGTAGACTGGCCTCAACAGCAAAGTCTCCTGCCCCTTATGCTATATTCCTGTGAAGCAGATAGTGAAGCCTGGTCACCTAATGCAAGAATGGTCCAAGCTTTGCATATATGTGAGAACGTTATTAAAGGGGTTGTCCGATCTGAACTGATAATTCTGCAATCACTCTATATGACTGCAGACTTCTCAATCCTCCCACAACCTGCACTGTGCGCTGAGGGGATTCATGGTGTCTAAACCAGGAACCAGTTATGCAGTAAGCATGTTTCCAGCCAGAGCCCCTCTTGTATGGAGCCGGCCCACGCCCGCTAGTCTTGTTTTGCCGGTAACCTGCATACCGCAGAATTTGTGGGCTGTTCCAGACTTAGGCTGGTTTCACAATATTGTTTATTTTATATTGGTGGGTATGCATGTAAAACCTGCCTGCCCACTGATTGTGAAACCTTATGAACCGTTTTTTGTTTTTTTCACTGATCTGGCTGATGGATCCGTTGTAATACCGATGCGGTAGCATCCAGTTGTGTCTGGGTTTTGACAGATCTGGTGACAAGTAGCACATTCCCTAGTGGGTGTATCATATGAAACTGGCTTCTGGGCATGCTCAATCCAGGAAAACTGATCTGTGATTCATTTTCTCACAGATCCGTTTCCATAGGACTCCATGTTAATTGCAGCCGGATAGGTACCGATCCATTTGATTCAGTTTTTTGAACGAGCAACAAATACACTACAAGTTGCGTTTTTGATATCAACGAAAAAGTGGATAGAAACAGATGAGTGTGAAAACTAATACAACGCACATTAATCCGTCGCCATTGACAGTCAATGAGGGAGAAAAAAGATCGGTTTCTATCCATTTTTAGATGGAAGACCACGGATTTCAGGAAATGGTAGTGTGAAACCAGCCTTACAAGACAGCGAACCCTCGCAGTGCGGGCGCTGGGAGGATTGATCATTCTGCTGTCACAGAGTGACTGCAGAATCATGTTAGATTGAACAACCCCTTTCATTTCAATATGAGACATAATAGGATCAAAGAAGGAAGAGGAAATTAAAGAGGTTGTCCACTATTTAAACACTGATGACCTGACATTAGGAGAGGTCACCAATGTCTAATAAGCTGGAATCAAACAAGCCCCTTCCCCCCAATCAGCTGTTCTCTATGCTTATGGCCAGCAATACTTAGTTTCAGTACTGCTCCATCTTCAGGTACCACACATCCACTCCCTATGGATTTGATTAGAAGGTGTATGTGTAGTACCCAGCCGCGGCCACTATCAGAAGATGGGGCAGTACCGGGACTGAGCATTTCCGGCAAAAGGCATGGAGAACAGCTGACCGGCGGGGGCATCGGGTGTCAGACTCTGGCCGATCATATATTGATGACCTCTCCTAAGGATAGCTCATGAATGCTAAAGTAGAGGACAACCCCTTTAAGGAAAGCATTGCTGGGATTTGTGAATTTTCAGTATGTTGGAGTGGTTTCACTGTATTTTCATTCTAACTCGTCCATACAACTGTTCACAAATGCAGCACTGACAATATTAGTAAATGAGACAAATTATTATTTTTTTATTTAACAATTCAGTAGTTTAGATTCCTTGCACAAAATTAAAGCGCTGGCCACGTACCTGTCTGTGAGTGGCTGAGACGGGAGTCGTTTCCCAGGGACGGCAAGTCCAGGGAGTCTGGCTTCTTCTCTGTCCGGCAGCGAGCGTGAATATTCAGAAACTTAAATATGTGAACTTTCCCTTTCAGGCAAATCTGTATCCAAACAAATAGTTATATTCAATGTACTGAATTTGTAAGAGAAGGTTTATATCATTATGTAAAAACAAACTCCAAGAAGAAAGCTTTGTATTAAAGGGAACCTGTCAGCTAGTTTATGCCTCCCCAGCTATCACTGTCTGTAGCTGCAGCTTTATAATACCAGTCTAATCATCCCTGTCTGAGCTCATAGTGTAATGTGAAAGGTGAAAGAAATGCATCTATACACTTACATTTCCTTATGTAATGAGGCAGTCATCCCGGTTTGGAGGACGGGGACTGTTTGGCAGGTTAATAGTTAACATTTCAGCCTTGTGCTAGAACATGTTGGGAGACTTGATGTGATGTCACAACCATGTGACTACAATGGCTGGAGCTAAGTTCTCATAGAACATAATGCGTTTGCTGGCTTAGACTCCGCCTACTACGTCACATGATAGTTACATCACACAGGTCCTTTAGCCATCCAAGTTAAAAGTGAGTTAACTATTATGCCTGCCAGACAGTCTCCCTCCTCCAAGGTGGGGACTGAAATATAAGTGTAGAAATGATTACACCTTTTACATTACACTATGAGCTCAGACAGGGATGATTAGAATAGGTTATGAAGCTGCAGCTACAGATAGTGATATCTGGGGAACATAAACCACCTGACAGGTTCCTTTAAATTAGACTTTTAATGATCTATGCTCAGTATTTTTTGTTGAGCTTGGGAAAGTCAAGGTTCTTCAAATCTGCTTCACTTTTCTTAAAAAAAAAAATCAGTTACCTTATCTGCAGAGCCCCGTCCTGTATGGAGGTGCTCTGCTCCATTCATTGTCTATAGGACTGAAGAGTACAGCACCTGCCATCACCCACAGTCCCGTAGACAATGAATGCCATGGAGGTCGATCATGCACACCTCCAGCTCCGAGCGGGTTGCCGAGCCCCTGTTCTTGTGAACATTAGGGATCCCAGCTGTCAGCTCCAGTGGCATAATTGAAGCTCATGGGCCCCGATGCGAAAGTTAAACAGGGTCCCCAATTATTACAAATCTGTAATAGCATTAGTGTTTTTCTATAGCCAAAATGGGACTTTAGGGGCCCCCTAGGCTCCAGGGCCCGGGTAATTGCAACCCCTGCACCTATAATAGTCACACCCCTGGTCAGACCCAAAAGAGACATGCACATTACACCACCTTTATATCCTGTGTCACATTACAGTATTCTATACAATACAAAGTAAAAGTACAACAAACTACGTACAGGTTCAGCCCCACCTACCTGTGCTGGAGGTATCTGCATAGGATTATTATCCAGAATTAATACTTCAAGCTGACGAAGCTTCCTGTAGTTTACCGGGATTTCTGTAATCTTATTACATGAAAAATCCAGTTTCACCAGTGGAAGCAACGACAAATCTGCCAGGAAAACACAAATTTGTAAAGATGTTGACATACAAAGAAGAAACAAACATTTCGGCATGCACTTTCATTGTTTGGTCTGTTACTTATGCTTGCTTTCTTCTTGGAATAAAATGTACATAAAGTAGTATTAAACGATAATGTTAAAAAGGCATAGTACAAGGATGTCGCACCAAGGGTCCGTGTGCAAACAAAAAAAATAAACATTGCACTTTCATCACACTCGCATGACATGTGGACTGAAACTCACATCGCTCACATCTCACACAGACTTTTCAGGAGCAACAAGGCATTGTTTTTCAAACCCAGTGTGAGAGACCCCAATAATCAATGTTAGGAGACCTCCAGCTGTGATCATCTGGTCTCTTGCACTACTAAAAGCAGTGCCTCAGCCATTGACGCCCTGCAATTACATCACAGGAGAGCCAAGGGCTCATAGAACTCACACCTCCCATACGATGTGTATTAAATGCCTTTGTCAGAGATTGACATCGTCATGCAACATATCAGCCACAGCAGCTGTTAAATTAGCCATCATCTGCCAGTAAAGATACAGGGTCGGTGTGACGGGACGGGGCCATATGCCATCGCTGGTGGCAGCCGCGCAGAGGAGGACCCCTTTTGTATACTCGATACAGACAAAAAGCGGTGGCCAGACCACAGACTGTGGGGAAATAGGATCTGTTTTCACGGATTTCTATAGGGCATTGTATTCCTCTGGGGTGGATGCTACTGGTGATGATATTACAGTGTGTTTAGAGGGAATTAAACTGCCTAAACTGTCAGATGTGGATAGAGAGGGGCTGGAGGGACCACTGACCTGTGAGGAGATAGGTTTGGCACTGACGTCTATGTCCAATGACAGGGCTCCGGGGGCAGATGGTATTCCGATTGAAATATATAAAAGTATGGAGGAAATGTTCGTGCCCAAACTCAGGGAGGTCTTGGAATGGTCAAGGGAGGGGGGAGGGTGCTGCCCGCATCTATGAGAGACGCGATTAGGATAGTGCTGCCAAAGGAAGATAAAGACCTACAGGTCCCAAAATCGTTGCACTCGGCATAGACTTATTTCACAATAGAGAAAATTGAAAAATGAAAAAGTAGAGATACTTGGTATTATGGAAATGGCCAAATCGATAATTCACCCAGTTGCCACGTTGCGGCGATCTCTGTTAACTGGGTCCTAACACTGATGTAACTGCCTGATGTCTGTCTGGGCTTTTCCTCATCGGCTGATACCAGAGAACAATGGATTTGCAGTCTTATAACAAAAGACAGGTGCTTTGAATATCTAATTGGTGCCTTGGGAAAAGAGGTTAACCCCTTAGGCGTGCTAGAGACTGATACCAGAGGGCAATAGCTCATCTCTCACAACTAGAGTGAGGAAAGGTGCTAGCAAACGGGTGTTGAACCCACGTCATACACATACACATTATAATGCTGCACTCATTCCTGTCTATGGAGGTGCTAACTAGACACAATTCTATTTCAAATATATAATAGTTGCACTCGGCATAGACTTATTTCACAATAGAGAAAATTGAAAAATGAAAAAGTAGAGATACTTGGTATTATGGAAATGGCCAAATCGATAATTCACCCAGTTGCCACGTTGCGGCGATCTCTGTTAACTGGGTCCTAACACTGATGTAACTGCCTGATGTCTGTCTGGGCTTTTCCTCATCGGCTGATACCAGAGAACAATGGATTTGCAGTCTTATAACAAAAGACAGGTGCTTTGAATATCTAATTGGTGCCTTGGGAAAAGAGGTTAACCCTTAGGCGTGCTAGAGACTGATACCAGAGGGCAATAGCTCATCTCTCACAACTAGAGTGAGGAAAGGTGCTAGCAAACGGGTGTTGAACCCACGTCATACACATACACATTATAATGCTGCACTCATTCCTGTCTATGGAGGTGCTAACTAGACACAATTCTATTTCAAATATATAATAGTTGCACTCGGCATAGACTTATTTCACAATAGAGAAAATTGAAAAATGAAAAAGTAGAGATACTTGGTATTATGGAAATGGCCAAATCGATAATTCACCCAGTTGCCACGTTGCGGCGATCTCTGTTAACTGGGTCCTAACACTGATGTAACTGCCTGATGTCTGTCTGGGCTTTTCCTCATCGGCTGATACCAGAGAACAATGGATTTGCAGTCTTATAACAAAAGACAGGTGCTTTGAATATCTAATTGGTGCCTTGGGAAAAGAGGTTAACCCCTTAGGCGTGCTAGAGACTGATACCAGAGGGCAATAGCTCATCTCTCACAACTAGAGTGAGGAAAGGTGCTAGCAAACGGGTGTTGAACCCACGTCATACACATACACATTATAATGCTGCACTCATTCCTGTCTATGGAGGTGCTAACTAGACACAATTCTATTTCAAATATATAATAGTTGCACTCGGCATAGACTTATTTCACAATAGAGAAAATTGAAAAATGAAAAAGTAGAGATACTTGGTATTATGGAAATGGCCAAATCGATAATTCACCCAGTTGCCACGTTGCGGCGATCTCTGTTAACTGGGTCCTAACACTGATGTAACTGCCTGATGTCTGTCTGGGCTTTTCCTCATCGGCTGATACCAGAGAACAATGGATTTGCAGTCTTATAACAAAAGACAGGTGCTTTGAATATCTAATTGGTGCCTTGGGAAAAGAGGTTAACCCCTTAGGCGTGCTAGAGACTGATACCAGAGGGCAATAGCTCATCTCTCACAACTAGAGTGAGGAAAGGTGCTAGCAAACGGGTGTTGAACCACGTCATACACATACACATTATAATGCTGCACTCATTCCTGTCTATGGAGGTGCTAACTAGACACAATTCTATTTCAAATATATAATAGTTGCACTCGGCATAGACTTATTTCACAATAGAGAAAATTGAAAAATGAAAAAGTAGAAAAGTCTGGTATCAGTCTCTAGCACGCCTAAGGGGTTAACCTCTTTTCCCAAGGCACCAATTAGATATTCAAAGCACCTGTCTTTTGTTATAAGACTGCAAATCCATTGTTCTCTGGTATCAGCCGATGAGGAAAAGCCCAGACAGACATCAGGCAGTTACATCAGTGTTAGGACCCAGTTAACAGAGATCGCCGCAACGTGGCAACTGGGTGAATTATCGATTTGGCCATTTCCATAATACCAAGTATCTCTACTTTTTCATTTTTCAATTTTCTCTATTGTGAAATAAGTCTATGCCGAGTGCAACTATTATATATTTGAAATAGAATTGTGTCTAGTTAGCACCTCCATAGACAGGAATGAGTGCAGCATTATAATGTGTATGTGTATGACGTGGGTTCAACACCGTTTGCTAGCACCTTTCCTCACTCTAGTTGTGAGAGATGAGCTATTGCCCTGGTATCAGTCTCTAGCACGCCTAAGGGGTTAACCTCTTTTCCCAAGGCACCAATTAGATATTCAAAGCACCTGTCTTTTGTTATAAGACTGCAATCCATTGTTCTCTGGTATCAGCCGATGAGGAAAGCCCAGACAGACATCAGGCAGTTAATCAGTGTTAGGACCCAGTTAACAGAGATCGCCGCAACGTGGCAACTGGGTGAATTATCGATTTGGCATTTCCATAATACCAAGTATCTCTACTTTTCATTTTTCAATTTTCTCTATTGTGAAATAAGTCTATGCCGAGTGCAACTATTATATATTTGAAATAGAATTGTGTCTAGTTAGCACCCCATAGACAGGAATGAGTGCAGCATTATAATGTGTATGTGTATGACGTGGGTTCAACACCCGTTTGCTAGCACTTTCCTCACTCTAGTTGTGAGAGATGAGCTATTGCCCTCTGGTATCAGTCTCTAGCACGCCTAAGGGTTAACCTCTTTTCCCAAGGCACCAATTAGATATTCAAAGCACCTGTCTTTGTTATAAGACTGCAAATCATTGTTCTCTGGTATCAGCCGATGAGGAAAGCCCAGACAGACATCAGGCAGTTACATCAGTGTTAGACCCAGTTAACAGAGATCGCCGCAACGTGGCAACTGGTGAATTATCGATTTGCCATTTCCATAATACCAAGTATCTCTACTTTTTCATTTTTCAATTTTCTCTATTGTGAAATAAGTCTATGCCGAGTGCAACATTATATATTTGAAATAGAATTGTGTCTGTTAGCACCTCCATAGACAGATGAGTGCGCATTATAATGTGTATGTGTATGACGTGGTTCAACACCGTTTGCTAGCACCTTCTCACTCTAGTTGTGAGAGATGAGCTATTGCCCTCTGGTATCGTCTCTAGCACGCCTAAGGGTTAACTCTTTTCCAAGGCACAATTAGATATTCAAAGCACCTGTCTTTTGTTATAAGACTGCAAATCCATTGTTCTTGGTATCGCGATGAGAAAAGCCAGACAGACATCAGGCAGTTACATCAGTGTTAGGACCCAGTTAACAGAGATCGCCGCAACGTGGCAACTGGGTGAATTATCGATTTGGCCATTTCCATAATACCAAGTTCTCTACTTTTTCATTTTCAATTTTCTCTATTGTGAAATAAGTCTATGCGAGTGCAACTATTATATATTGAAATAGAATGTGTCTAGTTAGCACCTCCATAGACAGGATGAGTGCAGCATATATGTGTTGTGTATGCGTGGTAACACCCGTTTGCTAGCACCTTTCCTCACTCTAGTTGGAGATGAGCTATTGCCCTTGGTATCAGTCTCTAGCACGCCTAAGGGGTTACCTCTTTTCCAAGGCACCAATTAGATATTCAAAGCACCTGTCTTTGTTAAGACTGCAAATCCATTGTTCTCTGGTATCAGCCGATGAGGAAAGCCCAGACAGACTCAGGCAGTTACATCAGTGTTAGGACCCTTAACGATGCCGCATGGCAACTGGGTGAATTACGATTTGGCCATTTCCATAATACCAAGTATCTCTACTTTTTCATTTTCAATTTTCTCTATTGTGAAATAAGTCTATGCCGATGCAACTATTATATATTTGAAATAGAATTGTGTCTAGTTAGCACCTCCATAGACAGGAATGAGTGCGCATTATAATGTGTATGTGTATGACGTGGGTTCAACACCCGTTTGCTAGCACCTTTCTCACTCTATTGTGAGAGTGAGCTATTGCCCTGGTATCAGTCTCTAGCACGCCTAAGGGGTTAACTCTTTTCCCAAGGCACCAATTAGATATTCAAAGACCTGTCTTTTGTTATAAGACTGCAAATCCATTGTTCTCTGGTATCAGCCGATGAGGAAAAGCCCAGACAGACATCAGGCAGTTACATCAGTGTTAGGACCCAGTTAACAGAGATCGCCGCAACGTGGCAACTGGGTGAATTATCGATTTGGCCATTTCCATAATACCAAGTATCTCTACTTTTTCATTTTTCATTTTCTCTATTGTGAAATAAGTCTATGCCGAGTGCAACTATTATATATTTGAAATAGAATTGTGTCTAGTTAGCACCTCCATAGACGGAATGAGTGCAGCATTATAATGTGTATGTGTATGACGTGGGTTCAACACCCGTTGCTAGCACCTTTCCTCACTCTAGTTGTGAGAGATGAGCTATTGCCTCTGGTATCAGTCTCTAGCAGCCTAAGGGGTTAACCTCTTTTCCAAGGCACCAATTAGATATTCAAAGCACCTGTCTTTTGTTATAAGACGCAAATCCATTGTTCTCTGGTATCAGCGATGAGAAAAGCCCAGACAGACATCAGGCAGTTACATCAGTGTTAGGACCCAGTTAACAGAGATCGCGCAAGTGGCAACTGGGTGAATTATCGATTTGGCCATTTCCATAATACCAAGTATCTCTACTTTTTCATTTTTCAATTTTCTCTATTGTGAAATAAGTCTATGCGAGTGCAACTATTATATATTTGAAATAGAATTGTGTCTAGTTAGCACTCCATAGACAGGAATGAGTGCAGCATTATATGTGTATGTGTATGACGTGGGTTCAACACCGTTTGCTAGCACTTTCCTCACTCTAGTTGTGAGAGATGAGCTATTGCCCTCTGGTATCAGTCTCTAGCACGCCTAGGGGTTAACCTCTTTTCCAAGGCACCAATTAGATATTCAAAGCACCTGTCTTTTGTTATAAGACTGCAAATCCATTGTTCTCTGGTATCAGCCGATGAGGAAAAGCCCAGACAGACATCAGGCAGTTACATCAGTGTTAGGACCAGTTAACAGAGATCGCCGCAACGTGGCAACTGGGTGAATTATCGATTTGGCCATTTCCATAATACCAAGTATCTCTACTTTTTCATTTTTCAATTTTCTCTATTGTGAAATAAGTCTATGCCGAGTGCAACTATTATATATTTGAAATAGAATTGTGTCTAGTTAGCACCTCCATAGACAGGAATGAGTGCAGCATTATAATGTGTATGTGTATGACGTGGGTTCAACACCCGTTTGCTAGCACCTTTCCTCACTCTAGTTGTGAGAGATGAGCTATTGCCCTCTGGTATCAGTCTCTAGCACGCCTAAGGGGTTAACCTCTTTTCCCAAGGCACCAATTAGATATTCAAAGCACCTGTCTTTTGTTATAAGACTGCAAATCCATTGTTCTCTGGTATCAGCCGATGAGGAAAAGCCCAGACAGACATCAGGCAGTTACATCAGTGTTAGGACCCAGTTAACAGAGATCGCCGCAACGTGGCAACTGGGTGAATTATCGATTTGGCCATTTCCATAATACCAAGTATCTCTACTTTTTCATTTTTCAATTTTCTCTATTGTGAAATAAGTCTATGCCGAGTGCAACTATTATATATTTGAAATAGAATTGTGTCTAGTTAGCACCTCCATAGACAGGAATGAGTGCAGCATTATAATGTGTATGTGTATGACGTGGGTTCAACACCCGTTTGCTAGCACCTTTCCTCACTCTAGTTGTGAGAGATGAGCTATTGCCCTCTGGTATCAGTCTCTAGCACGCCTAAGGGGTTAACCTCTTTTCCCAAGGCACCAATTAGATATTCAAAGCACCTGTCTTTTGTTATAAGACTGCAAATCCATTGTTCTCTGGTATCAGCCGATGAGGAAAAGCCCAGACAGACATCAGGCAGTTACATCAGTGTTAGGACCCAGTTAACAGAGATCGCCGCAACGTGGCAACTGGGTGAATTATCGATTTGGCCATTTCCATAATACCAAGTATCTCTACTTTTTCATTTTTCAATTTTCTCTATTGTGAAATAAGTCTATGCCGAGTGCAACTATTATATATTTGAAATAGAATTGTGTCTAGTTAGCACCTCCATAGACAGGAATGAGTGCAGCATTATAATGTGTATGTGTAGGTCCCAAAATCGTACAGACCCATTCCATTATTGAACACAGACGTAAAGCTCCTGGCCAAGGTGTTGTCAAACTGGCTGACTGGTGCTATTAGTAAATTGATCCACCAGGACCAGTCGGGTTTTATGCCTGGTAGGTCCACGGCTATAAACGTACAAACACTTTTTTATGAATATGCAGTTGCCGGTTGATAATGATGGCCAGAGGGTGATAGTGTCCTTAGATGCTCATAAGGTATTTGATAGTGTGGAGTGGAGGTACCTGTGGGCGGTGATTGAGAAGATGGGGTTCGGTCCACAATTTCTCTCCTGGGTCCGGTTGCTGTACGCCAGCCCAGTAGCCAGGGTTAGAGTTAATGGGGTACTGTCACAAACTATTGATCTTAAGTCGTGGAACGAGACAGGGGTGCCCGCTTTCTCCTCTTCTGTTCGCATTAGCGGCGGAGCCATTGGCGGCCATGATAGAGACGCCGGGGAGGTGGTAGGGTTTAGATATGGGCAAATAGAGGAGAAGATAGCGCTCTATGCAGATGACATCCTGCTATTTTTGGAAAATACGGTGGATTCCCTGAATGGTGCCATGAAACTCACTGAGCGATTTGGAGAGGTGTCTGGCCTGCATATTAATTGGAATAAATCCACCCTATTTCCCTTGGATGTGGGGATGTCTGCAGCGGCTTAGAATTGTGGACTAATTTAAATATTTGGGTATCTGGACGTGATGTGGACATGTCCGAGGCTATTGGTATATTGGCATCATTACTAGAATTGAAGGGGCATATCATTGTAGCATGCCGAGAGTTCCTGTGGTGTGCCTGCAGGGGTATGTGGATGAGCTTCCAGTGGGCAGCAGTTCCAAGATAGCCATTGCCAGATTGCCATTTATAGCAAGAAAACTTATAGCTAGAATTTGGATTAGAGTGGAACCATCATCTAGGAGAGAGTTTCTGGCACAGGTAAATGATGTCGAGGGAGGGTGACTATGTAAGAAAAAATTTGGTCTCCATGGCTGGAATACAGCAAGTGATGAGGGCAGTTCTGACATCCAATGGGGGCTACTTTATTACATTCTTAAGGAAGTCCTTTAAATACATCTATGACTCCGAAAAGGAAATATCAAGAGATGAAATACATCTAACAATATATATACACACACTACCGTTCAAAAGTTTGGGGTCATTTTGAAATGTCCTTATTTTTGAAAGAAAAGCATATTTTTTCAATGAAGCCAACATTAAATGAATCAGAAATATACACTCAATCATTGTTAAATGTGGTGACTATTCTAGCTGCAAACGTCTAGTTTTTAATACAATATGTACATAGGTGTATAAACGCCCATTTACAACAACCACCACTCCAGTGTTTTGATGGTACATTGTGTTTGCCAACTATGTAAGAAGGCTAATGGATGTGTAGGAAACCCTAGAAAACCCTTGCACAAGTATGTTAGCACAGCTGAAAACAGTTTGGCCGATTAGAGAAGCTATAAAATTGACCTTCCTTTGAGCTAGTAGAGAATCTGGGAGCATTACTGTACATTTGTCTGTTCTATGAAACTCTCAGAATGGCCAGAAAAAGAGAACTTTCATGTGAAACTCAACAGTCTATTCTTGTTCTTAGAAATTAAGGCTATTCCATGCGAGAAATTGCCAAGATAAAAAGATTCCCTACAACAGCAGAGGAGAGAACAAACAGGCTCTAACCAGAGTAGAAAGAGAAGTGGGAGGTCCCGCTGCACAACTGAGCAACAAGACAAGTACATTAGAGTCTCTAGTTTGAGAAATCTACGCCTCACAGCTACTCAACTGGCAGCTTCATTAAAATAGTACCTGCAAAACGCCAGTGTCAACATCTACAGTGAAGGGGCGACTCCGGGATGCTGGCCTTCAGGGCAGAGTGGCAAAGAAAAAGCCAAATGTGAAACTGGCTAATAAAAGGAAAAGATTAATATGGGCAAAAGAACAGAGACATTGGACAGAGGAAGATTGGAAAAAAGTTTTATGGACGGACGAATCAAAGTTTGAGGTGTTTGGATCACACAGAAGAGCATTTATGAGACGCAGAACAACTGAAAGGATTCTGGAAGAGCCTGACGCCATCTGTCAAGCATGGTGGAGGGAATGTGATGGTCTGGGGTTGCTTTGGTGCTGGTAAAGTGGGATTTTTGTACAAGGTAAAAGGGATTTTAAACAAAAAGGCTATCACTCCATTTTGCAACGCCATGCCATACCATGTGGACAGCGCTTGATTGAAGCCAATGTCATCCTACAACAGGACAATGACCCAAAGCAAAGCACACCTCCAAATTATGCATGAACTATTTATGGAAGACGCAGGCAGCTGGTATTCTATCTATAAATGGAGTGGCCAGCGCAGTCACCAGATCTCAACCCCATTGAGCTGTTATGGGAGCAGCTTGACCATATGGTACACAAAAAAAGAGCCCATTAAGCCAATCCAACTTGTGGGAGCGGCTTCAGGAAGCATGGGGGAAATTTCTTAAGATTACCTCAACAAATTAACAGCTAGAAGCCAAAGGTCTGCAATGCTGTAATTGCTGCAAAGGAGCATTCTGTGCCGAAAGCAAAGTTTGAAAGAGAAAATTATTATTTCAAATAAAAATCATTTCTAACCTTATCAATGTCTGGACTATATTTTCTATTCATTTTGCAACTTATTTGATAAATAAAAGTACGAGTTTACATGGAACACACAAAATTGTCTAGGTGACCTCAAACTTTTGAACAGTAGTGTATATATGTATATTGTTTATTTTTAAGAGAAAAAAAAAGCATACTACAGTTTATAGATAAAATTTAGAATTACCATTTGGCAGGACTTGCAGATTATTCCTTCTCAAATTTAATTCCCTAAGTGAATGGAGCTTTCCTACTTGTGATGGAAGAATCTGTATTTCATTGCAGCTGACATCCTATAACAAAAAGAATAATTAAATCAAAATTCAAAGATAAAAATAAAATAAAAAGTGAAACAAAGAAGTTTACATACCAATTCCATTAAGTCTTTTAATTTTCCAACCTCTTCGGGAATGGAAACTAGCTTATTATTACTGACAACCAAAACTTTTAACGGCAAGTCGAAGAGAAATTTTGGCAACGTTGATAAAAGATTTCGACTAAAGAGAGAAGAAAAAAAAAAAAAAAAAAAAGGTTAGATTGTAAAGTATTAAAAGAAAGCCAACAGCATTGTCAACTCTGCCATTTGTTTCTGCGGGACCCTCAGACGCGCTATACACGCGAAACGGAGCCGTTGTCCACCCTGCCGACCCCTCCCTGCACTATGTATCCTCACATTTTGTGAATAAAGAGCACGTCGAAGGATCCGGTGAGTGACGTCTTTTATCTCATTTAAACTAGGCTGAAAAATGACAGTTTGTAATACACATCAACATTTTGCATAGTTACCTAGATATCACTGTTTGCAGCAGCCAGGAACGTCCAGGGGGCGTTTGTAATGGAGCCTGCATGGAAATGGGAAACGGGTCGTTTCATCCAGTCTCCTACAAACACGCCCCCTCCCCCACTATACTCTATGGCCAGCCACCCCCAGGGCTCCTACAGACTCTCCCCAGCCCCTAATGTCACCACCCACCCCACTGCACACAGCAGTCCCCTGCTCCACTGAAACACTGTGCCGAATCCGCACACTCTCAGTGCAGGAGGGACTGTTGCATCTGTGTGCGGTCAACACTGTGGGCTCTGTGCAGGGAAGCCGAGGTCCGCAGGCCGGGACTCTGTGGTTTGGAGCCTGATGCTTCTCTCCATACCTCCTGTACCATAGAGTACAGAGCCGGTGGCTGCGGTATAGAGGACCGCTCCACCAGCTCTGTGCTCTATGGTACAGGAAGTATGGAGAGAAGCATTGGGCTCTCCTGCACAGAGACCCGGGCTGCGGACCTCGGCTCCCCTGCACAGAGCCCACAGGGTGAGCCCACAGCAGTCTTTCCTGCACTGACAGCGTGCCGAATTGCCTTCACAACAGCGGATTCAGCACAGTGTATCAGTGGAGCAGGGGACCGCTGTGTGCGGTGGGTGGTGACATTAAGGGCTGGGGAGAGCCTATAGGAGCCCTGGGGGTGGCTGGCCATAGAGTATAGTTGGGGAGGGGGCGTGTTTGTAGGACACTGGAGGAAACGACCAGTTTCCCATTTCCATGCAGGCTCCAATACAAAGAAGTGTCTGGATGTTTTGGGCTGCCGCAAATATGTGATATCTAGGTAACTATGCAAAATGTTGACAGGATTATATACAAACTGTCAGCATTTTGCAGCCTAGATACACAAATGAATTATAGTAAAAGCCCGGACAACCCCTTTAAAATATAAACCAACATATATTTAACAAGGTTGTCCAATAGCATCTACTAATCCCTTAAGGTCCTATTGCTTAAGAGAACATGGGTTTATCGCGCTTGGTTTAAATGCATGCAATTATCTGCTCCATACATTGTTTAAGGGAATGACTGATACCCAAGTGCTATACGCTGCAGTCTCAGTCGTAGAAAGTCAAAGAAACAGCAGCGGGCAAGCTAAAATACTGCTCCTTTCAAAACAGGGCACATCAATGCCAAAATAGTGATCAGTGTGTGCCCCATGGGAAAAACCATGTTATAGTGGTGAGACAACCCTTTAAAAGGGAACTTGATAATAGATACATGTATCAGACACTGGATGATTCCAGCCATGTATGATTTACGCGTTTCAAAGAAAGACATTGGTTTAAAAGTGGTCAGTGACCAAGCTGCACGAGAGACTAGATGGACAGAAGGGTCTCTGTTGGCTTCTCCCTGCCCGCCATCAGTGACTGAAAAGGTCTTTTAACACACATGCAGGGAGACACCTGTCACTCCCAGACAGCGGGGAGGAAAAAGCCAAAGCAGACCCTTCAGTGACTAGTCCCCCGTGTGGTTCAGTCCACCCTAGCTTTTAAAATGTTTCTCTCTGAAACATCCCAGCATTTCAATGTCAAAACACACCTGGCTGAAATCACACAGCCAACGTTGACGCATGCTGTCCGTAGCTCGGGATGTATGTATTCGCCATCAGGTTCCCTTTAATACTGATTACATTACAGGCAGAACTTTATTATGACATTAGTACAATATTATGGACGAGTGCCCACGTACCTGATATTTAAGTAGGTTAACATCTGGAGATTTTTGATGGTCTCTGGAATGCACTTGATGCAATTGTGATACAAATTTAAGGTTTCAAGCGGTGCAAACAAGCAGACATCGAGTGGGATCTCTGCAAAGCGGTTTTTGGATAAGTCTACAACAGAAAATTGTGGAGGGGGGTCACTTTGAGACATACAGATTTAAAAATAAATAAATCTTTATTCATTCACTATACGGACATAATACTTAAAGTGTAAAAGTCATTTCATAAAAAAAAAACTAATATGACACTAGTGTTATGATGGGTCACACAGCAGCTAAGATAATGCTTTTTTGTGGCA
The DNA here is from genome assembly GCA_033576535.1 of Allobates femoralis. Classification (NCBI taxonomy): domain Eukaryota; kingdom Metazoa; phylum Chordata; class Amphibia; order Anura; family Aromobatidae; genus Allobates; species Allobates femoralis. The sequence goes on along the minus strand of JARQOC010000008.1, from coordinate 153,564,890 downwards.
TATGACTTCTTTTCTCACATTTTCTGTGCTCTTAAACTGCATTTTGTGTCTTGCGGGCGTGGCCGCAGCTGCCGCACCGTGCGGGCGTGCCGCAGCTGCCGCCCGTGCGGGCGTGGCAGCAGCTGCCGGACGTGCGGGCGTGGCCAGCAGTGCCGGCACGTGCGGGCGTGGCCAGCAGCTGCCGGCACCGTGCGGGCGTGGCAGCAGCTGCCGGCACGTCGGGCGTGGCCAGCACTGCCGGCACGTGCGGGTGGCCAGCAGCTGCGGCACCGTGCGGGCGTGGCCAGCAGCTGCGGCACCGTGGGCGTGGCAGCAGTGCGGCACGTGCGGGGTGGCCAGCAGCTGCCGGCACCGTGCGGGCGTGGCCAGCAGCTGCCGGCACCGTGTAAAAGCCAAGACACTGTTGTTCAATGTGGTCACACGCAGCTAGATGATGCTTTTGTGGCCTATGATTCTTCACTTTCCTGTGCTCTTAAACTGCATTGTGTCTGCGGGCCTGGCCGCAGCTGCCAGCACCGTGTGTATTCCAGTTCGAGCAGCTGATAGGGAGCAGTGTGGGGACCAGCAGACAAGGTGTTAACAGATCTGAGCTGTGTGGAGACATTTCCTTGGCACAAGTTTTGAGGAGTTTGCACTGATCCTGACGTTCTGACATTGTTTTCGCAAATGTGCTGAATGCTGAGATAATCTGATACATTGTTTCCTCATGAGCTGCAGTCAGCCACACCTTCTTTCCCTCACATGGTTACAAGCCTGTATTCACGGTGAAGACGGATCTGATTGATGATGAAAATAGTCTGCCTCACGCAGCGAGTGGGAGACACGTGTGGAAGGTTTATAAATGGTTTTCAACCAGAATTTTCTTATGAAGTATATTTGAAAGTTTATTAAAATCACTTGCTCCACATTATTATTAAATAAAAATTTTAATGGCAGTTATGTTTTAAGTAAAAGAAAAGAGAAAGCAGATGTCAGATTTTAAGCAAAAGCTAAAATAGACAAAAACTACAGTTCTACAAAATAAAACATCCCAGCTCCAAATCAACAGTGCAAACCGCCATAAACTGACACCACATTTATATAATCTGTCTGGTGATCTTGATTCTCCACTGCCGACGTGCTAATCAGCTGTGATTTATCTCTCGATCGCCCACAGGACACATCTATGATATGTTTATTTTAGGGACCGTCAGCACACGCTGAAATAATCCATCATGACAGATATGTGGCGCCATTATTTACAGAAGTCCTTCATGCAAGATGATGAGAATACACACAAGTACGTGTGAAACCAGCAACTACAAGAAAACATCAATATTGTCTCACGGGTTAAACTTGTGAACTTGTAGTGACACATCAGAATGTTGATGTTTATTACAAGACAAAAAGCGGCAAATGATAAACGTAAGATTATTCAGTGGCCTGAATCCAATGGAGAATCTGTGGAAAGAGCTGAAAACTGCTGTTCAAAACGCCTCAATCCAACCTCACTGAGCTCCAGCTGTTCTGCAAGGAAGAATGGGCAAGAATTTCAGTCTCTCCATGTGCAAAACTGATAGAGACAAACCCCAAGAGACTGCAGCTGTAATCGCAGCAAAAGGTGGCGCTACAAAGTATTAACTCAAGGGGCTAAATTTAATATTGCACGCTCCACTTTTCAGCTTTTTATTTGTTAAAAAAGTTTAAATTATGCAATAAATTTCGTTCCACTTCACGATTGTGTCCCATTTGTTGATTCTTCACAAAAATATTACAATTTATATCTTTGTTTGAAGCCTGAAAGAGGCAAAAGGTTGAAAAGTTCAAGGGGGCCGAATACTTTCACAAGGCACTGTATATACTAGATGTGGGCCCGATGTGAAGCATCAGTAGGACCGTGACATCACAATGGGGCAGGCTCTATGGCGTTGGCCTATCTCTCCTTCCCCCCATGCTCTCAACCAATGTATGAAAACAAATGTATTTTTACTTAAAAACCGGTTTGTGTTTATTATTATTAATAGGAGTTTTTTTAATTCCTGGTAAAAAAAAAAAAAAAAAAGTGTATGGCTTTGCTGTATTTTCTATTGCCAGTGCAGGTAAACCAAGCAGCTACTAGCTCCCAAACGCCCACTGCCTGGTGTTACCTTCTCTGGCAATGAAAAATACAGGAGAGACCTCACTGTATTTTTGTTTGGCATCCAAGGTAACCCAGGTATTTGGGGGCTGGAATTCTCAGCATGGTGAGGCCAAGCGTTCTGGGCCCCCCACGTTAAAAATTGACAGACAGCAGTCACCTCAGAATTGGCGCCTCCATGAGATACTCAAAACTGGCAGTTACTCCGCTCTTCCAGCTGCCCTGGTGGCGGCGCCAGACTGGGTAATATAGGGGTTGATGTCAGCTTTTTTTGGTAGCAGACATCAAGCCCTATTGCTTATGACTGATTGCAATACTTTCAGTAAAGTGGGAAAAAAACAACAACACAGAAATCCTTTATTGCATACAAAATAGACACCTGTTATCCACTTTGTTAGCTCCCACCAAGTTCCCCTCAGACATAATCCTGTAATTACTGTAGTCTTGAGGTGTAGAAGAAGGGATGTGTCACGCCCGCCATCTTTGCATACCCAAGAGTCCAAAGATGGCGGCCGCATGAGTAAGTGCGCATACGCTCTGTCCCCCCTGACGTGCTCTCTGGACCCCCCTGTGGTAACACTCCGCCGCCCCCCTCCATGGTAGCTTTCATGCGACAGTGGCATGAGGAACTGAACCTTCATGAAAGGGCTATGGAGTTGCGGACCATCTTGGTTTAGCTGGCGTTAATTTAAAATGCACACACTCTGACTCCTACGATATATAATAAATTGGGTTCAGTTCAATGCAGAATGTGCTGAATATTGTTATGTTCTATTCAAGGATTTATTATTGTATCAAAATAATGATTAAAGCCTGATGTTCACATTGTACTAAAATAAATGTATCAAACATGAGCCGTGTATGAAGGAGTTGCAGTATGAGTCGTGGAGTCGGTGGTTTGACTTACCACCTCCACAGCCCTACTGCACGCACATTTTCTCATTCGGCAGGCTGCGGGGTTCCTGGCATGACAGAACCACTAGCGGGCGCCATATTTGCACACCCATCACTTGGGTGTGCAAACATGGCTGTCACAGCGAAGTGGATGCATGCGATACGGTGACAACTGGACGAAAGCAGATGACCTACGCCACTTTGTAATTATGTAAGTAGATATATGATGAAGGAAAAAAAGCAGACACTCACCCGGTAGATTGTAGTCCTTTTATTCTGCAGCCCTGCACACATCGATGCAGGTCGTTACAGCGGGGAGAGGGAGTGGGGAGTCGGCGGACGACGGCTCGCCGTTTCGCAGATTTACCGCTTCAATGGGTCCACCTCAAGTGAGCTGGACCAGTTGAAGCGGTAAATCCGAGAAATCCGCCGACTCCCCACTCCCTCTCCCCACTATGATCGACACCTGCATCGGACTACAATCTACCCGGTGAGTGTCTGCTTTTTTCCTTCATCACTTTAAAATATAAATATATCTACTTACATAATTACAAAGTGGCATAGTGGCTGCAAGTGTGATTTAGTTATTGCCAACACCTGTTAGGTGCCACAGATAAGTTAGAGGTGCTGTTAATTAGAAAAATCATGTGATGCTTCTCTAATTTGTGTAACAGTGCCAATACTTTTGTCCACCCCCTTTTTTATGTTTGGTATGGAATTATGTCCAATTTGGCTTTAGGACAATTCTTTTGTGTTTTTTTTCATTGAAGACAAATTAAATGAGAGAAATACCAAAGAATTTGTGATTGCAATCATTTTCAGGAAGAAACTGAGTATTATTGACAGAAATGCAGGGGTGTCAATACTTTTGGCCACAACTGTACATACAAGTGAAAGGGCAGCATGAGTGATGACCTGAATATATTTGCATAAAATGTTAATTTTCTCAAACAAGACTCAATGAGGACTGTTTGTGAGAAAGAAAAATTAAAATTATATAAACACACACATATACATGCACATACATATATCCAACAACTAAGATCCTGCGCAGAAACCTCAAAACCCCTCAACCTCCCAGCATGCCTCTGGTAGAGGACTCGAGAATGAGGAAAGACAGAACCACCCCACAGACAGCAATATAGACAAAAATAGAGACAGCAGTGATTGTCACTTATGATGTATCCACAGAGAAAGCGGTAATGTTCCTGATTGTTAGGGGTCTCACCAATTACAAGAACAGGAGCTCATGACCCCCCCTTCCCCAGTGTGGAGATTACGCATGTGCATTGCTGCTCCCCATTTAGGACTGATGGGGAATCAATAGGGATCAAGACTACACCAAAATTATTATTAACCCGCTATGTTTGTTTAATCCTCAGATTTCCTCTACGGCATGATCTCAGGTCTGCGCATAAACATCTGGACATCAGTTTTGCAAATTACAAATTAGCTAACAAAATTCTAGAGCATCATTAAAGGTCCAAACATGTAAAAAAAATGGATACAGTTCTCTATTAAATAACCAAAAGAGACTAAGGATGGGAAACGGCTGGGTATGTAACAATTCATTAAATATTCCTCCGCTGTGTATAAAATTGTTAATGCCCTGAAGGCACAAAAATAACCAATTACTGCAGAGAACAGGCAGCGACATACTACAGACACTTAATTACATCTGAATGTGCAAAAAAGTACAGAAGCCGGGGACCACGATGGAAGATCCGCCATCAAGCTGGAAGCCGCAGAGCATCATTAGTCTAGCTGTGGGGGAAAAAAAAAACTCATAGAGACGCCTATGTACATCATATCAATGAATAGCATTTAAAGTAGTGCGATCACAAGATTGCGCTGTAAAACCTAAGGAATGTCGAAAAAAGATAGACACATGGGGGGAGCGAAACGCACAACCCCGGTTTGGGAAAATAACCCGCTGTAGTGGAGCTTTAACCGGGGGGTTTCTCAAGCTTTTCATATTAAACAGGCCTCAAATCCACATGATGTCCAAGAGCTGTCTCTTTTTATTCAAGAACTCAGACTTACATTGGTGAATTTAATCCAAGACTCTGATCAAAATCAGTCATGTCTCTGTGACTTTGAGATGACCATTGATATATGAATGAGGGCTGACATTTTTTGTCTCTGTGACTTTGAGATGACCATTGATATATGAATGAGGGCTGCATTTTCTACTCTTTGAACAATATTCTAAGCAGATTTATTACCAGATGAAGGGTGAACTTTGATGGCTCAGAAATCTGCTTAGAAGAGTTCAGGTGAAGAGAGATAAGGGATCACAGATCCTCCTGTCCAAAAAAGATCACTATGCTCTGTGTACTGTGCCACAGAGGCCAAACCTCTCAATCAAACCCTACTGCTAACACTTTTTAGGCTAAATTATATGGGTTTTTAATGCAAAGAATGCCCAAAACGTCTCTATATCATTAATCCATGGTAGATTGGCACATTTATGGATTGTAAGCCTGTGAGGACAACGGTCCATTCCTACTCTGTACCAGTCTGTCAGTTAGGCCTGGGGACAGTCAGATTTCTCAGCTGAGCGAATTGGGACAATTATGCTAATGACAATCACAAACTGTTATCATCAGCATAGTGCGAGGACATTGCTCTTGATGAGAGAAATCAGAGGACACTGAGGAGAAGATAAGAACAAACACTTCATTGTCTCCTCTGCGAGTCAGCGAAATCGTACTGCACTCAGATGTCATCCAAGTACAGTCCGATGATTTCTATGCACCCATAGACTTCAATGAGTGTGCACCATCTGATTTCAGTAATATCCGAGTAACATAATATACCATAATTTTTGGACTACAAAAGGGACTTTTTCTCAAGAAAAAACTCTTCATAAAAAAATGCATGCATCTTATAGACCAGAAGCAGCTTCATGTGATGGAGAACGCTGGCACTGCATCGTCCTCAGAGAGAACTGCCCTCTCCCTCCTGCCCCTCACTTGTCTATGTGATCAAATGCAGAGCAGGAGTGGAAGCTAAAGGAGCTTAGCGTGCTCAGGAAACTATAGTAAGCTGAATGAATCATCACTGACTTATATCTACAGTCTATAGTAATACATATATGTTGTGTGTGGTGCATGCTGCGATGGTTGTGTGCAGATGAGTACGTGTAGTGTCTAATGATGTGCTGGATAGTTTAGGAATATGTCACATCGCTGGAATCAGGCTCTAAGACCTACATCATGCTGTACTCGATTACAAAACAAAAGCGCTGACAGATAATCTTTTATGGAAGTTCTAAAAAATAAGGATTTCATGTACATGTTTCTTTCATGTAAGGCTCTCCCAAACTCTCCTGCCGCTGACAGTCCAACACATTAATATTTCTATAAACACAATATGACAAATGTAGGACAAAAATAAGAAATGTAAAGTGTCCTGCAACACAAGAAAGCTTCTCTGTATGTTCTCTCCAATGTATTCCGCCAGCCCACGAGTCAATGCTCTACTTCTCTGCAGGGATCAATGGTTTCCCCATCGCCTTCATGTCAAAAATAGAATTCAGGTGGATGGAGCAGCACGAGAGTCACAGGCGGATACAGACGCTTATACAAGCCTCAATATCGGTATACTGTATACAGCTGATGTAGATGTGTTACTTTTATCATATTACCCAGCACAATCAAGATCTGAACAATCCTGTGGGGACAGACACATTTACATTTAGCCTTTCAGGCAGAAGCGTTGGTGGCAAATCCTGAAAACAGCCGCTAAAGATAAGTGCCATTTGGTCCTATACCCTGTTATCTAACACTAAAGATGCCTAAAAAGGTTGAAATTTGTAGTGTAGGGGCAGACCTAGGGCCACCCAGCGGTGAGTGAGGGCGCCACCCCGTGGTTTAGGGCACCAACCCTCATTGCTAGGTAGGGCGGTATCAGGGAAAGCCTCCCTTTTAAACTACTGAGTACATGGTGTACCTATGTGACCAATACCCTCTAATCTTTCGCAATAAGACCCCTTACACTGCTTCACACCTTACAGGGACATGTGAGGGGCAGGCAGAGGGATAGTGGACGAGAAGTGGGGGCGCCACATCGTTTTTGTAGGGTGACAACCCCTGCTGAAAGATAGGAGAAAGGAGGGAGTCTAGTGTGCAGGGCCTAGGTCTTCCTTCCTTTCACTGTGCACTTAGGTTTTTAATCAATTTTGTTGTTTGTGTTTGCATAATCTGAGAATATATAAAATTGATGTCCTGTACTCCCCGACTGACAAAAGAAAACGGACTCTTGTACACCAAATCTGGGTGTACATCCCCGGCTTCATTTACCATCTGTGCATACTCTGGAGCCACCGTGAGTCAGGGGGACTGACGACATGAATCACAGCGGCTCCGGAGACCGGAAATGAAGCAGGGGACATACACACAGATTAGGCCCGCACGCATGCACAAGAGTGGGATTTTTTCAGTGTGACATCGGGGTACTCCAGGACACCAGTCTGCGTAGGTGTGAATATTATTAAGAGGACCATGACTGAAACCATTGATAGTGGCACCTAAATGACTGATAGATATACAACTGCCTACTGATAGTGCTGGGCAAATACTAAAATATTTAGCTTCAGGTTATTCACACCGAATACCAAGAACAAACTTATTTCAGTATTTGTCATGAATAACGAACCTAATGTAAGTCAATGGGGAGCTCGAGCAGATTCCTGGGAAATCTTCCAGGTAAAAAGCTCGAGTTACCCATTGATTTACATTAGGTTAATTATTCATGACATTATAGGCAGCGCTAAGCAGGGAGAACACTGGTGACTATGATAAACAGCAGGTATCCAGGCAGCGCACGCTGCCTGGATACCCGCTGTTTATCATAGTTACCAGCGTTCTCCCTGCTTATAAGCAGCGCTAAGCTGGGAGGATGCTGGTAACCATGGTAAACACAGAGTATCTAGGCAGCGCGCACTGCCTAGATACCCGGTGTTAACCATGGTTACCAGTCAGTGAGGTCACTGATCGCTGGTTTCTCGCTGTCACACGCAGTGATGCGTGCTGACCAGTGGGAAACCAATGATTAAAAAAAAATGATCCACAGCACTTTGCAGCGATCAGCGATACACAGCAGGGGCCTGATCGCTGCTAAGTGTCACACATAACGAGATCGCTGGAGAGATCATTGTAACATCACAGTTAAAACAATCTCTCTAACGATATCGTTGTGTGACTGGGACTTAACACATCTCTGGAGATATTGCTTGCAACTCACTGGCTGCAGTGAAATCATGGACACATTGTTACATTTGTACACGGCAACAAAATGGAACAATGTGTCCAGGATTTCACTGCAACCAGTGAGTTGCAAGCAATGTCTCCAGAGATCTCTGTGTGTAACGGTACCTTTAAATTCATTTTTCAGGTGGGTTACAGGGAGTAACTGCAAAAAGTCATGTTGTGCACATACGGTACTTTAAGAGAGAACAAGAACAAAGTGTGTAATTTACCATGGTGTATAATACCCAGAATGCCACACGTCAGACTATTACACTGGCATCCTCATAAGTAGAGAGAGTCTCCATTACCGTGGGCGCAGAGGATACCCGGAGGCTCTGTTCTGTGCGGTGACTCTGCGCTGAAGCAGAACATCATGTTTACTTATTTTAGGTTTTCTGAAGAATGATTAACCATCAGAACCGCCTCACATTTACATTTCAGAGGAAACCAAGGAGCCTTCTGTGAATGCGCAACTTCAATTAGCATTCAAAGCTTTCTCTGATTTATGTGCATGGAAATATAGTGCTAGATCTGAAAACCTGGCAAAGAAAAGAACACATTTATAGGACGCCAACATGAGGCCATTTATCAGCATTAATTAAGAGAGCTGCCAGGTTCAAAGGAATCGTGAATAATTAGAACTATTTTAATGGGGTTATCACATAAGTTAAGAAATAAAAAATATCTCTGGAGTAATGCACATCATCACTTTTACCGTATCTATGCAAAAAAAAAAAAAAAAACATCCCTCCTCAGTGTATCTTTTCCCATTTCACTCAATTGTCTGAAATGTTGGTCTCCTCTCTAGCCGGGGGTGGGAGGGGGGAGCGGCGCAGACTTGTCCCAGGTGACCGGGAAGCAGCTGAATCTCCGAGACATCTTGTGCCAACACCCTCCTGTCTCCTCCTCACTAGGGCTGAGTTCACATGTTCAATAATTATTACCATATATACTCGTGTATAAGCCGACCCGTGTATAAACCAACCCCCCTACTTTTGCCCCCAAAATCTGGGAAAACCTATTGACTCGTGTATAAGCAGAGGGTGGACCCCAGCACAGGTATACAGCAGCAGCCCCAGGGGTATATACAGCAGCAGCCCCAGGGGTATATACAGCAGCAGCCCCAGGGGTATATACAGCAGCAGCCCAGGGGTATATACAGCAGCAGCCCCAGGGGTATATACAGCAGCAGCCCCAGGGGTATATACAGCAGCAGCCCCAGGGGTATATACAGCAGCAGCCCCAGGGGTATATACAGCAGCAGCCCCAGGGGTATATACAGCAGCAGCCCCAGGGGTATATACAGCAGCAGCCCCAGGGGTATATACAGCAGCAGCCCCAGGGGTATACAGGCCCCCCCATCAAGATCCAGGGCCCCTCCCCCTTGCTCGGCAAACCTGTAAAGTAAAATCATTATACTTCTCACTGTCCTGTCGCCGCCTTCCCCGCCGCTGCCGACATCGCGCTCCTCAGTGTTCATTCAGCGTCTTCCGGCTTCCTGTGGTTGGCGCAGACAATGACGTCATTGCTTGCGCCAACCACAGGAAGCCGGAAGAAGACGGATGAAGCCGGAGGAGCGCGATGTCAGCAGCGGCGGGGAAGGCGGCGACAGGACAGTGATAAGTATAATGATTTTACTTTACAGGTTTGCAGAGCAAGGGGGGGGCTGAAAAACTCAGCTTATACGCGAGTATATATGGTATTATTTTTATAGCGCCATTGGTTCCATGGCGCTTTACATTAGAAGTGGGGGTAACAAGGACAAATGCAGTACATATGAACAGTGAAGGCTTGCTGATGGGAGATTGTTACAATGGTTCCTTCAGCAATCATTCGGCAAAATTGTTGCTAAGGCTACCTTCACACTAAGATTTATAGGGAGCCGATGCTGTCGGATAAAATCGGACACCATCGGATCCCTTCTGATGCCAAATAGGCATCCGATTCCGGCATAAAATCGCTCCCTCCGGCAAAAAAAAAAAAAAAAAAAAAAAAAAATGTATACTCACCTGTCCCCGAGGCCCCCGCCGTCTCCCGCACGGTCCCGCAGGCTCCCAGTGTTCTCCTGGTGTCTCCAGAGGTCTACTTCTGAACAGGACCTGCCGTGAGGTCACAATCACGTGACCCCCTGTTAACTGGTGTAACCTGCGGTCACGTGACTTAACGTCACGGCAGGTCCTGTTTAGAAGACGACGACCTCTGGAGACACCGGGAGGACACCGGGAGCCTGCGGGACCGTGCGGGAGACAGCGGGGGCCTAGGGGACAGGTGAGCATACATAATTTTTTTTTTTAACCCCTGCTTTCCCAGTAGGAGCAGTTTTACTGTACTGAGCATGCTGTGTGTTTATTTGAACATTTGCTGCACACAAGGAACGCAGAGACTGAAGGATATACACCCCGCCCACCCACTCCCGTCCCCCCAATGTGAGTGTTTTCTACTGAACACTCCTTGTGTCCAGTGCAGTGATGTCACTACATGAATCTTCATTTCCTGGGGAGTGTGCAGCAGACAACTAAGTGATCATTCACTGTGATTGACAGATTGAATAAATCTCTTTATTTGCAGTTTACTGAGGATGGGGGGAGAGTATAAATAAAAGAAATAAACACAAAACTTCACCAGAGGAATTAGAAAATGATAGTTACATTTTTGACCTGACAGATCCCCTTTAAGGTTTGCAGCACACGGTTTTCAGATTACATAACAAAAACCTGTCAGATTCCCTTTAAAAGTGGAAGGAACTGCAGTAACCCAGTCACAAAGTAACGATAGGGAAAACAATGGATTAGTGTCATGTGGAGCGCAGGGGGGGAGGTTTGGGGGGGACTGGAGAAGGATATTAAAAGGACAATGTTTAAACAAACCCTTATTAAGGCGTTCAATTCACTTCACAACGTGTTTAGGAAGAGGTTTACTGGCCTCATCAAGTGAACACCTGATGAAGGCAGCAAACCTCTGCTGAAACGCGTTGTGAAGTGAACTGCACCCCTCATTAAAAGGTTTGTTCAAATTGTATACTGTTAACATCCTACTTCAGTCCCCCCCACCCAGCGCTCCACTAATCCATTGTTTCCCGGATATCTATCCCTCTGCGAGGGCCTGCGGCAGGAGCAGCCATGGAGGCCGGGGGGGGGGGGGGGGGGGGGGGGGGGGAGGGGATCTAGACCTAAATCATCTTGAGGACCTGCGGTGACCTCACATTCCGGTCACGTGACTGCCCAGCGTCAGCTACCCAGCATGGCTCCTCCAGCTTGCACAAAAACTACTAGAAAAAAAGCAGCATTAGAAAACTTACCATCCATGCCAAAGACAGAAAACCAAAAGCACTTACAGGAAGTTTTCTAATGCTGCTTTTTTTCTAGTAGTTTTTGTACAATTTTGTTAGGACTGGTGAGCATGGGATCCCTTGATCGTGGGTCATCAGCTTAAATGTCTTGGGCCAACACATGAACCAAAATCCCATCTATAAAGGTTTTTTATTTATCATATAAAAAACTTTTGCACTTTTTTATCCATCCAGGGCGCAGTTGGGCCCATAGGGGCGCCGTTCATCCAGTGGTGCAGAAGCATCGTACTGTGCGGCCCAATGCTCAGGCAGCAGAGCGGTTGGGTAGCTTTCAGACACTCTGCATCATATGTATCAGTGTGAATGGTGCTCTATGCAGGCCTAGTGTATGCATGGCAGGTCGCCTCCCACATTTTGCTGGTAGAGGCGACTCATCAGCCAGCAGCTGGGCTTGCTCCACAATTGGGCTCTGACTGCGTCCTGTAAGTGCTTTTGGTTTTCTGTCTTTGGCATGGATGGTAACTCCTCCAGCTTGCACCTGGACGTTGAGGCGTTCACTGTGGTTGTGCAAGGCATGCACAACCCAGCAAGGGGAGCAAACATCCACATAGCCCACCTACCCCACCGGAGCACCAGGTTATATCCATAAGCGCCCCCTCTTCTCTACTTTTTTATTCACAAAGTAACGATAGACTCTGTTCATACAGTTTTCTGGAGCAGATCACTGCAAAATCATCTGCAAACACTACTCTCCATAAAATCTTTGTATTAATTTTTTACAGAAAAGCCACTTTTTTCTGCTATTCATATGTCGAGCTTAAAGAGACCTTTTTAATGATCAGCTTCTAAAAAAATTTAGTATAAAAAAAAAACAAAAACATGTCAATGCTTGGAAGCAGAAAAAAAAAAAAATAAACTTCTTGAATTAGCCTCTGCTTATACAGCTATAGCTCTTCAAAAAAATAACAAAATAAAAATACTTTATGTGAACAGACGGCAATCAAGGACTCGACTGAGGCACATAGTGCTGAAGTCTCCACCGCTCTGACTCCTTTTACTGCAGAGCTGCAAAACTTCAATGGCAATAACAAACGCCACACAGATTGTGTGTCAGGAGCTTCATAGGGTTCCAAGGCTGAGCAGCTTAGCACGATGACAAGTGTCTGATACATTGGTGTAAAAAACGCGCAGTCACTTTAGTCTGGAGTTGGGGTAACAGTGCTGAGCCGGCTGTCAGTCAGCACCAGCGTGTGGTTACAGCCATCATGGTAACTGAAGCCACGCCAGCTGCACCTATATAACTGAAAGCCAAGGCAACCAGGAAGAAAAAAGGTCTGAGGCCAGGCCGGCCAGATTCAGAACACTAAGAACCTACCAATTAACCCATGTTTGGAGCATTTTTATGTATTTTTTTTACATAATAGGTTCCCTTTAAAAGGGGTTACGGAGGACCCGTTGCCAAAAAACAGTGGCCAGTTTTTGCACTCACTTTATTCTTTTTGCTTCCCTGAATATTTCAGCTTTTGTTTTTCTTCCATTATACATTTCCATAGATGTGGGTTTTGTAATTTAGTAGTCTTAGGCTGCATTCACACTTGCGTTTGTGTCTGCATGCTTATGGCATGCAGACGCAAACGCAGTGCAACGCAGCACATACTTATATGAACGCAGCAGAAAATCTCTGCATGCGTTCACATAAGTATGATGCCCGGGCAGCCAATCAGCTGCCTCTGGGGGCGGCCAGGAGGAGGAGATCAGCAGCAGAGATCTCCTCCCGGCACAGCTGATTTCCTGCCGGTGTCAGCAGGGAGAAACAGCTGATCTGACAGCTGTTTAATCTCCCGCGCTGACACCGGATAGGGTGATATCTGTGCAGGAGATTAGAAACAGCTGATCGCGGCTTCAAATCTCCCGCGCCGACATCACCTATTCGGTGTCAGCGCAGGAGATTTAAACAGCTGTCAGATCAGCTGTTTCTCCCCGCTGACACCAGTGGGAGAGCAGATCTCCCAGTGGCCGCCGGTGATCATCGTCGGCAACCGTGAGAGATTTCAATGAGATCCGCAGCGTTCAACTGCGCCGTCATGCGGAGGACACTGTGGATCCATTGAGATCCATGCATGGTTTGTGCGCATGCGGGCACTTGCAGATAAAACAAGTGCCCGCACAAAAAAATGCAACAAGCTGCGTTTGGAGGGCGAACGCAGCCAAACGCAGGCACATGCGTTCCCATGTTAAACATAGGAACGCAGTGCGCAAGCTTTAGGCTGCGTTCGGTACGCAGCGTTCACAAACGCTAATGTGAAGGCAGCCTTACCAACGGGACGTGGTTCACAGGATTCTCTGGGGCGTCTTTAGGCTATGCTGACAGAATTGTTTTGCAAGGATCTGTTTTTGCAGTGAAAATGTATCAATTCCTGTGATGCCCGGCAAAGTCAATCAGTTTAACAATAGCTGTTCAGACGCGCTATTTTTGGGGTAGAAAAGAGATCCACAAGAAGAAGCATGTCAACTATTGATCCATTTTCTCTGATCCACTTTTTGCCTTTTAACCAATGTCTATGGGATTAAAAAAACATTTGATACTTTTGAGAAAAAAAAAAACAGATCCAGATTTGCAGCGGAAAGCGGATCAAAAACGCTGCGTGTGAACATAGCCTTAACTGCTCTGCACCATTAGTCGAGGACTACAAGGCGACTTGGCACGCGACAGCAGCTCAGGAAATTCATGTAACTATTTTGCTGTTCATAAAACAACCAAGTTGCAAACTACTCTAGTGCGACTATTGCATTGAAGTCTATGGCAATTGAATTGCTTGACACCAGCGACAAAATCCAACAAGTTTGTAAACATTCGAGAAATTAGGAAATGATTAAATCCAACACTGCAATGTGTCACTGATTTCAGCGTCATCATGTAAGCTTTGTGCTTTGCCCTGTGAGCCACACCGCATTGGTAAACATGGAATAATCAGGAGAAGAATAAAATAGGAAGTAAAACTCGCCACATCTTTAACCCTTTAATGACGGCTATACCTGTCATGGCTTTCAACTGTCATTACGTGTAAACACTCTGGCCAAAGAAATGCAGAAAAATCATCCTATATTTACCACTAGCATGACGTTCAGCAGGTCATGAAACATCAGTCTTGGAATCCCTGGAATATGTTGAAACGTTCCAGAGTTATAGCCTCAAAGTAAGCCTTAAGGGGTTAAATAAAGGCAATCACTCTTGCCTATGTAAAAATAATTTTTGTGATCAGTGGTATACTTGGCCTTGCAAGAGCAGCAACGCATTTCAGCAACCACAAGAGAAGCCTTTGCACTACTTTAATCCAATGGCGCTCTACTTCTAGCAACCAGTGCTCCATTTATAATCCTGGTGCAATCTAAGGTGACAATACAGGTTCCCATTTAGTCTTTTCTTCAGTTTTTACAAGGCAATTAAACATTCCTAGCTTTCATGACTCGCCTAGAACAATTATAAATCTTATTCTGTAACGTGACATACAAAAGAAGCAAAACTTGTGGATGGTCGGAGGAGAACATTTCCTGCGTAGACTTGTTCCTCATTTCATGCAGACAAGAGAATTTGTCAGACTGCAAGATTGTAAGGAGGAAGAGAAACATGTACTGCAGTATATAATAAATGGCTCCAGAAAATCCAGGACAGATTCATATTGATACTAGGGGCCAGGACATCACCAGCCAGCGTCCACCATTATGTCCCTGGCACTAAGCATAGGAAACCTTTCATTACTGCAAGGAGTCAATGGATATAAAAAAAAAATGTTCAGGCAGTCAGATTTAATTATTTATTTTTTAATGCAAGGGAAGCCGACCCCTAAAAATCACCCCCAGCCTATTAAAACCTGTCCCTGCACCTTCCTTATGCTATTCTAACTATCCCTTTGTCTCAAAATTGTGTATATTGCCAGTTGAGAAAAGTGCTCTTTATACCTGCAGATCTGCGGCTTCTGGGCTCTTGAGAAGTCACATAGGGCGTTCCCTGTGGAGTCTCTCCGCCGCCTTTCCAGGTTTTCTTTCACGCCCCAATGGGCGTGATAACCCATCTGAATCCTCCTCACCCTCTCCTCCATGGGCAGTAGCTTGATGAGCTGCCGTAAAGTAACCTCGCGCATGCGCAATGCGCATCACAAGTTCCTCCTACACCTAATAGGTGTACCGACGTCATGATAGCCGGACATGACGAGATTAGCGTCATACCGGCTATACCACCCATGGAGAAGGGGGCGAGGAGGATTCAAATGGGTTATCATGCCCATCGGGGCGTGAAAAAAACCTGGAAAGGCGGCGGAGAGAAGCCACAGGGAACGCCCTATGTGACTCCTCAAGAGCCCAGATCTGCAGGTATAAAGAGCACTTTTCTCAACCGGCAATCTACACAATTTTGAGACAAAGGGATAGTTAGAATAGCATAAGGAAGGTGCAGGGACAGGTTTTAATAGGCTGGGGGTGATTTTTAGGGGTCAGGTTCCCTTTAAGTAAAGAAAATGGAGACAATATACTATGAGTCGGAACAGATCCAATCCACCCATTAAAGCACTGTCACACATAACGAGATTGTTAGTGAATCGTAACGTCACATTTTGTGACGTAACAGATCTCGCTAATGATCTCGCTATGTGTGACACTTAGCAGCAATCAGGACCCCGCTGTGAGATCTCTGATCGTTACAAAGTGCTATGGGTCATTTTTTGGTCATTGCACTCCCGCTGGTCAGCACGCATCGCTGCATGTGACAGCGAGAGACCAACGATCAGCGATCTCACAGGCTGGTAACCATGGTAAACACCGGGTATCCAGGCAGCGCACGCTGCCTAGATACCTGCTGTTTATCATAGTTACCTGCTGTTTATCATAGTTACCAGCGTCCTCCCTACTTACAGGCTGCACTAAGCAGGGAGGACGCTGGTAACTATGATAAACAGCGGGTATCTAGGCAGCGCGTGCTGCCTAGATACCTGCGGTTTGTTCTTCCGCTTCCAGCGATGTGGAGGTGGCTCCCTGATCCCTGAGATCTGCCTGTTTGACAGCTCCCCAGCGACCAGGTAACGATGCACCAACGACCCCTATGGGATCATTATAGTTGTCAGGATCGCTGGTGCGTCGTTGTGTGTGACGGGAGCTTTAGGCTAAGTGCTCACTGTGGATTTTTTGTGCTGCGTTTATATGTACACAAATGCAGCACAAACCTATTGTGTATATACAAAAGCAGCACAAATAAGGTGACACACAAAGACTGACACACAGACACTTTCTCACCCTCCACTAGCCCACAGTGATTGGTGATATCTTCTTCCCAGGCAGTCGTAGAACCTGTGGATTTTGTCCAATTAGAGGCTGGCCATGTGACAGGTTGACTCATATGACCGGTCACATGAGGCGCAGGTCCTCAAGTGACTTCTACTGATGCCCGGAATGAAGATGTCACCGGAAATTACGGGGAATTGATGGGGAGGGCAATTATTGGTGCGTGTATACTGTAGAAATCACTTTATAAAAGCATCATAAATGCACTGTGGGATAGCCATCAGCTTGTGGTTCTCTTTTGGGGGGATTAGAAGTCTATGGAGAAAACGCAGCCCAAAAACACCGGGACTAAAAACAATATTTCAGGCAATTCCTATATTAAAAACGCAGCACCCAAAAACGCACATGTGTGCACAACCTTTGGAATAACACAGTTTCATTACAAAGCTGTGGGTGCTGCATCTTTGGTGCAGAAACACAGCAAAAATGCACAGTGGGCACTTAGCCTAAAGGTTGTTGCTCTTTTCAATGGAGGTCACTGTAGGAATGAAATAAAGACAGACCCAGATTTTCACCAGGATTCTGCCGATTTTAAGCAGCTGCTCCTGGCCAGTTCTCAAGCTTCCTGAAAAGTGGATATGAGGAGTTGGGGCTCTGCATAGTAAGCAAATTTATCAAAAATTGCATATTCAACAGAAATGTGCTTAAATCTGACTACTGCATTTTTGTGGTGGCGCCCCCAGCAGCTGAAAGATGCACCAAATCCATTAAAGACAAGACAGATCTGGAGTATGACTCAAGAAAAAGACATTTTTTTAGGAACAAAAAAAGAAAAAAAGTTTATAAAATCGATAAAACAAGTTTTAAAAAAGGTTTATAGTCGTAATCAAAATTAGATTGATGGGGGACTATCAGCACCACTCTTCTATCAGCTTCTAAGGAGAATCTGTCGGCAGGTTTTTGCTGCCTCACCCAAAAGCAGCATAATGTAAGCAAAGAGACCTGAACAACTAAATTAGCACCTAATAGATACCAACGACGCACATTTTTAGATTAAGCCATGCAGCAGAGCTGAGAGCTGCCCACATCCACATAAGACTCAATGTATAATTCCATAGACAGAGGTGCTGATCACAGCAGGTGGCATTGCGGAATACCAGGAAATGTAGCCCGAATAATAAGATCCTGGTGTAAAACAATCATAGCAAGTAAACAGCAGCAGGCAGCTTGATGCAACACTACTTAGCATGCTGTCAGGTTAGATACAGAATTCAGTCTTCGATTACATAGCAAAAATCTGCTGACAGATTCCCTTTAAAGAGACTTTAGTATCTGGTGCTAATCCACAGAGCACAGGCTTCGGTTTTATTATTATTTTGCACTGTTGGAGTGGTGCTTTTATCTCAAGTCCCTTGCCCTCACATACTGACCTGCTGCAGTTTTCATCTATTTCCAGTGTCACTCTGGTGGGTCTCCGGCGATTTGTGACCTGTCGGCAGCTTCAGCGTTTCATGGAGTGTGCCAGAGGTCACAACTCTGGGAACCTCGTTCTGGCTCTTACAGGGAAGTATTGGACCCTTTGTGAGCAATTCTGACTTCCAGCCAATCAGACATTACAAGCACTATATGGCGCCATGGGAACCAAAGGGAGACACAATTCCTTGGGCAAGGGACTTAGATTTAAAGGTTCCCTGGGCACCCAGAACCACAAGAATTTCTGTGCACATACTGGAATCCCTGCCCAACAGATCTTTAAAACAAAAAAAGTATTTAAAAAAACATTAAAAATATGCCAATTAGGGTTTTAACTAGTCAAGGGGGGCAAGTTCCCTTACTACTCAGCCCACTTAGCATGTCATCACGCCTCTGTGGGTGTGATAACATGCTTTACACATCCAGTGTTATTCGCACGCTATGTGGCTTTGTATTCTCTACATTGAGCGTCCGACACTGGGTGCATGCGTTTTGGCTTGAACAAATCAGAAGTTTCCGCACTTCCGGTCACTTGCACTACGCCTCTCTAAGAAGAACGCATACACCCAGTGTCGAAGAGCTCAATGTCAGAGATACAAAGACCCATAGCTTTGAATAGTGGATGACACTGGATGTGTGAAGAATGTTATCACACCCACAGAGGATTATAACATTAAGTGGGTTGACTAGTTGGGGAAACAACACCCACTTGACTAATCAAAGCCCTAATTAGTATATCATAAATGGTCTTTACTAATATATTTTCTATAGATCTGTTTATGTATGCTACTACAGGAAGGGACTGTTAGGCAGGGAATATAGAGGTACAGAACTACTCATGGTTCTGGGTGCCCAGGGGACCTGACAGGTTCCCTTTAAAGCACAGCCCAGGTGTGAAATTAAAAAAAATTAAATAAATATGCTGGGGTGTTGATTTAATGTGAAGTCGCTACAAGAGCTTCCAGATCCACTATCATAGCTTGTGACATCATCACACCTAGTGTTTAACACAGATAAGAGTCTTCAGAATCTGTACGTGCAGCATTTCAGAAAACATCAGCTAACGACTGACACAACCCCAATTGAAATATGATGTTGAGACAGATCGGTGATATAGGTACCCTTCATCCATGCATGCCACATATGTTTTCTATGCCATGTATTTCAGGGTATGTGCTCTGTACCATACTAACTGCATTTTTCCCTATAAGCTGCTAAACTGCACATAGGTACCATGTTTCTCACTTCTATGGTTACACCCATGTGTGCATGAAAAAAATAAATCATTGTTCCCCAACAGGGCTGTTTCATTTGAATGCCCCCTTAGTATTTCACCTTATTTCATTACCTCAATCGCCATGCAATATTTGTGTTTGCCAGGCAAAACCGTACATGATAAACAGGGAAAGCATTGTCCATCACTACCATTGGGGTTAAAGGGAACCTGTACCACCTCAGGGAAATTTAAGGGCGCTCTACAAACTATCACTAGCTCGGCTTCTTAATAAAATTTTTTTCTGTGTTATACACATCAAATTCACTAGAGTTGACAGCTGCACCTAATCTGATCCCTTAATGTCTTCTGCAATCCTCATTTAAAGATAAGCATGTCGTCAATTCAGCAAACACATGATAAAATATAGGTTTTCTGCTGCCAAAAAAAAATCTGGATTTAATAGAAACTCCAAGGCTTTGCTGTAGCAAAACTTGTGTGTGAACATAGCCTAAATCTATGGATCAGTGAAAATCACAGACTGCACATGACGGCGTTAGATATTAACATTGCAAAGAATATGAGCTTTGTAATTTACCCATGTGATATGAAAAACATATGCATTTGAGTCTTAATGAGACCCAAGTCGTAAAGAAAACAAGAATGTGATAATTTGGAGAATTTCATTCACAGAACATAGAACACAGACAAGAAGTTGAACATTGGACATTTTTCTATTTCACTGGAAAACAAAAATATTTGATGGCAGCAACATATCAGAAAAGAATAGTGACAGGTCCGTGTCTACCAACCACTCGACTTTTTACAACAGCCTGTTAACGTCTAGGAAGTGAGCAGATAATTGCAGGAGTTTTTAAAGAGGAATGCAGTCACATTCTTGTCTGATGAAGGTTTCTCGCTGCTCAATAGTCCTGGGTCTTTCATCCTGGGTCAGATTTTTAGTTTCAAAATGTGCCCAATATTTCCTATTGGTAAAACGTCTGGACTGCAGGCAGCCAGGACTCTGCTGCTGCTGTAATGCGGTTTAGCATGGTTTTCTTGAAATATGAAATGTCTCCCCTGAAATTGTCTGGACAGAGCATATGTTGTTCTAACACCTCCATATTATACTATATATAATATAGCATTGATAGTGCCTTTAATGTGTAAGCTGCCCCTGTGATTAGGCACTACTGCAGCCCGTACCAGCAGAGATGCAGAATCTGTGCACTGATAACAAGCTGGATGGTCCCTCTCCTCCTGAGTCCATAGGACATGCCGTCTGTGGTCTCCATGAAATACTTCCCATTTTGAATGAGCTTTGGTCCACAGAAGATGGCAGTATTTCTGATGTATGGATTTTTGATGATAGAGCTTTGCCTTCCATTTGTGCAGTGACCTGTGTTTACAGACAATGATTTCTGGAAATTGTCCTGGGTACAGGCCGTGCAGTCAGTGATTTGCATGGCCGAACCATGTCTGCTTTTAATGTAGTGCAGCCTGAAGGCCCAAAGATTACGAGCATCCAATATTGACTGTCAGCCTTGTAGTTTATGCACATGGATTTCATAGACTTTCTTTATCCCTTGAGAATATATACTGCACATAGTGATAGTCAAATTTTACCTTTAGGAACATTTTCTTAAACTGTTCCACAAATTTTAGACAAAGTTGTTGACAGATTGATGACCTCTGACCATCTTTGCCTCGCTAAAGGCCGGTTTATACGTGTCGACATCGTTAACGATGTCACTGCAACATCACAAGTTAGCGATGTCAGTACGAGTGACATCCTGCAACGATCAGCAATCAGCTTGCTGATCATTGCGGAATGGCCAAGGCCGTTTTCCGTTGATTCGTCTCCCGCTGGGTGGCCAGCATCGGCGTGTGTGACAACGAAAGACCAACGATCAACAACCTCCCGGACGATGCCAAGCGCCGCACAGTACACGCTGGGACATGGTAGCCAGGGTAAACATCGGGTAACTAAGTGCAGCACTATGCTTAGTTACTCGATGTGTACCCTGGTTACCAGCGTTCTCGCTGGTGAGTCTGCCTGTGTGACAGCTCACCAGCTATCATATAGCGATGTCCCAGCGATCCCACTCGTTGGTCAGATCGCCGGGACATCGCAGTGTGTAACCCGGCCTTAAGACCTTCTTATACAGTCATGTGACTTCTGAATTTACCCTCCAGCTGTTGTTCTTTACTAATCAGAGGCACAAGAGGGGAGTATAGGGGTTTTTATTTTAACAAGGAGCAAAAACTCAGATTGAGAAACGTTTGCCCAAGTAGTCGACAACCCCTGTAACCACCTTAGCAACATATTTGAGATTTGTTGCTGCCATTCATTTCTAGGTTAGTTAATTTAATCATATTAAATGGGAAAAATGTAAATTTGCACTTCAGTAAGGAAGTGTAAGGGCCGCTTTACACACACCAACTTCTGTGTCCAACTTCTGAACAGATCTCTCGTTGCCGTGAAATCATGGACACATTTTTCCATTTTGTGGCTGTGTACAAAATGGAGCAATGTGTCCATGATTTCACTGCAACCAGAGATCTGTTCAGAAGTTGGACACAGAAGTTGGTGTGTGTAAAGTGCCCTAAGAACTCCAGCGCCACCTTTAAGTAGCTCCTCAAAGTCATAATTGCTTTTTAGTATGACTAAGGGATTTGTGCCAGATCAGAACCCCAAACTACAGACGCTGCGTTTCGGGGTAACTGCCCCTCATCAGTGTAGTGTGTGGGATATTCTGATCTGGCTGTGTGAGTAGGCTAAGACAAGGTCTGGGAACTTGCTATCTACCTTATGGAGAGAAGTTCTCCTGCAACCATAAGAAGACAGTGTCTCTGGACCCGAGAGAAGTCAGGGTTGAGCGCAGGGTGAATGCAGTCACCCTGTGTCCATGATGTGTGCACGGTGCAGGGCAGCTTTTCCCTGTATTCACCCTCTGGAGATCTCTTCCGACTCCGCAGCTTTAAATTAAAATGATGCAGAGATGCGGAAGAGTGAAAACCCGCACCGCAGCAGAAATAACGCTGCAGAGGGATAAAGCATAGTGAACATGGGATGTCTAGAAATCATCCACTGTGCTGGTACTGTACAATGAAATGTTATGGACGCAGCGGCAAGACTGAGCGTTCATAACACTGCAAACCCTGATCATATGCATGCACCCTTACAGGCAGATGCCTCGAAATGTGGAAACGGGAATAGGTTTTTTTTTTTGTTATATCAGTGTTACTACTAATTTATTGACGCTTTAAAAAAATGAACACATACTTTTTTTTTTTTATAATGTTGAATTGCTATTGTTTGGATTGGATAGATCAGGCAGCAGGAACTATAGTATTAGGTTTAGTGGCCAGTATGAAAATTGCAAGATTTCAAATTTATTTTTATTCAGAGTCATTTAGAAAACAGAAGAAAAAATTCTTTACTCAAAAAGTCTGATGTAAATAATTGGTCATTTTAAGTCATGTAAGGGCTTCTCCGCAAGATATGCCTTCAATGTCTATGGTGGGAGTATTCTTTTAATTACCGTATATACTCGTGTATAAGCCGACCCGTGTATAAGCCGACCCCCCTACTTTTGCCCCCAAAACCTGGGAAAACCTATTGACTCGTGTATAAGCCGAGGGTGGACTCCAGCACAGGTATACAGCCCCCAGCAGTGTGGTATACAGGCCCCCCAATGGTAGTATACAGCAGCCTCCCCAGTGGTAGTATACAGCAGCAGCCCCAGTGGTAGTATACAGCAGCAGCTCCAGTAGTTAGTATACAGCATCCCCAGAGGTATATACAGCCCCAGTGGTAGTATACAGCATCCCCAGAGGTATATACAGCCCCAGTGGTAGTATACAGCATCCCCAGAGGTAGTATACAGCAGCCCCAAAGGTATATACAGCAGCCCCAGAGGTAGTATACAGCAGCCCCAGTGGTAGTATACAGCAGCCCCAGTGGTAGTATACAGCAGCCCCAGTGGTAGTATACAGCAGCCCCAGAGGTAGTATACAGCAGCCTCAGAGGTATATACAGCCCCATTGGTAGTATACAGCAGCCCCAGAGGTATATACAGCAGCCCCAAAGGTATATACAGCAGCCCCAGTGGTAGTATACAGCAGCCCCAGTGGTAGTATACAGCAGCCCCAGTGGTAGTATACAGCAGCCCCAGTGGTAGTATACAGCAGCCCCAGTGGTAGTATACAGCAGCCCCAGTGGTAGTATACAGCAGCCCCAGTGGTAGTATACAGCAGCCCCAGTGGTAGTATACAGCAGCCCCAGTGGTAGTATACAGCAGCCCCAGTGGTAGTATACAGCAGCCCCAGTGGTAGTATACAGCAGCCCCAGTGGTAGTATACAGCAGCCCCAGTGGTAGTATACAGCAGCCCCAGTGGTAGTATACAGCAGCCCCAGTGGTAGTATACAGCAGCCCCAGTGGTAGTATACAGCAGCCTCAGAGGTATATACAGCCCCATTGGTAGTATACAGCAGCCCCAGAGGTATATATAGCCCCAGTGGTAGCATCCAGCAGCCCCAGAGGTATATACAGCCCCAGTGGTAGTATCCAGCAGCCCCAGAGGTATATACAGCCCCAGTGGTAGTATACAGCAGCCCCAGAAGTATATACAGCCCCAGTGGTAGTATACAGCAGCCCCACAGGTATATACAGCCCCAGTGGTAGCATCCAGCAGCCCCAGAGGTATATACAGCCCCAGTGTAGTATACAGCAGCCCCAGAGGTATATACAGCCCCAGTGTAGTATACAGCAGCCCCACAGGTATATACAGCCCCAGTGGTAGTATACAGCAGCCCCACAGGTATATACAGCCCCAGTGGTAGCATCCAGCAGCCCCAGAGGTATATACAGCCCCAGTGGTAGTATACAGCAGCCCCACAGGTATATACAGCCCCAGTGGTAGTATACAGCAGCCCCAGAGGTATATACAGCCCCAGTGGTGTAGTATACAGCAGCCCCAGAGGTATATACAGCCCCAGTGGTAGTATACAGCAGCCCCACAGGTATATACAGCCCCAGTGGTAGTATACAGCAGCCCCACAGGTATATACAGCCCCAGTGGTAGTATACAGCAGCCCCACAGGTATATACAGCCCCAGTGTAGTATACAGCAGCCCCACAGGTATATTCAGCCCCAGTGGTAGTATATACAGCCCCAGTGGTAGTATATACAGCCCCAGTGGTAGTATATACAGCCCCAGTGGTAGTAGATTGCAGCCCCAGCGGTAGTATACTGGGCCCCAGCAGTATATACAGCCCCAGTGGTAGTATATACAGCCCCAGTGGTAGTGGATTGCAGCCCCAGCGGTAGTATACAGGGCCCCAGTAATCCAGGGCCCCCCCAGCGTCTCTCCGGTCACCTGAAAAGCAAACTATACTTATCAGTGTCCGCTGTCCGCGCCCGCTCGCCTCTGCCGTGACAGTGCCGTCTGCGATCCTCCTTCTTCATGCGGCGTCTTCCGGTTTCCTGTGCTCGTCGCAGGGAATGACGTCATTCCCTGCGACGAGCACAGGAACCCGGAAGATGCCGCATGAAGATGGAGGATCGCAGACGGCACTGTCACGGCAGAGGCGAGCGGGCGCGGACAGCGGACACTGATAAGTATAGTTTGCTTTTCAGGTGACCGGAGAGACGCTGGGGGGGCCCTGGATTACTGGGGATGCGGGGGCTGCTGTATACCGATGTATACATCGGTATGTACCGATGTATACATCGGTATACAGCACTGAATCGCGTATAAGCCGAGGGGGGTACTTTTCAGCCCAATTTTTGGGCTGAAAAACTCGGCTTATACGCGAGTATATACGGTACCTTAAAAAGGGTTGTCTGGGGAAAACAAGTCACAATCTATCCAGAGGATGACCACCCGTGCTTCATTCATTCTTTATGGGAAAGCAGGAAAACGTTGAGAGCAGCACTTGGCAGCCCCATAATTGAGGAATGGAGCAACGGTCCAGCATTCACATTGTCGCTCCTTTCCAATGGGGTAAAAATGTGCTGTTTTGCCGAATAGTGCAGATCCCAGCAGTGAGATCCTGCCGATCAATAAGCCATCACCTAGCTGATCACGTATTTTCACCGAACAATCCCTTGGAATAAAAATAAGGCTATAATGAAATCTGAACTATGAGGTTGCAGTGCTTTTTCGAAGATATAAAAAAAAAAAACAGTGACCTCTTCTGTTGTAACACGATTATCCCACAATGTGTTTAATGGGGGCGTACAGATAAGAAGTCAACCACAGCATCCAAAAATAAGAACTGGTCCCCAACAGAAAGCAATGTGATGCTGAGATCTCGCCATCCTACTGATCTCAGGCAGATTACAAAGTGTCCTGTGCTTCCTTTTGGATAGGATCATCCCTGACACCGGCTGGAGCTCGAGCCCTCGCTAACAATAACTGGCTGCTTTAGGAATCAGGAAGTTATTTTTGGATGTCGCTGAGCTAGATTCACCAGATTCATCATCCTGAAGCCATAGCTGTAAAAAGCTTCCCCCTTCATTTCCTAGACACAAAAGAAGCAGGAGAGGGAGCGCAGGGAGCAGCAGTAATCAACAGTATTTAAGCAGAGCCATTAATGTGAATCAGCTCAGCCAGGCAGGCAGGCTCCGGAGATAGGAAATCCTGCCCGCAGCCTCCACAATGGTGATGGCAACACATCTGATACCTCTCCCGTAACCACAGTATTGCTAGGCAAGACTTCATTTTAGGGTGCAAAATATTATTGCAAGTGCACATCGGCCTCCACACAACCCCTATAGAAGCTTATACTAATGAAGAGGCCGCGGTGTGCCAAGGTCCCTGAATCTGCACACAGGATGGATGCCAACCAACCTGATCATACATATTTGGTATAGATTAATGGGTATGATGCGCACATTGTCAGATTCAATCAACCCTATAGACTGCGAGATTACCATGGTATTATATTAGCATCTGAGAAAGCTACTGCATATAGAAAGTATGTGACAAGCATCTACAGTAATGCACTGGTTTTATAAAAATATGGTATATGGTATATATTATATATTATATATCTACTTACGTAATCACTAGTTTTGCGTTTCCGGCCACTGTGCCGCTATTTCAGAATCCTTTGCGGCGCTGTGAGCGATGGCGCACATGCGCCATCGCGAGCCGCCGTTTGCCTTGCTGGATGGCGCCATAGCGGCACAGTGGCCGCAAATGAAAAACTCCCAGTCTACTGCATCCTCTCCCAGCCCGCTCCTAGCAGTCCGCATGCTGAACCCCCACCCGCTCCCCGCACTCCTCCTCGCTAACCCCACACTTTAGCCCCCGCCAGCCATCCTCCCTGCCGCCAATAACCCGCAACTTACAGGACTTGTGGTGACATCAGTGTCATGGGCGTAGCCAGGTCACATGACCATGACGTCACCACAGGTCCTTAAGAACCGCACGCAGAACGGATGCAGCAGCAGCCAGGTAATTCTGCTGCATCCCACACCACCGTCAGCCCTGCATTCACCCCGCACTCTGCCCCACACTCACTGAACCTCCACTCACTGAGCCCACACTCGCTGTGCCCTACACGCACTCTACCCCTCACTCATATCCCCACTCACCATACACTCACTGAGCCCACACTCACTCTGCCCTGCACGCTCTACATCTCACTAAGCACACACTCACTCTGACCTGCACTCACTGAGCCCACACTCACTCTGCCCTGCACTCTCTACATCTCACTCAGGCCACAATCATCCTGCATTCACTTAGCCCTCACTCACTCACCCTGCACACCAGACCGGGGGCATATTAGCCCCCCAGTCCTGTGTGCTGATCCGGTCCACAGCTGTCTGGGTCCTCCCGGACAGAACCGGACCGGATCACACCGCAGTGTGAAGCGGCCCTTAGAAATGTTCTTTTACATTATGTATAAAAATACCAGCCTGAGCTTTAATATAAAAGGGAAATAATAAATTAGGATGTAAAATTTCATGGCATTAATACTAAAAAAAAAAAGCATAACTAGCAACTCCCAGGACCCATCCCATAAAATCCAGCTCATTGAAATTCCATCCAGAGAGATCACAAAGCCCATAAATATACGGGTGCCTCCAGCAACAAAGACGGCTGATGCCAGCCAAGAAACAAGGCAGCGGCTGCAATAAGCAGGCGGATAACAGTCATATGGGCGACTAATACGCCACACGCGGTATATAACATTATGATAGAAATAGATGGCGGTGTGTGTACATGACTGCAGGGACTGGGAGGGAAATCAATCCCTAAACATAGAGGAGAAGGTAATGATACCATTATAACGATGGATCGGCCGGGAACATCGGTGTCCTTTGTGCTTTGTACCCATGACTTATCACAGGCGTCTTACTGTATCTATATCGCACGTCCTCATTTGTCAGGACGTGGAGCTGTGAGAGGAATTCTTATTCCCTTGCATGTGATTTGCAAGACTGAACAGCACAGAAACTGGGGACTCCCTGTTTCCAATAGACGACATTGACACAGATTGCTGGGAATGAATTAAAGGGGCAGAGGACTATTCAGCAGCAGCGCGGCACCTGCCGACACAGCAATAGAGGCAACCAAGCACAGAGCGGCTCGATATTGATTCTTGTAGAGGAAGATGAGTCTGCCAGAAATGCATCCAGCCAGCTGCAACATGAAGGAAACAAAATACATGGTTAAAAGCAGAGATGTCTCTATACAGTAATACCTTGGTTCTTGTTGATTTCGGTTTTTGTCAATTTTTGCAATGAAAAAGGCGTCAGTTTTCATTTTCTTTATAGATACACTGTTAATTTACCGATAAAAAATAAAATGGTAACCCACATGATTCCCCCTCCAAAAAAATATCTGCACCCCTCTCTTCCATTGCACACGCCAAAGAGTGTGTTTATAAAAATAAAATCCCATATTAAATGTATATTTATTATTTAAATTAGTCTTTCAGATTAATTTTATGTTCATTTGAGTGATTCTAGTATTAACCACTATTTTTACTCTCTGTAAATAATGTTTTTTTTTGTACATATTTTGGTGTGTCTAAAACAAATGAATTGATTTTACATTGTTTCCTATGTTTTTTTACGATCGTTTTCAGAAGGATTAACGAGTTATCACTGTACTTCAGATACATCAACAGGGAAAAAATAAATATTAATTGTTCAAGGTTTTCCATCCCCTTTACATTCATGCACCTGAAACCTCAGGATGAGCAGTCTTATAGCTAAATCATTGGGGTATTTTGTAGGGAATCTACAGGAGCTGGGCAAATCTGGCAGCGGCCGTTAAAGCGGAAGGTGGAATGAGAAATTATAAAGCAAAGCTCGGCCTGTGACCACCACGCATTTCAGGACGAGTTCAAAACTGAATAACCTCTGTAATAAGATCCATAACAGACCACTAGTAGACTATGGGTGTATATTTGGGACAAGGGCACAACGGTCCAACTTGAACTCTTGCAGAGGAGTAGGCTTGGTTCACAATACCATGACGGATACGATGCCGGCAGGGTCCTGCTGCTTCTGACAAAGAATGAAGCTGCAGATCTCGTCTTTTCTTGTTAAACATAAAGAGAATCTAATCAGGGCTGTGGAGTCAGAGTTGTGGAGTCGGGATAAAATGAACCGACTAAGAAAGTATATACCGGTAATGAAATGAGTACAGTGGTTCAATGCAGTAAGTGATGAATATTATGTTCTATCTAAAGATCTTTATTATTGTATCATAATAATGATTAAAGCATTCACATTGAACTACAATAAATGTATCACTTAAGCATGAGCTATGTATGACGGAGTCAGAGGTTTGGCTTACCGACCCCACAGCCCTGAATCTATTACAAAAAAAATCAGTGACTGAATAAAAAGACTGAAGGATCAGAGCCCAACACTGAAAGGCCAGATAGAATATTAAAGAGGACCTGGTGCTTTCCAAATTGAAAGCATCACTGGATACAGCGTGTCTGCTCCATTCACGGAAGGGGTCCCCCATGTCTCTAGCCCCCCTGTAAGCTGTAAAAAACACTTTATAAAGTTAAGAGTTAACGAGTCCGAAGGGACTTACTGATTATGGATTTCTCGCTGTTATCAGAGGTCCTCTTTTAAGTAATTATCCCATGAATAACATCATTAAAACCTCACAACAACTGGGCATCAGAAGCTACAAGACGTGGTTTCCATGGCTGAGTAGTCGCCTGCAAGCCTTAGATTTCCAAGCACAATGCAAAGTGTCAGAATCAGTAGTGTAATGTACAGTGCAACTGGATTGTAGAGGAAATGTGTTCTGTGCAGTGACGGATCACACTGCTCTACCTGGCATCTGATGGAGGAGTCTGGGATTGGTGAATGCTAAGGCTGCTTTCACATAACGTTTTTTGCATTTCCGATGCTGTCCGAAAAAAATCGGACAGCATCGGACCGATTTTCGGACCCCATGTATCCCTATGGGGATCGGACCGAATCGGATGTGCACTAAATGCCATCCGATTTGGTCCGATCAGATTCTGTCCGATTTTATTATTGGTGCTAAAATCGGAGCCTGCTCCGATTTTAGCACCGAAAATAAAATCTGACAGATTCGGATCGGACCAAATCTGATGGCATTTAGTGCACATCCGATTAGGTCCGATCCCTATAACATGGGGCCCTATGGAGAAGGGTCCGAGGAAACATCTATGTCTCCTCGGACCCCGTTTTACTGTACTGAGCATGCTCAGTACAGTAAAACTGCTCCTAACTAGGAGCACAAGGGTTAAAAAAAAAAAAAAAAAAAAAGGTTATTCTCACCTCCCCCCGAGCCCCCGCCGTCTTCCGCCATCTTCCTCTAGGTTCCCGGTGGCTCTCGCAGGCTGCCGGTGTCAGCAGAGGTGTACCTCTGCTGTTCAGGACCTGCGGTGATGTCACAGTCATGTGACCGCGGGTTCACCATGGTGAATCCGCGGTCACGTGACTGTGACATCATCGCAGGTCCTGTGTACAGCAGAGGAAGACCTCTGCTGACACCGGCAGCCTGCGAGAGCCACCGGGAACCTAGAGGAAGATGGCGGAAGACGGCGGGGGCTCGGGGGGAGGTGAGAATAACCTTTATTTATTTTTTTTTTTTTTTTGCAGCCCGGTGCCGATTTTATGCCGGAATCGGGTGCCTATTTGGCACCCGATTCCAGGCATCAGAAGGGAGCCGATGCTGTCCGATTTATATCGGACAGCATCGGCTCCCTGAAAATCGTTATGTGAAAGTAGCCTAAGAGAACGTTACCCCTCTGACTGCATTGTGCCCGCTGTAATATTTAGAGGAGGCGGCTATGAGGGTGTTTTTCTGGGGTCAGCCTCAGCCCCTTAGTTCCAGTAAAGGCAAATCTTAACCCCTTCATGACCCAGGAATTTTTCGTTTTTTATTTCCGTTTTTTGCTCCCCCTGCTTCCAAGAGTCATAACTATTTTATTTCTCCGTAAATATAGACATATGACGGCTTGTTTTTTGCGGGACAAGTATTTTCAGATGCAATAATTTATTTTAACATATAATGTACAGGGAAATGGGAAACAAATTCCATGTGCAGTGAAATTGCAAAAAAAGTGCAATTACACATTTGTTTTTTGGGTTTTTTAGTCGCCATGTTAAAACCGATGTGACGGTGTGATGCCTCAGGTTGGTACGAGTTCGTAGATACCAAACATGTATACCTTTTCTGGTATCTAAGTGGTGAAACTAATTCAGTAGTTTGAGGAAAATAAATAAAAAAGAATCACACTCTTTGCGCCATGTTCTGCGACCCATAGTGTCCTCATTTTTCAGGATCTGGAGCTGTGAGATGGATTACGTTTTGTGTCTTGAGCCTACGTTTCTAACTACACCATTTTTGGGTGGATCCAATGAATGATCACCCGTTATTGCATTTTATAGCAATGTTGCATCTACCAAAAAAATGTAATTTGGGCGTTTGGACCTTTTTTCCGTTACGCAGTTTATGGCTCATTAATTGATTATATATATTGATAGATCGGGCGTTTCTGAACGCAGCGATACCAAACATATGTATTTTTATTTTTTTTATACTTTTCTTTTGAATGGGAGAAAAGGGGGGTGATTTGAACTTGTTTTTTTTTTAACATATTGTTAAAAACTTTATTAATTCTTGTTTTTACACAGCCCATAGGGCGCCACAGCACTGCAGTGACTGATTGCTTTTGACATCCCGATGAGGTGCAACACATCGGGATCTGTAAGAATTGGGCACTGTGAGTGGTTGGTAGTGCTTGCCAACCACTCACAGGAAGTGCTCCGTGACAGCTTCCGGGGTCAAGCCAGGACCCTGGGCTGTCACATGAGCGCCGGAGATCCGCTACAGATCTCCAATACAGGCGGGGAACAGCGCGTTCCCCGCCGTGGCACCTTTGGATCCCGCTGTCGGTGACTGACAGTGGGATGCAAAGGGTTAACAGCACTGATCGTATCCCGAATCTGATCTGTGCTGTAAGCCCGACATCAGCTGATGAGATCAGCTGAGATGTCAGGGAAATGATGTGAGCTCCGCGCCATAGCGCATATGAAACGCCGGTAACAGGCCCATGACGTTATACAACGTCATGGGTCGTGAAGGGGTTAATACCGTACTCCAGCATATTCGTGCATCTCAATGAATTAGAGATCATGAAAAATCAATGTAATATTGTGATGTTTCAGGGTGTTTCTGGGAGCCCTGAAACACATTGACCAATAAATCAATATTATATTCACTTTTTAACGTCTTGTGGAATATGGCAGCGCGGTTTTTAACCCTTCTTCCTCCCTACTTTGATTTCTGAGATAATGACCTTTGGGTTTTCATTGGCTGTAAGCCATAATCATCAACATTTACAGAAAACACATGAAATTGATCACACTGTAATGACTATATAATATATATGTTTCACTTTATGTATTAAATTATTGAAATAAATTCACTTTTGATGATATTCTAATTCATTAAGATGCACCAAGTACAATTATGGACAACTGTATTTTGGACAACTATCTTGAGTAAGGTCCTTTTTCTGTTGCCCATGACTAGGCCCAGTGCACAAAGCAAATCCATACAGAGGTGGTTGGTGGAAGAACATAACTGGCAGACCTCAGCCTCATACAACACCTTTGGGTAGCACCAGAATGGAGATTGGGAGCCCGGCCCTCTCCTACAACATCAGTGCCTGACCTCAGAAATGCTCCTATGGATGAATGGGTGAAAAATCCCACAGATTCCTCCAAAATTTCGTAGAAAGTTTACACAAAAGAGTGGAGGCAGTTGCAAAAGGTGGGTGCCATAACTCCATGTAATTAATAATTCAATGTTGAAGCCTATAAATTTAGAATTGGAGGTCATAAAAGCTCATGTAGGTTTAATGTGGAGGGGGGCATATATGTCTTTTTCATATACTTCATATGGAAGCAACAAAGTAGAGCGATCGGCTATATGTTTATATATACACACATATATACACACACAACCAATATTCTAACTATGATTATCATTGGACCCTCATGTATATGTTCACATGGAACTCTCTGAAAGTACAGAAAAGGGATATAAAATATGTGTCGTACATGTGAATATTCTAAATCTATGATTGTTTTATTATTGGACCCTCATGTATATGTTCATACATTGTATCCATACACTGTATATAGCTTGCTCCTTTCAATAGAAGCAATACCTGTTTATATGTCTGTCACTCACAGGGTTAAAGCAATAAAAGTAGGGAAGGGACATCCGGACAAAGAAAACAAACAGAACTAGTACATCTAATAAGTGCAAGTATTTCCCAGGGCAAAACACTGGAAGGGAAATCCTGTGACATAAGTGTACTATGCGTAATAAATCGCTGCTCGGGAATGTAGTAAATGGAAAGTATAACAATGATGTAGGACATAATGTACAAAATCCACGTGAGGACTACTGGAACGGAGGGATTGTGTAGAGCAGGGGGGTCCGAACTGCGGCACAGGAAGGCTATGAACGCCACCCAATAAAAAACGTACATTTACTTAAATATTATGAGGTTATGTGTGGCAATGTAATGTAAAATAAACATAATGAACATGTGTGGTGGTGCCACTATCAGATGTCAACATAGGCTGATGGTGACTGGATGACAGGGATATTTATTCACTTATATAGCGCCATTAGTTCCACAGTGCTATGCATACATCAATATTTCGGTGTAATTTAAGTTTAATGTTATTTAGGAGTCTGGTGATCATTCCTACATCCTCAGGTCGTGTGAACATGATCAGGAAGAAATACTAGTCGCAGTGACCCCAGACCAGAGGGAAGCTGCGGGTGACTCCAGGGTGGTGCTCAGCAGCCCTGTGCCCACGATCTGCATTCAGTGCTGGGCGGTGTCTTCCTGTATTCACTCTCTGGCATTTACACCTATCACCGCAGCGGAGGTGTGGAAGTCCTGCAACCTGCACCACAGCTGAAGACACGCTGCGGAGAGGAGAAGCATAGTGAGCATAGGATTTCTGGACATACTATCCACTGTGTTGGGACTGTACAATGCAGTGATTTGGACGTTGCAGTTCCACACTGCGTCCAGAACGCTGCTATTTCTAATTGTGTGCACACACCCCTATTTGATTAAGGGCACATCACATTTTGTCGGCACCTCAAATCTCCTACCTCTCTTCACACTGGGCCCCCTACCAGGCTCTACATCAGCAGCCAAAATAGCTATGCAAGGGCATCACTAGGCAATTTGATTTGGAGCCAGTGCCCCTGATAGATAAGTTAATTGCGCAAATGTTCCACAATTTTAAATAAAGTTCATCCTATTGAATGTGCTGCCGCTCAGTAGTTCTCACAATTCAGGCTGCACAGGCACTCACGCTCTGCTTTACTTATAGAGTGGAGCATAGTGCAGCGGTCTACATGACTCCAAATCTTGTGCTACTTGTATTTCCCCTGTTCGCCAGTCAGAAGTGACCCACGAAGGCCAACCACTACGGGAGGAATCGTGGGAGCCGACGTGAGCTCTAAGATGGCAGTGAGTGGTGGTGGAACAAAGGGATTGTTCCCAGTTGTCAGTCCAGGAGCAGGGGCCGGGACGAAAGAAGTGGGGCCGGGACGAAAGAAGTGGGGCCGGGACGAAAGAAGTGGGGCCGGGACGAAAGAAGTGGGGCCGGGACGAAAGAAGTGGGGCCGGGACGAAAGAAGTGGGGCCGGGACGAAAGAAGTGGGGCCGGGACGAAAGAAGTGGGGCCGGGACGAAAGAAGTGGGGCCGGGACGAAAGAAGTGGGGCCGGGACGAAAGAAGTGGGGCCGGGACGAAAGAAGTGGGGCATGGCGCACAGCAAAGAAGATAGACTGAAAACAAATGAAAGAAGTCAAGATGGAACCAGCAGAGGGGAAAACCTAAAAACCTTAAAAGAGGCAGCAGAAAGGCTTCATAGACTGATTGCCACCTGGTGATCAGCAGGCCTCAAATTAACACAATCGCAAAAACCCGCAGACAGGTCCTATCACCCCCCTAGCTGTGACATCACACCTGATGGGCATGGGCTACACCTGTGTTTGAAGTGAGGGGGATTGTTTAGTTGTCAAGAGCCACTATCCACAAAGGAGCCCTTGCAAAACCCTACACAGCATCTGATGTGGTGGGATGGTTACTCGCTGGGCCACCTGTCTTTATCAATATACATTTTTTGTTACTTTTTATTGGCCATTCTGCATGATCAACAATTTTAGAGACATCATGGTCATGTGACCAGAGCTCATTGTATGGACCAAATGTGATCCAAAGACGACAAAAGGTTGGACAACCCGATGCACACTACATGGGAGGATTCCCAGAGTGATCTTACAATACAGTCCGGGCAATGGGATAGATGGCTTTGTACCAGTCTACATACAGACATTACTAGTGTATACAAATAAAAAAAGTGTCCCTACAACACAATTGTAGCGATGTTAAAATAAATTTGATAGTTTTTACAACTTTATTGTTTAACCAGGGTTGTGGAGTCAGTATAAAATAGACTGACAGACTCCTAAACTATATAATGAATTGGGTACAGAAGTTCAATGCAGAATGTGCCGAATATTAGGAATTATTTTCTATCTAAATATCTTGATTATTGTGTCATAATGATTAAAGCCCGATGTTACCATTGTACAATAAATTAAACATGAGCCATGTATGAGGGAGTCGAAGTCGGTGGTTTGTCTTACCGCAGCCCTGTGTTTAAACCCCTTCACCCCCGGGCAATTTTCAGTTTTTCATTTTTCCCTCCCCTTCTTCCAACAGCCATAACTTTTTATTTCAGTCAATATAGCCATATGAGGGCTTGTTTCTTGAGTGAGAAATTTTAGTTTAACAGCATTTATTTTACCATATAGTGTACTGGAAAATGGAGAAAAAATTCAAAGTGAGGTGAAATTGTAAAAAAAAAAAAGTGCAATTACACAATTGTTTTGGGGGTTTTTTAGTCACCATGTTCACTATATAGTAAAACTGACATGTCGATATAATACCTCGGGTCGGTACGAGTTTGTAGATGCCAAACATTTATACTTTTACTGTTATCCAAGGCTACCTTCACATTTGCGGACCCCTCCGCAGCGTTCTGCGGAGGGGATCCGCAATGTGACCGCAGCACCGCAAGCTCCTATGTTTATAATGGGAGCGTACGGTGCTGCGCTTGACTGCGCATGACCATACGCACCCATTCACTGCGATATGTGATCTGTGCGCAGGCGTCCGCCTGCGCACAAATCACACACACTCGTCCGCACCAGGGACGCGACATGTTGCATTTCTGGTGCGGACGAGAGTGTGTGATTTGTGCGCAGGCATCCGCCTGCGCACAGATCACATATGGCAGTGAATGGGTGCACTCGGTCCTGCGCAGTCAAGCGCAGCACCATGCGCTCCCATTATAAAGATAGGGGCTTGCGGTGCTGCGGTCACATTGCGGATCCCCTTCCGCAGAACGCTGCAGATGGGAACGCAAATGTGAAGGTAGCCATAGTGTTGAAAAAAATCCATACATTTTTAAAGAAAAAGAATTGCACTTTTGTCGCCATTTTCCGTGACCCGCAGAGTTCTCATTTTTCGGGATCTGGGGCTGTGTGATGGATTATTTTTCACATCCAAGGGTACCTCTACACATCGAGATATCGCAATGAAACATCGACAAAAAGTCACGTGGCACGGCCGTTGCAGTTGATACCGTTTCTGCATGATGTCATGTAAATGGGCAATGCGACGGGAAAAAAAATCGTAGCTACGATATTGCAAGAAGATTGTGCAAGCACCTCAACCGTACGATATTGCATATGCGATCTGGCATGATCGTGCTGTGTGATGGCGCAACTACGATTTTGAACGCAACTTCCCCTATTCACTACAACGTTAATGCTCAGTCCCTGGGTTGCTCGTACCCAGCGGAAAAAAGTTGCGTACAACATCCTAGTAGCGTTGCCTGCCGATATCTCCCTGTGTGACAGCTCCTATGTGATCTTGGACAAGCGCCAAAAACGTGTGCGCTCCTGTGAAATTGTATGCAATATTGGAACGATATCACAACGTATAAAAGGTACCCTAAAGCTGATATTTCTAATGATACCATTTTCGGGTAGATACCCTGTTTTTTAGCATCTGTTATTGAATTTTACTGCAATGCTGCGCCAACCAAAAAAAAACTATTTTCGCTATTAGACCTCTTTTCCCGTTACACAGTCTACAGGTCAGACTACTTAATTTTATATATATTTTGATAGATCGGGCATTTCTGAATGAAATACCAAATACATGTATTGTTTATTCTTATTTTTCAAAGTTTTATTTTCAATGAGGCAAAATGGGGATGATCTAAACTTATTTTATTCTTTTCATATTATCTTTAAGCTTTTTTTTTATTTTATATGGCTCTCTAGGGCTCCTCAGCACTGTAGGTGTGCGATCGCTTGTGCTATGTAGAGAGATGCTTCACTATCCCTCTGCATGGCACAAATGATAAATTTCTGCCGGTGTCGTCATTTGGGCATTGCAGGAAGTGAATGACAGCATCCAGGATCATCAGCTGACCCCATTGCAATGTACCAAGGCCCCATAATCTCATCATGGGTCCTCCAGTGCCCGCGGGGAAAAGTGCAATCCCCACTGCGGCACGTTAGTTTGCTGTCAGTGATTGACAGTGCAATCTAAAGGGTTATAACAGTGCAGATCGGATCGCTGATATGTGGAGGGGACGATGCAAGTTCAGTGTGTGAGCTCGCATCATATGGAGGGCGGCGGCCAAGGGCGTACATATACATCCTTGGACATAAAGGTATTAAAGGGAACCTGTCACCTCCAGAAAGCCCCCCAGCCTATCACTACCTGTCCCTGCACCTTCCTATTACTACTCTATCCCTGTCTCTCCTAAATGTGCCCTGTGACTGTGGAATAAGGCTACCTTCACATTTGTGTTCCACTCCACAGCGTTCAGCGGAAGGGATCTGCAATGTGACCGCAGCACCGCAAGCCCCTATCTTTATAATGGGAGCGCACGGTGCTGCGCATGACCATACGC
Organism: Allobates femoralis; assembly: GCA_033576535.1. Lineage (NCBI taxonomy): Eukaryota > Metazoa > Chordata > Amphibia > Anura > Aromobatidae > Allobates > Allobates femoralis. The sequence goes on along the minus strand of JARQOC010000008.1, from coordinate 153,526,818 downwards.
ACCCATTCACTGCCATATGTGATCTGTGCGCAGGCGGATGCCTGTGCACAAATCACCCAGTCTCGTCTGCGCCACGAACGCGACATGTTGCATTTCTGGTGTGGACGAGACTGGGTGATTTGTGAGCAGGCATCCGCCTGCGCACATATCACATATGGCCGTGAATGGGTGCGCACGGTCATGAGCAGCACCGTGCGCTCCCATTATAAAGATAGGGGCTTGTGGTGCTGCGGTCACATTGCGATCCCCTCCGCAGAACGCTGCGGAAGGGAACGCAAATGTAAAGGTAGCCTAAAACATTTTAATCACTTACTCATTGGTATTATAATTATCCAAGGGGCAACCGTTGCTAGTTCCCCTGGGCATCCTCTCTGTGTCCCTCTCGCGACCTTCTTTAAAGGGATCCTGTCACCCCCAAAACGCCTCATAAGCCATTAAAAGATGTCCCTAAAGCATATTATCACTTATCCTACACTCCTTTTTGCTCCTAAATGCATCTAGTGAAAATGTAGATAAACGTTATTAAACTCACTCATTAGCGATGTTAATGAGTGGCTACTGTATTCATAGTCACTCAAGCAGGCTCTCCCTCCTCATGATATCACGCCTTAATAGGCGTGATCTGGAATGCTGATTCAAATCCGCGCCTCCCCGCTCTCCTGTGTCGGCGGGGCTGCAGTGCGGCTGTATGACGCGAATCGCGTCATTTCCGGCTTCGGGTGACGTGTGTACACCCACGCCGCTCTGTTAGCTTCAAGCCCCGAACTGCGCATGCATGCTGGAGGCATAACAGAGCGGTGCGGGTGTACATACGTCACCCGAAGCCGGAAACGAAGCGATTCGCGTCATACAGCCGCACTGCAGCCCCGCCGACACAGAGGAGTGCGGGGAGGCGCGCATTTGAGTCAGCATTCCAGATCATGCCTATTAAGGCGTGATATTATGAGGAGGGAGAGCCTGCCTGAGTGACTATGAATACAGTAGCCACTCATTAACATCACTAATGAGTGAGTTTAATAACGTTTATCTACATTTTCACTAGATGCATTTAGGAGCAAAAAGGAGTGTAGGATAAGTGATAATATGCTCTAGGGACATGTTTTCATAGCTTATGAGGCGTTTTGGGGGTGACAGGATCCCTTTAAAGTTTATCATGCCCCAATGGTGATATTCACATACAAATGCGCGCCCCCCAGCCTGCCTCTCCGCTCTGCAGAGTTCCGGGTATGACATCAAATGCGTCATTTCCGGTACTCCGCAGCCGGACTTCAGGCTGCGCACTACGCATGCTCTATGGAGCACGTTACGAGCTGACGTAATGTGCTCCACAGAGCATGTGCAATGCGCAGTTCTGTGGATAAGATGCGGAATAATGGAAATTATGCGTTCGGCATCATACCCAGAACTCTGCAGAGCGCAGAGGCAGGCTGGGGGCGAGCATTTGTACGTGAATATCACGCCCATTGGGGCATGAAAAACTTTAAAGAAGTCGGCGAGAGGGACACAGAGAGGACACCCGGGGGTAAGCAACAGTAGCCCCCGGATCATTATAATACTAATGAGTGATTAAAACATTTTATTCCACAGTGGCAGGGCACATTTAGGAGAGACAGGGATAGTTAGTATAGTAATAAGAAGGTGCAGGGACAGGTAGTGATAGGCTGGGGGGCTTTATGAAGGTGACAGGTTCCCTTCAAGTGTCGTTGTATGAGATCCTGAAATCATTGGAGGGAATCTGTCCCCAAATTTTTACTACGCAATGTGAGAGCAACATATTGTAAGGGCAGCGATGTGTCACTTACTGTTTGTTGCTCTACTAATAAAATCAGTGCTTTATCAGCGCGAGATCATTACTGTAGGACAAAGGTGTCTAGTGCCTCCTGGTCCAAACACTCCACCACCACTTATTAAAATCTTTCTATCAATGTACAGTGTAATCAGAAAGCTGCCAATCACTGGTGTGAGCTGGGTTACAGAGGGCTCAGCATTCTGAGCTCTGCAGCAGCAAAAACAGAGATTGCATCAAAAAGGATAGCATGCAGACCAGCAAGTGACATCACTGGAATTAGTGTCTCAGCCCCTACATCATGCTGCTCTCAGATTAAATAACAAAAACTTGGTGTTATAGATTCCCATTTTAGGGACCCCTGTCAACACAGAATGACTGTCCAAACCAAGTACAGGTGTTCAGTGCATCATGACGAGACCAGTCATTTAGAAACACCTCCCACCTACACGTTAACCATGACAGAAAACTACCCCCAGCTAGGCACACAGTCTGCCCCAGAACAACCACCACAGCCTATTACACAGCTTCCACCGTGATAGGAGACCAACGCCGCCTTTACACAGCCTCCACCCCGACAGGAGACCACCGTCGTCTGTTGCACAGCCTCCACCATAACAGGAACCACAGCCGTCTGTTACACAACCTCCATCATAGTAGGTGGCCATTGCAGACTGTTTTACAGTCTTTCCCATGACAGGACGTCACTGCTGCTGCTTGTTAAGCTATGTTTACACAGTGTTTTTACACTGAGTTTTTACTGTGGTCTTATGCTAATCTAAAACTGTGTTTTGGATTTTCCAGCAAAACCTATGTGATTCAGGCAAAAGCTGTCCACACACATTGGTTTAGTTTCTTTGCAGAAAGTGTCATTACATTACAGATTTTGCTGCATTTTGAAAAGAATGAGCATGTCCAAGTATTTGCTGCAGTCAATGGCAAAACCGCAGCAAAAAACGCAACAAATCTGCCAATTAATCAGGAGATACTAGAAACCTGTACAGGTTTTGCTGCAGCAAAGACGCCCAGAGTGAACATAGAATAATACAGCCTCCATCACAGTAGGAGCCATTGCCAACTGTTTTACAGTCTTCCCCATGACAGGTAACTGCCACCTGGTACACAGCCTCCATCATAAGTGAAGACCACCGCCGCCTGTTACATGGCCTTCTTCATGGCAGGAGACCAGCAATGCCCATTTTACAGTGTTTCTCAGCTCTAGTCCTCAAGACCCTTCAAAGTGCAGATTTTCAGGATTTCCTTAGCATAAAGGGCCCGTTACACGCAACGATATCGCTAACGGTATCGTTGCAACATCACCAGTTTTGTGACGTTGCAGCAACCTCGTAGCGATGTAGCTGCATGTGACATGTACCAACGACCAGCGATCAGCTCGCTGATCGTTGGTAAATGGCCAGGACCATTTTTCCGTCAACAATCTCCTGGCCGATGCCCAGCGCCGCACAGTACACGCTGGGATATGGTAACCAGGGTAAACATCAGGTAACTAAGCGCAGCACTATGCTTAGTTACCCGATGTGTACATTGGTTACCAGCATTCTCGCTGGTCGCTGGGGAGTCTGCCTGTGTGACAGCTCACCAGCAACCAAATAGCGATGTCCCAGCGATCCTGATCGTTGGATAGCTGGGACATCGCAGCGTGTAACCTGTCCTTTACACAGGTGTTGGGATCATCACGTCTGCAGGTGATTACATTATCACCTGTGCAATACTAAGGAAATCCTGAAAACATGACCTGTAAGGGTATGTGCACATTACCGGCGGGTTGGTCGGCGGCGGCTGGGCGGAACCCGCCAGGATGCTCCGGCGCCGTCCACTGGCTTCCTGGCGGGTATGTGCGGCGGGAGCCGGGCGGGTGACGGGCGGTAGCCGGCGGTTGCACAGCAGCGATTCTGCAGCGGCTGGAAGCAGCACATGATTCTGCTTGCAGCCGCTGAAGAACCGGCGTTTTATAGAACATGCTCATTCTTTGCTAACACCGCTGGAAACCTGCGGGTTAGCAACGGATGAGGCTGTGTAAACCGCCGGTGTGTGCACAGCCTTGGTCGGTTTACATTGGTTTTAATGTTAATCCAAACGCCGGTTTGGATTAACATAAATTTAAATAAAACTAATGTAAACAAACCGGCGGTTTACACAGCTAAACCGCCCAACACCCGGCAAGTGCGCACATAGCCTTAGTGGGTCCTGAGGACTGGAGTTGAGGACCTTAGGTTTACAGTCTTCCGCATAACAAGACCACGTTACACAGCCTCCATCATGACAGAAGACCGACGCTGCCTATTACAAGGCCTTACTAGTTACCACCTTACATGTACACTCGGCTCCAGGGTCACAAACCCACTCCCCAAATCACAAAGTCATCACATTGTTGCGGTAACTAGAACAGATGGCGCTATCAGCACAACTACAATATTTTACACCAGATCACACTTCATTCACATCTATTATCCTTTGGCTGCATTCACACACAGAGTTTTGGTTGCATTTTGTGAGGATCCAATTCTGGTGCAGAAACAGCAGCCTTGTGTGTGAACATGTGTGGCGTTATCTGCTGCGATGTTTACTCACCTCCCTGTGCTCCCCCCCCCCCCCCCCCATGATCTCCAGTGATGTTCTCTCCTTCCTGGAGGACCTGCGAGTTGTTTGATACCTCTAGGAACTGCCCATGTGACTGAGTAACGTCAAAGTCACATGATGAAGTGCCAGTTCCTAGAAGAACCGAAAACAAAACTCACAGCTCCTGAAGCCTCCGGGAATCAGGGCATCACCGGAGGTCACTGTGGGGAGGGTTAGTAGTTAGCGCAGCAGAAAAACTCCCAAGAATGAACACGCTTAATCCTTGTGAGGATCAGTTCTTGAGCCCAAAAGCAGATCCTCACAACGAGTACCATCTGAATACAAAATTGTGAAAAGCATTGACTTGGCTGGTACAGCCAACATCACTGGAAATAACGGATCCGACGAAAAACACGGCAATAAGGCTACATTCACACACAGTGTTTTTGTGAGGATCCGCTTTTGGTGCAAAACTGCACTAAGGACGTATCTTCATAGAACGCAGCGTTCTGTGTGTGAACGGCCTGTGCTTACTTTCTGCGCTTTACGTACCTCACCACACTCCCTCGGTGACCCCCGGCGGTGTCTTCTGATCCCCCGCTGGGCCGCAGTGAGCACAGCCTATAGGACCCCGCAGCACCATGTGACCGGTGACGTCGCCCGGTCACATGGTACTGTTTAAGGTCCTGCACAAGGTCCTACGGCGTCGGCAAAAGAAGCGATCACCAGGGGAGTGTGGCGAGGTGAGTAAAAGCGGAGGAAGAAAGCACAAAAAGAATCAAGTCATTCTTTGCGCGGATGCGTTTTGCAGCACAAAGGGAATCTGCAAAGTTACAGCCCGTGTGAACGCATTTCAGCAAAAGCCATTGCTGTGATGTGATGTGTTACAGTGCTGCGGTTCACTGCATTTACACAGCGCTATGCCGAAATATGCTACATGTGAACATAGTCTTACACTGCACTAGCGCACAGTGTGAATTAACATTTTAGACCCTCTCAATGCACAACACCAGCACTGCTCGACACATCAGATTTCCACCAATCTGTGTTGTGCCGTACCGCCACATCAGTGCATCACACGACCACGCTATACACTCAACAGGCAGTGACCCCATCAGTGGTGACTGCCCCGGGCTGTAGTGTGGGGGAGGTCCTCAGTGGTGGCCGGGGACTGTAGTGTGTGGGGATGCTCAGTGGTGACTGGGGAGGGCAGTAGTGTAGGAGGGGTCCACAGTGGTGGCTGACCGGAGGGCTGTAGTGTAGGGAAGGTCCTCAGTGGTGGCCAGGGCTGTAGTGGGGGGGCCCTCAGTATTAATTGCATGTGGCTGTAGTGTAGGAGGGGCCCTCAGTGATGACTGCCAGGGAGGGGGGGGGGGCTGTAGTGTAGGAGGGGCCCTCAGTGGTGACTGCCCGGGAGGGCTGTAGTGTAGGAGGGGCCCTCAGTGGTGACTGCCTGGGAGGGCTGTAGTGTAGGAGGGGCCCTCAGTGGTGACTGCCCAGGAGGGCTGTAGGGTAGGAGGGGCCCTCAGTGTTGACTGCCTGGCGGGGAGGCTGTGGAGCTGTAGTGAATGGGGGCCATCAGTGTGTGACTGCCCGCGGGGGTGTGTAATATGGGGCCCCCTCAGTAGGTGACTGCCACAGGTTTGTAGTGTGGGGGCTCTCAGTGGTTGTCCGAGGGTTGTAGTGTGGGGCCCTCAGTGGTGAGTCTGGGGCTGTAGTGTGTGGGCCCTCAGTAGTGACTGCACAGGGTTATAGTGTGGGGCCCTCCAGTGGTGACTGCACAGGGTTGTTAGGTGTGGGGCCCCCTCAGTGTTGGTCAGGGCTGTAGTGTGGGGGCCCCCTCAGTGGTGTCAGGGTGTAGTGTGGGGCCCCCTCAGTGTGATGCACAGGGTCGAGTGTGCACCAGGGGGGGGCTGTAGTGTGGGGCCCTCAGTGGTGGTCTGGGCCTGGGGGTGTAGTGTGGGGCCCCCTCAGTGGTGACTGCACAGGGTGTAGTGTGGCAGGGGGCCTCAGTGGTGGACTGCACAGGGTGTAGTGTGGGGGCCCTCAGTGGTGACTGCACAGGGTTGTAGTGTGGGGGCCCCTCAGTGGTGACTGCACAGGGTTGTAGTGTGGGGGCCCTCAGTGGTGACTGCACAGGGTATGTAGTGTGGGGGCCCCTCAGTGGTGACTGCACAGGGTTGTAGTGTGGGGCCCCTCAGTGGTGACTGCACAGGGTTGTAGTGTGGGGGCCCCTCAGTGGTGACTGCCCAGGGTTGTAGTGTGGGGGCCCTCAGTGGTGACTGCACGGGTTGTAGTGTGGGGGCCCCTCAGTGGTGACTGCACAGGGTTGTAGTGTGGGGGCCCTCAGTGGTGACTGCCACAGGGTTGTAGTGTGGGGGCCCTCAGTGGTGACTGCACAGGTTGTAGTGTGGGGGGCCCTCTCAGGTAGGTGGGAGCCTCAGTGGTGACTGCACCAGGGGTTGTAGTGTGGGGGCCCTCAGTGGTGACTGCACAGGTTGTAGTGTGGGGGCCCTCAGTGGTGACTGCACAGGGTTGTAGTGTGGGGGCCCCTCAGTGGTGACTGCACAGGGTTGTAGTGTGGGGCCCCTCAGTGGTGACTGCACAGGGTTGTAGTGTGGGGGCCCCTCAGTGGTGACTGCACAGGGTTGTAGTGGGGGCCCTCAGTGGTGACTGCACAGGGTTGTAGTGTGGGGGCCCTCAGTGGTGACTGCACAGGGTTGTAGTGTGGGGCCCCTCAGTGGTGACTGCCCAGGAGGCTGTAGTGTGGGGCCCTCAGTAGTGACTGCACAGGGTGTAGTGTGGGGCCCTCAGTGGTGGTCAGGGTTGCAGTGTGGGGCCCCTCAGTGGTGACTGCACAGGGTGTAGTGTGGGGCCCCCTCAGTGGTGACTGCACAGGGTTGCAGTGTGGGGCCCTCAGTGGTGACTGCACAGGGTAGGTGTGGGGCCCCCTCAGTGGTGACTGCCCGGGAGGGCTGTAGTGTGGGGCCCTCAGTGGTGACTGCACAGGGTTAGTGTGGGGCCCCCTCAGTGGTGACTGCCGGAGGGCTTGTAGTGTGGGGCCCTCAGTGGTGACTGCACAGGGTAGTGTGGGGCCCTCAGTGGTGTCAGGGTTGCAGTGTGGGGCCCTCAGTGGTGACTGCACAGGGTAGTAGTGTGGGGCCCCTCAGTGGTGACTGCACAGGGTTGCAGTGTGGGGGCCCTCAGTGGTGACTGCACAGGGTTAGTGTGGGGCCCCTCAGTGGTGACTGCACAGGGTTGCAGTGTGGGGCCCTCAGTGGTGACTGCACAGGGTATGTGTGTGGCCCCTCAGTGGTGACTGCACAGGGTTGCAGTGTGGGGCCCTCAGTGGTGACTGCACAGGGTTGTAGTGGGGGCCCCTCAGTGGTGACTGCACAGGGTTGCAGTGTGGGGCCCTCAGTGGTGACTGCACAGGGTTGCTAGTGTGGGGCCCCCTCAGTGGTGACTGCCGGGAGGGCTGTAGTGTGGGGCCCTCAGTGGTGACTGCACAGGGTAGTGTGGGGCCCCCTCAGTGGTGACTGCCGGGAGGGCTGTAGTGTGGGGCCCTCAGTGGTGACTGCACAGGGTTAGTGGTGGGGCCCCCTCAGTGGTGACTGCCGGGTAGGGCTTGTAGTGTGTGGGGCCGTCAGTGGTGACTGCACAGGGTAGTGTGGGGCCCTCAGTGGTGGTCAGGGTTGCAGTGTGGGGCCCTCAGTGGTGACTGCACAGGGTAGTGTGGGGCCCCCTCAGTGGTGAACATGCCCGGGAGGGCTGTAGTGTGGGGGCCCTCAGTGGTGACTGCACAGGGTAGTGTGGGGCCCCCTCAGTGGTGACTGCCCGGGAGGGCTGTAGTGTGGGGCCCTCAGTGGTGACTGCACAGGGTAGTGTGGGGCCCTCAGTGGTGGTCAGGGTTGCAGTGTGGGGCCCTCAGTGGTGACTGCACAGGGTAGTGTGGGGCCCCCTCAGTGGTGACTGCCCGGGAGGGCTGTAGTGTGGGGCCCTCAGTGGTGACTGCACAGGGTAGTGTGGGGCCCCCTCAGTGGTGACTGCTCGGGAGGGCTGTAGTGTGGGGCCCTCAGTGGTGACTGCACAGGGTAGTGTGGGGCCCTCAGTGGTGACTGCACAGGGTAGTGTGGGGGCCCCCTCAGTGGTGGTCAGGGTTGTAGTGTGGGGGCCCCCTCAGTGGTGGTCAGGGCTGTAGTGTGGGGCCCTCAGTGGAGGTCAGGGTTGCAGTGTGGGGGCCCCCTCAGTGGTGGTCAGGGTTGCAGTGTGGGGCCCTCAGTGGTGACTGCACAGGGTAGTGTGGGGCCCCCTCAGTGGTGACTGCTCGGGAGGGCTGTAGTGTGGGGCCCTCAGTGGTGACTGCACAGGGTAGTGTGGGGCCCCCTCAGTGGTGGTCAGGGTTGCAGTGTGGGGCCCTCAGTGGTGACTGCACAGGGTAGTGTGGGGGCCCCCTCAGTGGTGGTCAGGGTTGTAGTGTGGGGGCCCCCTCAGTGGTGGTCAGGGCTGTAGTGTGGGGCCCTCAGTGGTGGCCAGGGTTGCAGTGTGGGGCCCTCAGTGGTGTCTGCCCGGGGCCCCGGCTGTGGCTCGCTGACAATAGCCGCACCTGCTTGTGTGGTGTCCGTCAGGTCGTATCCGGTGCCCGGGAAGTCCCTCAGTTTGCGGCCGCTCAGGTTGAGGATCCCGGAGGTGGCCGCCTCCTCCAGCGCCCGGTCCAGGCTCCGCACCGTGTGCTGGTGCAGGGTCCCCGTACTCCAGTGCGGTCCATGGGGGAAGCTGGGGAACACAGGGCCCGGGCACTGCACAGCCGCACTCACCGGGGCCCCGCCGCCTCCTGCACTCTGCACCCCGGGGCCCCCCGCGGCGGCAGCGGACACCGCCGTCTGAGTCGCCGCCATTGCTGCCGAGGAATAGCCCTGTATAATGACTCCGTTAGCAAGTGCGGGGCTGTGCGCAGGCGCAGTGCGCGGATAGCGGGGCTGAACCAACACAGCGATGTGATGGGGGCGGAAACCTGTGTGCAGGGGTGAGACCAACACAGGAGAGAGGAGTGCTGCTCCGGGGGACGTAATATAATAATAATAATAATAATAATAATAATATAATAATAATAATAATATTTATTCATTTATATAGCGCTATATTAATTCCATAGTACTGGAGTGCTGCTTCGGAGGACATAATACTGGAGTGCTGCTCCGGAGGACATAATACTGGAGTGCTGCCCCGGAGGACATAATACTGGAGTGCTGCTCCGGAGGACATAATGCTGGAGTGCTGCTCCGGAGGACATAATGCTGGAGTGCTGCTCTGGAGGACATAATGCTGGAGTGCTGCTCCGGAGGACATATATATGGGAGTAGCTGTTCCGGAGGACATAATGATGGGAGTGCTGCTTCAGCAGGACATAATAGGGAGTGCTGCTCGGAGGACATAATGACGGGAGTGCTGCTCCAGGCAGGACATAATGAGGAGTGCTGCTTCGGAGGACATAATGCATGGAGTGCTGCTCCGGAGGACATAATGAGGGAGTGCTGCTCCGGGAGGACATAATGCTGGAGTGCTGCTCGGAGGACATAATACTGGAGTGCTGCTCCGGAGGACATAATGCTGGAGTGCTGCTTCGGAGGACATAATGACTGGAGTGCTGCTCCGGAGGACATATCTGGAGTGCTGCTCGGAGGACATAATGCTGGAGTGCTGCTCCGGAGGACATAATGCTGGAGTGCTGCTCCGGAGGACATAATGCTGGAGTGCTGTCCGGAGGACATATTACTGGAGTGCTGCTCCGGAGGACATAATGCTGGAGTGCTGCTCCGGAGGACATAATGCTGGAGTGCTGCTCGGAGGACATAATACTGGAGTGCTGCTCCGGAGAATATATGGAGTGTGTCGGAGGACATAATGCTGGAGTGCTGCTCCTGGAGGACATAATGAGGGAGTGTGCTCCAGAGGACATAATACTGGAGTGCTGCTTCGGAGGGACATAATACTGGAGTGTGCTATGCTCTCGGAGGACATAATGACGGGAGGCTGCTCGGAGGACATAATGATGGGAGTGCTGCTTGGAGGACATAATGTGGGAGTGCTGCTCCGGAGGACATAATACTGGAGTGCTGCTCGGAGGACATAATAGTGGAGGTGCTCTCGGAGGAATAATGCTGGGAGTGCTGCTCCAGAGGGACATAATGAGGGGTGTGCTCTGGAGGACACATAATCAGGAGTGCTGCTTCGGAGGACATAATACTGGAGTGCTGCTGGAGGACATAATGCTGGGAGTGCTGCTCCGGGGACATAATACTGGAGTGCTGCTCCGGAGGACATAATAGGGGAGTGCTGTTCTGGAGGACATAATGTGGAGAGTGCTGTCCGGAGGACATAATAGGGAGTGCTTGCTACGGGAGATAATGCTGGAGTGTGCTCTGGAGGACATAATGGGGAGGCTGCTCGTGGAGGGACATAATGCTGGAAGTGCTGCTCCGGAGGATACATATGGGAGTGCTGCTCCGGCAGGACATAGATGCGGAGTGCTGCTCGGAGGACATAATGACTGGAGTGCTGCTCCGGAGGACATAATACTGGAGTGCTGTTGGAGGACATAATACTGGAGTGCTCGGCTGGAGGCATAATGCTGGAGTGCTGCTCCGGAGGACATAATGTGGAGTGCTGTCTGGAGGATATAATGCTGGAGAGCTGCTCGGAGGACATAATGGGGAGTGCTGTCCTGGAGGGACATAATGTGGAGTGCTGCTCCGGGACATAATGCTGGAGTGCTGCTCCGGAGGACATAATGGGAGTGCTGCTCGGAGGACATAATGCTGGAGTGCTGCTCGGAGGACATAATGCATGGAGTGCTGCTCCGGAGGACATAATACTGGAGTGCTGCTCTGGAGGACATAATGGGAGTGCTGCTCCGGAGGACATAATGCTGGAGTGCTGCTCGGAGGACATAATGCAGGAGTGCTGCTCCGGAGACATAATGCTGGAGTGCTGCTCCGGAGGACATAATACGGAGTGCTGCTCGGAGGACATAATGCTGGAGTGCTGCTCCGGAGGACATAATGATGGAGTGCTGCTCCGGAGGACATAATGCTGGAGTGCTGCTCGGAGGACATAATACTGGAGTGCTGCTCCGGAGGACATAATGCTGGAGTGCTGCTCGGAGGACATAATCTGGAGTGCTGCTCCGGAGGACATAATACTGGAGTGCTGCTCGGAGGACATAATGCTGGAGTGCTGCTTCGGAGGACATAATGAGGAGTGCTGCTCCGAGGACATATATGGAGTGCTGCTCTGGAGGACATAATATGGAGTGCTGCTCCGGAGGACATAATATGGGAGTGCTGCTCGGAGGACATAATGCTGGAGTGCTCTGGAGGACATAATAGTGGAGTGCTGCTCGGAGGAATAATTGGGGAGTGCTGCTCGGAGGACATAATGCTGGAGTGCTGCTCGGAGGACATAATGCTGGAGTGCTGCTCGGAGGACATAATGAGGAGTGCTGCTCTGGAGGACATAATGCTGGAGTGCTCTGGAGGACATAATACTGGAGTGCTGCTCCTGGAGGACATAATGCTGGAGTGGCTCTGGAGGACATAATACTGGAGTGCTGCTCGGAGGACATAATATGGAGTGTGCTCTGGAGGACATAATACTGGAGTGCTGCTCGGAGGACATAATATGGAGGTGCTCTGGAGGACATAATGCTGGGAGTGCTCTCGGAGGACAATAATGCGGTGCTGCTCTCGGAGGACATAATGGGAGTGCTGCTCGGAGGACATAATGCTGGGTAGTGCTCGGAGGACATAATGCTGGAGTGCTGCTCCGGAGGACATAATACTGGAGTGCTGCTCCGAGGACATAATGCTGGAGTGCTGCTCGGAGGACATAATGCTGGAGTGCTGCTCGGAGGACATAAATAGGGAGTGCTCTGGAGGACATAATGTGGGGGCTCTGGAGGACATAAATGTGGGAGGCTCTCTGGAGGATATAATGTGGAGGTGCTTCGGGGACATAATGCGGGAGGCGCTCTGGGGACATATATGGGGGGCTCTGGGGACATAATAGGAGGGCTCTGAGGAATATAATGCAGGAGGCTCTGGAGGACATAATGTGGGAGGCTCTGGAGGACATAATGTGGGAGGCTCTGGAGGACATAATGTGGGAGGCTCTGAAGGACATAATGTGGGAGGCTCTGGAGGACATAATGTGGGAGGCTCTGGAGGATATAATGTGGGAGGCTCTGGAGGACATAATGTGGGAGGCTCTGGAGGACATAATGTGGGAGGCTCTGGAGGATATAATGCAGGAGGCTCTGGAGGACATAATGTGGGAGGCTCTGAAGGACATAATGCGGGAGGCTCTGGGAGTCGACACATAATGTGGGAGGCAATGGAGGATATAATGTGGGAGGCTCTGGAGGACATAATGCGGGAGGCTCTGGAGGACATAATGTGGGAGGCTCTGGAGGACATAATGTGGGAGGCTCTGGAGGACATAATGTGGGAGGCTCTGGAGGACATAATGTGGGAGGCTCTGGAGGACATAATGTGGGAGGCTCTGAAGGACATAATGTGGGAGGCTCTGGAGGACATAATGTGGGAGGCTCTGGAGGACATAATGTGGGAGGCTCTGGAGGACATAATGTGGGAGGCTCTGGAGGACATAATGTGGGAGGCTCTGAAGGACATAATGTGGGAGGCTCTGAAGGACATAATGCTGGAGGCTCTGGGAGTCGGAACATAATGGGAGGCTCTGGAGGATATAATGTGGGAGGCTCTGGAGGACATAATGCAGGAGGCTCTGGAGGATATAATGTGGGCGGCTCTGGAGGACATAATGCAGGAGGCTCTGGAGGATATAATGTGGGAGGCTCTGGAGGACATAATGCGGGAGGCTCTGGAGGATATAATGTGGGAGGCTCTGGAGGACATAATGCAGGAGGCTCTGGAGGATATAATGTGGGAGGCTCTGGAGGACATAATGTGGGAGGCTCTGGAGGACATAATGTGGGAGGCTCTGGAGGACATAATGTGGGAGGCTCTGGAGGACATAATGTGGGAGGCTCTGGAGGACATAATGTGGGAGGCTTGGAGGACATAATGTGGGAGGCTCTGGGAGGACATAATGTGGGAGGCTCTGGAGGACATAATGCTGGAGGATATAATGTGGGAGACTCTGGAGGACATAATGTGGGAGGCTCTGGAGGACATAATGTGGAGGCTCTGGAGGATATAATGCAGGAGGCTCTGGGAGTCGGACACATAATGTGGGAGGCTCTGGAGGACATAATGCGGGAGGCTCTGGAGGACATAATGCGGGAGGCTCTGAAGGACATAATGCTGGAGGCTCTGAAGGACATAATGCTGGAGGCTCTGAAGGACATAATGCTGGAGGCTCTGGGAGTCGGACACATAATGCAGGAGGCTCTGGAGGACATAATGCTTACGCTTACTCTGTAGGGCAGAAGGAAGGATTTCTGTAGATCGAAATGAAGGATTTCGAGAGTGCGCCTTGCGCTTACTCTGTAGGTTGAAAGGAAGTATTTTGGGAGTGCACCTTACGCTTACTCTGTGGGCCGAAAGGAAGGATTTCGAGAGTGCACCTTATGCTTACTTTGTAGGGCAGAAGGAAGTATTTTGGGAGTGCACCTTGCGCTTACTCTGTAGGGTGGAAGGAAGGATTTCGAGAGTGCACCTTATGCTTACTCTGTAGGGGAGAAGGAAGTATTTTGGGAGTGCACCTTATGCTTACTCTGTAGATCGGAAGGAAGGATTTCAGTTGTGCACTTTACACTTACTCTGTAGGTCGAAAGAAGGATTTCGGGAGTGCACCTTACGCTTACTTTGTAGGGCAGAAGGAAGTATTTTGGGAGTGCACCTTACGCTTACTTTGTAGGGCAGAAGGAAGTATTTTGGGAGTGCACCTTACGCTTACTCTGTAGGTCGAAAGGAAGGATTTCAGGAGTGCACCTTAATTCCCCGTTACACGGTACTTCGTTGCATGTAACACCGAGATTCAACAACGATAAGTTGTTGGATCGGTGATCGCAGGTTTGAGAACATGTTCTCCAACGATCTGCCAACCTGCTGCATCATTGTGTGTGACACTGGATAACGATGTCGTTTGCGACTTCACCCATTCACAGCAATGAGCAAAGATCGTTCGCGGGGTTTGTGAACGATACCTGCTCACAACATCATTGGTGCGTCGTCCATGATATCTAGACTTGCGACATCTCCCCAATGACATCAAAATTATGTCTGCAACGACCGCACACCCACGAGATTGTTGCCGTCATCGTTCCAACATTGTGCCGTGTAACGGTACCTTTACCCTTAAGCCCCAGTCACACATAACGATTTCGCTAGCGAGATCGTTGTAACTGTGAAGTAAACGATCTCTCCAGCGATATCGTTCTGTGTGACACTTATGCAGCGATCAGAGCCCCAGCTGTGAGGTCGTGATCGCTGCAAATCTGTGGTCATTTAGATCGTTGGTTTCCGTGGTCAGCACGCATCGTTGGTGTGACTGCAGAACCAGCGTCTTACTCCATGGCTGGTTACTATGGAAACACCGGGTATTCCATGCAGCGCCACTGCTAATATCCGCTTTACCTGGTTACAGCGTCCTCCTGCTTAAGCACTGCCTGTAATCAGGAAGACGCTGAGTAACTATGATAAACAGCGGTATCTGCAGGGGCGATGCTGGATACCGGTTTTATGATAGTTACCAGCGTTCTCCTGCTACAGAGTGCTAAGCAGGAGACGCTGGTACATGGTAACAGCGGGTATCAGGCAGCGGCCTGCCTGGATAACCCGATGTTTATCATAGTTACCACATTCTCCCAGCTTAGCGCTCCCTAAAGCAGCCAAGAGGGATGCGATGTCGGAAGGTGCTCCCCATGGGCTGATCGCTGGAATCTGCTGTTTGACAGCTCCCAATGCGATCAGTAACGACGCTCCAGCGATCCCAGCAGCGTATCACGCTGTTGGATGTTGGAGCAATCGTTATGTGTACAGCACTCTATCTGTGGTGGAAGGAGTTTCGGTAGCACTTTACACTTACTCTGTAGGGTGGAAGGAAGGATTTCGGGAGTGCACCATACGCTTGAAGAAAGGATTTCGGGAGTGCACCTTATGGTACCGTCACACGTTTCAACATCGCCGGCGATATCGCAACTCACGGGCTCGCGCACGTTTTGGGAACGTTGCCAAGCTCGCTTTGGCGTTGTTACACGTAGCAATGTCTCTTTCACTTCGGCGATGTGGCGATGCAGGAATCGCCTGAGCAACTTGGGAGTTGAAGTTGCCGGTGGACGTTGCCGCGTCACACACAGGGCAACCACATGAACAATGTAGGGTTTTTTTTTTGGGGCGCGGCTAGGAGGTAGGCGTGCCATAGTGTGTTTTAACGACGCCCATAACACTGTGATTGGTCGCTACAACTGCATTTGAAGCCTAGCTCATTCGTGTGTGTCAAATATGGATTTTAACCAACGCATGTGCAGTTTGGTTGGCTTCTCATTCAGCTCTCGTGTGATGTGTGGCGGCTTGTTGGTAGACACGTTTGCATCGCCAAAGTGTAATATAGGAGCGCTGGTGTGGTGCTGTCTGTATTAAGCCAATTATGGTTATGGGTATGTGTTTAGATCAGCTACGTCTCAGGACTCACAACACTCTTGAGATCTGTGTATGGATACTGTTGGAGCCTGGATTAACTATGTGTGTGCAGATATATTTGTGTCTGGTCAGTGATGTGTCACATATATAGTGTTCCCACACAATGGTATTGTCCATGTTTGTGTCGATATTAATATGCAGAAGATGCGCACGTATACGGCCCACATCAATGGCCTGCAGACTTGTATTGGACGCTCTTTATACAAGCCCTTTCAGCACTATTGGAGAAAAAATGAGTCTGCTGATGGACGCACAGATCATCAAATATGGCCCTTGGACAAGGACTACCAATTATAACGCACGAGCTGCCACCAATCCCCGCACACCGGCCCGGTTGAAACTACACCCAGACACGCCTACGGGATAGCTTCGGCGATGTCTGAAGATGCTTTTATCATCGCTATCACCATGTCACACAGAGCGATCACAACAGATCGCCTAAGCAACATCACCAGGTTTCACTACATGCACTGGAACCTGGCAACTCGATTGAGGCAACTTATCGGCGTTGAATCGCCACGCTACATGTATCAATGCACTAGCGACATCAATGGCAACAGCGATGCTATGTCACTTTCAGACGATATCGCGGCGATGTTGAAACATGTGACTGTACCTTCAGGTTTACTCTGTAGGGTGGGAAGAAGGATTTCTGAATTGCACCTTACGCTGACTCTGTAGGTCAGAAAGAAGGATTTCGGGAGTGCACCTTAAGGGACTGTTACATGGCACGACGTTGGAACATGTCGGCAACGATCTCATGGGGGCGCGGTCATTCCAACATCGTTTTGACATGTTGGTGAGATGTCACACGTCTAGATATCGTGGATGACTCACCAAAGATGTAGCGAGAAGCTATGGTTCGCACAACCCAGCGAACGATACCTACTCATTGCAGTGAATGGGTCGAAGTCGTAAAAGACATTGGTATGGCAGTGCCACACACAACGATATAGCAGGTTGGCTGATCGTTGATCGTGTGGTTTGAGAACATGTTCTCAAACCTGTGATCAGCGATCCAACGATTTATCGTTACAACTTCACAGAGTCACAAGCAACGACGTCCTAACGATGTCGCTTGAACAACTCCAAACCCGTGACGTTTAAGCGATATCGTTAACAATGTTGTGCCATGTAACGGGGCCTTTACACTTACTCAGTAGGTCGTAAGGAAGGATTTCGGGCTGCACCTTTTCAGAGCCCAAAAAACATAGGAGCAGAGGTTTCAGGGAGTCGCCGGCGCCTGCTTAGAAGCAACATAGAGCCAATATCCATGAAGGGGCGGAACACTGAAGAGAAATGACAGTACTAGCAATGAATTGTGGTTTTTTTTCTTACGATTTCACCCCAATAGAATTTTTAACTTTTTTTCCCTTTACATTATATGGTAAAGGGAATGGTGTCATTCACAACTACAACCTGTCATACGATGGTAGAAATGTTTTTTTTTTAACTTTGGGCACTAATGGACTCAAAGGCCCCCGTGCAAGAACAATATGTGGCTCATGATAAATGTAAAATTCCACCTGCTTTGGGGTTGCAAATGGGCCCCCTATGTCTTGGGCCCCTGAGCAATTGCACAGGATGCATTTAATGGTATGTCCGCCCTTGGGTTTGGAAGAAAACAAATTTGTAAAAATAAAAAATGGCAAGTCCTGAGGGGGTTAAAGACAGAGATATGATCCAGGCAAAGTCCTGCCCATAGCCTTAATTTGTATTGGAGCATATATGTTTTTTTCTGCACTATTGAGGCTAAACCAAGAGTTCATGCTGGATATATGCAGTGCGTCATGTTATTTGGAATGGTACTACGTATATCTATGGCCCCCAATTAGCACCCGCAGCCGACTAATAAAGCGCTGAAACTGCAGGGATCAGTGAGAACTTGGATCCCTTCAGTGAAAATACTTAGATGTCATGGCGGTCAATTGCAACCATGGCAGTCATGTCGGTGGTTGGATGGAGGAAGGATGCTTCTCCTGTCAGCCCATCGACCCCCTGCCACATGATCCCAAGGGTGCCAATCAGTTTTTATATTAGTGTGGGATCTAATAGAATACCAGTCAGCGTTAGGCCAGTGAATCGCGGTCAGTACTCGAGTCATGGTGAATGCAGAGGCGTAACTACAACAGTTGCAGGAGTTGCAATTGCACCCAGGCCCTGGAACCTAGGGGCCCCAAAAGTCCTTTTGACCTATAGAAAAAGACTAATACTATTAAAGACTCATTGGAGTTTTCACATGGGGGCCCATGAGCTTCAAGTTACACCACTGGACCTTGCCACTGCTGTCCTTTCCTGAATTTGGCAGTCACATATATAGCCATTAGTCTCATTCGGAACCGGAGGCCCATGGCCGATCCATGTATCGTGGTCTCAATACTGATCATGATTCACAGGCAGGTGAATCCTGCCTAATGCTGGAAGGTCTATTATACCTCAGTCCAGAAGTATTTTGAATTTTTCTGGAGTAAATTCTTACTAATTCTTTATGGTATATTACATTATAACTCTATGTTCACACAGGGCTGCTGCGGGTTATAAACACCATAGAGACTTCTGCAGGTTGTATGTACAATAGGGGATGCACAGTAGAGACTGTTGCTGGCTGTATACACAATAGATAGTTGCTGGCTGTATACACAATAGAGAAGTCTGCGGGTTGTATACACAATGGACAGAGCTGCGGGCTGTATACTCATTGGAGACAGATGTGGGCTGTATGCACAATAGATAGCTGCGGGCATATTGCACAATACATGGCTGTGAGACATATGCACAATAGACGGCTGTGGGATGTATGGACAATACACGACTACTGGCTGTATGTACAGTTAGGGCCAGAAATATTTGGACAGTGACACAAGTTTTGTTATTTTAGCTGTTTACAAAAACATGTTCAGAAATACAATTATATATATAATATGGGCTGAAAGTGCACACTCCCAGCTGCAATATGAGAGTTTCCACATCCAAATCGGAGAAAGGGTTTAGGAATCATAGCTCTGCAATGCATAGCCTCCTCTTTTTCAAGGGACCAAAAGTAATTGGACAATGGACTCTAAGGGCTGCAATTAACTCTGAAGGCGTCTCCCTCATTAACCTGTAATCAATGAAGTAGTTAAAAGGTCAGGGGTGGATTCCAGGTGTGTGGTTTTGCATTTGGAAGCTGTTGCTGTGACCAGACAACATGCGGTCAAAGGAACTCTCAATTGAGGTGAAGCAGAACATCCTGAGGCTGAAAAAAAAGAAAAAATCCATCAGAGAGATAGCAGACATGCTTGGAGTAGCAAAATCAACAGTTGGGTACATTCTGAGAAAAAAGGAATTGACTGGTGAGCTTGGGAACTCTAAAAGGCCTGGGAGTCCACGGATGACAACAGTGGTGGATGATCGCCGCATACTTTATTTGGTGAAGAAGAACCCGTTGACAACATCAACTGAAGTCCAGAACACTCTCAGTGAAGTAGGTGTATCTGTCTCTAAGTCAACAGTAAAGAGAAGACTCCATGACAGTAAATACAAAGGGTTCACATCTAGATGCAAACCATTCATCAATTCCAAAAATAGACAGGCCAGAGTTAAATTTGCTGAAAATCACCTCAAGAAGCCAGCTCAGTTCTGGAAAAGTATGCTATGGACAGATGAGACAAAGATCAACCTGTACCAGAATGATGGGAAGAAAAAAGTTTGGAGAAGAAAAGGAACGGCACATGATCCAAGGCACACCACATCCTCTGTAAAACATGGTGGAGGCAACGTGATGGCATGGGCATGCATGGCTTTCAATGGCACTGGGTCACTTGTGTTTATTGATGACATAACAGCAGACAAGAGTAGCCGGATGAATTCTGAAGTGTACCGGGATATACTTTCAGCCCAGATTCAGCCAAATGCTGCAAAGTTGATTGGACGGCGCTTCATAGTACAGATGGACAATGACCCCAAGCATACAGCCAAAGCTACCCAGGAGTTCATGAGTGCTAAAAAGTGGAACATTCTGCAATGGCCAAGTCAATCACCAGATCTTAACCCAATTGAGCATGCATTTCACTTGCTGAAATCCAGACTTAAGACGGAAAGACCCACAAACAAGCAAGACCTGAAGACTGCGGCTGTAAAGGCCTGGCAAAGCATTAAGAAGGAGGAAACCCAGCGTTTGGTGATGTCCATGGGTTCCAGACTTAAGGCAGTAATTGCCTCCAAAGGATTCGCAACAAAATATTGAAAATAAAAATATTTTGTTTGGGTTATGTTTATTTGTCCAATTACTTTTGACCTCCTAAAATGTGGAGTGTTTGTAAAGAAATGTGTACAATTCCTACATTTTCTATCAGATATTTTTGTTCAACCCTTCAAATTAAACGTTACAATCTGCACTTGAATTCTGTTGTAGAGGTTTCATTTCAAATCCAATGTGGTGGCATGCAGAGCCCAACTCGCGAAAATTGTGTCACTGTCCAAATATTTCTGGCCCTAACTGTACAATAGACGGCTCCTGGTTCCTTGCCGTATACACAATAGACGGCTGCTGGCAGTGCACACAATAGTTGGCTGCTTACTGTATACACAATAGATAGCTTTTGGCTGTTTTCACAATAGATGACTGCTGGGTGCATACACAATAGATAGGTCCTGGCCTTATACACAATAGACAGATGCTGGCTGTATGCACAATAGATGGCTGCTGGCTGTATACACAAGAGACGATTGTTGGCTGTGTGCACAATAGATGACTGTTGGTAGCATACACAATAGACGGCTGCTGACTGTATACACAATAGACAGATGCTGGTTGTTTACACAAAAGATAGCTGTTGGCTGTATACACAATACATGGCTGTTAGCTGTATACACAATAGACTGCCGCTGACTCTATATCTTGTATACACTGCACTATATTGTACACAGAGATCCATAATATATACATACAGTATATACAACACACTGTAGTATAGGATGTAGTGTGGACCTGTATATACAGTATAATGCTGTGTAGAGACATCTACTATATAATTGCCTTGTGGCCACTTCCATCTGAGGTCGAAATCGCGTGCTAGCGCTCATTGGACGCTGTGGCGACCAATGAGCGCAACGTATGCCAAACAGCCGCGTGTGGAGGTCCACCACGAGCCAGCCGGGAGATGACTGGCGTCAGCCGGTCATCTCCCGGCTGGCGAGCCGCTGACCTCTGTGCAGCAGTAGCTGAGCCGCAACTACCTGCCTCACAGAGGTCCGCGGCGAGCCAGCCAAGAGATGACTGGCGACCAATGAGAGATGCGGCATTCAAACTGCGCGCCAGGCCGCGCACCTAGTCTCTCGTTGGTAGCACGGTCGCAGCAACCAATCAGCGAAGCGGCTCGGCGGGATATATGAATCCCGCGCCACTGATTGGTCGCCGCTCTCCGCAGCGACCAATCAGCGGCGCGGGACTCATATTTCCCGCCAAGCCGCGATGCTTCGCTGATTGGTCTCTGCGGCAGTGGCGACCAATCAGAGAAGTAGCACGGCTTGGCGCGCAGTTTGAACTCTGCGTCTCTCATGAGAGACGTGGTGTACGGCTTGGCACGCGATTTGAGTGCTGCGTCACAATGTGACGCAGTTCACTTCTGTTTACAAGGCTGTCAGTCATAGAGTGACACAGTTCACTCCTGTTTACAAGGTATTCTAGAATACCCGATGCATTAGAATCGGGCCACTATCTAATCCATCATACTCACCAGACATGGGCTGCGCAGCAGCTCTTACGCGCAAATCCTGCTGACGTGCTGTTTGGTCACCGGTGACTTCCTGTTCATACTGCGTATGGCAGGATATTAGGTGCATGAACGGTACAAACTTGGCTGAGTCTGACGTCACTGAAGATGTCAGTTGTAATTGACAGGAGAAGGGGCCTGTACAAGTGGTGAGACTGCGGGGCCAGGGAGCTGGGTTAATGAAGCGCTAAGTAATTACCCTGGCACCCAAGCCCCAATATCTTCTGGGCCCCTCACGGGAGTTAGAGCAATCGTGCTCCGACGGCGGCACTGACGATATTTCCATCATCGCCTGGAGAACATTTTTGCTATTATTTGCACCACTTTTTTGCATAAATGATGATGCCTTTGTCGGCCGTACTTGGCAATGTTCCCCTTTGGAGCTGACTGGGATTGGCATGAAGATGCCAAAATTGCAATATTTTAGTGCAATCACACAAAAAAAAATATTTTCAAGCAGTTTTAGTCCAGAATTCTGGTGTAAAGTGGTGAATCAGGGCCTAGAAATGTGAATGGTCCTTGAGAAAGGAAACGGTGGCTCAGTGCATGTTCTCATGTAATATATAGCACACGCTGTTGCTATGCCAACACAGTTATACTTAATACTAGCTTATCGTATCCATTGTGCAATATTTAAATTGCATTCATCCAGAATGTATAATAGCAGAAAATTATTCTGAAAATCGCATAGAAACAGATGTCATTGCAATAGGCGTTATTCTTCTGTTGGAGACAGTACATCTCCATGTTAACCCTCTCCTCTTGACGTCACTGCTGGGCCCGCTGCTCTCATAACCCTACACCAGGTTTCTTTTTACCTTTCCTTATGTATTTTCATCACGTTAATACTTGTGCTGCTTCCAATTCCCATAATAAAGTATAATAATAATTAGAATAATAAGAATCACACACTGCGTCATCTGATCGGACGTGGTAAAAATTATTTGTACCGTGTTAGCCTGTAGATAGAAAAATAAAGCTGGGAAAGTAAAATCAAAGTTAAGAGATAAAAGGCATAGATTGTTTTATTGTCCTTTGATTAGTGGTTGGTCCGAGACCTGAAAATTCCTCAATGAATGTAGAAAGACATAAATCCATTTGAGACATTCATTCCTGTTTTAAATGTGTTAAAGTTCATCATCAAGTTATATTCCCACACTCTCCTGATTTACCTTTACACTTTTGCAGCCATGATCACACAATATTGGATATGAAAATACTAGTTCTGAAAGGTAACTTCAGGTCACAGAGAATCAGGAAAGTGTGGGAATATAACCTAATGATGAACTTTAACTCATTTAAAACAGGAATAAATGTCTCGCATGGATTTATGTCTTTCTACATTCATTGAGGAATTTTCAGGCCTCAACCAACCACTAATCAAAGAACAATAAAACAATATGTGCATCTTATCTCGGAACTTTGATTTTACAGCTGCTCTTCCCCCTTCCAAGACTGGTCACTATTTTCTGCTTCACGTCACCTGTCATATTTACTGCATTATCCCACCTTGCATTTGTATATATATATGTGTACATTCTGAATTTGTGTCATTATTAGCCTGATGAAGAGGCCATAGAGTCTCGAAAGATTGCTTTGCTTTTTCTTACCATCTTTTCAGTTAGCCATTAAAAGGTATCAACCACTGAGGACTCTGAGATTCTCATATTTTTCTGATCGGATGTGACAGAGGACAGGAAGGTGGTAATTATGGTTGGAAGTAGTAAAAGGATCAGATAAGACGGTGGTTTGGCTCATTGAAGGGGATGGTCACGTTATCTTTATATTTCCAAATGTTTTAGGGACATGATTTTGCAGTACTTACTAATGTATAAGTACAATATGTTATTCACCCATATTCAGTCCATAAAGTCAGCATCCTAAAATCATACTGTGCACTCACCCTATTATGATATCTAGCTATTGAAGTTGTTCTACGCCGGTTACGAGCATTTGTATTGGCAAATTTTAAAGTTTGTTGTAAGAATTGTGAAAACGTTTACCTTGGTTTGTTGGAAGGGCTCCCCCAGTGCCCAGACTTCTCCCTCATGTGCTCTCTCCCCTTTGTGCACTGTCTCTCTCTGTGCGCTTTTTCCCTGTGCTCTGTCTCCCTCCCCATGACCTGTCTTCTCCTCCCCATTTGCTTTGTTATTCCCCCCCCCCCGTGTGCTGTTTTCTCATCCTCGTGCGCTGTGTTCTTCCCCCATACGCTGTCTTCAACCTTGAGCCCTATCCTTTCCCACACTTGCTGTCTTCTCCCCCGTGTGCTGTCTTCTCCCCCCGTGTGCTGTCTTCTTCCCCTATGCGCTGTCTTCTCCCCCCATGCGCTGCCTTCTCCCCTGTGCGCTGCCTTCTCCCCCGTGCGCTGTCTTCTCCCCCCGTGCGCTGTCTTCTCCCCCCGTGTGCTGTCTTCTCCCCCGTGCGCTGTCTTCTCCCCCGTGCGCTGTCTTCTCCCCCCGTGCGCAGTCTTCTCCCCCCGTGCGCTGTCTTCTTCCCCCCCGTGCACTGTCTTCTCCCCCGTGCACTGTCTTCTCCCCCCGTGTACTGTCTTCTCCCCCGTGTGCTGTCTTCTCCCCCCGTGCGCTTCTCCCTCCGTGTGTTGTCTTTACCAGGTTTGATGTCCTCTCCTGCATGTGCTGTCTTCTCCACCCATGCGTTGTCTTCTACCCCATACATTGTCTTCTCCTTCCATGCGTTGTCTTCTCCCCGTTCGATGTTCTCTCCCACATGCGCTGTCTTCTCCCCCTGTGTGCTGTCTTCTCCCCCCCGTGCACTGTCTTCTTCCCCTTGTGCGCAGTCTTCTCCCCCCATGTGTAGTCTTCTCCCCCGTGCACTGCTCTGACATCAGGCGACCGTGGCGAGGCGACAGATCGCCTCCAAATTCCCCAATTACACTCCGCAATTGGGAGAGATTTTGACGGCGATTGTCACAAGGCGACATATCGCCGTCAATATTTCTCGACGCAGTGGGGTGTCTAAAAGTACCCTTAGAATGTGCTCTTTATTACCGATATTCACTTTTCCACATAATCACCAAACGATTGGATACACTTCTGCCAACGTTGAAGAGGTTTTCTGAGGCCATCTTGGAAGAAGTTGACCCTATGTCTATAACCAGCCTCTCACAGTTCCCTCCACTTCTTCATGAGATGCATAGTGATGTCCCCGCAGATCTTCTTTCATTATCGGAAAAAGATGGATGTCAGACGGTGCCAAATCTGGACTGTATGGAGGATGCCGTATGGTGGTGGCATATGACGTGTGTGGTCATTTCCCTTTTCCTTTTGGACCCTTGTTAGTTGTTGTTTCAAAGTTTGCGGCGTTGTGATGTAACGCTCTGGATTGATCGTTGTTCCATATTCATTGATCGACCGTCTGCATAGGGTTCCATTCTGTACACTGTAAGAACACAACCGTTCATTGCTAAGGCCTCCACCAACTGGAGCTGTAGAGGAGAGGCTACTGAACCGTTTAGTACCTGCTGCATACCAGTGCTTCATCTGCTAACGAGTTACGAAAGTGGAGGCAAATTGTCACTTCAGTGAGGAAGTAGACAAATCTAATGCCAGCTAATAAAGGTAGCAATCCTAAAAGTCATAATTAACTCTTTAACAAGCCTTTCAATATGACATAGGATTTGTGCCAGACAGTGGCGGACCTGTCCCACTTGAGGGGCGGGGGTGCTTGTGCTGTTGCAGACCCAGGTGAGGAGCGGGGGGTGGAAAGTTGGTGCTGGTGAATACGGGCTGCCCCCGCGTCTCCAGCATAAACAAGGAGAGGAGGGGCGGGTCAGGATCTGCCGCGGGAAACAGGGATCTTCCTGCGGCTGCACCTCTCCTCTGACACACTATCGCGGTCTCCGGCCCCTCTGCAGGGTTTGCTTAATGGGAACCTGTTATGTGAAAAAAACGCTATTAACGTGCAGATTAACGCCATGCTTGTTACAAAACAGGTTCCCTTTGACCGTCAATCTATAAACAGGGGGCTGTTGTGTATGTGGGTTATATAAGAGTCAACAGTTTGCAAAATATTATGTTGGCAATGTTACTGTGTGTATATACAACTTGAGGGAAAAGAACACAGCTTTACATTGTGCTACCAGTTACACATGGCAAAATGTCAAATATTTAAAGTACCCAATGAATAGTGGCCATTGTCCGCTGCGGGATTTTTTACCCTTTAACTCCAGTAAAGGAAAAAGTTAAAATATGCATTGGTGTAACTTGAAGCTTCTGAGCCTAAAAAGCTCCAGGACCCCAATTATTGTAAGTGTTTAATGGTAATGAACTTTTCATATTGGCCAAAAGAGCTTTTTGGGCCTCTAGGCTCCAGGTCCCAGGTACCACCTCTGCATGGAGCATTGTTTGATGCTTTTCTTAGGCCGGCTTCACACTGCGGCGTGATCCGGTCCGGTTCTGTCCGGGAGGACCCAGACAGCTGCGGACCGTATCGCACACAGGACTGTGGGGCTAATATGCCCTCCGGTCCGGTGTGCAGCGCCCGCAGCCGCTGACAATCAGGACCACAGCTCCCGCGGTCCTGACTTATCAGCGGCTGCAGCTGGTGCGCTGCACACAGGACCGGAGGGCATATTAGCCCCACAGTCCTGTGTGCAGATACGGTCCGCGGCTGTCTGGGTCCTCCGGACAGAACGGACCGGATCACGCCGCAGTGTGAAGCGGCCCTTAGGCAGAGTTTGAGAATCTGCATGTCTATACTGAAGCCAACAAAGTCTATAAGGGTACCTTTACACGCGGCAACTTTTCTCGGAATTTCAGTGGCAACTTACTGGTTGCAGTGAAATCAGGACACATTGTTCTATCTTCTTGCTGTGTACAAATGGAACAATGTCTCCATGATTTCACTGCAAGCCAGTAAGTTGCCAGTGAAATTCCTAGAAAAGTTGCTGCGTGTAAAGGTACCTTTAGAGTTCAGAAGTTGCTATGCCCATGTTGCTTTTTGTTCCTTGCAGATTTGGTGCCGATTTTGGTGCAGAAATTATTATTATTATTATATTATTATTATATTTATTTATATAGCACCATTAATGCCATGGTGCTGTACATGAGAAGGGGTTACATACATAATTATAGTCATGGTTTACAGTAAACAAATTAACAATGACAGACTGGTACAGAGGGAAGAGGACCCTGCCCTTGGGGCTTACATTCTACAGGATAATGGGGAGGAGACAGTAGGTCAGGGGTGCAGCAGATCTGGTGGTGGAGAGGTGGCAGCTCCGGTGGCATGGGGCAGTAGCTATCGGTGGTGGTGGGGCTGCGCTCAGTCATTGCAGGCTGTAAGCTTTCCTGAAAAGATATGTTTTCAGGTTCCGTCTGAAGGATCTGAGCGTGGTGGATAATCGACGTGTTGGGGTGTAGAATTCCAGGAGGTATGGAGAAAATTTGAGCGGTTGTGTGAGGAGTGGATAATGTGGAGGAGAGGAGGAGGTCTGGGAGGATCGAAGATTACGTGAGGGAAGATAGTGTGAGATTAGTTCATAGATATAGGGAGGAGACAGGTTATGGATGGCTTTGTAGGTCAGTGTTAGTAGCTTAACTGCATTGTTGGGGAAATTGGAGCCAGTGTAAGGATTTGCAAGAGAGGAGAAACAGGGGAGTAGCGAGGAGAGAGGTGGATTAGTCGGCAGCAGAGTTGAGGACAGACTGGAGAGGTGCTAGAGTGGTAGCAGGGAGGCCACAGAGGAGGAGGTTGCAGTAGTCGAGAGGGGAGATGATAAGGGCATGTACAAGAATTTTAGTAGATTGAGGGATGAGGACAGGACTGGTTCTGGAAATATTCTTGAGCTGGAGGGACAGGAGGTGAGCGAGAGTTTTTATGTGTGGTTTGAAGACAGGGAAGAGTCGAGAGTTACTCCAAGGCAGCGAATTTGAGGGGTGGGAGTGAGCATGATACCATTTTCCATAATAGATCAGGTGGTGAAGATGAAAGATGGGATGGAGGGAAGATGATGAGCTTAGTTTTGTCTACGTTGAGATTTAGGTAGCGAGAGGAGAAGAAGGAGGATATGGCTGACAGACACTCTGGGATTCTGGACAGCAGAGAATTGACATCTGGTCCAGGGAGGTAGATCTGAGTGTTGTCAGTGTACAGGTGGTACTGGAAGCCATGGGACTGTATGAGTTATCCTAGGCCAGGAGTATAGATGGAGAAAAGTAGGGGCCCCAGGACAGAGCCTTGTGGGACTCCAACAGAGAGAGGGAGGGATGAGGAGGTAGTGTGGGAGTGGGAAATGCTAAATGTGCAGTTGGAAAGGTATGAGGCAATCCAGGACAGGGCAAGGTCTTTGATGCCGAGGGAAGAGAGGATCTGTAGTAGGAGGGAGTGTTCGACTGTGCCAAAGGCAGAGAACAGGTCTAGAGGGAGGAGGATTGAGAATTGTCTGTTAGCTTTGGCTATGAGCAAGTCGTTAGTTATTTTGGTTAGAGTAGTTTCGGTGGAGTGGTGGGGCCGGAAACCGGATTGTAGGTTGTCAAGGAGAGAGTTAGATGAGAGATGGGAGGAAAGTTGAGCAAAGACATGTCATTCATGGAGTTTGGACGCAAATGAAAGCATCGATATGGGGCGGTAGCTCGTCCTAGCAGTCGGGTCAAAGTTTGGCTTTTTGAGGATGGGCGTGATGGTGGCAAGTTTGAAAGCAGAGGGGAAAGTACCAGACGTTAGCGATAGATTAAAGAGGTGGGTTAGGGCTGGGATGAGTGTGTTCGTGAGGATGGAAAGGAGATGGGAAGGGTTGGGGTCAAGTGCACAAGTGGTGAGGTGTGATTTGGAGAGGAGATGAGTAAGCTCTCCTTCAGTGATGTTGGAGAGGGAGGTTGTGAGGGAAGGGCAGAGGTCTGGTGTATGGAGTGGTTGTGGAACAATAAAGGTTTGCCTTGTTTGGTCGATCTTATTTTTGAAGTATGTGGCAAAGTCCTCAGCACAGATGAGGGAGGTCAGAGGGGGAAGCGGGGGCGGAGGAGAGAGTTAAAAGTGCTGAACCGTTGTTTGGGGTTGTAGGATGAGAAAGTTACAAAATTTGTGAAGTCGGTCTGTTTAGCAGAGGTGAGGGCTGATTTGCAGGCAAGTGTAGCTTGTGTGAAGGCAGTGAAGTAGTCTAGCAGGCGCGTTTTCTTCCAATGACGCTCCGCAGCCCTGGACACTTGTCAGAGTTTTTTGGTGAGATTGTGGAGCCAGGATTGCCTATTGATTCATCGCACCTTGCAATGAACAAGGGGTGACTTCTGCACAACACAACTGATGGTCCCAATCTATTTATAAGGCAAGAAATCCCACTTATTAAACCTGACAGGGCACACCTGTGATGTGAAAACCATTTCGGGTGACTACCTCTTGAAGCTCATCAAGAGAATGCCAAGAGTGTGCAAAGCAGTAATCAAAGCAAAAGGTGGCTACTTTGAAGAACCTAGAATATTAGGCGGCCGTCACACGCAATGATTTCTTGCCCGATATCGTTTAAGCGATCTCCTTTTTGATCGCTTAAGCGATATCGGGCAAGAAATCGTTGCATGTAATCAAGCGATTTACGATGTGAAATCGCTTGATCGTGACATCGCTGATCTGAGCTCCGGTTCTCAGATCTAGCGATGAACGATGTCACGATCTGCTTCATCGTGGTGTATAACACCACGATGAGCGATCTCCCAGCGGCAGAGCCTATGCTGGGAGATGGTAACTATGGTACACGTCGGGTAACTAAGCGACGCGCGGCGCCTAGTTACCCGATGTGTACCATAGTTACCAGCGAGATCGCGGCTCCACATCGCTGGTGAGTCTGTCTGTGTGACATCTCACCAGCGATGTGAGCGATATTGTAAGCGATCGCGCGTGCACGTGATCGCTTACAATATCGCTATAGATATCTCAGCGTGTGACGGCCGCCTAAGACATATTTTCAGTTGTTTCACACTTTTTTGTTAAGTATATAATTCCACAGGTGTTAATTCATAGTTTTGATGCCTTCAGAGTGAATCTACAATTTTCATAGTCATGAAAATAAAGAAAACTCTTTGAATGAGAAGGTGTGTCCAAACTTTTGCTCTGTAGTGTGTATATATATATATATATATATATATATATATATATAATTTCCGGAAAATCTTCAGGAAAAATGCTTGAGTACCATTATACTCAGTTGCATGAGTCGCGTCTATCCGAGTGTCCAATGCCTGGTTACGAGTACCGAGCACAGCAATGCCAATAAAGCATGAATTTGCAAATATTTGAGTTGATATTTGGTATCTATTTGGCTGTGTGTCTACTAGAAAACAGAGGCGCAGATTATTAGATGTCAGAAATCTGCAACTGCTGAAAAAAAGCAGCAGAAAAATGCCTGTGCCATCTGTGTGCTGTCTGTGCTGCAGATAAGGTGCATTTTTTGTTTTACTACTAAAACACTACTAAATTCATGTCTGTGTTCTGGACAGAGAGAGAGAGAGTGAAAAAAGAGAGAGAAAAAGAGAAAGAAAAAGAGAGAAAAAGAAAGATAGAGACAGAAAGAGAGAGGGAGAAAGATGGGGAGAAAGAGAAAGAAAAAGAGAAAGAAAGAGGGGGAGAAAGAGAGAGAAAAAGAGAAAGAAAGAGGGGGAGAAAGAGGCAGTGAAAGAGAGAGAGAGAGAGAGGTAGAGACCCCAGTAATGAAATTGTGGGTTATGCATTTGGAAGTGTTGCATTTTAGTGGAAAAATCCACAGCAATAAGGCTCCTTTCACATCAGCGGTTACGCTGATGTGCGGCAGATCCAGTAGGTGGCGCCGCATCTGCCGGATCTGCCGCCTAACGGCTGACTTAGGGGCCGGATCCAGCAAGTCCCATGCATTGTCTATGCGGCTTGCGGTCCGGTGCGGCAAGTGCGGTTCTGCCAGATGCCACCTGCCGGAACCGCTGATGTGAAAGGGACCTACTTAACATTCTGTAGATTTTGATGCACTAGAAGTGCAGCATTTCCGTTGCGGGAAAACACGCAGCGTTGGCACAAGTCTTCCTATTTCACATAGACTTTGCTAACCCTACACTGTGCTGCAGGTCTGCAGCATATACACAGCAAAAACGCAGCAGTCGGCAATATATGGCATCGTCAGCACATGGCCTCATGCACACTGACACTGCTAGTGCACTGAGGACTCCAGTGATGGAGCACACAGGACTAATTGTAATGACTCCTTTATCATTGGTGTACTATAGCGCCATCTGCTGGTGATCTGCACAGATTCTCTACCCTTCCACCATGTGATTTATACCAAGTGCTTGATGTAATAATGTATCAGTGCTTGTTACTTTGTATCTTCAGTGTCATTGCTCCTTCTCCCAGTGACTCCTTGCTATATCTTGGTCCTGGTGCCAGTTCTAGCAGTGCCATGGTCCTGGCAGTTTGTGCCCTGCAGTGACAGCTCCATGTCCCTATTTGGCATCCTCAGGAGATGGCCTGGAGCCAGGACATGCGCTCAGCAGGGAGTGGGCACTGCTGGGGGTTTGGTGGCCATTGTGCCTGATCTCAGGAAGTTCCCAGGACAGACATGGAAGTGGATGAGAATGTGTCTGAAGCTGAGGGCCAGGAGACAATAAGAAGATTGACATGTCCTTGGGTAGGTGACTGCTGCTCTGCTAGTGTGTGAGAGATCACAAGTGTGAGATATAATAGATACATGCTCAGGTAATAGACAGTGTTACATAGAGTGTGGTATATAATATATACATGCTCTGGTAATAGACAGTGGTGTTACATAGAGTGTGAGATATAATAGATACATGCTCAGGTAATAGACAGTGGTGTTACATAGAGTGTGGTATATAATATATACATGCTCTGGTAATAGACAGTGGTGTTACATAGAGTGTGTATATAATATATACATGCCCTGGTAATAGACAGTGGTGTTACATAGAGTGTGGTATATAATATATACATGCTCTGGTAATAGACAGTGGTGTTACATAGAGTGTGGTATATAATATATACATGCTCTGGTAATAGACAGTGGTGTTACATAGAGTGTGGTATATAATATATACATGCCCTGGTAATAGACAGTGGTGTTACATAGAGTGTGGTATATAATATATACATGCTCTGGTAATAGACAGTGGTGTTACATAGAGTGTGGTATATAATATATACATGCTCTGGTAATAGACAGTGGTGTTACATAGAGTGTGAGAATAATATATACATGCCTGGTAATAGACAGTGGTGTTACATAGAGTGTGGTATATAATATATACATGCTCTGGTAATAGACAGTGGTGTTACATAGAGTGTGGTATATAATATATACATGCTCTGGTAATAGACAGTGGTGTTACATAGAGTGTGGTATATAATATATACATGCTCTGGTAATAGACAGTGGTGTTACATAGAGTGTGGTATATAATATATACATGCCCTGGTAATAGACAGTGGTGTTACATAGAGTGTGGTATATAATATATACATGCTCTGGTAATAGACAGTGGTGTTACATAGAGTGTGGTATATAATATATACATGCTCTGGTAATAGACAGTGGTGTTACATAGAGTGTGGTATATAATATATACAGCCCTGGTAATAGACAGTGGTGTTACATAGAGTGTGGTATATAATATATACATGCTCTGGTAATAGACAGTGGTGTTACATAGAGTGTGGTATATAATATATACATGCTCTGGTAATAGACAGTGGTGTTACATAGAGTGTGGTATATAATATATACATGCCTGGTAATAGACAGTGGTGTTACATAGAGTGTGGTATATAATATATACATGCTCTGGTAATAGACAGTGGTGTTACATAGAGGGCTGTCCACCATGACACATATACACATTTGCTACATTTATATTCCACACTTGTGCCACTGGTCATAGACACATCATTCATAATCTGAGCAATGCTACTATCATTAGTTATAATAATCTATGAAACTAGATCACTTCCCGAAGTGTCACAATGTGCCCATGAGTATGAACGTCATCCTTCCAAATATCTTGGGGTTTGGATAGGTGATGAAAGTGTAACTTGAAAGCAGACACAATATTTATGTATCATATAATGTTTGATTATTAGGCAATTAATCTCCCCCCCCCCCCATAGAATCAGCCATGCCAAGATTTATCTGGATAGTCAACTGTTGAGGATGTATATTCACGATCCGGGTTTGCAGCATTATGGATGCAGCGTGTTTGCACTGTGCCCGTAACGCTGTGCTGTACAGTGCCAGCGCAGTCTACCGTGCTCACTGTGCTTCTCCCCTCCGCTGCGTTATTTCAGCTGTGGTGCAGGTTGCTGTCTGCAGCATGTTACTTTCTTGCAGTGTAGTCGGGAGCAATCACCAACAGGTGAATGCAGGGAGAAGCCGCCCTTCACCCACCGCAGGTCATGGGCACAGGGGCGGCGGCGCTCAACCTGCAGCTTCTTCTCAGGTTCGTGGGTGCTGTTACCAACATGCACGGCCTCCGATCGTGTGCACACCCCCTTATTCCACATTTCCCATGTAGTCGTTGCTGCCCCATTTGTAATGGGAGAAATAACCAGTTTGAAAACTCACATCGCTCAATTGATCTTCTGAGAGTTTTTAAGCTTTTTTTGTTTTTTTTCTGATGAAGTTTAAAAAAAAATTTTGGTAGAAAAGTGCTGAAATGTAGACAAGTGCTTTTTTTGGATGGTGAAATCCACTTTAAGCTACACACTGTTCAATCTTAAAGCCACATCAAATACTACAGTAAAAAAAATCTCCTAAAACTCTCCAGAAAGAATGAAAACTAAAAAAAAAATCTTAAAAAAACCTCATTTCACTTGTTCACCACAAGCACTCAATGTGAACACAGGGCCTATCATGTATGCAGCTTCTGATGCAGTTATTGAAGCCTAATCTTGGCTATAAAGGGAAAAACAACTTTATCGTTTCAAGATCCGCAGCTGATTTTTTTTCCCAAAAACTGCAATACAAATATACCATAGCATATAGTGGCCTTCACATCCCCAGAGTTTGCTCTTGTAACTTAAGGTGCTGCTGTGTTCACTCCGAAGGCAGGACTGGTGATGTAGTAGTCTGACTTGTGGATGTGTTGTATGGCTGCCCAGCTGTGGTCATTAACTCTGACTTCAGCCAAATAGGAAGTACTGTGGTCTATCTGAATCCTTTGTATTGCCAGATATTTTCCCTGGTTCACTGGGTATTCCCGATTCCGATTGACCTCTGCCTGATTTTGTGCTATTCTCCAGCCTGACAATTTTGTACTTTTCTGACCTCTTGGCTTTGACCCTACTTGGCGACTTTTCTATTCCTGGACTGCAGCCCATCTACAGGCAGAACCCCCTGGACATTGCAGTAAAGCCAGATCCCTGTATAGGGGTTAAAAGGTGTCTGAGTATCTCAGGGTTCTGAATGATGGTGCGGTTTGCGTTTAGACCCTTTTTAACTATAACTGAGACGGAGGTTACACTACTAAGGAACAGGTCCAATGCATTCATGTAATTCACTAAAAGGGAACTTGACAGCTGATACATGCTTCCCATGGAGCTGCCTGATGTCAGCCAGGGCTGTGGAGTCAGTGTTGGAGTCGGAGTGAGGGAAATTGAGGAGTTGGAGTCGGAGGTTTGGATTACCGACTGAACAGCCTTAATTTCATCCATATATGTTTAACTCTGAAACCTCAGAGAATAACATAGAATAGTTTAATAGCTGCTGGAGACTGAGTGGTGCAGGAGACTAGTTGGACAGGTGGGTCCTTAGTAACGTCTTTCTGACAGATCCCTCCCTGTGTACATGTATAGGGAGAGACCGGTCACTCCAGAGGATGGAGCAGATAGAGACCGCTAGGGATCAACCTGTCCATGCCCTTTGGTTCTGGAAGGGTATTACTGTGTTTTTCTTTGAAATCCCGCAGTTTCATAAAGAAACACATATGGCTGAAAGCATACAGCTACACTCTGATACTTATTGCTTGTGGATCGGTTAGCATGTATCAGCTGTAAGGTTCCCTAAAGAGCTATTCCCATCTGGGACATTAATGGAATATCCACTGGATATGCTGTAAATATCTGATAGATGCTGGAGCCACCACTGGAACCTGATCTGTCATGAAACAAGGTCCCTGTTGCCCACCACTGAGTGGTTGGTGGAGGGTTGACCCACCGCACATAAACAGATCTCTCACTTCATTTGTATGAGTTTTGAAAACTTGCTATTTACTTTCCACTGTTGTGACTAGAATCATTATGACATCTATGGCCTATGCTACTAATCTTTCTTAAGGTACCTTTACACACCGCAACTATCACCGGCGATCGGAGGCAACCTAACGTGCGCGTGCACGTTTTTGACGGTTGATACCGATCGCCGATGCTGCATTTAGATGCCGCAATTGCGTCATCAACCTAAGGGAACATGGCTCCCCGGAAGTTGTGCAGGCTGGCCAATCATGACGCTATTGTGTTGTCTAATCAGCGTGTTTGGGGCGCGGAATACACCAGTCTGTCACGCCTATGTTCTTGCGGCGTTGCACAGGTACGCCCACATTCCCTTATGGTACCTTTACACGCCGCCACAACAGGATGGATACCAACGTCTACTTCACGTGCACGAGCACGCCCAAACGGTTACCAACGGGAAACGCACCCTCTTTACACGCCGCCACAAGGTGCGCTACGCTACGCTACATCTACAGCTAGCTACATCGCCGGGTGTCTCAAGTAGCCATCTGTAGCTCATCGTACGTCATTTACACACCGCTACAACCATCTAATATGGGCGTACCTGGTGCAGCAGGGACAGCACATAGGCGTGCCACAATTGTGGAGTACGAGACGTCCGTACGCTGATAGGACAAAGCAATAATACCATGATTGGCCAGGCATCGCTGGAGGCTGATTAATACTTGACGCTCGAGCAATTGTGTAGTGTGACTCGTCAGCTCCTTAAATATGCCGCCCTGTGCGGCGACAACCAATCGCAACGCAGGAGCTTCCTCCAATGATCGCTGAAGGGGGCGCGGAAACCCGGAGCCTGTGTCACGCCCCAGCTACATAGCATGGTGTGGGAACAACCCTTCTGTTCCTTCTTTACACGCCGATACAGCTCGCTACAATCGGCGATGTAGCCATCTGTTTATGGGCAGTGCACGGATACAGAGGTATCTGTAGCCGGCTGTGTCGTCCCGTCTTCAGACGCCGCTACTACGGGCGATATTGGCGCGACAAGCTACATTTGTAGCCTGTAGCGGGTTGTATGCATCCTGCAGTGGCGGCGTGTAAAGGTACCATTAGTGATTGCAGCGTGTGAAGCGGCGTCGGGATTCAACCAGATGTTTCCCGCAGGTTCTGTTTCAACTTCCGGGGAACCACGTTCCCTTAGGTTCACGACGCAATTGCGGCGTCTAAATGCGGCATAGGCGATTGGTATGAACCGTCAAAAACGTGCACGTGCACGATCGGTTGCCATCAATCGCCGGTGATAGTTGCGGCGTGCAAAGGTATCTTTATACTCACCTCCGGTTGCGGGGCTGTTCCAGCGGTTTTGGCATTGTCTCTCCCAGGATGATGTAACAGTGTTACGTAGGGCTATTCCTCCAGCCAATCAGTCTCTTTGGACAATGCGCTTCCATCCTTAGAAAAGAAGCACTGCAGATTGGTCGCAGGGATTGCATTATGACAAATGTTCATGTGGTCCCAGGAGAGACAATGCCAACACTGCTGGAATGGTGCATCTACTGGAGGTGAGTATAAGAGTTATTATTTTAAAAGGGGGGAAACATATGGACAAATACTTGGACAACCCCATTAAATGCTCGGGGATCCAGAATTGTTGCTTGAAATATTTGTTTTTTTATGCACTTATTTACAGCAAAATATCTAAATTCATGGAATATGATTAGTCTCGCAGCTAAACAATATTTAAAGTACAATAGGAAAATCCTGTGTTAGTTGCTATCTAGTAGTCTATTAGTACAACAGTGACCAAACAAATAGTTCAGGGGGGTGAGGATCTTTTCTTGGCAGTGTCTGGTGGAGATACCAGGGGGTATTTTTAGCAAACTATGAGTCAACTCATACTTCTATATCTAGAGCCAATGACTATTCATGCCTCCTGCTCCGTGTGAACACTCCTGCACTTGTTACTGCTTGCAATCACGACTTTCATATCCTAAAAACATGATTGCTTGCAGGGCATTTTACATACAGTATATTACCTGGTGGAGGGGTCATGTCAGGTTGTAAGAGGGAAGGAGTGGTACTTTTATGCTGAGTTCAGACAGAGCGTTTGTGCTCCATTTTTTATTAATCCGTTTTAGGTTCAGTTTCTGCACCAAAAATGGATCCTCTTTTTGCAAAAAAAGCATCACAAGTGCATCATCCATTGCTTCGTTTTGGGCGGACAGACAGATGGACAGACACATACTTCCTTACCCTCCCCATGATCTCACAGTGAGCCTCGGTGATGTCTTCCTCCCCCCAGGCACCGGCAGGTCCTGTCTGTAGTACGAGTACTTTAGGACCTGTGACTCAGTCACATGGTGTTAGGTCCTGAGCACTTTATGGCGTTCAGTCTACAAGGGGACGGCCAGTGTGACTATTGAGAGAAGTTAGACATTTAAAGGGGTGATATAAAAAATGAAGTCTAGCTCAACAGGACTGGATTTTCTTTTATTTTTTCCAAAGAAAATATAGTGCATGCAAAGAACAATTTAAATGGTCGACATGACCCAGGGGTAGTCTACGGCTTTTTTTTTACTATGTGCCTAGAAACTGAAGAGGTTGTTACTAACAAAGGCAACTACCTGCCTATTGTACCCGGAGCCATCACGAAGCAGTCATTGACCGCTCCTGCCAGCGATTCAGCTGCTCCACATCAACAGATCGGCTCTCCTTCTTTCAGACTGCTCTGTCATAGGGGCATGACTGCTGGCTTCATGCTGATTGACAGCCGACTTCCCACAGTTAGGCAGCAGGGAGCGGCTGCCAATCAGCCTGATGTTGGCAGCCACGCCTTATTAACTGACCAGAGTGTAAGGCCAGCTTCACACCACGGTGTGATCCGATACGGGGCTGTCCGGATGCCTCAACTCACAGCCGCAGCTGCTGAAATTTCAAGATCGCAGCTAGTGGGGAGCTAGCCGCGGTCCTGAAATCTCTGCAGGGGACAGCTCATGGTGCTGAAGTTTAGCAGCGCTCACTGATAAACTCCAGCACCTGTTGTCCGGCTCCCGCATCCGATTTCATGTCGGATGCGGTGCGACCCGGCGCCATAGACCCCCATGTTACAGAGCGCCGGATGGCGCCGGATCCGGGAGGATCCAGGATGATCTGACTTGTTCCGATTTTTTTCCCCGGACACAAAAACGTTGCTTGCAACGTTTTAGTGTCCGGGAGAAAAATACAAATTGTCCCATATCCTCCCGGACAGATGGAAACCGGAAGGCACATAGCTGCCATCCGGCTCCATCCGGCCCCATAGCATGCTATGGGGCCGAAATCTGATCCGGGGCTGTCCGGTTCACACTGGTGAACTGCTGAATTGCCAGCAGGATCGGTCTGTGACCACTCTGAGCCATCAGAAAACACGCCGGGCAACACAGACACACAGTTATTACATACTTGCTTGTTAGTTCTTAGTCACAGTGTAAGCAAAGTATCCGACATCCCCTTTAAGGATTGATATTTACATTTGTTGTAAAGGGAAATAACTGTGATAAGCTCGCCTTCTGCGTTTATACATCTGTCAAGACCAGTCAAGGATCTGATACGTGAGGATTTGTAAAAAAAAAAAAAGACAATCTTATTTACTTTTTATTTCAATATTTTCATTTTGATCAAAGCAAATGCATGAAATACCTTCAAGCTTGAACAGAAACTGTTGCATGTGTTGTGTTACTGTTTAAGAACGCCTCCCTGTAACTGCAGCATGTATTTAAGTCATCTTCAAAGAGCCGAGGCGCTTTGATATATTATTTACCGGTACATGTGTTTGGTTGTAAAATACATTACGCTTGTTACAATGTGTCAACTGTCGTAATGGCAATGAGATGAGCTGCAAGTCAGAGCCAAACGTATTCTTCATAGAAACTGAATTACAATATCACAGATCCACAAGGAAATCACAAAGCCTCAACATCGTCCTCTCATTGTTTTTTCAATTACCAGTGATTCCTTAGGGTACCTTTACACGCCGCTACTGGCGGGTGGATACAACCAGCTACAGGCTACAAATGTAGCTTGTAGCGGCAAAATACCCCATAGTAGCGGCGTGTAAAGACGGTAGGAGGCACCCGGCAACAGATACATCTGTTTCCGAGCACTGCCCTGAAACAGGTGGCTACACAGGCAATTGTAGCGAGCTGTATCGGCGTGTAAAGAAGCAACAGAAGGGATGTGTCGACACCAGGCGATGTACCTGGTATGTAGCTGGGGCGTGACACAGGCTCCGGGATACCGCCCCCCTTCAGCGATCATTGGAGGAAGCTCCTGCATTACGATTGGTAGTCGCTGCATAGGGCGGCATATTTAAGGAGCTGACCAGTCACATTACACAATTGCTCGAGTGTCATGTATTAAACAGCCTCCTGCGATGCCTGCCCAATCATGGGTTTCTTGCTTTGTCCTATCAGCGTACGGACGTCTCGTAATCCACAATTGTGGCACGCCTATGTGCTGTCCCTGCTGCACCAGGTCCGCCCATATTAGCTGGTTGTAGCGGTGTGTAAATGAGGTAAGATGAGCTACAGAAGGTGACTTGAGGCACCCGGCGGTGTATCCAGAGATGGATGTAACGTAGCGTAGCGCACCTTGTGGCGGCGTGTAAAGATGGTGCGTTTACCGTTTGTAACCGTTTGTGCGTGCTCGTGCACGTGAAGTAGCTGGTTGTATCCACCCGCCAGTAGCGGCATGTAAAGGTACCCTTAGACCCTCATCCACAGTACACCAAAGCTGAGTTTAGTCGGACCGGTCGCCCTTCTGTTGGGTATGTGGAAATCCCAACTCTGGAA
The DNA here is from genome assembly GCA_033576535.1 of Allobates femoralis. Classification (NCBI taxonomy): domain Eukaryota; kingdom Metazoa; phylum Chordata; class Amphibia; order Anura; family Aromobatidae; genus Allobates; species Allobates femoralis. Next base: position 153,487,031 of record JARQOC010000008.1, on the reverse strand, counting down.
TTCCTCTGCTTGATTTTCTGCATAGTGTTGAGGTTTGGTGTGCTTGACCTACCAGCTGCCTTGTGTCCGGTCACCAGCTGCCATGCTGTTAGCTGCCTGGGAAGGGCACTGCCCAAGTCCGCCCTCACCAGGACCGGCAGGCAGGAGAAAAGTATCTTCGGACCTCAAGGGTGCATGGCAGAGCGACAGCTTGCGCCAAGTGTGACCAACATGCTGCGCTTGCTGGCATCCATTTGGTCAAAACCCAACATCCAGCATATACCTGTGGTTTGTGATGTATGTTACGTGAATGCAGTTTCTTTTTCCCTTGTTTGTCTTATCCCTTTTGTGTCATTATCATAGAGTAGGACTAGTGTTTCTGTTGCTGTGCACACTAGACTGGGTCATGATTAGGGTAAGACAGGGACAGGCACATGATCACTGCACAGGGTGAAAGAATCTGTATAGGGATGTTAGGGAGCTCAGTGTTGCTCAGGGTAAGTGACAGGGGTGACCCTTCCTGTGCTTACCTAGAGGCAGTGGTTCCCACCCCATCCTTCCTGCTGTGCGCCGTTCAGCCTCATGGTGGAGCACGACAACCAGGGATGGCCCCATGGTGGTACCTGGTGCCTATCATCATCATCAAAGTCCAACCTCACCATCACAGGCTCTGGTGAAGACTAAGTAGGCTCTTAGTTACACCCCTCCGTGTAAGCCTGGTCTGGTAGCAGTGAGGATACACCCCTTCTCTCTATTCTATTAAGGTGACACTTTTGTTTTAAGTGAACCTGTTGGTGTCCAGCAGTGGTATTCTCCTCTCTCCCTGTTGCCAAAACATGAACGCTTGGTCGAGTTGAATGCTCATGTGTATGGAGGAGTCAGGAGATATAGCTGTCTGCTGAATGAACAATGAGTCGACAGCTACCTCATGTATATGACAAGTTTTACAGCCTCTCATTGTAATTCAGTTCTTCCTTATTATTTGAGTAGATTAAGCATCTTCTTAAGGCTATGTTCCTACAATGAGTGTTTTGTGAGCTTGTTATGTTAAAGATTTTCTGAAGGCATGCTTTCATTTTATATTAAAGGGTTGTAAGGACTCTTTCCTTCCTGGCTAAGATTACTCATAGCTTTAATCTTAGCTGCAGATTCTTGTCATCATACCCCTCTGCTATATTTACCCACTCCTGGTCCTTCTCCATGCCCGTGATAGTTCTACCATACTTTTAAGGTGCCAGTCTCCAGACATCTACAGAGTCATTTCAGTGTAGGTGGGGAGAAGAGTGCTTTTGTTGTTTCTTTCCCCACCCATTTGTTTTACCTTCCTCATGTTATTTTTATTGAAGCAGTGGGACTAGTATCCCACTGACCTACTCACTAACTAGGGTAAGTGTATGGTCAGCGAGGGCTGGTGAGTATAAGTGTGGCGCCCTGCTCACTCAGGTAGCCACAGACTTCCCTAATGCACAGCTGGTTTTCCACAGCAGGTACCTACTACATACAACACCTTCCACCCTGGCACAGTAGGGGGAACCCAACTTGCTGCCCTTAAGCAAGATCCCTTATAAATACTGCTGCTGAGGGAGGAGTTAGTCAGAGTATGTGCAGACAGTAGGAGAGCTGCGAAGATGTCCTGGTGGTCGGTGCTGCGATTAGGCCCGAACCAGTGACCCGGAGTGGCCCTTCTACGGCCTGCAAGCCTGAGTGGGACTGAAGGCAAGGAGCTTAGGACAGAAAAGTAGTGAGGAACTTGAGGGAGTTTGTCCCAGGAGAAACACCGGATATTGGGGATCCGCACCTGTGGGATACTATAGGACTACAGAAAACCCTGTTGAACCGTGGAGGCTTCGGCTACCCGGTTTCCTACGTGGGTCAAGAGAGGGAGCCAGACACAGCAGGGCAAAGCCACAGTGTTCAGAGAAGGTAACCCGGAGACCGCACAGAAGGAGAGGAAGACACTACAGTCAGGAATAGAGAGGAGGCAAGTCAGGCTGCAAGCAGGCTGTGCTTCAGACATTACTACAGAGCAGAGGAGGCCTTATACCCACTTGCTGTGGGGACCCACTGTGCAACCTGTCCACCCGTCAGTGCGCTGGATCATATTACCTGTCAACCATCAGTAAAAGGTAAAAGAGACTTTGATGTGTGCGTTTATCCTTCTTCTCCGCTTCCAGTGCTCCTTATAGACTGTTCTAACACTCCGTATACAATACCAGCTCCACTCCAACCTGCCCCTCCTCATTACGCTGCCCCGGAGGTCTAGTCCTACCTGTGGAGGACTATACCATCTCAGCCGTGATACCATCTACCTCTGGCGGACTGTGGCGGCGCTGGTGCAACTCACCAAAAACTACAGGTGGCGTCACGACAACAAACGTGTACATAATCCCCTGTAAATATCACCCCCTTTTCAAAGATACAGGACACGGGATCAGGCGCGGCCGCCATTCCCCGTGACACCGTTAACCCTTTGCCGCCTGATACCTGAGTACACCAAAGCCTAGGTGCTACATTAGGTGGAGACCACTATTCCCCTCTCCCTATCGCCAGTACTTTCCTTCTCATCTTCCCTGGTTTTCCCCTCGATGTTGTGCCGAATGCTGGTTGTTCATTTACCCGGGCATGTGCGTTTTTTCCACATCTAATAAAATTCTATGGGGGAAAATCTGGACAGAAAACTTAGCGTACCTGCAAGAGAAATTGACATGAAGCGGCTTTGAAACTCGCACCGCAGGTTAGTTAACGTTGCATAAAAAAAAAACCTACAGTGGACAGGAGATTTCTATAGGTCTTATCCTGTCTGCTTATACTTTAAAAAACTGGTTTTTGATGCAGCAAAAATACACAGCATTAAAAGCTTCTTGTGGAAACACAGCCTCAATGTCCAGAACGACCTCAAAGTCCAAAGACAACAATACTTTCCCTGACTCATTTCCGAGTTGTCCAGGTTTCACATCCACAAACATATTTCACAACCCTTATGGCCACTTTACACGTCCCAACATCGTTTCGATATAGGATACAACTGCACGGGAGCGTGCACTTTTTTGGCTGAAATCCAAGATCGCATAGGAGATGTTACACAGGGCGATATCGGGAGGCAACACAACTGCGATGTCTACGCCCCTTGTACGGCCGACCAAGGAACGACCATTTAACATGGGAGAGAATAGGGGAAGTTGTGCTCCAAGTCGGTGTTGGGCTGTCACACCGCACGATCCTGCCAGATCGTTCATCCAATATCGGGCAGTTGGAGAGCCTGCACAATTCTTCCCCGATATCGTTTTGGCATCGTTCTTGCGTTGCATTGCTCATTTACACCATACAACGCACGAACGATATCAGCGCCAACACACGAACCACGTGACTTTTTATCGAAGTTGGACGACGATATCGGGACGTGTAAAGCGGCCATTAGTAAATCTCTGGACTGGACAATTTGGAAATATCAGGTATCTTTCTCCATCGTATATGACGTTGGGGGATCTTCAGCAGGATACCACTTGTCATTCTCATCATTTCAAAGCTCAGAGTAAATGCTAGGAATATATTAATGACATTTTTGGGTCTTAATATTCATTATTCATTTTGATTTCCTAATTAATCAAGAAAACGTGTTTAATTTTTTGATAAATTATCCAGAAATAAAACAGTTTGGAATCCCTGTCCACCGAGCCCAGAAAGACATGTGTAGATTACGGTAATTAATATTATTACTGTGGCATCATATCACGGCCTGGATTAGAAATCCAATCATTGCTAATTATTGAATCAGCGACAGCTGAAAATCAGATCTGGTGGACTTGTTCTTTCCATACAACAGTACAATCAGCTCATCCAACAAGTGTTTGATGATGAAGCCTAAAGTAATTCTCCATCTCCACCATTTGACATCATGTCATTTTTAGGTCCATTATCCTGTTTTGATTGATTTCCTAATATACTGGTGCATCACAATGAATTAGAATATCATCAAAAATCAATGTCATATCTCCATGTTTCAGGGCGTTTCTGGGAGCCCTGAAACACGTTGACTAATAAATCAATATTATAATCACCCTTTGATGTCTCGTGGAATACGGCAGTGCGGTTTTTAACCCTTCATCCTCCCTACTTTAATTTTCTGAGATCATGACCTTTGGGTTATCATTGGCTGTAAGTCATAATCATCAACATTTACAGAGATAAACACTTGAAACAGATCCGTTTCACTTTGTGTATTGAATTACTGAAAAAGATAAACTTTTTGATGATATTCTAATTCATTGATATGTACTAGTATCTCTACAGCAGTTGACACTTTTCTATGTGTCCCCATCCTGGTATATAAATCCCTATCCCAGATCCCTTCCTGGTATACAAGTCCCCAGTTCTGCTTCTAAGGCATAAAAAAACCAAATGCATTCTACTCATTACCCCCTCCCCCTTCCCAAGTCACGCTGCGTCCTCCTCTGTAGCCGGTGCAGGGACTGGCAGCTGGCATTGGCGTGGCTGCTATGGCGATTCATGACGTCACTATGATGCAACACCAGTGCCTGGCGCACCAACATCAGCTGCAGTCCTCCTTTTGGCTGGCGTCATGTATTGCAGTGCAGGTACTCTACCGTTCTATGTGCCATGATGCATTTCAGCTGCATGTGCATTCTCGGCTTACTACATATTGAGTTACTGGCAGTATAATTGAAGAAATGACGGCACTCACCTTGTGGTTTTTTCAAGTGCAACTTTTATTCCGGCATGGAAAGAGTGTATTTAGAGAAGATATTTACAGCCACTAGTGCCCAGAACTTACACACTTGACATATTGAGTTACTATTGAGTGGAATATATATACTTATGCAGTGGGCTACTTAACTCCCTTCAATGGTAGCTTAATATTGCCATGTAGAGCTATATTTGTGCGTAGGATTTGGATCTTTTATTACTATACTCACCTATCCCTGCGGTCTCCGGTGTCTAGTGCTCTTCTGTGTGACATCACTGCAGTTACAATTAGCTGGCTCACTCTATGGTCTGTGCGTGAGCTGCAAGACTCTTTTACAATGAAAACCTATAGAGTCTTGTTCTAACGCATCATAGACTTACCTTGTAAAAGTCACTTCTGGGTCATACAGAGCACCATGTGACCTGGTGAGGCTGAAGAGCGGTGACGTCACTGTGCTGGACACCGGAGAGAGCGGTGGTAGGTGAGTATATTATCACTCGCACTACATTACATGCATATATACACTCATATAATAAAAATATATATATATATAGACAGGAGAGCTTCTTTAAGGCTTCATGCATATGGCTATGTCTATATCTGAACTGTGCAAATGATTGAAAAATAGAAGAGTGCAGACTGGAAAAAGTGAAGCTATAAGAAAGTTCACATGGGTTGCGGGTTGTTTTTCTACTCATACCCTTTGATATTACAGAATAAGAGCACAGATTCCATATCTTACTGTACACCCTTAGTTGATATAGTACAGACGTCTGGATATACAATTACTCTAGTCTTTTCAGTGGGTGGCGGGTGAGTATTGGGTACATGGTATGGCTTCCCCTGTCATTTGACATTATCTCTTGCTCAGAAGATCTGAAAGCATCAAGTCACTAATCGTTTGTGCTCCATAATACAAACCAGACTATATTCACCCTCCAGGCACAACTTCAATTTCTAAGAATGCAGAGTAAGGTGGAGAGGGGAGAATAGATAGAAAGGAATCAGGGCACAGAGGAAGAGAATAACCTCAGTGCAGAATAGTCCTAGTAATGGTCCAGACCTTCAGCAATCACATACAGGACCATTCATCTGTAGACGGAATAAATACACTCAGGGTATTATTATTATTCAGGGGAAGACATTGCTCCACACTCTGTAAACCCCAAGGCGGATTTCTGGCCTATTAAACATAAATATATATAAATATGATGAAAGTCTCTTTTCTATTGTGCAAAGTCATATGTGGAACCTCCGGAGACTAAGAACAGACGTTATTAATATCTGTACTTGGGAAGTCACATTAAAAGCATTATATATCTTTCTTACTTCCTTTCTCTCCTCTATATTTCTCTCAATTCCATCCTATTTTCTTTTTCTTTCTTTCTTTCATCATCTATTGATCGTCTTCTTTCCTACTTTCCTTTTCCTTCTCTCTTTTGTAAAGAACCACGATAATATCAAGAGCATTATGTTTTTCTTCCTTTCTTTCTTGTTCGTTCTTCTTTCCTATCTCTCCATCTTTCTTTATTCTATTTTCTTCCTTCCTTTTTCTCTATTCTTTCTTCCTTTTTTCCTCTCTATACTCTATTTACTGTCTTTCTTTTTGTTTCTTTCTCTCTAGCTTGACTCTATTTCCTTCCTTTGTCTCTCTCTTTACTTTCTTTCTCTCTCCTTACTCTTCTTTCTCTCTTTACTTTGTCTCTCTCTTTACCTTTCTTTCTTTCTCTGTCTTTACTCTACTTTCATTTTTTCGGTCCTCTTCTTTCTCTCTCACTTTACTCTATTTCCTTCCTTTCTCCCTTTTTTTTTTCTTTCTCTCTACATTCTTTCTTTCTCTCTCTTTACTCTCTTTTCTTTCTTTTTCTTTCCTTCTTTCTTTCCTGTGTCAGCGCAGCTCGAAGATTTTTTTAAAATGTCAAGGTGTCTATGGTGAGGAAAATTAAGAAAGATAATAATTGTGGTCAATGGAGCGCTGGATGAAGGGATGCCACTGAGAGGGGGATACTTTACTTAGCTTATTTATTTGATTCCTCAACGCGTTTCAACAGAGGATTGCCGTCTTCCTCAGGTGGGGACAGCAATACGCTGTCAAAATGCGCTGCAGAATCAAATAAATAAGCTAAGTAAAGTATCCCGCTCTCAGTGGCATCCCTTCATCCAGCGCTCCATTGACCACATTATTATTATTATGTTCCTCCCCTCTTGGGGGATTGTGTTGGAGCTGCTTAGCGTGCAGGGAGCCGGTGAATCCTCGTCAAGGACCTGCCGTGACGTATTTCTGCTGACGCGGTGTTAGCTGACCGGCCCTCCAGCATCATGTGACTGCGAGGAGGGAGTGGAGATGGAGGGGATCTGTGCAGCAGCCCCGCACTAACCACAGGCTCGGTCTTTTACCGTTGTTGTGCTAGGGAGCACAACAACAACAGGTGAGAGGCTAAAATACCCCCACCGCCTAACTTGTCCCTACTGCACCACCGGGTACCCCTCATTGCGCCCTCTGCTTTTGTCTTACATGGTGGCTATGGTGTCAGGACACACATAGTATGATGGCTTGTTGCGGATGGGACTAAGTAGTTACGGAGAGGTCAAAGTGCACATTCTGACCCCTGTCCATTGCTGAAAATGCCCAGAATGGGTATGTGAGCTGCACTATAGCAGAATTGGAGGCAGGTAGTGTGATCTGAAGAATCACATTATTTTTATACTATGTGTTCAGTAGAACAGCAGATTGTGTAATCCGCTAACCTTTCTGCTGGTATAGAGGGTTACGGTAAGTGTCATTTGGACCGGGATCCTAAAGATGATGCAGAACTGAAACTTGCATAAAGCAGCAGCTGGGCCCTTCTGCTCATATTGGCCCCTGGATTGTCTGAACAGTTACTGTAAGGAGAATCTGCCTCTAGTTTCAGGTGTTGGACATTGTAAGTAGAATTAATTGCACTGCTGTCTCCATGATGGAGGAAATAACAAGGACTTGTATGTATCTATTATGCATTCAATGGCTTCAAGAACTATCCCTCCCACCATATTATTAATAATGATGGCGCAAATTAAACAGTTTTATCAGTTACTTTGAACGGATCCTTTTTCCTAGCTGTGGTGTATATTCTCCATCAGTGAAAGTGAATGGAGGATCATGAAAAATATGAATGTAACTACGATGGTAAGATGCTACAATACAAATATCAAATACACTCGCACTATTCTTATTGTAATAGTATCTACAAGCATAACGTTCAGTATTTCATTCAGATTTATACCATTTACATTGATTTTATGTTATTAACATATAATACACACAGGCAGTGACGTAACTTGAAGCTCATGGGCTCCGGTGCGAAAGCTCCAAAGAGGCCCCTAAATTATTGCAAATCTTTAATAGCAATAGTCTTTTTCTATAGGCCAAATGGACTTGTAGGGCCCCCATACTCCAGGGCCCAGGTGCGATTGCAACCCCTGCACCTACTGTAGTTACGCCCCTGCACACGGGTAACAGAAAGGGGAAGGTGCAGACACTTTCATCTGGTCCCTGTACAGACTACAGGACCCTAGCTGCACAACTGACAGCACCACTTCGGACCTGGCTCCCTGAAAGGAGGGGTTTCTCGTTCCTCCTAAGGGACCAGAGGGGAGGACGACACACATTGCCTACAAGGGGTGAGGAAATTGTGCAAGAAAAAACAAACTCAGAGTCAGATAAACTAAAACTAGTTCAAATAAGATGCAAGGACAAGGAGCTGGAAGGAAAAATCACTTACACTCACAGCCAGCACTCCACTGGTGTTTTCTTCAGAGGTAAACCCCTAAGACTAGAAATCTCAGGAACAGGTCCACATAGAGCTATAGCCAGCAAGGAAATGCAGTGAAGGAAGAACATATACATCACCACCCAGGCTGTTATAGAACAAACCAAAACAGGATAATGGAAAACACCTGAAGAGTATAAAGCTCAGAAAGGAAAGACATTAGGACTGAGAACGAAATGACCATAGCACAGCAGACAGAGGACCGACCGCGCCGCCAGAGGTCACTGGATCTAATCCCCAATTCCAGCCATGACAGTTTATTTAGATTTTTTTAGACAAAAATGTAGTGAATAAATTACGAGGGCTGAACAGAATGAAAGGAGGACACTGAGCAAAATACTATAGAGGACCCCAGTTTCCACCTGTCTCCTTCCTACATTGAAATCACAGAAATGACTGGAAAAACGTGTATGGATATGTGTATTTTGAGGCAGTACTCACTGAACATGTCGGGGTACACTCACTTGGCAGCGATATTAAGGCACATAGCAATGGTTTATCTTTAAATAGTCCATTCAGGTTTATTATCACAGCCATAAGCCACTTCTCAACACATAATTTTAGCATACGTCAGCTTTATAGCATACACTGTGTAACATCTGTTTGTTCCGCGGATAAGTCCGCACAGTCCCCAGAAAGCTTTGTGACATGCTGGTCAGTTTCAATCACAGATACATCCGCACAGTTCATTTATTGACCAATGTCAGTACACATAACAAATCCCCATTCCTCTGGGTTACCTGCTCAGTAGCTTACAGGCTTCAGACCGGCTCCAGCCAGTCTCATTGTCCAGGGAGTCATTACTGGAGTCACCAGCCGGGCACTTGGACTTGCAACAGCGGCTGATACGGTGCTATTCCATAACCTCAGTAGCTATGGTTGCTCCTGGACTCTCAGAGGCTCCATCCGACTCCAGTCTATCTACCATGTGCTCAAACAGGAAGTCTACAGGACCTGTCTGACATCAGAGGCCATGGTTTACAACAATAGTGTCACTGTAACACATGAGATACACCTATGGGAGGTATGATGGTTAGCCAGACCCACCCAACTCTTTCTGACTAACCTATCAAATCCAGCCTTTAATACTATAGCAGATTTGTGGAACAACAAGTCCCAGCAAAATCCCCTTTACATCGCAGCAGACATCCACCTGTGCAAAACACACTGGCCATTTACAGTGTTGCAGGTTGATACTGTACCTCATAGTATTTCCCAACATGGGTTCTAGCTCGACATTTCCAAATAAAATATTAACACAGTTTCTTATTTTTTATTTTTCCTTTGTCCTTTTTCCTGTCGATTAAACTGTAATCCTAAACTGTAAGGTTTTTATAAACATCATTAAGTCAAATACCCGGACCGCAAATTTTGCTTATTCCATCTTCTTTTCCATTTCTTTTTTTCACAATTTTCTTCTTTCTCTTATTTCTTCCTTTTTTTTCTTTGTTCTTTATAAAACGTATAAAGATAAACTTCAATTTTTTTCTAAAATTAAAGGCAGTTTGAGAGGTTGATCAGGTGGCCAATCCACTATGCGCACTCTTTTTCAAATATCTGGTCTCTATATGTACCCCCCTCATGTTATGGATAAGATGTACATCTGTGATTTGTTTTTCCTGAAGAATGGCTCTGAAAGGTATGGAATGAATAAATCACCTCGATTTTAATCATTCCAGCCTTAATTTCACATGATAGTGGATCAACCCATCTGTCTCCTCCATCTCTCATGTTCTACATTGAAGATAGACAGAGAAGTTAGTGACCTCCTGCTGATGAGGTGGATGCTGAAATTTCTGGGTCCTGGAGGGAAGATAGGAGGGACTGGAGGGAGGAGAGGACTGCAGTAATACCTATATAACAGGATCGATCAATGATGACTGCATAAGCGGTAAATATAGTTATTGTAGATTGAAATAAATTATAATCAAAGAATCATTGAATGGTAGAGTTAGAAGGGACCTCCTGGGTCATCTGGTCCAACCCCTTGCTCAAAGCAGGATTCACTAAACCATCTCAGACAGATGTCTGTCCAGCCTCTGTGTGAAGACTTCCATTGAAGGGAAACTCACCACCGCTCATGGCAGCCTGTTCCACAAGATAATAAAGTGCTACAGTACTATTATTATGTGGCGCCTCTGCGGTCTGGCTGCCACAGAGGTACTGCACCTAAGCCACTTGGTTGCACGAAGGGACCGGCCCCAATCTGGTGGCAACCTTTCATAGTTGAGCCAGGAAACTGGAGGCCACAAAGCTGCAGGCGAGGTGGCCAGCATCGAGGACATTCGCTGAAATGGTGGCTAGGACCTATGGCCAGGGGGCGTAGTGACCGTCGCCCGACAAGGCTCGCAGCCACCTGCTCAGGACATTGTTGCACGAGGACACAAGGCAGGAGAGGTGAGTTGCCAGCATGGGAAGACAACCAGGAGAGGCTTACAGACGGGTGTCTAAGAGTGTACCCAAGCTGCCTGGGAGTTGGCTGGATCGCAGACCCAGAGGACACGACACCCAGCTGGGCTGGAACTGCTAAAGACTGAGAGTAAATTGCAAGAACTGCAACCTCCGGTGTCCTCCTGTTATTCTGCGTGCCCCCTTGCACCCTACCTCCCTGCCCATCTTCACCTTTTTAGACTGTCTCATCTGCACTGGGGCCCCACTCCACCTGTGGGGTGCGATACCATCTGCCCAAGTGGTCCTGATCTGCAGCGTTGGCCATCCTTGGTCGAATACCACAAGTGGCTTCACAAACTATCCCTTGTAAATAACCCTCCTTTATTGCATGCCCGGGATCATGTAGCCGGTTAACCGCCACCGTGATCCCCCTATGAACTGACCGGCCCAGTCACGAGTATCCCACGGCCCTGAGGCATTGCAATTATATGCTGAATTTTTTCTGCATCTGTCATCAGTGACATGTCATTGAATTGTACTTGGCCATTCAAGTGATCATTACTAAATCTACAAAACTGGGCCAAACAATCCATACTCAATCAAAAGACGCCCCCATACACTTTAGATGGCTGTCGCTAAATAATCCTTCAATTGATCATTTGAATGACAGAGGTCCATTATCAACCATCTCTTCCATACACAGGAGTACTTGTTGGGCTGTAGATCTGAAGCCTCTGTCACTCCAGCTCTATTCTGTACACAGTGCCACCTCCTCCTTCTTTGTCTGTAGTCACACAGCATAGAGGCTGTCAGTAAAAAAAGCAGGAGGACGAATAGAGTTGGAGTGACAGAGGCTTCAGATCTATTATAGTGCTTCAGCCTCAATTATATATCAATTGAAACACTGATTTCTCAGTAATAGAGGAATAGACTGGCTATGTAAAGATGTTATTGGACGTGACTTTGAAATAGCTAAATGCACGTATAAATATTTTGGGGGGTGAAATTCTTTAGATAGATTATAGTGAATCTATCAGACAACTGCACCGTTATTATGCTGTAATATCTTTGCCTGCACAATAATGCTACACTACCGTTCAAAAGTTTGGGGTCATTTAGAAATTTCATATTTTTGAAAGAAAAGCACATTTTTTTTTTTCAATGAAGCTAACATTAAATGAATCAGAAATACACTCTAGTAGATTGTTAATGTGGTAAATGAGTATTCTAGCTGGAAACGTCTGGTTTTTAATGCAATATCTACATTAGGTGTATAGAGGCCCATTTCCAGCAACCACCACTCCAGTGTTTTAACGGTACATTGTGTTTGCTAACTGTGTAAGAAGGGACTAATGGATGTTTAGGAAAACCCTAGAAAACCTTGTACAAGTAGTTAGCACAGCTGAAAACGTTTGGCTGATTAGAGAAGCTATAAAATTGACCTTCCTTTGAGCTAGTTGAGAATCTGGAGCATTACATTTGTTTGTTCTGTGAAACTCTCAAAATGGTCAGAAAAAAAGAGAACTTCATGGAAACTCGACAGCTTTCTTGTTCTTAGAAATGAAGGCTATTCCTTGTGAGAATTGCCAAGAAACTGAAGATTTCCTTCAAGGTGTGTCCTACTCCCTTCAGAGGAGACCACAAACAGGCTCTAACTAGATTGTAGCACTTAAAAAAAAAAAAAAAAGAGAAGCTGCACTCTGCTCTAACCATAAAAATATACCAAAATATTTCAGTTAAGCAAGAATAAAAATTGAGTCACTTAGCTTTAAATATATGGCCATATCATTAAACTGCCCAGTCGCCACGTCGAGGCGTGTCTCTTGACTGGGTCCCTAACCTTCAATTTCTGCCTCTACCTGGGTTAAAACCTCCTTTTGTATGGGCAAGTTAGAAAAAGTGATAACAGAGAACAATCGCATCACGTCAATTGTTGTTTTGGCTTCGCACCTATGCATACTGATGAATGAGTGTGCAGTTTTTTTCTCTCTAGGCTCTAACCAGAGTAGAAAGAGAAGTGGAGGCCCGCTGCACAACTGAGCAACAAGACAAGTACATTAGAGCTCTAGTTTGAGAAATCAACACCTCACAGCTTCTCAACTGGCAGCTTCATTAAATAGGTACCCGCGTAAGGCATACAATGCTGTAATTGCTGCAAAGGGGACATTCTTTGACGAAAGCAAAGTTTGAATGGAGAAAATTATTGTTTCAAATACAAATCATTATTTCTAACCTTGTCAATGTCTGGACTATATTTTCTATTAATTTTGTAACTCATTTAATAAATAAAAGTATGAGTTTTCATGGAAAACACAAAATTGTCTGGGTGACCCCAAACTTTTGAACGGTTGTGTATCTGTGAAAAGACGTTCCTATGAACAATGGATATGTCCCAAAATGTCTGCACTGACCTTTAAACTCTATTTTCTTTTCAGATGACATAATAAAACTTCAAAGAGAAGAATCAGACACTCAGTCCCCCCTGAATCAAACCAGCCAGAATGGGAGAATAAAAAGAAGCAATTTCCAAAGCAAGAGGTTTTTCAGGAATCCACCAAGAAATCAGCAAGGTACGGTCAGATTTATGACATTTTAGTTTGTAATGATACATATTAGGTGTAATTTTAATAACTTGTTATTTTGTGTCCCCAGGATTTGGCAGACAGAGACCAAGTTTCAAACAGCAAAGGTATCCTAGTGTGTTCAGGAACAATGGCCTTGGTCCAATAACAAGACGAAGAGCTGCTGCTGCACTGAGTAATGTCAGCCCGCTCAATAGGCCAAATCTGACCACAGCGGTAAGTCTATGTTCACCCCAAACACCTGCTGGATCCTTGATCCTCTCCAAACGTGTGGTGTTAGAAGTGCATCCTTACCGATAGACTCATCATCAGACAGTGCTGGGTCCTAGCTGTCAGCTTTCTTTAGCTGCTCCTTCATCCAGTACCTTCATCTATCAGTCACAACAGATTGCAAATTGTAAGATTTTCTCACTGGAGGTCCCAACACACACTGGATTAACACAGACAGAACAGGGTCTCTACAAGAACAGTGTGCATGTAGGGCTGAGTGATGGTGAACTGACCAGCTGCTAGTCAGCAAGTACAGTGTGCCGGTCACACTGTGCAGTAGCCGTCACACTGCTGCACACCCTTGAGGGCCGGGTATACTCTTCACCTGACTCCCGATCCTGGCAAGGGGAGACTTTAGCAGAGCCCGTATCAGAAGGTAAGCAGCACGGCGGCTGGTGACGGGACAGACAAGCAGCAGACAGGTCAAACACACAGACCCAAACATCCAGTGCAAACCACAATATCTAAGGGGAACAATGATAACCAAGAAAAGAGTTTCATGCTTTGGTTTATCTCATAAGCACAAAAACACTGACCCTAACCACTGAACAGAACCGAAAATAATCAGCAGACCAGAGGAATTGGCAGAGTTTAAATCTGCGTCCCAATCTCCACCACCAAACCACAGAAACATGAGAAGAGGGGAGGAGAGAGGAATAGAGGGAGCCTTCCATCAACTGACTGCCCCATTTTAGTAGGTGTGGAGCGCTAAGGGCTGGGAAAATCTGGCTGCTCAGCAGGGTAGTACCCTGATTGCTGTGTCACGGTGGTGGTCGCCTCAGCAGCTGTGGTCCTGGTTCACATTTAAAAGGGGGTTGCTGTACAAGGGGTGCCGTTATTAAAGGTAAAAAGAAATTAAAAGTATAAAGTTTGTGACGCCAGTTGGGATGTTCAGCCAGGATGTGTCCATCACTGCTAGCAGATAAATGGGGACAGCAGTGCAGGTAGTTAACCGTTCCCAACCAGGGCTGGCTCCCAGTGAGGTCTGTGTAAGGCAATAGGAATAAAACAGCAGAGACAAGATGATCACTTTACTGTTTAGTGAGCAACCTGCACAGATCCGCATGACACAGTACATTTTTCCTAGGCCTCCAGTCTGGCTTGTCTGAGAATAATAATATTTATTCATTTATATAGCGCTATTAATTCCATAGCACTTTACATACATCAGTAATGCTGTCCCTGTTGAGGCTCCCAATCAAAATATCCTATCAGTATGTCTTTGCAATGTGGGAGGAAACCCACACAAAACACGGGAGAACATACAAACTCCTTGCAGATGTTGTCCTTAGTGTCCTTGGTGGGAATTGAACCCAGGACCTTGGGACCTCAGTGCTGCAAAGGCTGCAGTGCTAACCACTAGAGCCACCATGCCGCCCCATGATGGGAGTTTGTTCCTCTGTTGAATTGTAGTCTTTGCCTACTGCTGCCACTTGTTTAGTTCTAAGGTTTCTTGGAGCTTGGAACTACCAATACCACCTTGCTTCTAGATCTTCAGTGTGTTTCCTCCAGCTGGGCAAATATCGTGGATCCTGTGGGCATCCGTGACTGCAGCAGGTCCCTGACCCTATGTGTTACTGATCCCCTGGGAACTACACGTGCTGCTGGGTGTGAAGGACCCTCAGAGCTATCTCAGATTCTGCCACCAGACCTTGGAAATGAGAGTGACCTGAGGGCTGAGGTCCTGCCATACTGCCATACAGCTATCCTTGATGAGTGCTTCCCAGCCCCTCCTTGGATGTTTCCTTGTGCTCAACTAAGTGACTTACTATTCTAACCCCACCACCTTAACAGAAGCTGTGTCACATGCATAATCCAGGTATCTAGTGCACATCTCCTTAAAGGGTATCAGGAATCCTGTGTGAATGTTACAATCTCCTACAGAGGAATCATCACTTAAATCAGACTAGCACTACAAATCATTGTTACACGTGGTACCATTCTATGGTGGCCAGACTCCAGGGTGCCACACATTGCGCCCTGTACCCGATGGACACAGCTAACACCTGGGGACCCGGCATCTCGCAGGCCATGAACAGCATAATTGCAGGCTGCAGCGGTGTCCCACCTCCCAGCGTTACTAGGAGTTAATCTCATAGAATGCAATTCCCGGACTGAGCAAAGAGCACCCGCGCAAGTTCCGCCTCCAGGAGGTGCACCCCACCCCTCATACCTGTGAAGGGGGACGGTGGACCTGCCAGAGAGCCTCGGCACATACAGGAGTGCGAGGGGCCTGCTCAGGTATGGAACTACTAGTCCTGACAGTGCAGCCCAAAAGCTCATCATAATACACAATTCCACCTGGTTTGTAGGAAAACCTTTGTCCCCTTGACCCATGTGCAAGCTGCTCACATCGCACAAATGACCGGCCCTCCCGACACATGCGTGCATAATAAGGACAAACCATTGAATTTATTAGGCTTTATAAAATGCTTCATTTTTACTGATAGTGCTGAAGTGGAGTTAAACTTGATCCTGGATTTTGGTATGAGCTAACTAGTCCTCTAATGATAATCTTCTGCTGACAAAACACTTATTTTATAGAGTCTACACCAAGCAACCCAGTAAGTGACACATTCCTGGAATATCTGGATCCAGGGATGGTGTATCACAGTCCGCGCTGCTTGAAAAGAACACTCAAAGAGTCTAGGATAAAAGACCCCCCTTCTTACTTTATTTGCCTACGCGTTTCAATGCTATTCCCAGCATCGTCATCAGGGCATTCCTGGAATGAAGGTCTCCTCCCCTATGTTGCCTTGGATCAAATAGCAAAAACCTTGTAACAGATTCTTCTTAAAGTAGTGTCAGTGTCTCCCAAAGCTGCATCAAAGGGATGTCACCCTGGCATCTAAACCCTACTGTACACTGATGGGATGCAAATGGTATACCAGAAAACAGCTCTGTAGAAAGGTCTCTGACCGCTACATCTTGGCAGGTGCAGAATACTTATTATAGTTCTATCTCTGTGGAGTATATTGCTCTCTTAACATTGTTTTTTTCAGAGTTCTGAGAACTTGGTAAAAATTCAAACCCAGAAGGTTCAAAATAGAACGAAGACGTTCAGACCTGCAAATATTCCTGTGCAGTCATTAACCAGGAGGTGAGAGAACATGATTATAGTTATTTAGGAAACTCTTAATGTATGTAGAACTATAATTAATTACTATCATTTTTTTTGCAGCAGATTTAACACACAGAATAGAAGACCACAAATAGGTTATGGACGAAGGCAGCAAAGAACAAATACGGTCAACCAAATAGAAGAGTAAGTCACCTGATCAGGCGGTTTATGGTCATTACTAGACCTGTGTGGGCATAAACGTGATATTATAATACTTAGTGTACCAATTGTGCTATTGGAAATATCATGTGTAGTGTAATATTGTGATCAAATTAGAGTCGCAGGGGAAATGAGTGCGTATACTGGTGGCCATTGGCCATAATACTATGGATGACTATGGGGTGCATTATACTATATGGAGGACTATGCGTGGTGCATTATACTATTGAGGACTATGAGGGTGCATTAAAATATATAGAGGACTAGGGGAGTGCATTATAATATATAGAGGACTAGGGGTGCATTTATAAATATAGGGAGGACTAAGTGTGGGTGCATTATACTATATGGAGGACTATGGGAGTGCATTAAAAATATATGGAGGACTATGAGTGTGCATTATAATATATGGAGGACTATGGGGTGCATTTATTAACTAGATATGGGAGGACTATGTGGGTGCATTTTACTATATGGAGGACTATGGGAGTGACATTAAAATATATGGAGGACTATGAGTGTGCATTAAATATATGGGAGGACTATGGGGGTGCATTATACTATATGGAGGACTATTGGGGGGGTGCATTATTATATATTTTGGAGGACTATGGGGGTGCATTATACTATTTCGAGCAATATAGGGGTGCATTATACTATATAGAGGACTATGGGGGTGCATTATACTATTTGAGGACTATGAGTGTGCATTATATGATATGAAGAACTATGGGTGTGCATTATAATATATGGATGACTGTGTGGCTGCATAATACTATTTTTAGGACTATGGGTGTGCATTTTAATATATGGAGAACTATGGGGTGTGCATTTTATCCTATATGGAGGATTATGTGAGGTCAATTATACTATATGGAAAGCTATATGGAGGCCATTATTGGATGACTATGAAGGACCATTTATACTTTATGGAGGGTTATTTGCGGGCCATTATACAGTATGCAAGCAATAATACAGTGTGAAGGATTGTGTGAGGTCCATCATACTGTGCGGAGGGCTGTTTGGGGTCCATTATACTGTTTGTAGGGTAGTGGAAGCCTTTATACAGTATGGAGAGGTGTTGGGCCATTATACTGTATGTAGACTCATTATACTGCATTGATGGCTGTGTATGTGGTTCACAGTTGGGGATCATATAGTGTTGGGGTCACCATACTTTGCTGGGGTAATTGAGGGTGGTTACAGTGGGGACATTGTACTGTGTATGTGGAGGAATTCACTGACTGGGATCATACAGTGTTTGTTTGGTACTTTTTTTGCATCATACTTTATGGGTGCATTGAAGTCAATAAGGCCGCAGTACGTCATATGCTACTGATGAATGCGGCAAAGCTGGATCAGGATTTTCACACTGAGCATGCCCAGAGTAGTTTGAGCATGTTCAGTAGCCTGAAGATAGAGAGCTCTCTCTCCCTTTCTCTCTCTTTCCCATAATATGAAATCACTGTGTGCACTAACCCTTTCCTGTGACCTCACCATGTTTATTATCCATGGACAGTGATTTTCTGTGTTTCTTTATTCCTATCACTGTTGATTTCAGGACTGTTGTTCAGACAGCAGAGCAAGCATCAGTAGTCGCGGGTGAGGCTGAGCTTCGGCTGCAGTGCAGCCCTGGATTAGCAGTACTCTCCCCGGCGCCTCTCCAGTGCAAAAGTCTCTTGAGACACAGTCTGTTTCTCGGCATAAACACACAGACACAAAGTGGTTGCTCGATAACGGTGGAACTTTACTTGTTGTCTTGCATAACCGGGATTTATCGAATATAATGTGGGCACAACCTTTTCTCTCACAGGAGGTATTCATATTTACAGTTCACTGATAATTTATCGGCCAACATCTTCCCTGGCACTTTGGTTACCATAGTTAAACTCAAGCCTCTTATCCGCTTCTCCAGCGCCATCGTAGTTGAGCAGAGTCATATAGTCTCTTTGGTTCCACTCTCTCTCACCCACAAAGGATTTAGTGTATGTTCTTGAAATGGTCAAGGAAACAGCACTCATTTGCTTTATGTCTACAACCCACTCACTAGACCCTTCAGCAAATCAAATGAAATCATTGCGTGTTTGCCAAGGGGAAACGGATGCCTCCTGGAACTCATGGACTCAACTCTGAAGGGACGCTGTACTTTGGTCACCACATGTTCGGGTCCTGAGTTTGACCCGAAGGTCTGGTCAAATTAGTTCTTCGGTCCTCCATTCACCGAGCCTCCCACAGGTGTCACCTTGCTCTCTTTCTACTCTATCTCCTGCTCTTCCATTTGCAAGACCCTTTTTGTTAAGCCAGACCTCACCCATAATGGTACCTTTACACGCGCTACAGAAGGTTGAAAACAACTGGGTTTCGGAGACAAATGTATCTTGCACCGTCAAATCAACCCGAGGTAGCGGCGTGTAAAGTCGGTTGTTGCCAGCTGTCACTTGCGGCACCTGTTTCAGAGCAGTGCTCTAAAACAG
Source organism: Allobates femoralis (assembly GCA_033576535.1). Taxonomy (NCBI): domain Eukaryota; kingdom Metazoa; phylum Chordata; class Amphibia; order Anura; family Aromobatidae; genus Allobates; species Allobates femoralis. The sequence goes on along the minus strand of JARQOC010000008.1, from coordinate 153,467,541 downwards.
GTTGTTTAAAACCCAATGGTAGCGGCGTCTAAATAAGGTACGGCAAGGTTTTGTTGCCACCTAGTTAACTCCCTGGGGCGTGACACAGCCTCCGGGAATACCGCCCCCCTTCAGCGATCATTGGTGGAAGCTCCTGCGTTACGATTGGTTGTCCTGCATAGAGCGGCATATTTAAAGAGCTGACTAGTCACACTACACAATTGCAATAGCATCATGTATTAGCCAGCCTTCCTGCGCTGGCTAGCCAATCATGATGCTATTGCATTGTCCAATCATCGTACGAGCGTCTCGTAAATGCCCCAGGTCCTCCCATATTTACCTTCTGTAGGGCGTGTAAATGAGGGATAGCTCTACAGAAGGTAACTTCTGGCACCCGGCGGTGCCTCCAGGATAGATTAAACCTTCTGTAGAGCACTTTGTAGCGGCATGTAAAGGCAGTATCGGGTCCCGTTTGCAACCGTTGGTACGTGCACGTGCACGTGAGACACCCGTTGTTTCCAACCTTCTGTAGCGGCGTGTAAAGGTACCTTAGGGGTGTATAATGCTTCTAACCTAATTAACCCTCACTAACCAAACAAGGTCAGGGAAGTGGTCACCTGAAAAATTGTCCACTACTTGCTACACAAGACAACAATACATTGCAAAGGCTTAAGACAACACTTTTTTTGCAACCTTACAGTATCCTCCAGTGTGGGGGTGGTAGATCCCTGGAACAACCCCTACATGTTCTCCTTCCTTTAACCTTGGTTGTCCTCGACCAAATAACCTGGAGGATATAATAAAATGTACATTTACAATAGCATAGAAATATGTTTACAATACCAAGACAGACATATTAATGTGAAACATCTTAGATACTCCTTACTTAATCGTAAAGATTTGGTTACTACCAGGGTCTGTAAACCAATCAGGTGGCACGTGGGCTCATCAGCCTGAAAAAAGGATACTAGATATCGTGCACCCAACTTGGCGTATCACACACATACATGAATTATTCAAGTCTTCACACAACTTTCAACAGTGCATGTACATCATTAAACACATGAAATCCTTTTCACCATCCAGAAAAAGAAAGCCCATACCCTAAAAAAAGGCAAAGAGAACACAGGGAGCTCAAGTCTTATGTGAGTCTTTTCTCCCAGGCACATTCCTTAAAACATTGCAAACAAGCACAAGGAGCTCAAGTCCATTTGAGTCCCAAATTTTTTGGGTATTTTCTTAAAACACTTCAAACAGTTCAGGGAATCAACCAATCATTTCCCGCCTGCCCAACCCGTTCACTCTCTGCCTCTGCTCATCCCACTCTATGCCATAGCTACGGGCATTGGGTTTTCTTTCCAGTTGCATCCTGTTATGTGTAGACTGCTCTGCCGTCTCTGTGAACTACTCCACAGTGTGTGTGGTTAACTGGGAGTCAATTCCTTTTGTATCTTAAGGACTAATTTCTGCTGCTGTAGCTCTGCAGTATGAGTTGCTGTGGCTGTGCAGTATCAGTGGCTGTTGTTGTGTGTATCAGGTGATGTGGTTGTCCTCTGCCCCAGTCTTTCAGTAGTCCCATAACCCATCACCTGATATTGTTAATATAGTTCTTTCTCTGAATAACCATGATCTGTGTGGATGCTGTTGCAGTTTCTGCTGAGGCTGACCTGTAGCTTTCCTGGAGATTGCTATCATATGTGGGAATTGCTGTACTTATCCGGGTCCCTGGAGGAGGTGAGGGGTGTTAGCCTATGGCCTGGTTAGGAGCAGGGCAAAGGTAGTAGCCCAGACATCCTCACCTTTAGAGGTACTTCTGGGAACAGATCATCTAGGAACTCTCAGTCTAAGGGTCAGCCCAGTTTACCTGATTGCCTTTGGCAATCATTGCCATCCTGCTACCTTACCCTTTTGTCTGTTATAACCAGCCAGTGATACGCCCATCGGGGTTGATCAGCATCCAGGGATACTCCCAGGTGACAGCCACAGTTTCTTGACAAGCGTAGTAGGAATGCCCTCGATGGGCTATCTTTCTCCTCCACACAGTGGTCACAATTTTTAGTCATTTTAGCCACATATGGGCGGAGGCACTCCACATTCCATTCAGCCTGAGAGCATGGCCTTGTTTTACAGACATACAGAGTGATCTGCTGACTACCAATGCTGAAAGGTGCATGGGGCTTGGCTGAGTTTCGGCTGCAGCAGTGCCCTGAATTAGCAGTCAATGCCCTGGCCGCCTTTCATGTGCAAAAGGCACTTGAGACAGTCTGCTTCTCGGCGTAACACACAGACAAAAAATGGTTGTTCGGTAATGATGGAACTTTACTTGTTGTCTTGCAGAACCAGGATTTCTTCCACATAATGTGGGCACATCCTTTTTTCTCACTGGAGGTATTCACATTTACAGTCACTGATAATTTATCGACTGACTGCATCTCTGGCACTTGGGTTACCATAGTCTAACTCAAGCCTCTCATCCTCCAGTGCCATCATAGCTGAGGTGAGTCAAACAGTCTCTTTGGGTCCACTCCGTCCCACCCACAGGGATTTAGCGTAAGCTCTTGGAATGGTCAAGAAACAGCACTCGTCTGCTTTACGTCTACAGCCCGCTCACTAGACCCATGAAGCCTTTCACAAACCAAGAGGAATCATTGAATATTCGCCATGGACCGACACCACCCGGGAATTCATGGACTCAATCCAAAGGGATGCTGTACTTCAGTCACCACATGTACTGGTCCCGGGTTTGCCCCAAGGGTCTGGCCATATTGGCGCTTGCTTCCTCTTACCACGCCTCCCACAGCCATTGTGTCTGTCACCTTGCTATCTTTCACCTGCACCTCCATTTATAAGACCCTTTTTCTTAAGCCAGACCTCACAAATAAGGGGTGCACAATGCCCCTAACCTAATTAACCCTCACTATCCTAAACATGGCCAAGGAAGTTGTCATCCAAACACTGACCACTAGTGGCCCGCACAAGAGAATACATACATTTCAAAGGCATACGACAGCATTTTTTTTACAACCTTACAGTATCCTCCAGGGAGGGGGTGGCAGAGCCCTGGACCCCCCTATACTGTGACATCACAATGAGTGTTACTTCACTTTAGTAGTTGCCACTGTTCAGTGATATCACTATATTTTCCCCTGCAGAGGTATCGAGGTTTATTTTGTCTATATCATGACATCATCGTGTTTGTTACCCCAGTGCTGTGACATCACTTCCTGTTGGTCAGTTATAGTGAAGTTGAGCTCCATTTCAGGTTTTGTTATGATGCTCTGTAACACTTGACACATAAAACTTCTATAGAAAAAGTTAATGTATTAAAGGTTTTTTTCTTTTTTTCCCATTTCCAGTTGACACAACAAGTCACCATAAATCGTGGGAAGAGACAATCCAATGCTGGAAGGTTATTGATGTTACTGGCTTATTAGAATTAAAGTCATTTGGAACTTGTAATGAATCTTTCCTTCTTCACAGATGGCAGAACAATGATGGTTTTGGCTCCACCTTAACGGTTTCAGTTCCCAACCCTAAAGCAGGTTTTATTCCTCAGTGAGTAGAGGTTTCCCTCACACCTAATGCTGAATAACAATGACTTATTAAGGAGGACCTGTCAACAGGTCACAAGAGGCCAGTATTTGCTCATATTTTATCCCCGCTGCTCCCAATTATTATTATTTTGCCTGTATGATTCGAGAGAACTAAGTCTTTATTTTTTGATTACTTTTATGATCATTACTAAGGGGGTGGTGCTCATAAGGCAATTACCGTATTTACTCGTGTATAAGCCGACCCGTGTATAAGCCGACCCCCCTACTTTTGCCCCCAAAACCTGGGTAAATCTATTGACTCGTGTATAAGCCGAGGGTGGACCCCAGCACAGGTATACAGCCCCCAGCAGTGTGGTATACAGCAGCCTCCCCAGTGGTATATACAGGCCCCAGCAGTGTTACAGCAGCAGCCACAGTGGTATATACAGCAGCAGCCCCAGTGGTAGTATACAGCAGCCCCAGAGGTATATACAGCAGCCCCAGTGGTAGTATACAGCAGCAGCCCCAGTGGTAGTATACACGCAGCCCCAGTAGTATATACAGCCCCAGTGGTAGTATACACGCAGCCCCAGTAGTATATACAGCCCCAGTGGTATATACAGCCCCAGTGGTATATACAGCCCCAGTGGTAATATATACGCAGCCCCAGAGGTATATACAGCAGCCCCAGAGGTATATACAGCCCCAGTGGTAGTATACAGCAGCCCCATTGGTATATACAGCCCAGTGGTAGTATACATACAGCCCCAGTAGTAGTATACAGCCCCAGTGGTAGTATACAGCAGCCCCAGTGGTATATTCAGCCCCAGTGGTAGTATACAGCCCCAGTGGTAGTATACAGCCCCAGTGGTAGTATACAGCCCCAGTGGTAGTATACATACAGCCCCAGTAGTAGTATACATACAGCCCCAGTAGTAGTATACAGCCCCAGTGGTAGTATACAGCCCCAGTGGTAGTATACAGCAGCCCCAGTGGTATATTCAGCCCCAGTGGTAGTATACAGCCCCAGTGGTAGTATACAGCCCCAGTGGTAGTATCCAGCAGCCCCAGTGGTATATACAGCCCCAGTGGTAGTATACAGGGCCCCAGCAGGGCCCCCCTCATAATTTGGCGCCCCCACCTCACTTGCTGGGCCCCCCTGCATGCAGCGCTGCGCATATACATTACCTGTCTAGCAGCTGTCACCCTCCGATGGCGGATCGCGGCTCCTGGGCTCCGGGCTCCATCTTCCTCTCTATCTTCCTGCTTTGTGACCGGGGCTCATCGCGATGACGTCATCGCGACGCCGGCCGGTCACCTGACAAGCAGGAAGACAGAGAGGAAGATGGAAGCCGAAGCCGGGAGCCGCGATCCGCCATCGGAGTGTGACAGCTGCTAGACAGGTAATGTATATGCGCAGCGCTGCATGCGGGGGGGCCCAGCAAGTGAGGTGGGGGCGCCAAATTATGAGGGGGGCCGTATTGACTCGCGTATAAGCCGAGGGGGGGGACTTTTCAGCCCAATTTTTGGGCTGAAAAACTCGGCTTATACGCGAGTATATACGGTATGTAGAAGCCTAAAGTCACACCACAGAGACTCTCATGAGCCATGACACCTAAAAAAATAAAAATTAGCACTAATAAAAAAAGGCTTATGTGATGGTAATCACTGCATGGACAAGCCATGAGGCATGGTTGTCAAACATCCCTGAGTCAGATACTAGGAGACAATGTCGTAGACTAATGAGATAGACAAAGGCAGTCTGGGGTCAGAATACCAGGAGGAAAATGGATCAAAGCAAAGGGACAAGGGGAACAGATGGTCAGAAGAGGTCCAAGGTCTGGCAGGAATAGATCAAAACACAGAGCAGAGATAAACAAGGTCAACATATACCAATGAGCAATGCTACGACTGGCAGGGATTTGAGGTTAACCGCTCAACTAAGTAGCTGGGCAGTCATACATAACAGGGAACACCAGAAGAAGCCCAACACCTCCCAGTCTCAGATTGAATGGTTGAGCTGTCAATCAACAAACAGACAGCTCAGCACGCTCCAACACCAGACTGAATGACTGAGCTGTCACTCACCAAACTGACAGCTCAGTGCACTTTGATTCCATAGTGCAGGAAACTGTCACTTATTGTGTCCAAGACACGCTAAGCGCAGGAATCGTGATAGCTCACATCTCTTAAAGAGGACCTGTCACCCCCCTGCTGCATGGCAATCTAAATGCAGCACTGAATGCAACATGTCTGCTGCATTCAGGGAAGGGGTCCCCCATGTGTCTGTGTGCTGTGTACCCCGAGATATAGGCTTAGAAAAACTCACTGTTAGAAGCCATGAGGGCAGTCCCTGTGGTTAGAGTTAGCGCTATTCACAGGGGCCATTCCCTCCCCCTTTCTGTGCTGCTTCTGCTGTGCTGGCTCTGCCCTCCTCCTTTCTGTCACTCATCCTGCCGCACACAGCATGCAAATAATTTTTCCTGACGTCAGCTCCAGATTCCTGCCCTGCTGTCTGAACGAAGCATAAACAGCATAGCAGGATGCGACACAGAGAGGCAGAGGGGGAGGAAATGGCCCCCGTGAATAGAGCTAACTCCAGCCACAGGGACTGTCTTCATGGCTTCTTACAGTGAGCTTCCCTAAGCCTATATCTTGGGGTACACAGCACACAGACACATGGGGGACCCCTTCCCTGAATGCAGCAGACATGCTTTATTCAGTGCTGCATTTAGACTGCCATGCAGCAGGGGGGGTGACAGGTTCTCTTCAAACCATAATGCATAATTTAGAACAACAAAAATAGGCATACTAGGCAAACTAGGTGGAATACAGTAAGAGCAAAAACTGCCCACTTTGACCTGGTGGCAGTTCCTCTTTAAGAACTTAAATCATAAATAATTTACCTTTTTCCCCATTTTCATAGACCTAAAAAGCCAGCAATGAAGCGACCAGGAGGGAGATTTGGAAAATTAGGAGCTCAGCCCAAGGATCCTCCTCCAAAAGGAGTTCCGCTAAGATTTAATTTCCGCGCTATGGCCAATCACGTGAGTGACCAGCTAGAATTGAACTTGCAGTATATGTTGGATTTTCTGTTTAAGCTAAATCTGAAAGCGTTATAAGCTACAATGGTCTAAAGTTTTTACTGTTAGGGTGCGTTCACATACTACATATTTGCTGCGTGTTTTTGCGCGAGTTCTCTTGCAGTTTTTGTAGCCAAAACCAGGAGTGGAACAATCAGAGGCAAAGTCTAATAGAAACAAGTGCTCCACTTCTACACTTGCAGCACCGGTCCGGCAAGCCCATTGCATTGTTTATGGGGCTTGCGATCGTGTGCGGCAAGTGTGGTCTTGCCGGTTGCCGCAAAAAAAAAAAACGTGGTCAGCAGCGTTTTTTTCCACGGTTGCAACTGACGCATCTGCAGCAACCGGCAAAAACGCACTTGCCACACGCCCCATAGACAATGCATGGGGGTCACAGCAAGTGCGGCCGTTAGGCGGAAGATGCGGCAGATGCGGTAAATCTGCCGGATCTGCAGAATTTTCAAAAACACCTATGTGAAAGCAGCCTTAAGAACACAAAGGGTGGTGCAGATTTTCTCCTTTTTAGGGCCCTTTCACATCAGCGGTTTTCACTGATCGTGGCAGTTGCGGTGAAAAAAACGCAACTGCCACGATTACCGCATAACAGCCGCACTTGCGGTTCACTTGCAACAAGCCCCATACAATGTCTATGGGCTTGCAGTAATGTGTGGGCAGGTGCGGCAAGTGCGGTTTCGGCACTTGCCGCAGGTGCGGCCGCGAAAAAAAACGCAGTATGCCGCAGTTTTTTCGTGGCCGCACCTGCTGCAAGAGCCGATACTGCACTTGCCGCAAGCTCCATAGACATTGTATGGGGCTTGCCGCAAGTGAACCGCAAGTGCGGCCGTTATGCGGTAATCGCGGCAGTTGCGTTTTATTCACCGCAACTGCCACGATCAGCGAAAACCGCTGATGTGAAAGGGGCCTAACTATATGTGGCACTAGGTGGGGGTACCTCTCTAGGTAGATGTCTTAGGGTACCTTTACACGTCGCAACATTGCATGCAATTTCACTTGCAACTTACTGGTTGCAGTGAAATCATGGACACATTATTCCATTTGTACACGGCAACAAAATGGAACAATGTGTCCATGATTTCACTGCAACCAGTAAGTTGCAAGTGAAATTGCATGCAATGTTGCGACGTGTAAAGGTACCCTTATACTGTGTGCCGAATTTTACGATTTATTCTGATTGCTGCGCTGGAGAGGAAAAACCTGCTGATGTAATATTGTGTATTTTTCAGACTAATGTCACTCTGAATGACCGTTTTTCTACTCTCAAGATTAAAAGACAGTATACACCAGCGAGAAGAGGGGGGCGGACAGTCATGCTCGCTTAACATGAACTGTATGCGGACAGAAGAACATGTTACTTGTAAACCTCTGCTGCTCTTCTCCGGGACTTTGGCTGTAAATCAAGACATGTTACTAAATGCAATGCACTAAAGAACCTCGGATCACAACTCCCATTATACTCATATACAATAAAGTTTTAAAGTGCAATATAATTGTCTTATTTCTGAATTGTAACATATTGGGATTAAGAACATTTTACAGCTAATTGTTTTATTACTGTAAACATATATATGAATCATTAAGAGTCAGCAATAAGCTGATTTGCTCAAATTTTACTCTATTATTACCAAATTATCTCTCAGGGTACCTTTAGACATCGCAACATTGCATGCAATTTCACTTGCAACTTACTGGTTGCAGTGAAATCATGGACACATTGTTCTATTTTGTTGCTGTGTACAAATGTAACAATGTGTCCATGATTTCACTGCAACCAGTAAGTTGCAAGTGAAATTGTATGCAATGTTGCAACAGTAAAGTGTAACCAAGTATCTGCCCCGTAAATCAGTGTCAGACTCTTTAATGAGCAAACGTACTATGATATTAGCCATGGCAAACGCTATTATCTGCAATCATGGCCAAAAAAGTGTTGGCACTCTTGAAATTGTCTAAAAAAAATGAAGTATTCCTCCCAGAAAATTATTGGAATTACACATGACTAGCACCGTCGCCCCTGCATCTGTGGTGTGGGGGGCCGCCGCTCTGCAGGTCTTCCCTGCGCCTTGCCGCCGGCGCCATGACAGGGGGATATGGCGCCGCCCCCTTCTAGTGAGCCGCTCCCCCTGCCAGCTTGCCGCCTGAGAGTAGGAGCTCACACTGTCCAATGGACGGTGCGGCCCTGTCTGCAATCCATCTCTTCCTATAACCTCCACAAGCTTCTTCTCACCTGCAATTTTGGCCTCTTCTTTATAATCTGCTCCCGTCTCTCATATTTGAGGTGTCTTCTCCCAACAGCAATTTTCAGATCTCTCCACAGGTGATCAATGGGATTTACATCCGGACTCACTGCTGCCACTTCAGAACTCTCCATCGCTTTGTTTCCATCCATTTCTAGGGGTTTATGAAGTATGTTTGGGGTCATTGTCCTGCTGTAGACCCATGACCTAGAACACAAACCCAGCTTTCTGACACTGGGCACTACATTGTGACCCAAACGTCTTTGGTAATCTTAATATTTCATGATGCCTTACACACAAACAAGGCACCCAGTGCCAGAGGCAGCAAAACAACCCCAAAACATCTTTGAGCCTCCACCATAGGTGACTGTAGGTAAGGTGTTATTTGCTTCGTAGATCTCATTACGTTTTCAGTAAACAAAAAAGCTCTATCTTGGTCTCATCTGTCCACAAGACACTTTCCCAGAAGAATTTTGGTTATTCACGTACATTTTGGCAAACTCCAGCCTAGCTTTTTTATATCTCTGTAAGCAGTGCGGTCTTCCTGGGTCTCCTCCATAGATTTTGATTTAATTTAAAATTCAACAGATAGTTCCCGCTGATGCACCATAAGCCTGCAGGACAGCTTGAATTTCTTTGGAACTTGATTGGGGCTGCTTAACCACCAACCAAACTATTCTGTGTGGCAACCTTTCATCAATTTTCCTCTGCCGTCCATGTCCAGGGAGATTAGCTACAGTGCCATGGGTTGTAAACTTCTTGATTATGTTGAGCACTATGAACAAAGGAACATCAAGATCTCTGGAGATGGACTTGTAAATTTCAGATTGTTGATGTTTTACAACAATTTGGGTTCTCTTCTCCTTTGTCTAATCTCCACGCTTAGTGTGGCACACAATGACACACAAAGCCAAGATTGAGTCAACTTCTCCCCTTTTTATCTTTTTGCAGGTGTAATTCTCATATTGCCCACACCTGTTATTTGCCACTGGTGAATTTGAACAATCATCACATGCTTGAAACAAAGTTATTTACACACAATTTTGGAAAGGTGCTAACACTTTTGTCCATTTTTGGGGTTTTGTATGAAATGACATAAAATTAGCATTATTTTCTGCTTTCTTTTTGTGTTGTGGCAATACACACAAATTAAGTAATCATGTGTATGACAAAACATATGTAACTGCAATACGTTTCTGAAATAAAGACTTAATTTTCTGGAACAATTTCAAAGGTGCCAACACTTTCTGCCATGACTGTATATGACCCCTGTTACAACATGGACTCTTTCAATGTATAGCATGGGTTAGGTTTCTTAATATTAGCCAGACTATAAAAACTTTTGCTGTTATCTCTTGTTTGCCGGGACATTGTTTCTGCCAGACTCTACAGAGTCCCTCAAAGGTATTGTTCAAAGGTTTGTGTTTACCCATGTAATTATCTCACCCCTTTGTCAGAGAAGGTCATGACACAAAGAGAAATTATGTATGCGAGCCTTCAATTGCAAATGTGGATTGCTAGATTCTATATCTCTTCCTCTCCTCTGCCAGAAATGCAAAACTACTAAAGATATTATGTATGCAGCATGAAATCTAGCCAATGAGAGCACAGTCTTAGTATACCAATCGTGAAGTTCCCAATGTTCTGAATTGAGTGCTCAGGGGTATATAAGAAAGACTGTTCATATGACCAAGTAGTCAAGCTACATGGTTACAATACCAATCGGATCTGTGGATCCGATTGGCAGGCCATAACCTGAGGCCTAGGCACTTCAGTGCCAACCAAGGGGATCAGAACCTGGATTATATTGCTACATGGACTTCAACATCGAATGCTAGTATTCGGCTAGGATATCAAAGACTACATAAGGAAGAAGCCAAGATTGAGACAATCCAGTCACCTGGCTACAGACTTTGCTGTGCTTGGTCAACTTCCTAAATCTGGCATTATTCCTTTCATGGTGGGTGCCCACCAAAAGCGGGGTGCTGCTGGATTGGATTAAATAGCCCTGGAAGTCCTGAGGTGCAAATATTCTAATCCCTGGTCAGCCAGCGGAGGTGAGACTCTGTTGCCTGTTATATTCTGTTTTGTTTGGTTATGTGTTATATGCCATTAACTGTTTGGCGATCCAATAAAGCCGTAATATTGTGATTCCCTCACCCTGTGTTGTCTGAGTAGTGTTCCGCCCATGGTTAAGGAGATCGGGCGTTCAGTTGGGATGAGCCCTGATCCATGCTGTCTTTCTAAAGGCGGCCGGCCAGTAGACAAGAGCACCCACTGACACCGTGTCTCTACAACTCCCATCCTGGTATAAGTTGCTTCATCCTGGGTGCCTTATAGCAATATATCTCCCCTATTCTGGTATAATGTGTTCCATTCTGGCCTTGTTACAGTAATATATGTCCCTGTTCTGAGGTTCTTCATCAAATATAAAAAAAAACGATTCTACTCACCTTCCTCTGCTCCCACGATATGCGGCATCCTATTCTTTATCCGGTGAATAAGACGGTAGCCGTTTTCAGTGTGCAGGTGGCAGGCAGAGAATGACGTCACTGTTCCATTCATTGTAAATGGGACTGCTGGAAATAAGCAGTACCATAGACAATGATATAGGGAAGTCAAAGCATGTGCCCCGGCTTTCTATTCAGGACATGGCTGCAGAGCACTGTTGTCAGGATCACATCGTTGGACATCCAGTGATCATCAAGTTAACCCCTACATTAGGGATAGTATATAAATTGATTGGGAAGATGTCCAGCTGTACAAAAGCAGGTTTCTAAAAATGCATTACATGGAAGGTGGATACATTATAAGCATCAATGCAACTCATTTCAGGCGTCTTAGCACACCCTTAATCATGATGCCGTAGTCAGGTACCTAATGCGATTTAAAGGGAATCTGTCACCAGGTTTTTGCCATCATATCTTAGAACAGCATAATGTAGAGACAGAGATCCCGATTCCAGCGATGTGTCACTTACTGGGCTGCTCGGTGTAGTTTTGATAAAATCATAGTTTTATCATCTGGAGATTATCATTAGAATACTAATCAAGTAGCCCACCACATTCATGAACTGCTAAATCTGCAGCAGAGAAAACAGTTATTTTATCAAAATGTCAGCAAGCAACTCAATAAGTGACACACCGCTGGCATCGGGGTCTCTGTCTCTACATTATGCTGCTCTCAGATGGGACGTCAAAAACCTGGTGATAGGTTACCTTTAAATACTTGTGGATCCAGTTGAACAGACCGGCAAGTTAAAGGGACACTGTCAGGTTATTTTTCAGTATGATACTAATATTACCCTTGAATAGTGCAGGGGCAGACCTTTTAAAAACATGTAAAATCATTATTGTATTGTTTGTAGTTTCCATATTGTCACAATTGTCAGACCCTGCAGGGAGCTCCTGGATTAGTCCTCTCCATTATAAGCAAACAGGAATAGCTGGCTGCTGTATAAACTGTCATGTAATTATGCACTCCCTCTCAGCAGCTCTCTCCTCCCTCTCAACAACTTTCTCTTCTCTGCTCCCTCTCAGCAGCTCTCTGCTCCCTCCTCCCTTTGTTCTCAGACAGTGCAGTGTCAGGTTTCACTTACAGGAGGTCGGGAGGGAGAGAGCTATTACAGGTGTGCCTTATCTAGACTCCATTTGCTTCTGTAAGCAGGAATCCCTGCTGTGACAGGTTCTGTGTTGTATTTAACCTCTTGCAATGTTGCAGACACAGAGAGCAGAGAGGAGAATACAGCCCCTTCCCCACCAGTGATCTGCTGTGCAGTGATGTGAATATGTGATATGCATATTCATCTTATGGGGAGGGGACAGCAGAGAATTAAGTGGATCATTCACTGTGAGTGACAGATGGAATGAATCTCTTTATTTGACGTTTATAGAAGATAGGAGGGGAATATAAGTATAAGAAATATAATAGAGTTTAGAGGAAGGAATTAGAAAATGATAGCAGTTACATATGGTTTTTGACCTGACAGTTTCCTTTAATCAAATACAGTTATAAACCAAGCTTACTCAATTACCGACAGACATCACATAACAAAATATAACAGTGACCAATAAAATATATATACACGTGCCAAAATAGTGATAGATGGGTGAATTCACTGTTTGGAAGATTCAATAAACCTCATTTTCTAGCTGGACATCTTCTCTATTACTTCTGTATTTACCTGTGCTGCACTTGGAGGATGGATTGGAAATCAGTGGTGACCTGAATTTTCTTGTTTATAGAAAATGGTTATTTTGTGGAGGGGAATAACCTTTTAATCAACATTAATATCAAACCAAAAGAGACATGTACTATTCAAAACCAGTCATATACGATAATCTAAAAAATGTTAAAACAGCAACATAGGAAAGGAAACAGCAGCAAAAAGGCACAATAAAATACAAACTGTTAAGAAGTTGTCGCACTTAATTCCCAGCAGGTGGCGATCTAGTACCACTGCAGCAGATGGTTATCTGTAGTGATGGATGTAGTGAATTCTATCCCTATGATAGCACAACATTGGGCTGAGAGTTCACAGGTCCAGTAATTATCCGTTAGATCAGATCCAGCAGAGATCTGTTGGCAAAAAAGTGCAAACACAACTTCTTTGTCCGTTGTTAAATAGGTGAATATTGCAGGATGTTTTTTTTTACATTGGAGTCTATGGAGAATGGATCTGTTATCTGATTGCTATATTTTGCTTCCATGTGAAACTCATCCAGCAAGCAAAAAATGGATCCTTTACAAATGAAAGAAAAACAGAAGATAAATAGCAATCAGTTCAGGCTGGCTTCACACCACGATTTCTGTTGTCTGGGTCTGTCTGGTGTTAATCGCACAGACCCGGATCCGGTTTTGCCCACATGTATTTCTACGGCACCGGATGGCAGTTATATGTGCTGGCAGGGTCGGGTGATGACCGGGGGGTAAGGCGGGGGGGGGGGGGGTTTGCTGCCAGCGTCAGATGAGGGGCTGCGGGTGCTGGTGGTGTGAAGCGGGAGGGGGGTGCTGGCAGGGGGGAGTGTGCGGCTTTTACCTGCGCCGCATTGTAGATCTGGGTGTCGGGGCTGGAGAGGAGGGATCAGCCGAGGGAAGCAGGAAGCTTACCTCAGTTAACCCCCTCTCCTCTGACACAGGAACATGGGGGTCGTATGGGGGCCCCCCTGCAGGCTTGAACCAGCTTCACCACGGTAGGTCTGCCCCTGTCTTATTGTAATAGTTACTCTTGGGTACAGGTTGTATGACACAGCCAGCACCCACATCCAGCAGCAATACTTATAAACTTTACCTGTACTGCAAATGCAATTAAAAAGTTAAAGGAAATGTTGCAAACCATCTCAAGGGCTGTCACACTGTAGAGGATCAGCTTTATTCTCATTTGCACAAGGAAAGACTAGAAGCAATGGGATGAAACTGAATGAGAGGAGAAACATATTAAACTTTTTGACAGTGAAGGTGATCAATAAGTAGAACAGGCGGCCACAAGAGGTGGTGAGTTCTCCTTCAATGGATGTCTTCACACAGAGGCTGGACAGACATATGTCTGGGATGATTTAGGGAATCCTGCTTTGAGCAGGGGACTGACCAGATGACCCAGGAGGTCCCTTCCAGCTCTACCATTCTATGATTCTAAGACATTGTAAAAATTGAAAGAGTGATAATTTTTGTTTTAATATAGATGATATAGAAAATTAATACACCACTCTACCTTTCCTTAAAGAGGACCTGTCGCCCCCCAAATATTGCAATCTAAGGGCAGCACTGAATGCAGCATGTCTGATGGTGGCTGGTACCCAGAGATAATAGTTTAGTAAAACTTACAATCTGGAGCCGGATGGGTGGTCCCTGGTGCGGCAGCCTGTGTCTCTGTGCGCCTCCCTGCTGCCAGTCACGTCATCCTCGCTCTGTCTGTTCTGGTGACGCAGTAGGTAACGTTATCTCAGCCCCCGGTCAGCTGTTCCGTCTCCTGCTGTGACATCAAATCATTTCCCTGCCCAGCTGCATGTTATGCTATGGTGCTGGGCGGGGAAATGCTCTGACATCACAGCACGAGGCGGGACAGCCGCCGGGGCGGGGATAAGCATTACCTCGCTCTGCCTGCGTCACCAGCACAGACAGAGCGAGGATGACGTGACTGGCAGTTGGAGCGGCACAGAGACACAGGCTGCTGCACCAGGGACCGCCCATCCGGCTCCAGATTGTAAGATTTACTAAACTATTATCTCGGGGTACCAGCCACCATCAGACATGGGGGACCCGTTGCCTGAATGCAGCAGACATGCTGCATTCAGTGCTGCTCTTAGATTCACATCCATGGGGGGTGGGGGGAGGTGACAGGTCCTCTTTAATGTGAACAATAGGTCATTTTCTGATGACACATTCCTTTTGAGGGAGCCCACTACCTGTCTAGACGCCTGGCATTACACACATACTTCATTGCAGCAATAAACAGTATAATGCACTTCTCAGTTCCTTGGAAATGAATAGATCCCGAGGTCTGCCGGTAACAATAACTAATAGCTGTACTCGTGGACGGACAAATGTTTAGCAATTGATTTTTTCTACATTCATGAAAAGTTTAACCATTTTACTGCTGGATGTTCCAAGGGCGCCATAACTGAAAGGGTTTCTCCAGTGCCGCTCACATTACGATGGGATGATCAGTAGTGAAGATGAGGTCTTGTCTACAGATACCAGCCAAGGCACATACAGGACTGACAGATATAGTGCCTGGGTCCTATATATCCCTCAATAGCGATTATTAGAAGCAAAGTAATGGACGCTAGTTACATAGAGTCTTGGTGTCCAGTCATACATTTTAGGAAAGGGAAAGGGTTGTGGAGGAACAGGGACAGGCATGGAGGACATTGTGAAAAGCCAAAAGAATGAGCCAGAGCTTAAGCCGCTACGAACGTTGAACGTTGGATGCCTTTTACACTATTTGATCTTATGATGTTATCTAAGTGCCCTATATTATTTACATGTACTAGTTACTTATTCACTTTATTATTATAGGGTATGTGCTCATTTTGTGTTCTTCTCTTGGGGTTTGTCTGTAGTGGCCGCGGTGTGAACGTGCTCCTATGGCATGTGTACTGGCTTATGCTCTGGCTCATTCTGTTGCTTTTTTGTGCTCTGAGTGTTGGTGTGGTCCATTCCTCTGGGCTATATATTGCATCTAAACAGCTTACTAGGACCGATGGCTGGAGGTCGGGTCTTGTCCTTCTCTTTCCTTATTCACATTGATGTCACTGACACTGAGGTTTCAATACCAGCTTAGGACCGTGACAATGGATACACCTTTTCTCGGTGGGATGTCTTTGATCAAACCGTGTTATTAAAGTGCCCTATGTTATATAAATGTATGACCACTATTTACTTATTCACTTTCTTATAGGGTATATGCTCATTTGGCATTTTTCTTTTGGTTTTGTCTGTGTAGTGGTGGCGGTGTGAACGCACTCCTATTGGGCCTGTAGCGGCTTATGATCTAGGTAATTCTTTTGGTTTTTAGAACAGATAAAGATAGGAGGGCGCTCCTAGGTAAAATCCGGGTGCTCAGCCTGGTAATAAATTTGTTTATAAGTATCCCACTAACCTGGCTGGGTTAGGCAGCCTGCATAACCCAGTGTATAGGCCTCCGGTGCTCTGCGTGCACCGCGCACTTTGTTTCGGCTTCCTGGTTGCCGCAGATGCGTCACGTGCCGCTGACGTCACCGCAGGTCCTTCACACCAGGTCGGCTTGTTCACTCGCTGTATAAAACTTCCTGGTCCCTTGCGCTGCACCTCACTGCTCACCACAGGAGTGTGTACATGGGCAAATAAAGTAACAGATTAGTGGTTCTGAGGGCGCTGGAGAGAAGCGGATCAGAACAGAGGGACAAGGCAAAATGCAGTCATATGAAAAAGTTTGGGCACCCCTCTTAGTCTTACTCTTTTTTTTTTGTTTAAAATTGTTTTTTTGCAACAGCTATTTCAGTGTGATATATGTAATAACTGATGGACACAGTAATATTTCAGGATTGAAATGAGGTTTATTGTACTAACCAAAAATGTGAAATATGCATTATTTCAAAATTTGACAGGTGCAAAAGTATGGGCACCTCAACAGAAAAGTGACACTAATGTTTAGTAGATCCACCTATTGCAAAAATAACAGCCTCTAGCTGCTTCCTGTAGCTGTTAATGAGTTCCTGGATCCTGGATGAAGGTATTTTTGACCATTCCTCTTTACAAAACAATTCCAGTTCAGTTAAGTTTGATGGTCGCCGAGCATGGACAGCCCGCTTCAAAACATCCCACAGATGTTCAATGATATTCAGGTCTGGGGACTGGGATGGCCAGTCCAGAACATTGTAATTGTTCCTCTGCATGAATGCCTGAGTAGATTTGGAGCGGTGTTTTGGATCATTGTCTTGCTGAAAGATCCATCCCCGGCGTAACTTCAACTTTATTCTCAAGAATCTGCTGATACTGAGTGGAATCCATGCGACCCTCAACTTTAACAAGATTCCCGGTGCCGTCATTGGCCACACAGCCCCAAAGCATGATGGACCCTCCCCCTAATTTGACACTAGGTAGCAAGTGTTTTTCTTGGAATGCTGTTTTTGTGGCGCCATGCATAATGCCTTGTTGTATGACCAAACAACTCAATCTTTGTTTCATCAGTCCATAGGACCTTCTTCCAAAATGAAACTGGCTTGTCCAAATGTGCTTTTGCATACCACAGGCGACTCTGTTTGTGGCGTGCAAGCAGAAACGGCTTCTTTCGCATCACTCTCCCATACAGCTTCTCCTTGTGCAGTATGCGCTGTATTGTTGACCGATGCACAGTGACACCATCTGCAGCAAGATGCTGCTGCAGGTCTTTGGAGGTGGTCTGTGGATTGCTCTTGACTGTTCTCACCATTCTTCTTCTCTGCCTTTCTGATATTTTTGTTGGCCTGCCACTTCTGGCCTTTACAAGAACTGTCCCTGTGGTCTTCCATTTCCTTACTATGTTCCTCACAGTGGAAACTGACAGGTTAAATCTCTGAGACAACTTTTTGTATCCTTCCCCTGAACAACTATGTTGAACAATCTTTTTTTTCAGATCATTTGAGAGCTGTTTTGAGGAGCCCATGATGCCACTCCTCAGAGAAGATGCAACTAGGAGAACAACTTGCAAGTGGACACCTCAAATAGCTTTTCTCATGATTGGATACACCGGGCTATGAAGTACAAAGCTCAATGAGGTTACCAAACCAATTTAGTGCTTCAGTAAGTCAGTAAAAAGTAGTTAGGAGTATTCAAATAATGAAAATCAGAAGAAGGGTGCCCATACTTTTGCACCTGTCAAATTTTGAAATAATGCATATTTCACATTTTCGGTTAGTACAATAAGAGACCTGTAGAAGCGGGCAAACCGCGAAACAGGACCTGTCGTCTGTACCTTCATGCACCCCCTCCCCGCACCTCCTCAATAAAGAAAGCACCTACGAACACACGGTGAGTGCCGCCTATTTGTTTTCTATACTTGGACTGTAAATGCTTGACTGGCTGATACAGGCGTAGCACCACCAGGTGGCTGGGGATAAGACAGCGGTCTGTCTTTATGGAGGAATAAGAAAGACCAATAGCCCTGAAGGTGCCCGGTGCCCCTACCTTTCTATAAACCAATTTAGTGCTTCAGTAAGTCAGTAAAAAGTAGTTAGGAGTATTCAAATAATGAAAATCAGAAGAAGGGTGCCCATACTTTTGCACCTGTCAAATTTTGAAATAATGCATATTTCACATTTTCGGTTAGTACAATAAACCTCATTTCAATCCTGAAATATTATTGTCTCCATCAGTTATTACATATATCACACTGAAATATTACTGTGTCCATCAGTTATTACATAGATCACACTGAAATAGCTGTTGCAAAAAAACAATTTTAAACAAAAAAAAAAAAAAAGAGTAAGATTAAGAGGGGTGCCCAAACTTTTCATATGACTGTAAATTATGAAAACAGAGATTATACTGAATCTTCTTTAACAAAACTATGTATCAATTTGCTGTACTCCTCCTGCTCTATAACATGGTGCCTGCAGATTAGAATGCATTTACATGGTGACAAGTTATCTTTAACAATCAAATTGACTGCACTTTTCTTTTTTCTAATGTGCTAGTGAGTAATGGTTTAAGGTATTCGTTGTTGGCTAAATTGTTATATGGAGTGTCATATCATTCAGCTGTTCGGTGGTGGGGTGTCCTTAATGAGGCTTTTTCCTGTTTGCCAATTTTTGAAGGGCATTCGAAAATCGAATTTTTCTCCGGACACTCGTCAGCCTATTTCTTTGGCTATGTTACAGAATTTATGGGATACATTAAATGAGGTTACTTCAAAATTTCTTTATATATTCAATTCATGCTTTATTACAATATTCTTCGGTGCCCTCAGAATTGGGGAATTGAATATGCTACAGCAAGCTCAGAACCTCTGGTCTGAGAATTGAGGATGTCACAGTCCTTGGCTCGGCTATCGTTCTTTTGATTCGGAAGTCCTAAATGGATCAGTTAGGCAAAGGTGTAAGTATTAGGCTTCAAAAAATACCCAGTCCCTACTTATGTCCCTGCAGGAACATGAAATATTGATTGTCATTGTACCCTTTCATTTCGGGTCCTTTATTTGTACACATGAATAGGGAGCCAGTGACCTCATTTCAATTCTCTATCCATCCGTACAAAATGCCTGACTAAATTGAAATTGGACTATTTGAAGTTTTTATCTCACTTCGTTAGGATTGGGGCTTCAACAGCAACAGTGAGAGCCGGCTAGGGATTGCGCTATATGGAACGCATTGGACGTCGGAATTCTAGTAGGGCAAAATTGTATGTACGGCTTGCTTTGCTTGATTAACGTTTTACTCTGTCTTTTAGGTCCGCTTATTATTTGGATCGTAGGGCACTCATACAACCATTGGGCCCGGAAAAGGGCCTTGGTTAGGAGCTATAGTAAGAATCTATCCTTCAACAGTTCTCCAGTGTGAATATACTGGTATAGATCAAGAGGTTTGAGATTGTCTCAAGTATGTCAATATCCTTCCCGCTTCTTGATGTAATTATTCTTCACAAAGATGGGAACGGTATTGGCTAGATTCCAACCCTGGACCTTCTCTGTCATTTTAAGAGGGATTTTCGTTTGATAAAATCCATGTTTCCTGGGTCAAGGTTGTTATTTTCCCAAGATCGTTCCTCATCTCATCTGGGGATGTGAACAAAGTTTATGGAGGCCATTAAGAAATTAAGAAGTGGAGAATAGGTTACTGGAAAGGTTCCTGGTTTCGGTTGGAGATCATTCTTATCGCCATTCGGACCTCGAGGGTTTTCTCCCAGGCCTGTATAGGAATGATGGGGTTCATCTGGGAGATGTAGGTTTGGATATTTTTAATGTCGGTTTACAGATTATGGTGGAGGATTGGGTGGAGCGTTTGTGGGGGCTTCACATCTTTGATCTTTCTGCCATATGGCAAAAAGATTGGGATGCTTTTGGTACCTGTTATTGGAAATCGGTGTCTTTAAATGGAGTAAAGATATTAACTTTATCTGAGTGATTGTATATCACAGTTTATGGTTATTATTAAAAGAGTATTAAAATGTTAACATTATATTTTAAACCTTAATAAAGTCTCACGACCAATTTTTATTCTACCTTAGTCTGAGTGTGTATACTTTAGTTATGTAAGGATTAGCCAGTCGCATAACTGAAAACGTTTTTCCAGTGCCGGTCACATTTCCATGGGCTGTTAGGTGGTGAACTTGAGGTCTCGTCTACAGATACCAGCCAAAGCACATACTAGACTGACAGATATCGTGCCCGGGTCCTAAATGTTTCGATAGAGATTATTGGAAGCAAAGTCATTGGCGCTGGATACCTTCCCAGAGTCCTGGTGTCCAGTCACACATTTTTGGAAAGGGAAACGGTTGTGGAGGAACAGGAATAGGCATAGAGGGTATGGTATACAAAACAAAAGAATGAGCCAGAGCATAGGCCGCTACACACACAATAAAAGTGAGGGATGCAATACCCTCCGGTGACGCACTCGTTGCGGGGCGCCACACCACTATTTTTACTTATTCACTTTATTATAGGGTATATGCTCATTTGGCGTTTTTCTCTTGGGTTTTTACTGATAGGTGGCAAGGTCATGGAGAAAAAAGAACAAACATCCCAGAAGTCTAAACGAAAAAATAGAGTCCGTATTTGCCTATATAAGAACACCAAGCTAGTGCTCAGGAATGCAATTCAGTTTATTGGTCAACTACATTGTGGACATCTAATATATATGTTGGTGGTAATTTTTTATAGGTTATATGCTCATTTTATGTTTCTTTTCTTTGGTTTTTACTGAAAAGGTGGCAAGGTCATGGAGAAAAAAAGAACAAACATCCCCGGGAAACGTGGCTGCAAGAGTTGTACATATGTCTAGAAAGGAAGTGAGAAATCCATTTTTATAGAAAAAATAGAGTATGGGCACCGGGAATTCTTGTCACGGGGCAGAATGATCAACAATGTCCGCCAGCATTTAGATAGGGCTTCATTTTTAGGCTTGTTTTCAGTCTCCCACTCCTTATGCACACCGCTATTCATATGGTGATTGAGTACATCCTGATCCATATCATTAATGACGAGACTGTCGTCATCTGTAATATGATTGTGTAAAGTGTAAACAATCTGCTTTATAGTAGTAGAATAACTCAAACCTAAGAGGACTTCATTGTATCACACTGCTGTGATCATTCATTAATGAGATAGACTCACAGTCAGCGTTTTCCTCTGTCAGACCTTACTGTAAATGCCTGGATGAGTCAGGTTTCTTTGCTGATGCAGTGATCAAGGATATAGAAATCCCAAAGGTTTTCTTTATGCAGAGTAATTATTTACCAGAATTCTGACTTAAAGGGAACCTGTCACATGAAAAAAGGCTATTAAAGAACAAAGGGTTGGGATACCCAGCAGCTGGGCCAGTGGTCAGGGTTCGCGTTGGCTGCACTCAGTGCTGTAGCCCTGGATCACATTGGTCATGGAAAGTAAAAATAGAGGAAAACAAATAAAAGAAAAATAATAATAGTTTGTGACGCCTGTTGGAGTTTCCAGCCAGTAGGTGACCGGCACTGCAGTGAATCCCCGGGGATAGGTGTTATGACTAGGGATGAGCGAGTATACTTGCTACTATTCGGTACTCGCCGAATAGTAGCAGTATTTCAGGCCACTCGTTACTCTGCGAGTATCCTTGCGATTACTCGCAGAGTAACGAGTCCAATGTAAATCAATGGGAAATGCAATTCCTCTGCTGCTGGACCCTATAAAAGAGGTCTGGCAGCATAGGAAAAACCTGCAATTCCCCACTTCATTGTTTAAAAGCCAGCGGTAAAAAGCCGCCGGCTTTTAAACAATGCTGACAGCCGCTGACGGCTTCCCTGCCGCCTGACAGTGGAATCCTCCGCTCCCCCCACCGCCTCCCCACCCTATCCTAACTTAGGATCGGGCGGGGAGGTTGCGGGGGAAGCGGAGGATTCTGCTGTCAGGCAGCAGGGAGCGGTCCATGGTCATGAACTGAGGTAAAACCGGATTCTCCCGGATTGTACCTGTCTGTTGCAATTCGGCGCCCCATAACATGGGGCTCTATGGTCCCGGATTGTACCGGTGCAAACTGGTGTTCTCTTTTTGACACTTCCCGCTTGGATTTACAAATGAACAGCTGACTCAGGCCAGCTGCTCAATTGAAGTAACAGTGCATGTCAGGTTCATGTGAGTTCATTCTTGCCTGCATGAACTCACATGAACTTTCCCATGGATGCACAGCTCTGCTACATCTCTGGAGGTTCTTTCTGGGCACCCCCCGCTGCGAATGGCAGCCCACAGCCTTCCCAGAAAATGGCGGGTTCATTGAAGCGCCATATTCTGGCGCTGAACCCAACTCTTCCAGGGCTCTGGTGCAGTGGCTCACTGGGTAATAAAGGGGTTAGGGCCAGCTTTGTATTATCAGCTAGCCCTAAGCCCGAAATTCATGGCGGTCACGCCAATAGTGGACATTATCGCCATGAATCTCTAGTAAATTATGTAAAAAAAAAAACACAACACAGAAATTTTTTTTATTAGAAATAAAACAAAAAAGACATTTAGTGACTCCAACTTTATTTAAAAAATCCTCTTCTGTCTGACGTAGTCCATAAACGCAATCTCAGCACTGCTACATCGCTCTGCATAGCCACACATGTCTATGCAGAGCAAGTGCAGTCTGAGAAATGATCACAACAGTCAGGGTTCACCTCAGGTCATAGCTCAGGCTATGACCTGAGGTGACCCTGCTGTCAAAGTCGAACTCTGCCGCCGGCCCCCGGAGATTGCCGACCGCTGGCCGAGCAGTGAATAAACTGGAAGTCATTAATTCATTAATTCGAAAAATACGGTACTTCTGTTACCTACCCTTCTCCTGTAAACTGATCTGTAAACTCATAAATACCTTTTATTGTTGTTTTTGCTTTGATACTTCCAGTCTGGAGACCGAAATCGAACCAACTGAGCAGGATTTGTCACTGGTGGGGGCAGGGCTGCCTCTCTGTGAATGACAACAGTTTGCGCACGCATGTCTAGATCACACTTCACTCTCCTCTCAGCCCTGACCAGTGACATGTATCTTGACCCAGCCGGTAGCTGGGACTTCACGGGGCAGGCGCTTCTCTTCCTCCTGTCACGGAACCGCGCCTGCCGAAGTGGGGCCCGGTGGTCCAGATACAAAAAGGGTTGGCTGAACAGATTTAAAGGTTGTTTCAAGTTGTGACGCCACCTGCGAGTGTTCCGGTGATGTCCACCGGCGCTGCTTGGGCCTCCGGGGGATGGAATGCAGCAAGAAGGGACGCTCCCCACAGGATGAGCGGGAGTCCCCGGGGCCAGGAGCTGCACAAGATGTTGTGAGGCAGCTGCGGTACTTCTAGTATGCGGAGATGAACAGTTCTGAAAAAGGCACGGAGACTGATAGTCTCTGTAACGGGTACTTTACTGTAACCAGCAGGTGATACATGGCATACAGTTAACGGGTAACGGACCGGGTGGACTTTAGCAATGACCGGTGTTTCTCAGAGCTCCGCGGTGTTCCTCCATTCTAACTTATTCTGAGTGAGTTGCCGATGTCGCCTTTGAGTGCCAAGGTCGGGTACAAGGGACTACTTATATTGCCCTGCCGGTGTCTACGTTCCAGTGTGAGGGGAAGTCTGGGTCCTTTTGGTGGGTACTCCGCTGGCAAGACGGCTGTTTGCGGTGGCGGTGGGGTACTCCTGTAGAGCAGTCTCTCCACTCCTGGTTTGCATGGCAGTGATAAACGACTCCCAGCTTCGGAACCAGTATTCCGGTTGTAGATGGGCACTGGTGTATTTTGGACCCGCATGTGGTTTCCCAGAGTCTGGTTGTTGAGGCACCGAGGTAATGGCGCCTAACCGGTGGTGGTTGTGGCCTAGGGGCTGCACAGAACTGTGCAAGACCCCCTCTCCTACGTTCCTCCCGGCCACGGTCTGCTTCCTCCTTCTCCTACATTCTTGCAGACTCCAACTAACTTTCTGCACTAACTTATCCACTACACACTACCTCTACACTCCGCCCACCAGGACCTTATTGGCCCTCTATTCTGATGTGCATGTAGGGTATGGAGCTCTGAGTTTTAACCATGTCATTGCTTTAGTCAGAGAATATTGCTGCTGCTATTTGGGCTGCAATACACTCCTGTGACGCACTCGTTGCGGGGCGCCACACATGCCCTGCTCAGTTGGTTTGAATCTGGTCTGCAGCCCAGGAGGATCAAAGCTACAACAATAATAAAGGTATTTGAGTCTCAGAGAGATCTACTTACAGGAACAGGATAGGTAGCAGAAATATATTGGAAAAGTGTTAATTAGGCATAGTTAGGACAAAAGATGGGATCACATTAGTAGTGGAAAACCTCTTTAAGCTCCCACATACACAATAAGCGGCCGTCACACACTACGATATCTTGAAAGATATCGCTTGAACGCACCAGATTAAACATCGCTTGAACGATGTCTGTGCGTGTGACGGCAAGATACGACGAACGATAAATGATCAAATCGCAAGATTCATATCTGAGCTCCGGACCTCAGATCTGACGATGTCGACTCATTAGATAAACAGAATCGACGTGTCTAAACAACCGATATCGTCTACACGTTAGGAACTGCGCGATGCCTAAATCTAGCACGTAGGCGTGGCAGGAATTTCTCATTGTGTCGCCTCCTCAGTTGTGATTAGTTAACCTTAATGGTTTCGGATTAGCTGCTTCTACATTAGCTCGCATTGGTGGAAGATGATGCGTTCCCATTGGCTGTCCTCACAGGGCGCCATTTTTGAAGAGCTGTCTTCAGCACCACACATAGGCGTCGGCTGCACTATCACGCATTTGTCATGTACAACTTAATGTGCACCCACAAGTTCGTCAACCTGATAAAAGAACCTGCGTGGTACATGAGGCCGCCATGTTTCCAAGGACATCTGACCGACGCAGTACTGACCACCATTGATGTAGTGAGGGGCGCGGCTTGTAAACCATGTAGCACGCCTATGTGCTCCAATTTAACCTTGGAATACGCCCAAATTTACCCCAACATCGTTTACAAGGTTTCTGTGTGACTGTTTGCTGAACGATGTGCACAGATGATAAGTGCATCGCTCATACGACCGCTGGATCGCTGCATCGGAGAATCGTCTGAGCGATATCTGTGGGTGTAGCGTTGTGATGAACGATCTCACACATCGGTCGGGCGATGTGAAAATCCGACATCGTTTCTGACATCGTTATCTATATCGTAGCGTGTGACGGCCGCTTTAGATAGATGTCACATTAGAGATGGTTCAGCCTACAGTGATCTTGCCAGACTCCTTCATACACAGGAGCACCCACATCCATGAGTGCTCCCTTGTTCTTTGTGAACGAGCCACTGCCAAACATCGCTGGCGGAGGCTTATCTTTAGAAAATCAGATCTAGGATCGGCAGTGTAAATTTGGAAATTCTCCTCCCATAGTCCAATGTGTTTAGGCGATCACCACATCTGAAAAAGTGGGGATCAATTCAGTAGTTTTGATACATTATGTAAATAGATATTAAAAAGTATTTAGACATGGAATTACCTCACAGGTTACATTACACTAACAGAGAGGTCACCAAATGTCTCCATAGTCTGTTATAAAGATTCTGGACCATGGACTTTCTGTATGTTTGTGTAACTTGCTGTAGGAATGCATTACATTTCACATTAAATTCCAACCGAGCAACCAGACATATACATTTATGGAAATATTTTCCAGAAACTCGGCAGGAAATTAATTGCTTGAATTCAGCCAGATCATGTGAAATAAGAGCAAATGTGTGTAATGTGGGAGAATGACCTGAATATATTGTTCCTCTTTGTAGCAATGTAATAGATGGCTCCATATCTGTATAGACTGTAGGATGTAGGGGCGTCATACATTATAGAGAACATATAGATTAAAATACAGTGTATCAAATCATTACAATCATTTGTGTAGGTCTGAATACTACTAATATAGTGGTCCGCTTGTTTTTCTAGCTCGAACTTGTAGAATTTAAAAAAAAAAATTCTATCTGGGAAAGGCTTCTTTTACATCAGCGTTTTGCTGATGTTTGTGGCCGATCCGGTTAACAGCCAACTTGCGGCCCGGATCCAGCAAGCTCTATGCATTGTCTATAGGGCTTGCGGTCAGGTGCGTAAGTGCGGTTCTGCGTTTTTTGTTCGCCGCATCCGGCAGATTCGCACTTGCCGTACCTGACTGCAAGCCCCATAGACAATGCATGGGGCTTGCCGGATCTGGGCCGCAAGTCATTCGTTAGGTGGCCATACGGCAGATGCGGCGTCATCTGCCGGATCGGCCACAAACATCAGCAAAATGCTGATGTGAAAGCAGCCTTATAGAAGTTGTGAGATGGAGGAGGCATACGGTAGTTTTTTGGCGAGTTGCACATGATTTTGATCACATGACTGCTCTCTTCCGAAAACAGCATAACACTTTTCCACTGGTGGTACTGCACGTGATTCTTACTCATTTCTGTTGATCTGAGCCACAATACCAGACCACACCAATGGAAAAGTGTGTTTGGGAGAAAGAACTTTTTAAGAGAATCCATCTTATGTTTTTTGCTATGTAATTGGAGACAGCATGACGTAGGGGCTTAGAGACTGATACTACCGATGTGTCACTTACTGGGGTGTCTTTATTACTAGATTACTAGAGGACTAGTTGTCTCTTGCCTCTTATGGCCACTTTACACGTCACGATATCGGCGTCCAACTCAGACAAAAAGTCCCGTGGTTCGTGCATTGGCCCCAATATCGTTCGTGCGTTGTATTGTGTAAATGTCCAATACAATGCACGTACGATGCCAAAACGATATCGGGGATCAAATGAGCGTGCTCTCCAACGGCCAGATATTGGATGGGCGTTGTGGCTGGATTGTGCTGTGTAAAAGCCCAACTACGATGTGGAGCACAACTTCTCCTATTCTCTCCCATGTTAAATGGTCGTTCCTGGGTTGGTCGTACAAGGGGCGTAGACATCGCTGTTGCGTTGGCTGCCGATATCGCGCTGTGTAACATCTCCTATGCGATCTTGGAATTCTGCCCAGAAAAAGCGCGCTCCCGCGGCGTTGGATCCAATATCGGACCGACGTTGGGACAAGTAAAGTGGCCATTAGTCAACTGCTCTTGTTAACCCCTCCCAATCACTGATTAGAAGCTTTCTGTACATGTACAGTGTGAACAGACCCTGTCAATCAATGGTGAAGTCGGGGCTATACAAGGCTCACTATTCTGAGCTCTGCTAGAGAAAGCAGTGATTGTATCAAAATGACAGCATGCAGACCAGCAAGTGACACATTGCTGGAATCAGGGTCTCTGCCCCTACATCATGAATGGCTAACTAAGGAATAAAATATTCAAGGACAGAAACTTGAATGTACTATGGCGCTGATTCCATTGTGATCGGATACCATTAGAATGGAGAACCGGACACTGAACTAACTGGAGGTAACAATGAAACAAATTGTCTGTATTTGCACGTACATCTTTCCAGCAACACGTGTCATAACGTTACAGAATAAAATCCTAATCTTGGTCTCAGTAGTAATGTTTACATTTAGGCAACATCATTTATAGCATAAACCCAAAAAAACATTCATGGAACTTCAAAGAGGACTTTGCATTAAATTTCCACCGTACCTTTGTGTAAGAAATATGTTATTTAACTTTAGCTCCATGTTGGGCAGGAATAGCCATATTTTCTCTGGCACTGGTAGAAAGCGGAGACTAAGAAGTGATAACAGGAATGGCATAAAATTATGCTGATATCATAGAAAAAACAAGAACAGAGCAACCTCATACAGTAATGCAGCCGCAATCATATCCTGCAAAGGCAGAAGATGGAAGCTGAGGTCTCGAAAGTTAAAAATAATTCCTAAAAGTGAAACAATAACAGCCTTATATGGAAGAGGAAAGCAAACGCCTAACCATGACTCCAAGACTATGGCACTAGACGAAAATGTACGAAATCTGCAATGCCATGCTTCCTGTTTGACTGTGTCATTACATTCCATATTCACACTTGTATATAAATATATGCAGAGTTACCGTCACCCAGTATGGACATCAGAGCATTGCTGAATAGCCTTAATCCACAAATCTGTTCCTCAATCCCTCAGTGTACCTGATAAATTTCCACCCACCTCTCTAAAGCCGGCGTCACACGTGTCAATATCGCTAGCGACATCGCCGAAAAGTGATGTCGCAAGTGCGTCGTGCTGTGTGACAGCGCGACGCAACTGCGATATATTGCTGGTCGCAGGTTGACAGGTTTACGAGGATGAAAGTAAACCTGTCAATCTGCAACCAGCGATTAGGCTGGATCGCGCCGTCTGACATCGCAATAGCGATGTTGGCGGTGATCCAACCTATACCGCAGCTTGCTGTGGATCGCTCGCTGGGTTGATTCCAGCCCAGTGAGCGATAGCTCCGCCCACATCGCCACCGCGTCACCGGCAACATCCTGCCGTGTGACAGTTGGCCTGCGATGGCGGAAGCGAGCGCGCACCCGCGCACCGCTTCCGAAATCGCAGGCCAGATTGACACGTGTGACGGGGCCTTAATTCATACAGCAAGCTGAGATGAGGAATTAATTGTTTGACAGCAGTCATGATGGTTTGCCCCTTCTATACTGTCAGCACAGTGCCAAGAACTACTCCTCTGCTCCCCCCTCATCTCCTCTTCGCACAACCGCATTCAGGACTTCGCCCGGGCATCTGCCATCCTCTGGAACTCCCTGCCCCAACACGTCAGACACTCTCCGACCCTGAGAAGCTTCAAGTGTCACCTGAAGACTCACCTATTCCGTCAAGCCTACAACCTGCCATGAGATCCAGGCGACCGCCCCATACCTGACATTCCCCATCCTACTGTATCCCCACCCGCCCTCATAGACTGTGAGCCCTCGTGGACAGGGTCCCTGCCCCTCCTGTATCTGTATGTCCTGATTGTCTAGAGTTATTGTAATTGTGCTTGTCTCCCCTATCCTCATGTAAAGCGCCATGGAACCTAATGGCGCTATATAAATAAATAATAATAAAGTTACAACAGGCAACCTTATCTAACTGGCTAGTTGCTTGGATCAAGTGACACAACAACTACTGTTTTTCAGATTTGCCAGTAGGGCACCCTTAGGGTATGTGCGCACTGGTCGGGTTAGGGCCGGTTTTGCAGTGTAAACCGCCGGTCGGTTTACATAAATTTCATGCAAATTTATGTTAATCCAAACCGGCGTTTGGATTAACATAGAAACCTATGTAAACCGACACCCGCTGTGCACACAGCGGCGGTTTACACATGCTCAGCCGTTGCTAACCCGCTGGGTTCCCAGCGGGTTAGCAACGAATGTGCAGGTTATATAATCCGGCCGGTTCTGCAGCGGCTGCAAGCAGAATCATGTGCTGCTTCCAGCCGCGGCAGAATCGCCGGCGCTAACCCGCTGTGCACCGCCGCACACCCGCCCGTCATCCGCAGCACGGACCCGACAGGAAGCCGGTGGACGGCTCCGGAGCTTCCTGTCGGGTCCCGCCCAGCCGCCGCCGCCACTAACCCGCCCCCGTGCGCACATACCCTTAAAGGTGTGCATTCTAAATCCATAAGTTTGCAGTCACTCTATGTGTCCCTTGGTGACTGCAGACTTGTAAATTTTCACATTTCACTGTGAGGATTCACCTATGTTAGAGCCCGGAACGACTATCACTAGAGGTGCGCAACTTTGTGGAATGCAAGTGTATCGAGTAAAGCCGCACCTATCTAGTTGTATTCTGGCCAGGAGTAAGTATATCATATACTGGCATTCCCGGGCCTACTTGCCTCTCCTTCTATAGTATATGTGATATTGATAAAAAAATAAATCTAGCAGGATCTTTTTATTTTTGTCTTTTTACCAAGCATGACTGTATGAGTGATCTGGAAGAATGACTGTCAGCTTACAGCTATCCGTGGTGTTTGAGGAGCACCATTGAGATCTGAGCACATGGTATAGTTTCAATGAGTGACAAGCAGGCATAGGAGGAAGAAAGAAATGCTACGTCTATCTATGTCTGCCACGTTGCCATACTATTCTACTGTTCAACATGGGAAGTATAAGGGCTTCAAAAACACAAAAAAGAACAAAAAGTCACTGTTGGAGACCATTTAGGACCAGCTAGTTGTTGCCGTTAATATCTTCTGGGAACTTTGTTAGATTTTAGGAGTCTTACGAAAGTCAACCAGACATAGTACCGTAAGAATTCCCAAATGCACAATAGTTCAAAATGCAATATATTCTTCTATAGCCTGTACAGAATAGCAGTTAATTACCATTTTATATTTTTGGTTTCTTGAGGTCATGAGAAGAATATTGCGCACAAGAAGAATTCAGTGAGTAGAGGTTGAGCATGGCACATTGGCTCCATTCAAGACTAGGTTTTCTTCCCAAGTTCTAAAGCACTGTTTTTGGCATTTCCTGTAGTCCCAAAGGGTCAGACTCTTATTATGTTAACCCCTTAACTTATACTCATAAGAACAACCCTTTAAGAAATGATTATTCACATTTTGTGACATGAGTCACTACCGTAAAAGACACAGCAAGTGCAGAGTCACGAGAAACAGTGGCTGCCTTCACATTAGCGTTTACCGCCGCAGCGTATGATGCGCATGCGTATCCGCAAGGCAATATGCATGCATACGCAGTCAAACGCACTTTTTTTTATATGCAAGTGCATCCAAAATCCTATTAAAAAACGCAGCATTTCCTTGCGTATGCATGCGTTTATTTCTCCGCATGCGTACGACAAAATTTTAGGAAGTATCCGCCTTCCTGCTTCATAGGAACTCCCATTTAGGAGTGACTAAAGGCAAATGCATAATACACCCAGCCCACTAACACACTTCCTCCCTGACAGGGGAGAGGCATGGGTGGAAAGTGGGCGTCTACCTTTAAACCTTTTCTGGGCATGCGCACTATGCTGTCCGCATGCGTCCCAAAACAAGTCATACGCAATGTGTTGCTTAGCCTTGCGTATCCAGAGACAGCAATGCTAATAATATCCGCAGGTGTCCGCATGCGGATGGTTGCGGATTTTTCATACTCCAAAAAATGCAACATGTTGCGTCCAGAGGAGGAGGATTTTCAAGAAACTCGTACGCATACGCGGCCATACGCAGCAATACGCACCAAACGCAGCAACTTGCGGACGATAGCGGACTCCATGTTAAATATAGGTGCGCAATCCGCATGCGGATTGTTTAATTATTATCTGCAACGAACGCTGCGGCGGTAAACGCTAATGTGAAGGAAGCCAGTCTGAGATGATACAGTCACCACTTACTGGGATGGCTGCGAAAGAGAGGTCACACATCCAGGGTCAGTTTCAAGAAGTGGGCACAGAGCCAGAGACAAAGTTCAAATCACTAGCTGAGGTCAGGTATGCCAGGAGGGCGATGCAGTGTTCAGGCAAAGGGTCAAAAAATCAGGCAAATATAAACTAGGTCAGACGGGGTCGGGCAACAGAGCTAGCAAGCACCATAGCCTGCACTGCACAGTACGATTGACACCAAACAGCGGAAACTGCATTCATAAATAGCAGACTAATCACTGGGGAGTAGAAACACCCGTGACTCCACCACTCCAGACCCAGCATGGAAAATAACACAGACTGACAGCTGAACCACACCCAGAGACCAGGCACAGCAACATACAACAGAGACAAGACGTAGCAGTGTGGAGATCACGACACTCATGTTGGTGTTGTGGATTTTCGCCCAATCATGACAAATTAGTAAGAAGAAAAGGACTAAAAAAATGGCACATGTAAAACACTGTTTTGCTGCAGCATTTACACTGGTTAAAATCACGTTGACCGTGACAGGAGAAGTGCCTGTCTCATTGCGGTAATCATAGATAAGTTTTTATAATGCCCATATTGTTCTATTTGTTCCTCACTGATTCCGGACAGAAATGGTTTACGAAGCCATTCAGCTACAAGGCATTTCCTCATTCTCTTCAGAGTTAATCATTGTCTTCGCGGTCACATCTTGCTTTTATTATGAATCACACATGTATTTTGCATTAACCCCTTTTAAAACGTCCGCAGCAGATCTGAAATGATTGATGGTTATGGTATAAATATAAGGGAGGTTTGCGTTTAAAGCCTAATCATAGCTGATTTGGGGAAGTCCACCGTGTACATTGTGTTGTGCTGATAACAGAAAAGCCAGACTCGCTTTCAAGGTTTGTTTTGAGAAGTGAAAGTTGTTGGTTTTGGCAGGATTTTCTATTACCAGTTCTAAAGGCCCAGTCACACATAACGACACACCAGCGATCCCGATAACGATGTGCAGAGAATGCTGGTGCGTCGTTTTTCACATCGCTGGTAAGATGTCAAACAGGTATCTCACCAGCGATGTCACCAACGACTTCAGCAACCATCCAGAATTATACCGAGGTCAATGGGAATTGTCACTCCATAGCGTAGCATTGAGATCGTTGGTCATTGTCCCTGTCAAACACAATGATGTAGCGCTCCCAACGTAGAAATGATCCAGAGCCGTGTGTAATGATCAACGATCTCACAGCAGGGGCCAGATCGTTGGCGCGTGTCACACATAACGAGATCACTAACAGGATCGCTGTTGCGTCACAAAATGTGTGATGCAACAGCGATCTCGTTAGCGATCTCTTTATGTGTGACAGGGCCTTTACCTTCTAAATGGAACTGGAAGGAAGGAAAGATCTGCAAAAAGGCTTCACAGACCAACAACTATTAGATAAGGTTCATCTGAAAGATCTTTTAGGGCCGCTTTACACACACCAACTTCTGTGACCAACTTCTGAACAGATCTCTGGTTGCAGTGAAATCATGGACACATTGTTCCATTTTGTGGCTGTGTACAAATGTAACAATGTGTCCATGATTTCACTGCAACCAGAGATCTGTTCAGAAGTTGGTCACAGAAGTTGGTGTGTGTAAAGCAGCCCTTAGGGTATAAAGGGGCATTACACTAAAGCCCCCATCACACATAACGAGATCATTAGCGAGATCGTTGTAACTTCACAGGTCTTGTGACGTAACAGTGATCTCGCTAACGATCTCGCTAAGTGTGACACTTAGCAGCGATCGGGCCCCTGCTGTGAGATTGCTGATCATTACAAAGTGCTCTGGGTCATTTTTAGGTCATTGGTCTCCCGCTGGTCAGCACGCATCGCTGCGTGTGACAGCGAGAGAGCAACAATCAGCGATCTCACAGGCTGGTAACCATGGTTTTTCATGGTTACCAGCGCTAAGCAGGGAGGACACTGGTAACTATGATAAACAGCGGGTATCTAGGCAGCGCGCGTTGCCTAGATACCCTCTGTTTATCATAGTTACCAGCATCCTCCCTGCTTAGCGCAGCCTGTAAACAGGGAGAACACTGGTAACTGTGATAAATACCTGGTATCTAGGCAGCATGCGCTGCCTAGATACCCGCTGTTTATCATAGTTACCAGTGATGTGGCGGTGGCTCCCTGGTCGCTGGGAGATCTGCCTGTTTGACAGCTCCCCAGCGACCAGGTAATGACGCACCAATGATCCCTACAGGATCGTTATCTTGTCAGGATCGCTGGTGCGTTGTTGTGTGTGACGGGAGCTTTAGAACGAATTGGTATAGAAGGATGAAAACAAAATCTGCAAAAGAGCAGAATTGAGGGATAATTAAACCCTAAAGTGGCTCATGAACATCAGAGAAAAGTCAGCTAAACCGTTCACATCTTCCCTGACAGAAGGGAAGGAGGATAATTGTTTAATACTTTTGGTCTTAGGGAAGGTAAATGTTGCCAGTGGCTTCTGCCACCATTTTACTACTTCCTTCCCATGTGAACCTAGCAAGCTGCATAGCAAAGCTGAGCATGCACGGCAATGTATTTGGCTAACAGCAACTGAACGTATGTGGCCAACTTAAATGGAAGGGCCAAAAAAAGTCATCTTGTCTGGACAGAAACTGCTTAGATGATGAACGTCACATGTGATCTGCCGTAATCAAAGGTATATGCATGTTGTAAATGGTTGTGATAAGTCAGCCATAAGGTACTTTGCTCTTTGCAGCAGCTTTGCTTCTAAGAAGGAGGTCTCATCCAGGGAGCACTCCTCTATGTTGCTTATGTGGCGCCCCGCATGGTCAGGCATCACAGAGGGGTATTGCACCCGTAAAAGAGGTGTCATTGCCCCAGCTGCAAGTGGACCCAAGGATGGTGAGTAGGACCCATTCCCAGCACTCCCACATTAGTTGAGCGGTGGGAGGTTACCCGGGAGGGGACATATTCACCTCTAGGGGGTTTAAGGAGGTCTTTGGCTAAGTGGAACGAGGCGAAAGGTTTACCCGGTCGGTTTCAAGCCGAACCGGAGGGAAGAAGAAGGGATCTTGAGGAGATCCTGAAAGAGGGCGCCCGACATGAGAAATCTGGGCCCTAGAGAGAAAGGGAGGTCCTCAGAGTGGAGCGACCATACTCCAGGGGATACTCCAGTCCACCACGGGAACGCCGGGCCTGAGGATCCGGTCAGAGTTCATCTTTGCAGTCGGCAACCGGTTGCTGTGGCTTGTGGATCAGCTGCAGCACCCTCCCAGACAGATCGATTTGCCTGCTTCCTCACCACAAGTGAGAGGACCCCTAGTACTACCTACACGAAGCTATTGGGTATAGGCCCATCCTAGGCGGAGAAGAAAGGACATGGTTCGTTAACTAAGGTACAACACAGATTCCACCATACCACCTGGGATCCACTTGCAGCCACCCATAAAGCTACTTGTTGCTATAACATCTTGCTGAACTGTGAACTTTGTGTGATGCTGCTACAAGTTGACAGTAAAGTACCGGGAGAAAGTGACTTTGCCTTTGTGTGTTTTCCTACATCAACTTGTTCCCTTCCTGGAACTCTGCCCCGGAGGAACAGCCTTACCTGTAGGGGGCTTTGCCAACTCAGCCGCAATACCATCTACCTCCGGAGGACTGTGGTGGCACTGGTGACCCATCACCAGGTACTACAGGTGACGTCATGTGAACTAAATACTAAAAACTCTTATCCCCTGTAAATACATCCCTTTTTGAAGTGTCACCCAGGCCATGGATCAGGCGCTGCCACCTGTGACATCCCCAAAACAGCCACCGAGTCTGATACCCGAGTACTCCAGGGCCTGGGGCTTGACACATATATGTCCTGATGGAGCATATGAAAATGTGTGATCCAGATAGGACATCATCCATAACTCAGGCAGTGTCCCTTCTCCATCAGGACCTGCGACGTCAGCTTATTTCACCAGGCACTGCCATATTCATTCCGCAAGCAGTGCTGGTATTAGAAGAGATAGCAGAACCAGAAGCTCTGTCCAGCCACTAAGATTAGGGTGGATGGGACCTGCAGTGCTGTCAAGTCTGACAGAGTGGGTGCGTCCTGTCCATCTGGAGATATCAGCTCCCTGCTCCAGCCAACTGGAGAGCACTACACCTGTATATCTAGACTGAAAAATGCTAACAGTTTGTAATTTACACCCTGTTAGCATTTTGCATTGTACCTAAATACTACTATTCTTCGTGTGGAGGAGCTGCTCACCCCCAGACCAGACATGTGTTTGTTTTGGACACTGGGTGTAAATGTCAGATACTTGGCGTTTAAACCCAGTCTCCTGCAAGCCCTCCCCAGTCTCGTACAAGCCCTCCCCAGACTCCTACAAGCCCCCCTTTCCAGTCTCCAATATGACGACCCATCCCCTTTCACCTGTGTAAACACTGAATTGCACTCGACGGTCATCTCCTTCTGTCTGATACACTGTGTTGAATTCACAGCTGTGTGAAGGAGATAACCACTGAGTGCACTGTACTGGTCTGAGATCATCACTGCTACAGCTGTCTCCTCTGTGAAGCAGAATGAGCTGCTCTGCAGAGGGTTTTCAAGTTTTGCTGTTCAGTCAGCGCATTTAAGATCTGGTGCATTTTCTTCCAATTGAAAATAGATCCGCAAAAAGATTGAGCATGTCTATTGGGGGGAATAGGTGAGGTACATGTACCAGTCTACCCACATCTGCTGTCCATATAGACTTATTTTGTAAAGTGTGAAATGTTCTTGATCTTTGTTCTGCTGCTGTAATACTGTAATTTCCTCCGGGATCAATAAAGTTTATCTTATCTTATCTTATCTTATTATGGGTACACTTTTCTGATCCGCTTTTCCCCATTTAAACCATTGTGTATGGGCTTAAAAAACGCACCTGAAAAAGCAAAAACAGATCAGAAACGGATGATCCTTACTGATGCATTTTTTTTAAAAAAAGCTGATCCAGATTTCCAGGTGAAAGAGAGGAAAAAAAACACACGAAATAAAATGGATCAAAAACGTACATTGTGAACATAGCCTTAGGCTAATAATGATATTTAAAATGCAGAGCAATATTTTTGGAGCCATAATTCAAACTAATCTCAGGGTTTCCACCATTCAACATTTTACATAACTTAAAGGGGCTGTTCCCTTTTACTGAACTCTCTATCCTAGCAGTAAACCGTGCTGTACTCACCTTTTCTAGGTCCAACACTGAGTTTCTGCCACTTCTTGGAATCGGTTGTGGCACTGGCATCAATTCGAATGAGCTGCAGGCAATTAAAAATGTCAACATCTGAAGGAGGCGTTCGGCGTTCTATCTACATTGGTAGGGCCGCTAAACTGACTTGTTGGCTTCCATTCTGTTGACTTGACATGGCACATGGAGCAGCAGCAGAGACTCTACGGTGGACCAAGGGAAGGTGAGTACAGGACAATTTTATGTTTTATAACATGTTGCAAATTTAATTGAAAGGGAACAATCCCTTTAAGGGAAAATATACTGCAAGGGAATGTACAAAATACATAGTGAAAGTAATGTAGTGTGATTAGTCAGTGTTTACTTATCTAAACCATTGGCAAAAAAACTCTAGTAAGGAAGTCAAAATGTATTAAATGCCAATATAGACTCATGTTGGTGCCTTTTGCTCTACATACAATTACAAATTATAGAAAGATAAGAACCAGATGACTAATGGTCTTCACTATCAATAAGTACAAACAAACTCTGCTTGGAATAACATTTAACATTTACACTCTACATAAAAAGTTAAAGAGGTTGTCCACAGCTTTAACATTGATGGGCTATCCTTATGGCGCCGTCACACCTGCCGACGTCGCTAGCGACATCGCCGAAATAGTGACGTATCAGCGATGTCGCTAGCGACGTCGTGCTGTGTAAACGAGCGCCGCGACCGCGTTTTATCGCTGGTCGCAGGTTGACAGGTTTACGGGAAGAACCGTAAACCTGTCAACCGGCGACCTGCGATAAGGCTGGATCGCGCCGTGTAACATCGCCAGAGCGATGTCGGCGGCGATCCAGCCTATACCGCAGCGTTGCTGCGGATCGCTCGCTGGGCTGAGCCCAGCCAGCGAGCGATGTCACCGCCCGCATCGCTGCGGTGTCGCCGGCTGCAGCGATGCTGTGTGACAGCTGGCCAGCGATGTCGGAACCGAGCGGGCACCCGCGCATCGCTTCCGACATCGCTGGCCAGATCGTGCTGTGTGACGGCACCATTAGGATAGGTCATCAATGTCTGATTGGCCAGGGTCCGGTACCCCCGCTGATCAACTGTTCCCGTTGGCTGAAGTGCTCATTTCCAGGGCTGCCTCGTCTTCTGATAGTAGCTGCAACCAGGTTCTCCACATGCACGTCTTGTTTAAGTCAATAGGAGATATATATGCAGTACCTGGCTGAGTCCACAATCAGAAAATGTCTCCTATGCAGGTAAAAAGTAAAAAGACAGACAAGGGCAACACCAACATGACTTCATGTCGTCACTCCTAGTCAGTAGACGCTTTGGCAATGGTCAGCTCTCCATAATAGCTCCTTCCACCCAGGAAGATTGGCTAAGAATGAAGTTCAATCACCAGCACTGTGATGAGACATGTGACTATTTGAAGGCAATAGAAGTGGTCCCACCTGAACAGATCACAGGGCTTGCTAGCAAGACTGACATTAACCATTAATATGCCAAAAGAAATTACGGTAACAACATTTAACCAAGAGTCTCAAGGCAAAAAGACTCTGGGCCAGACCTTGCACAAGTCTCCAAGGTATGGGAAACAGATGTGACAGTATCCCCCTCCCTTAAATGAGGGGCCTCTGGACCCTAAAGACCAGAATTGTCCGGATAACACCTTCGAAAGGAACGCTGCAAACTCCCTGCATTCACTTCTGTTACCATCTGTCCCTCAATGCTATACACTGTGTAGCTTGGTAATGATGATATGTTGGCTTTGAGACACAACACATCTCTTGAGCCATAACCTGTGAAAAACATCATGGGCACTAAGTACTGGGAGGATCTCTAGCCGAACGGCCAAAGGGTTAACAACATCCGTTACTTAATACGGACTGAGAAATCTAGAGCCAAGAGTCCCTAGGAGCACACTTCCACTCAATGGCATTAGTGGACACCCATACACAGTCATTCACACGCCTTTCCAGATCTGAACGTTTATTACCAAGCATGTGTCTTCTGGAACGAGAACATCCCCTTGAAAGACCGGCAGCCGAGGCGTCAATCTGGAACTTGCAACTCCTTGCCTCGAAACCACCTATCCTGGGGGATCACATAGGTCAAGAAAGAAGCTGCACCGTGGGGGCAACTTTGCATGTTCTCTCCGTTTGAACCTTATTCACATTAGCCAGAAGAGAGGAAAGTACAGAGGTAATGCACACACCTAGGCTGCCTTCCTCAAAGCGACTTGGGGGGCGGCTTTTTAGATAGTGTATTAGGAGTAGACACCGATGACAAAACCGACTTACAAACCATACATTCAGGAGCCAGGTCCCCAGTGTGGACAACTCCTCTCACAGTATTCCGGAGGAGAGACCGAGGCCTAGCACAAACCTGAAGAGTGAGAATGGTATCCCCTCTTTGTCCTGCAGGGACATCAGACGGAAAAGAGCGATAAATAGAGGCAACATACATGTCCAGGTTGCCATCTGCCACGCGATCTGGGGTGTCAGCTTCTTACATGTTTATCTAGGTATTGATAGACAAACCCCAATAAAGTGACCCTTAAGCCCACAGTAGAAGAATGTATCCATCCCAAAGTACTGGCAACCTACTCGAGGGAAACCCCTCCTAGCTGCATAGGTTCATTCATCTGCACCTGTGGGACTGCCTCTATAGGAAGATCAACAGGGGGTCGGATCCATGTAGCTCTCTCCCTGAGGTGTCTATCCACCCTGATAGCAAGGGACATAGCGGCCTCCAACAACTTGGCAGTTACATATTGAGCCATGGAGTCCTGAAGCACTGCTGACAAATCCAGACAGAAAATGACTCCTGAGTGCAGGGTCATTCCATTGAGTGTCAGTGGCCCACCTCCAGAACTCTGAGCAAAACTCCTCAGCTGGCCATGTCCCATGCTAGAGACTACAGATAATTGACTCAGCCAGGGAGACACCATCAGGGTCACCATATACATAGGTCAAAGCCACAAAAAAAACATCTATTAACTGCAAAGATGGAGAATCGGTTGATAGAGAGAAGGCCAGGACTCAGGATCTCCCCTTAACAGGAAGATAACGATCCGCACTATCTGTTCGTCACTCCCTGAGGAATGAGATCAGAGCCTGAAGTACAACTTGCAGGCATTCTGAAACACCCAAAACGTATCACACTCCTCAAGAAAACCTATCAGGGAGAGGTATCCTGGGTTCTAGTCAAGCCTGGGCATGAGCAGACTCTATAAACCCAACAATTTGCGCAGCTGCTGCACTGCCTGTGAACGTAGACCAGTAACATCTTCAGAGAGAGTCTGGAATAGATTAGCATGAGCTGCATTCTGAGCAAGAGGGACCCAAAAAAAAGAAGGTAGGGCTGGTGATTATCCGGATACAGTGCATGACAGTGGTTCCCAGACCAAAGGTGTCTGACGCACAACAAATCTACAAAACAGGGGAAACATGGGGACAAATACAACAGGGAGAACCTTGCTCCTATGGGACATGGAAAAGGGAGACCTCCTACACTCACCTGCGGTTGTGCCTTGTTCTTCCTACCGTCCCTATATGGGTTCTTTCAACCTGTCACCAAGCAGAATATTTAGTCCCTCGCCGGCCCTGATGTTAACTTTCACTATGGAGATGGCTATCGTGAGCACTAGTCCCAGCTGCTTGCACTAAAACCAACAAGAAAGTAAAAAGGCAGACAAGGGAAACACCAAAATGACTTAATGTCTGTCGTCAATCCTAGGCAGTAGATGCTTTGGCAATGATCAGCTTTCCAGAATAGTTCCTTCCACCAGCACAGTGTTCAACGAAGTTCAATCACCAGCACAGTGTGATGGGTCATGTGACTATTTGAAGGAAATAGAATTGGTCATACCTGAACAGATCACAGAGCTCATTAGCAGAACTGACAATAACCATTATGGCCACTTTACACGCGGCAACAGGAAGATGGAAACCGGCAGGTGTCAGAGACAATTGTACCTTTTACCTTCAAAACACCTTGCAGATACCTGAATTACACGCAGCCACTTCAAGGTGTTTTGAAGGTAAAAGTACAATTGTCTCTGACACCTGCCGTTTCTATCTCCCTGTTGCCGAGTGTAAAGTGGCCATTAGTGTGCTAAAAAGAAATTAACCGTGGAAAAAACTAGAGGAAAGAAACAGCGCACATAGGGTCTTAACCGATTAAACAAAGATATAGATATATTAGCAAGTGAGCTAGAATAAAGGCTCTTTCTTCTACTCGGACTGACATCTGGTTTTGATTGGCGACGCGATATCTCCATCCATCTTTATAACTTATTTTTAAAAAAGAAATTAACAACATTTATTCCAGAGTCTCTTAAGGCAGAGACTCTGGGCCCAATCTTGTCATAATTTCCAAGGCATGGAAGACAAATAATACAGAGATATCAGGCTCATAGTTTCCTCTGGGGAGTGAAGGCTAGCCAGTCTGGTTGGTGCTATCTAAAAAGCTCCTGTAGCACAAATTACTGAGAAATGTACTACTGTCTATGATACTCTCAGTAAAAGGTGACAAAACAAAAAGTGCATCACAACTCTGGCCCCTTTGCTTCTCTGCATTGATGAATTACCTGCGTTTGCCTGCCCTGCGCTAGTGCAAAAGCAAGCGCAGGTGCAGTTTAATGCAAACGCAGGCAACTGCATTAGCCCAGAGATACAGTTCTCCTGCGCTCGGTGCCCCCATAAACTTCTATGGCCGAGCGCAGAAGCCGACAACCTCGAAGCGCAAGTGCAAAGTGTCTGACGTCATCGCGCACGCGCTTAGATGCACCCGGAAACGCTGCTTTCTATGCTTCCGGGTGCGTCTGACTAAGAGCATACGCATTGACGTCTGGCACTTCGCACTTGCGCTTCGGGGATGTCGGCTCCTGCGGCCATATAAGGTAATGGGGGCATCGAGCGCAGGAGAACTGCATCTCTGCGCTAATGCAGTTGCCTGCGTTTGCATTAAACTGCACCTGCGCTTGCTTTTGCGCTAGCGCAGGGCAGGCAAACGCAGGTAATTCATGAACACA
Source organism: Allobates femoralis (assembly GCA_033576535.1). Classification (NCBI taxonomy): domain Eukaryota; kingdom Metazoa; phylum Chordata; class Amphibia; order Anura; family Aromobatidae; genus Allobates; species Allobates femoralis. The sequence goes on along the minus strand of JARQOC010000008.1, from coordinate 153,425,508 downwards.
GAGATGCGAAAAGGGCCTCTGTGTATGGAGCTGCATAGCTACAAACCTGTCAAGATGCCCGAGCAGACCCCTGACCACAATGGGCCAATGAGCATCACCACTGAAGTTTGGAGCGATGGAAGAAGGTTTTCTGTTACAAAATGTAAACAGTTTTGATTGCATCTGGGTCAGAGATGGCACCAGTATGGACTATGAAAAGAAGACAAGTTCAGCAGCTCCATAAGGTATGAATGAAGTGGAAGTCACAAATGTGCACTTCCACTCCATTCTAATGCCCCATTCTGCCAATCATTGCAGCTGGACCCCCTTTGATTAACTGGTTATCACCTATTTTTCCTATAGGCGATAGGTTGGTTTCACCAGACAACCCTTTTAAATGATCTACTGCTAACATTTTGTGCCACATACTGCACGGCACATTCAGAGCTTTATTTCTATTGTAATACCACCGGAGTTAGTTGAATGGGTAGATAGTAAAAAAAACTAGTTTATATAAATGCAACCACTTCAATTCAGCATTTAAGGTATTGTTTTTAAAATACATTTTGGAATATACAGTATGAGAATTTAAGAGACATATAATTTAAATGGATACCCTTTCTCATAGGCACAACAACTAGAGAGAATTGAAGAACCCCTATATAGTATAGCCACAGAAAGAGAACAATTAAGCTGAAGAACCCTGGATTTTACACTGATTTCTTACCTGCTAAAAACTATATGTACGTATACGTATGATGCTATGCACATACACATAGTATTTTTAATCGTGTGAAAATTTTAATTGTTTGTTTCGAAATAAAAATTCCTGACACTGTACAGTTTTATAAAGAAACTATCTGTAGAGCCCGGCGTTGCGCGGGCATAGTATCTGACTGTTCTTAGTTATGATAGCACAGAAATGTCTGCCTCTAGCTCCTCCCCTCCATAGAATGTTGTCTGGTTCTGCCTCTAGTTCCTCCCCTCCATAGAATGTTGTCTGGTTCTGCCTCTAGTTCCTCCCTCCATAGAATGTTGTCTGGTTCTGCCTCTATTCCTCCCTCCATAGAATGTTGTCTGGTTCTGCCTCTAGCTCCTCCCCTCCATAGAATGTTGTTGGTTCTGCCTCTAGCTCCTCCCTCCATAGAATGTTAGTCTGGTTCAGCTTCTAGCTCCTCCCCTCATAGAATGTTTCTGGTTCTGCCTCTAGTTCCTCACCTCATAGAATGTTGTTGGTTCTGCCTCTAGTTCCTCACCTCCATAGAATGTTGTCTGGTTTGCCTCTAGTTTTCCTCCCCTCCATAGAATGTTGTCTGGTTCTGCCTCTAGTTCTCACCTCCATAGAATGTTGTCTGGTTCTGCCTCTAGTTCCCCCCTCCATAGAATGTTGTCTGGTTTGCTCTAGTTCTCACCTCCATAGAATGTTGTCTGGTTTTGCCTCTAGTTCCTCACCTCCATAGAATGTCTTGCATAGAATGTTTGTCTGTTTCTGCCTCTAGGTCCTCTCCATAGAATATTATCAGGTTTAGCCTCTAGTTTATCTTATTTTGGGATGTGCTTTTTATACTCTACCTTTTTTGCTGGCTATATTTCTAGGTGGATAGGTGGTGGGAGTTCCAGTTTCTCAGCTAGAGTTTTCTTCGCATGGTAAATCCAGTTGTGTTCCCTACAGAGAATCTGTGAGTTATTCCTCCGACATCTCTTCCTTTTCTCTTTGTTTGGGATCTGGAAGATTCATGTATTTCGCTTGTGTCTTGGTTCTATTTTCCCTTGTCTTTCCTTCATGTATCTGTGTAAGTTTCTCACTCTTCGGACACTTGTCTCCTCCAACGCTTCTACTCCTTTTGTTAGGCATATGTCGCAGTCTCACTGTGACGTAGTCAACACATGAAGAATAGAAGCAGAATAATCAAACGTTCGGGTCAGGTACCAGGAGAGCACGTCAAGATAGTGGGATAAACAGAGGCATAGTTAAACATGGTCTGAGTCTGTTACCTGGAAAGGAGCGGATCAGAACAGAGGGACGAGACAAAAGGATGGTCAAACTAGGGCTGGGCGATTTTGGGAAAAATCAAAATCTCGATTTTATTTAAACCTATGGACGATTTTCGATTTAAATCTTGATTTTTTTTCTATTTTTTGTCTTTGCTTTTCTTTGATGAATAAAGAGAAAAAACTGAACGGAGCAGGTTCCCCAGGTATATAATATATGAGGGGGAGGGGATATAGGACCCAGCAGGTATAGAATATATAAGGAAGGGGAGGCGATATAGGACCCAGTTATAGAATATATGAGGTGATATAGGACACAGGTATATAATCTGTAAGGAGGGGGAGGGATATAGAACACAGGTGTATATTATAGAATATATAAGGAGGGCGAGGGGATATAGGACCCAGCAGGTATAGAATATATAAGGAGGGGGGGATACAGGACCCAGGTATATAATCTATAAGGAGGGGGAGGGATATAGGACCAGTCACCCAGGTATTATATAATCTGTAAGGAGGGGGAGAGATATAGGACCCAAGTATAGTATAGAATATATAGGGAGGAGGATGGAATATAGGACACAGGTATAGAATATATAGGGAGGAGATGGGATATAGGACACAGATATAAAATATATAGGGAGGAGGATGGGATATAGGACACAGATATAGAATATATAGGGGGAGGATGGGATATAGGACACACAGGTATAGAATATATGAAGGGATATTGGACACAGACACAGGTATATAATATATAGGGAGGGGAGGGGGATGGGATATAGAACACCCGGTATATAAAAGGAGGAGGATGGTATATAGAACACAGCAGGTATATAGTATATAGCAAAGGGAGGGCTATATATGGACAGAGAGCTCGGTATATGCACATTACACACAATTATACAGTACTATTCACACACAGCAGGATGCCTCCGCTCAGCTGTGTTGGCCCCTCAGTAGCTCTGTCCCCCCCTCCGTTACCCCCCGGTTCCCCTCTTACCGCCACCTGAATGGGCACAAGCTGCAGCTTCACCCGGGCAAGAGACTTAGTGCAAGGAGTGCTGGGACTTGTAGGCCGGCACTGACTGGGCCCCTGTTAGCAGCTGCAATGTCCCCAGTGGGCCCTAGGTCACAGTACCCAGTGCGGGCTGGAGCCGCCACTCGCCGTCAGTCAGTATCTTACTGTTGGTGGTGATATGGCCCATGTGCGGATCTTTAGACTTAAAGATTTGCGCCGTTTTGGGGGCGTGGTTTGGGGCGGGGCAATGCAGCATTGCCGTTGTGTGGTTGGCTGCTCGATTAAGGGGGGCGTGTGCCTTCTGTCTAGCCCTGCGTCATAGTAGTGGGCATGTGTAATCGCCAGATTCCGTGTCAGCCCCGCCCACTGCCGCGAACACGCTCACATTAACACTTAGCCGCCCGGATCTTCTAAACAGCGCTCCGGCCGCCATTTTTAATCGAATTTAAGGATTTGGACTAAAACCACATCGTGGCCACAACAAGGGGGCGAATTAATCGAATAATTCGATTAATCCCCCAGCCCTAGGTCAAACACAGGCAAGGTCAAGCAGCAAAACATCAATTTCCAGAACACAGATACAAGAGGCCAAACTAACACAACAGAGCTAAAACAGCTCAGCAAAAAGGCTGAGCAATTACAGGAGACAAAACCTGTAAAAACCCAGTACCTCCCACAAAGAGATTGGATGACTGAGCTGCCAATGAGAACACCAACGGCCCAGCATATCCCAGCTCCAGATACGATGACTAAGCTGTCAGTCACCCAACCTGGAACATCCTGAATGCAGAGTGGTGAAATCGTGACATATACCTTTGGTTTCTCAGGACATATGAGAAACCCCTCAATAACCTTTCAGGGAGCCAGGTCCGATAAGGAGTTAGTTGTGTGATTAGGATTTTTTCTATTCTGTACCGGAATCTGTTGAGTGCAAGTGCTGTGTTTGACCTAGTTAGCCCTTTTCTCTCTAATGTATTTCTTTTTATTTTATTCCCCTCCTACTCTTCTGTGAACTTCATTCCATCTGTCAATCACAGTGAGTGATCCACTTAGTTCTCTGATGTCCACTCCCCATATCATGAATATTCATGTCACATACAACACATCACTGCACTGGACATCAGTGTGGGGAGGGGCTGTATTCTGCTCTCTGCTCTCTGTGTTTGCAGAATCACAAGAAGTCAAATACAACACAGAAACTGTCACAGCAGGGATACCAGCTTAGAGAAACAAATGGAGCCTAGACAAGGCAGATCTGTAATAGCTCTATCCCTCCATGTCCTCAACAGAATAGACCTCCTGAAAGTGAAACCTCACACTGCACTTTTAACAAAAGCAGGAGGGAGGCAAGAGCTGCTGAGAGGGAGTGCATAATTACATGAAGTATATACAGCAGCTGAACTATTCCTGTTTGCTTATAATAGAGAGGACTAATCCAGGAGCTCCCTGCAGGGTCTGACAATGCTGATAACATGGAAACTACAAATGGTAGAACAATGATTTTACATGTTTTTAAAAGCTCTGCCCAGGCCCTATGCAAGGGTAATATTAGTATCATACTGAAAAATGACCTGACTGTGTCCCTTTAAACATGTGAGTGTGCACGCACATTTATACCATAATGATGGAGAGCTTCCAATGGAATACATGGGAGGTGTTTTATAATAGAATTTACTATGTGACTTATGCCCTGAATAAACCTATGAAGCAGGGCTGATTCAGTGGATGACTCTATAGTATACTTATAAGTGTATAAGAGTAAATGAATGTCAGGAACACTTCCTACAGTATACAGAGGGTAGTTTGCTTGCCGTCATCTACTTCCTTAAATAGAGCATGAGTAACATTTCCTAAAGTGTACTAAAGTAGATAGAACTAAATACACATATAATACCTGCCAGAATAAGTAACTTACTAAGGGCATTGTTCACAAGTAAATGACTTTGCCTTATTATTTTTCCGTGAAACATACATGTGGTACTAAAGGTGGCACAACCTGATCTCTTGCATATCGTGTCAATGTTGTATGAGCAAGTAAGCGAGCAATCTTCAGACCACATAAACAGTAAATGCACTGAACTGTACATACTGTAAAGACCTTCATATACCTTACAATAAAGACAGCCAAACCCACTGATATTGATGGTTTTGGGAACACGCTCATGTGTATGGATTATATATCAAATCATGTCCTTCAATGTCAACCCTATACCCTTCACATCCTGTACCAGTTCAGCACTCCATACACATTAGATAGCCAGGATTTAAGGCCGGGTTACACACTACGATGTCCCAGCAATCCCACCAACAATGTGGATCGCTGGGACATCGTAATCCGATCGCTGGTGAGCTGTCAAACAGGCAGACTCAACAGCTGATCAGGACCAGCGAGAACGCTGGTAACCAGGGTAAACAGCGGGTAATTAAGCAGAGCGTGGAGCTTAGTTACTCGCTGTTTGCCCTGGTTACCATCTCCCAGTGCTTGCTGAGCGGCGCTGGGAGATTATTCATCGTTGGTCTCCCGCTGTCACATGCACTGATGCTGGCCACCCAGCAGGAGACCAACGATAAATTTATGGTCCAGGCCATTTACCAACGACCAATGATGAACGACCTCATCGTTGGTCGTTGGTAAATGTCACACGCAACAATGTCGTTTCGACATCTATAGCAACATCACCAAACCAGCGACTTTGCAACAATATCGTTAACGATATCGTAGTGTGTGATGGGGCCTGTACTAGTGCAGGTGTAACGACATTTACCTGTTTAGTATGGGGATCATTATGTTTACACCTTTCTTCAGGAGACTATTTCACACACATTAGGTGTGCTGGTCAGCCTTTCTGTAATTTGGAGTACTTTTTCAGTCTGTGCACCCCCTTTATAACCAGGATTCTACCTTCCCATACAGGCTGATTTAAATCACACATAGAGGCATTTCAGGTTAGGGTACCGATACATGACATGCATATTGTCACGGTTATCGGTTCATTTGCATTGGCTAATACATTTGCTAAGCATCTCCCTTAATTCTGAAGGTACTGTCACACGTAGCAATATCGCAGCCATATGGCTGGCAATTTGACGTGAGTGCGCACGTTCCGGGCACTTTTGTGCACATCGCTGTCGCCCTGTCACACTTAAGGTACCATCACACGTGGAGATATCGCCGGGAGATTTGCTAAGCAATCTCTGAATGCGGCGATATCGCTACCACATCGCCTGTGCATTGCGGCGTGTGACAGGGAGATATTATGGCGAGAAACCGCCAGTGGTGCGTCGCCTGATGGCCCTGCTCTGCTGAGAAATCAGGCAATTTCCACCAGGCGATTTCTGCGCATCATGGCGTGTGACTGGGCGATAGCGATGTAGAAAGCGAGCTCAGACCATTTGGAAGCAATTCCAGAGGCGTGCCTGAGCTTCTGTTTGGCGCGCCACGTCTGCCGCGATTGGTGGTCACTCCTGTGTTCTCATTGGCTGGTCATGGCTAAGACGCCATATTTGAATAGCGATATACTAGAAAGGACACATGGTTATGTAGTGGGCAGACTTCCTGACAAGGCTGACCAATGGCGACTCAGTTGTGTTGGGCAATCAGAGTGGTAGGGGCATGGTGTACAACACTCTGGCACGCCTGTCTCCTCGCCGCGCTCACACTCTACGCCCACATCGTTGATGTGGTGATGGCGTGTGCCGCAGCGATATGGCGGTGACGTGGGAATGGCAAACACCTGCCTTGGCACTATACAGGATGAGTGGAGGGACAGCTCAGGGACTAGGCAAGTGACGACTGTGGGAAGGACCTTTATAGGGACATTAGGGTAGCTTAGGGCTCAGTCACAGGTTTAAGTCAGGAGGTGTCCCGACCCCTGAGCGTTGACATCAGGACCTTCCAATCCCATTGTACCTCTGCATTACGCCATGTGCTAGGCGTTTCCTTGCTTGAGCAGGACAGATTTAGGACAAAATTACTTTGGACGTCCTATGACCACCTCTTTGATGCACATTTAAAAAGTAGTTTTGCCCCATAGGTTCACCCTTCAAAAGTAATAATGTCACATCCCAGGAAAGAAATAAAGATTATACTCACTTAACCCAAGTGACCAAGCTCTTGTTTTCCCTGCATACAATGCAGGCCTGACGTCAAAGATGACGCAATGCCATGATGTGGCTGTGCCCCCTGTGCCTAGACAAAGAGTGATAGGGCAGAGAACATGTGGCTCCAGGAGATAACTGTATCTGCATCATGTTGATACAGTTCAAAATGGCGCTCACCCAGAGATCACAGGCACCAGTCAGTAGTCCGGTAAATGTGCCATGTCCCAGGTCATCGGCGCTGGAGATTGCACTGTTACTTTCTTATTTTTTTCTCTTGTTAAAATGTGCCCCAATGGCAAATTGGCCTTCACCCACCATACACCATCAAAATCTAGTTTTAGGCATTGGGATTACCTGCAATCACTTGTGACTTTGCAGACTGTCATAACGTTTCTTTGTCATCTTTTCTGGTACATTGTGTGAAGATAACTACAACCTGAAGAGGAAACAACTGATAGAAATGGAACAAGAACCTTTATATCATATAATAAGCAGTGGAAGAAAGTATCGAGCTCTGGGCAGTTTCTGACGGTACAACATTTTAAACCTAATCTTCCACTATCCAGTGTTGGCCAAAAGTATTGACACCCCTGCAATTCTGTCAGATAATACTCAGTTTCTTCCTGAAAATGATTGCAATCACAAATTCTTTGGTATTATTATCTTCATTTAATTTGTCTTTAATGAAAAAACACAAAAGAGAATGAAGCAAAAAGCAAAACATTGATCATTTCACACAAAACTCCAAAAATGGGCCAGACAAAAGTATTGGCACCCTCAGCCTAATACTTGGTTGCACAACCTTTAGCCAAAATAACTGCGATCAACCGCTTCCGGTAACCATCAATGAGTTTCTTACAATGCTCTGCTGGAATTTTAGACCATTCTTCTTTGGCAAACTGCTCCAGGTCCCTGATATTTGAAGGGGCCTTCTCCAAACTGCCATTTTTAGATCTCTCCACAGGTGTTCTATGGGATTCAGGTCGGGACTCATTGCTGGCCATCTTAGAAGTCTCCAATGCTTTCTCTCAAACCATTTTCTAGTGCTTTTTGAAGTGTGTTTTGAGTAACTTCACAACATCGAGGGGCTATCACATCACCTGCCTTTGCAGGGATCCCTCGAGTAACTTCACAACATCGAGGGGTTAACACATCACCTGCCTTTGCAGCGATCCTATATAAGTACATCACCAACATTATAGGGTTCAAAATCTTTGAGCTTATCCTGACATTGTTCCGCCAGTCCACAATTGACCAATTCATGTGCTATGATATTTTATGGAGCCTCGGTTGAATCGGGAACCTCCATAAGGCTATGTGCGCACTGGGCGGGTTTTCGGCGGTTTACCTGTGTAAACCGCCGTTTTGTTTACATTAGTTTTATTTAAATTTATGTTAATCCAAACCGGCGTTTGGATTAACATTAAAACTAATGTAAACCGCCCAAGGCAGTGCACACACCGGCGGTTACACAGCGTCATCCGTTGCTAACCCGCAGGTTTCCCAGCGGGTTAGCAAAGAATGAGCATGTTCTAAAAAACGGCGGTTCTGCAGCGGCTGCAAGCAGAATCATGTGCTGCTTCCAGCCGCTGCAGAATCGCCGCCGAGAACACGCTGTGCATCCGCCGGCTACCGCCCGGCTCCCGCCGCACATACCCGCCAGGAAGCCGGTGGACGGCGCCGGAGCTTCCTGGCGGGTTCCACCAGCTGCCGCCGACCAAACCGCCGGGTAAGTGTGCACTTACCCTAACAGTTTCTTTAGCTGTTTCCTTACATTTTCTGAACATTTTGGTACTCTGCCAAAAGATCGAAAACTTTGGAAAAATGCCCAATAAGAAAATATTACTCAAAAATAAAGTGTTCTTTAAATACCCCACTGTGGGGCATCCTGCCAACTACGCCAATTAATGTCTTGCTAAATTTACCTGGATCGGGGCAGAGCCCGTACCTACGTAGCGCTCACTGACTTACAAATCAGGCATGAATAATAATATTCTTTCTAGCAAGATTAAATTTATTTGTTACAATGTAGCACATGAATTGTCAACAATTGCATACAGGCTAAACACAAACTATACCTAGACTTGATTACAGCGAATAAGCATCAATATATATATTACCTGATATTGTAGCTGCTTCACCTTCTCCATTCGGGGAACACGTATCAGTGAGAAGGGAGCAATATTGAGGCTTGCATCGCAGGAGGTGTACGTCCATCTTGCCCTGGAAGAGCTCCCCCGTCACTGACCGTCATCTCCCCCATCTATTATACTGTTTAGACTATCTACGAGCACGCGCTGACTGTACCATTCAATTTCTCTCGTGACCATCAACCACAGAATGTTGGATGTTCAATAGTTTCTATAACTTGCTTGTTATGGGATGTATATATCCCGAGACATGCAGCCCGTATATAACAATGCAACATTCATTGAAAGACTTTTGCCCGTCATAAGATACATATCATGAGGCAGCCAGCTCTATTCTCATCATAGTAGCATAATGTCAAAGAGAGTTAACCCTTTTTATATTTCAACCTTGTACTGATACAGTGTTGGCCAAAAGTATTGACACCCCTGCAATTCTGTCAGATAATACTCAGTTTCTTCCTGAAAATAATTGCAATCACAAATTCTTTGGTATTATTATCTTCATTTAATTTGTCTTCAATGAAAAAAACACAAAAAGAATTGTTCTAAAGCCAAATTGGATATAATTCCACACCAAACATAATAAGGGGGTGGACAAAAGTATTGGTACTGTTAGAAAAATCATGTGATGCTTCTCTAATTTGTGTAATTAACAGCACCTGTAACTTACCTGTGGCACCTAACAGGTGTTAGCAATAACTAAATCATACTTGCAGCTAGTTGACATGGATTAAAGTTGACTCAACCTCTGTCCTGTGTCCTTGTGTGTACCACATTGAGCATGGAGAAAAGAAAGAAGACCAAAGACCTGTCTGAGGACTTGAGAAACCAAATCGTGAGGAAGCATGAGCAATCTCAAGGCTACAAGTCCATCTCCAAAGACCTGAATGTTCCTGTGTCTACCGTGCGCAGTGTCATCAAGAAGTTTAACGCCCATGGCACTGTGGCTAATCTCCCTAGATGTGGACGGAAAAGAAAAATCGACAAGAGATTTCAACGCAAGATTGTGCGGATGGTGGATAAAGAACCTCGACTAACATCCAAACAAGTTCAAGCTGCCCTGCAGTCCGAGGGTACAACAGTGTCAACCTGTACTATCCGTCGGCGTCTGAATGAAAAGGGACTGTATGGTAGGAGACCCAGGAAGACCCCACTTCTTACCCCGAGACATAAAAAAGCCAGGCTGGAGTTTGCCAAAACGTACCTGAGAAAGCCTACAACGTTTTGGAAGAATGATCTCTTTTTTTGGGCAAAGGCATCAACATAGGGTTTATAGGAGAAAAAAAAAAGGCATTCAAAGAAAAGAACACGGTCCCTACAGTCAAACATGGTGGAGGTTCCCTGATGTTTTGGGGTTGCTTTGCTGCCTCTGGCACTGGACTGCTTGACCCTGTGCATGGCATTATAAAGTCTGAAGACTACCAACAAATTTTGCAGGGCCCAGTGTGAGAAAGCTGAGTCTCCCTCACAGGTCATGGGTCTTCGAGCAGGACAAAGACCCAAAACACACTTCAAAAAGCACTAGAAAATGGTTTGAGAGAAAGCACTGGAGACTTCTAAGGTGGCCAGCAATGAGTCCAGACCTGAATCCCATAGAACACCTGTGGAGAGATCTAGATATGGCAGTTTGGAGAAGGCACCCTTCAAATATCAGGGACCTGGAGCAGTTTGCCAAAGAAGAATGGTCTAATATTCCAGCAGAGCATTGTAAGAAACTCATTGATGGTTACCGGAAGCGGTTGATCGCAGTTATTTTGGCTAAAGGTTGTGCAACCAAATATTAGGCTGAGGGTGCCAATACTTTTGTCTGACCCATTTTTGGAGTTTTGTGTGAAATGATCAATGTTTTGCTTTTTGCTTCATTCTCTTTTGTGTTTTTTCATTAAAGACAAATTAAATGAAGATAATAATACCAAAGAATTTGTGATTGCAATCATTTTCAGGAAGAAACTGAGTATTATCTGACAGAATTGCAGGGGTGTCAATACTTTTGGCCAACACTGTATATTATATGGAATGATATAAGACCTGTGGTCACTATTCTAATTATGAATACCTGTTCTATACCTATTCTATTCACATCCACACACCATTCTTATCACATTGGTATCACAAGCCCTGCCCCGACAAGCATATTGCCTTCCGAGTGGTGAGCGGAGCAGCCAACGTCAATAGACGAAAAATCTGCTTTGAAGATGAAATGTGAGTAGAGCGGCCTTGTGAGACTCGGGTAACGTCCTGCCGGGGTGAGACAATACAGCCGGGGCGTTCTCCATATCTGCACTGTGATGTATTCCGGAACATTTGGAGGACCGGCTCCTACTCGGGATCTTTACTCCCTTTCTCCCACGGTCGATTTTAGTTTTTGACCTTTTCTTTTTCGATCTTTCAAGAGCCATCACTTTTTTTTTTGTACCCGGTGGCACCAAACATGTTACCTTTTTATTTGTAGATTTTTATACCAGGAATAGGAGCTGATAGAATAAATATACCAACATGTATATAATATTTATTTCTGCCTAATTACAATGTTGCTGTCGGTGACATTTTAAGTGGATCAACAGCAGCGATCAGATCTTCTTTGCCTGCTCCGTAGACGTGGACCCAATGGTAGAACGTACCTAAGTGCCCTTTGTTAGTGTTAAATATGGTGGCCGTCCTGGTTCACACGCGGACAGTAAAGGTGAAGTAAAGATGATCGCCCCGAGGTATAATCATAGTGTAGATTGGTGACTTTCTGTGACCTCGCAAGGTAATTATGCCGTCTTTGTACGCGGCATATTTATTGAAAACTACAACTCGTCCCTGTCACCTAGAATCTCATCCAATGTGTCTAATGCTCTGTGTTCACGTCACTTAGTCGCCATTTTTTGTCTTTAGACGTAGTGGAGCTGATGAACTTCCTGCGCCCGATCCATGAAGGGACCCCGGTGCTTTTGGCTTCTTATGATGATCCAGCCACAAAGTGAGTGAAGAGTGAGTTTATCTGAGTTTCCAGAGCTGAATCTTCTGTATTGTGAACCGATCTGAGCTTCTGTCTCATATTCAAGAATGGATGAAGACGCCAGGAAGATGTTCATGGAGCTCGGCAGCTCCTCGGCCAAGGACGTCGCCTTCAGGGACAGCTGGGTCTTCGTGGGGGCAAAAGAGGTTCAGGACAAATCTCCATTCAAGCAGGTAAAGGTCTCTGTTATTTGTTTTATATCATTATTTTAAATAACCCGTATATATAGCAAGAATACAAAGAAATGTATATACCCATATATTCAGAGAGTCTTAAAGGGTTTGTCCACTTCTCTACTATTAATGATCTGTCCTTCAGATAAGTCATCAGTATGAGAGGGGTGGGGGGCTTCCATCCAGTTTCAGTCTTTAGTTGCAGTAGCAGAGAGCGGCCACTACGCAGCGCTGTTCCTCTCTGTGCACTGTGTACTTCCAGCAACCATAGATACCAGTTGATTGGTGGGAGTGCCGGGTTTCGGACCCCCATCAGTTTCATCCCAAGGATAGGTCATCCTGAGATGGTTTGTCCGGTCTAAATTGATAATTCTGCAGTCACTCTATGTGACTCTGTGACTGCAGACTTCTCAGTCCTCCCAGTACACGCACTGTGCTCTGTAAGGATTTGTGGGTTTCAGAGCTGGGAACGGCAGTCAATTGTCCGCAATTATGCTAGATGACCACACCTACTAGTGAGATACACTCACTCCATAGCTGGAATAAAGGAGCCGTCCGGAAGGCACGAGCAGGACTGGAGGGCACTGGCCATTGAGGATCTGTCCGATTTCTCCTCATTTCTCCTGATTTGTTGGCCATTGACTACCAGCAGTAACTGCACCTCATCCAGACATTGCCGCCAGTCCGGATGAGTAGACTGATAGGAGAGAGGTGCAGACTGTGATCAGGTGTAATACATGGCATGAAAAAAATAGCTCCAAAATCACTTAACCTCTCTCTGACCAAGAAGCGGTACCAAGAAGCTGCAAATATCATTTGTCCATTGTTTGTGCATGTCTCCATCTTATCACTGCATGAGATGAACATGAGGGTTAAAAACTCTGCAAGTACAACCGCATGTTCTAGAAATTCTTCACCCGGACGGGCATTAACATGCCACAGGGTAGCCTAAAGCTACGTTTTTCTCAGGTAGGGAAATGTAGGACTGAAATGTTTCCGCATTCACTGTGCTCTGTAATATTGTCTGCCCATCACATACAATCAGTAGTGACAGCTTCTTCATTGGGCAGATCGGATCTGATCGCTTACACTTCTTCCGTCTCCAAGCTCGCGTGACAAAATTGTAGTAATGAATTCTTCATTGGGCAGATCGGATTACTTACACCACTACCATCTCCGAGCTGGCATGACATTATTGCAGTGATGGATTCTCTATTGGGCAGATCAGATCTAATCACTTACACTTCTCCCGTCTCTGAGCTGGTGTGACGTTATTATAGGTCATGATTGTAGTGATGATTGTAGTGACAGATTCTTCACTGGGCAGATCAGATCTGATCACTTACACTACTCCCATCTCCGAGCTGTAGTGACATTAAAATAGGTCAATCACAGTGTGGGATATAATCTACCATGAAATAATTTATTTTAATATTAAACAATTTGGGGGGGCTATAAAACGTTGTGATTTTACACCACAACATCAAAACAATAGTCCCTTTCTGTGACCTAGGATTTAGCGTGATTCGGAGGAATGGATGCGAGGGACTGTGAGAGGAGTGGATGGGATGTTCAGGGATAGAAGATAAAGCTCAGACCGGCTTTTATCAGGATTTTTTAAATAGAGGATTTGTCACAAGTACTTTCCAGTAAATTTAATTTTTTCTTATCTAGGCATCCATGTTTTCATTTAAAGGGTTCCTGTACTTTGGGACAACTTGATCTCACGGGCAGGGGGGTCCATAGTCGGTGCAGCGTGCGGTCCATAGACGGTGCAGCGTGTGGCCCATAGTCAGTGCAGCGTGTGGCCCATAGTCGGTGCAGCGTGCAGCCCATAGACGGTGCAGCGTACGGTCCAAAGACAGTGCAGCGTGCGGCCCATAGTCAGTGCAGCGTGCGGTCCATAGTCGGTGCAGCGTGAAGTCCATAGTCGGTGCAGCGTGCGGTCCATAGACGGTGCATGCGGTCCATAGTTGGCACTGGGTGCGGTCCATAGTCGGTTCTGCGTGCGGTCTATAGTTGGCGCTAGGTGCGGTCCATAGTTGGTTCTGCGTGCGGTCCATAGTTGGCGCTGGGTGTGGTCCATAGTCGGTTCTGTGTGCGGTCTATAGTTGGCGCTGGGTGCGGTCCATAGTCAATTCTGTGTGCGGTCCATAGTTGGCGCTGGGTGCGGTCCATAGTCGGTTCTGTGTGCGGTCCATAGTTGGCGCTGGGTGTGGTCCATAGTCGGTTCTGTGTGCGGTCTATAGTTGGCGCTGGGTGCGGTCCATAGTCAATTCTGTGTGCGGTCCATAGTTGGCGCTGGGTGTGGCCCAAAGTTGGTGTTGAGTGCCAAGAAATAAAAATCATAGCAATAAAAAAGGGGGTAGCTGAGGGCACCACTTAATAAATATGAGGGTCTGCCCCTAGCAGGTCAATCACAATATGTTTATTTAGTGACTGACAAACAAGACATGGACAATATTTAAAAACAATTAAAAAGGCAAAGAAGGCCTGTATGTACGGGCCCCTTCCCTAAAGTTATAATAAACAATGGTGTACTTGGCATAGGTATCAAGTTATACAGTAATCAGTGAACAATCAAAGTTACATCATTAATGGTATTAATATTTTTATTTTCAATTTTTTAGACATAAACAACAACATGATACAAAATGAAAAACACACATACTATTAACGACAATAAAGGGAAAAAAAAAAAAATCATTTGGAATGTTGAGGTGGACTCTAACCCTAACACTACAAGGTCCATAAACAGATACAATATATCATTAGTAGATTGGTGCCACCTCACCCAATCCAGACCACGGGCTATTGTAATTCATGGAGCCACGTCAGGGTACACAAGGCGGGTGTATATACTGAGGGGGAAAGAGGAATGAAGTATTACTACAAAAAAGCCCCAGAAGCGTGCATCATTAACCATATGCTTCAAGATTTAACACCTTTACAATCCGGAAATGTTCCGTTTTTCCCTTCTTCCAAGAGCCGTAACCTTTTTTATTTTTCGTCACTATAGACATAAGAGGCTTATTTTTTGCGGGACGAGTTATGCTTTTTAATGACATCATTTATTTTACCATATAAATAAATAATAATAATAATAATAATAATATAGGGTACTGCAAAATAAGGGAACAATTCCAAGTGCAGAGAAATTGCAATAAAAGTGCAATGTCATGATTTATTTTTTCACATTTGAAGAGAAAAGCTGACCCCGCAATCGTAAGGGCGATCACTGTAAATAACAACCTTTAAAAAATCAAAAAAAAATAAAGATTATTTAAATTTAAGACACACAAGACATGGGCAAAATTTAAAAAAAAATTAAAAAAGGGAAAGGGAAAGGGCCCGTATTTTACCGGGGCCCCCTTTCCCCAAAGTTATAATAAACAATGGTGTACTTTGGATAGGTAACAAGTTTATACAGTAAAACAGTGAACAATCCCAAAATTCAAACCTTAATGGGGATTAAAAAACTAACAGAATATCACCAAGTATTTTAAACTGGACCACAGCCAATAACCCCCATTTTTACCATTGTACTGCACAAAAACATATTAACTAATCATCTTTGTGCCTTGCCATTTGTAAAGAGTGAGTGTGGTCTATATGTGACATGTCAAGTTGCCTGTGGTCAATCTACAGGTATATGCACTGTGTCCTATGGTGCAGCGTCATATTGCTGCGTCCATTCGTTCTGTTGCTCTAATTGGGCTGTGCGGTCTATCTTCTTGCTTATTTCATGTGGGATACGTCTCGTGGTCATTTGCTGTGTCCAAGTCGGTTCCGTGTCCCCCAATTGGGTGGGTGGGTCCCGCTGCGCTCTAATTCTCTGGCGTCCTATTTTCGCATTTCAATTGCGCGTTGTCCTTCGGTCTGCGGCGTCATATGCGTAGTGTCCATAGCGGTTCTGGTGCGGCTTTGCCTTGTGGCCATGGTTTGATGTCATGTGCCTGGAAGGTCTAATTGCTGTGTAATGCTTCTTTGCGGTCATAGGGCGGGTTGAATTGTTTGATGCGAAATAAAATAGAATAAAAGGGTGCTGGGGCCCACTTAATAAATTGAGTCTGCGTAAGTCAATAAATTTTTTTTATGATACCAAAACTGACAAATAACATTAAAGAAAAGCGTAGTGGCCTCCCTAATTTATAAATGTGTTTGATAGTTCAGTTTATAATCATAACAATATTATTTAAAGGTTTATACAACAATATCCAGTAGTCTCTCCAGCAAAAATTATACATTGTAGCCAATAATGATCATACGTCGTTCCCTACTGGAATCCCAAATTTATTTTTATTGTTTATTATTATGTGGTAATTATACGTATATATAGGGCTCCCAAATGCTTACATGATATAGAAACTTGGGGTAGCCTGGTCCCTTTTAGCTGAGCATAATATTTATGCTTCTCTGGCACTTTTTTGCTTAACATTTTCCAGGGACCCCCCTATCTCCAGGGTTCCCCTAAGAGTAAGGTGTCATGCAGTGTCTATTGGGTTGCTAATTGTAATTTTTAGGTAGGACCAGTGGGTCTTAAGTAAATCTTTCTTTTTCATGTTTAAGATAAGATTATTGAGTTAATTATGTACATTGGTTAAAAGTGGTAATTTCCATGACACATGGGAATTCTGTTAATAATCCATAATATGAATTGATTGCACATTGTATACTACTTCATCACATGTTTATTATAATTAGGAAGCGTCACAGCCTTTGCCTAAGTTAATTGTCTGTTGTGTCATCCTAATACTACCTTGAATTCAGTTGTATTTACAGTTCCCCTTAATTACACGCTTTTCTCAGGAAAAAATATACATGTTATTGCGTTCTACGAAGTAATTGAGTACCTTTATATTATATATATATTATATTAATAGGAATAAAAGTCATTAAAAAGTAATCTCCGCAAAAAGCCTTTATGCAATCAAAATAAAAATTAGCTTTGAAGGAAAAACGAACATCGATGAATTAAATCTTGATTTGTGTTAAGAATGCTTCGGCTTTTCTGATCTTCTTCCTCTCCCCTGTTAACACTTGTACCTGCCATATACAATCCATGTGGATTGGTGATGCACCAACCTAATAGAATGCTTTATGGACTTATTAGTTAATCCCCAACACAAAATTAATTTTTTATCTTTATTTCTTAATTGTTTATGAATGTTGTTGTGTAAAAATGAAAAAAAAATTCATGACATATAGAGATGGTGAATACATGCAGATGTCAATTAAATGAACTGATCATTTCAGGTGTGTAGACTGCTTAACTCTAATGATCCAATTGCACAGATAATCAGGAGTGGCTGAAGAATCTCAGCTATGCCCCACTAGGCTTCACCACTACGTTTTCTTCAGAATATTAAACTGGATCTATGCTACATAACACAGACCTTATGAAATACCATTAATTACCTTAACTTATCCCGGTATCAGACCTCCATAACGCACGCTGTTTTCAATATTCATATAACTGTGGGAATCCTCGACTATCTTGTTTGCGAATCTCCATACCTGACATCGTTGTTCATTCCGGCGTACTGTCCACATATCTTGTCCACTATTACCATCAATGAGGGCAGCCTGATGCACAAGCTGGGGGACGGACAAGGCCCTGAAATGCTATCCTATTAAGTTTCCCATACAAATTGATATAGATCTTGGAATAATATTCAATTGGATGTTTAAAAAGTTCCTGAGAAACAACACAATGCAATGCAACAATATGGTAAAGGTATAGAATAGTATTTAGGGCCAGACATGGAGTTAAAGCATTAAATGGCACTGATCATGCAATGTATGCCTTAATCATGCGACATGCACAACATCATCCTGTCCAGGGCTTGCAGCCCATCCATCTTTGGTCCGTTTACTCGCTTGTGTGGATGCGCTGATTCATTTTGTGCCTGATACTGCACCTTATTGTCAATATTGTGCTTACGTCCAATAGTGGTCTTCTACCGCATTATACGCACCGTGGATTACCTTCTGCTTGATTTCAGTATTTGGGTTGGATTCTCCTGTGCTCCAGTTGGTGTGCCTGTTCTACGCGAGTATAATGATGCAATCTCTGGTTTCACACATTAATTGGTACTGTCCCACAATGTCATTAAACTGTACTTTAGTTGAACTACAGCCTACATACATCCTAATTCGTCCGGGGTAGTATTCCGATAGTTTTTAATATATTTTCATTTTTGTACTTGTCATATGCCGACAATACTAATTCACAATATATACACATTTTACTGTATATTTATTTTGTTACATTGTCACCATTAATTAACAGAACTATTCTCATTACTAGTGCCATTAAGTTTTATATCCTTATATTGATGACTTAAACACATTATTCTATACCTTACATTATTGTGCCCATTGCCATTTTCCAAATCATGTGTAATTCGTAGCATGGCGTCAAGGCGGTGCATAGGGGCAGGTTGGTTAATGCCTGCGTCCATTTGTCACATCCATATGCCTGTCTATAGCTTCTCTGGTCATGTTGCGTGTCGTCCAACAACTTTGGTTCTGTGCGTGTTGGCCAAAGTTGGTTTGGTGCAAGAAAATTGCATAAAAAAGGGTATTAGCCCATAATAATATGTCTGTAAGTATATAGTATTAATGGACACACAAGCATGGAAAATTTAAAAAATTAAAGGCAAGAAGCTGTATTGGCCCTCAAAGTTAATAACAAGGTACTGCAAGTACAAGTAATAAAAGTAAAAATAAATACACATAATGGAATTAATATTATTCAATTAAAAAAACATTATCAATAAACCACTCTTAAGATAAAGAAAAAAATTATTTGGAAGTAGGTGGATCAACTAAATACAATCTAAACAAACAAATAATATAGATGGTGCCACACCCAATCCAACACGCATTTAATTCATGACCACTCAGTACACAAGGTATTCAGGGGAAAAGAATGAAGTTTCACAAAGCCGAAATTTACCTATCTAAGTTTAAACTTAATCGAAAGTCCTTTCCTCTTCCAGAGCGAACCTTTACGACAAACATAGGTTATGCGGCATTTCTTTAATGCATCTTTATTTTACTAATAAATAAATAATTATATATAGGTCTGCAAAAAGAACATTCATGCAAGAATTTCATAAAAGAAGCTTGTATTTCCATGAGAGAAGTGACCTAACTAGGGCGTATGTAATAACTTTAAATCAAAAGGTCATTATTAGTGACGAACAACTGCAATATTAAAAAAATAAAGGCAAAAAGGCTGATGTACAGCTTCCTAAATTATAAAAGGGTTACGTTGCAGTAA